>CM048753.1:135877141-137077141 GCA_026315105.1 Locusta migratoria
AGCTTTTAGCTGATTTCACTAGCAATAACGTGCAGTCTGAATCTTAGTAACCTAAAAGCCGTCACACTTAACAATTTGAGATTCATAAATTAAGTTCACACGCTACACAAATGTCATCATTTCATAATGACAGCTACAAACAGTGAAGAGGCTAATGGTTTACTAATATGATTATAATTCATATTAGCATGTGTAATAAATGTCAGTTTGTGTAAATAAAAAGTTCAAATAGCTGAAATGAATATTATAGAAGGAAACTTTCCTGGTGGGATAAATGTGTACAAAAAATAGAAATCTAATAACTTACCCAAAGCACAGGCTTGTAGATAGACACAAAAACATAAATAAAAACACACACAAACAAGATTCAAGCTTTCGCAACTGTTGGCCACTTCTTCAGGAAAAGAGGAATGAAGGAGGGGAAACGGGGAAGGATGTGCGTTTTAAGGGACTGGAAGAGGAGTCATTACAACCTCGGGAGTGGAAAGACTTACCTTAGGAAAAAAAAGCACACCCACACACATTCACATGCAAACACATCAAGGTAGACATTTGTAGAAAGCTGAAAATGTCTACCTTGGTGTGTTTGCGTGTGTATAAGTGTGGATGTGTGCGCGCATTTTTACCGTTCCATTTCCCCCCCCCCCCCCCCCCCCCCCTAAGGTAAGTCCTTCCAATCCCGGGATTGGAATGACTCCTCTTCCACTCCCTTAAATCCGCATCCTTCCCTTTTCCGCTCCTTACTTCCTCTTTTCCTGATGAAGCAGCCAATGGTTGTGAAAGCTTGAATATTGAGTGCGTGCATTTGTATTTGTGTTTTTGTGTCTATCTCTGAGCCTGTGCGTTGGGTAAGTTATTCAATTTCTATTTTTTATAGATGTGTAAATAAAAGTATAGTTAGTTAAATTATTTGTGTTCATTCATAGTTGACTCATACTTTACATTAAAAACATGGTTTTGGTCCCTCTAACTTCCATGATTTACAAACTTCCCATATTGTAAAGGAGGACATAAAAGGAATATTCTGTATAATAGAAAATTGAAGTTTCAAAAATAACACTGGCAGACCTGGGGTATTGATTGTGGTATTTACTCTGCCAATATCTTGAAAAAAATAAAAAAATAAAATAAAATAAATAAATAAATAAATAAAAAATAAAAAAAATCCGTAAAAACCGAATTTCCCTACTATTTCCCGATACATTTGAAAATCACTAATTTCCATAACTTGTGGAAACCCTAATGACCTGTCATGCATATTCTAGTACACATTTAAGAGGTAAACTGTAGACATTCTTCTTTTTCTCCTAATTCTGGTCTTTTCCTGTGGACCACCACTACAGACTACTGCCCACATTATGGAAAGGACAGACTGCTGCTCACCACACTAACCAGACAGCACAACCACATTCCCCATACACCTCACATCCGTCACCCTCCCATGCTGCCACCTCCTAATCCTTCCCGGAGATAACATTGTCCGATTTGGCCCACCTCATGGTTGTTTATGTAATGTTTTCTACTGTCTTTTGTATCTTCATATTTATGTTCAATTCCACGTTAGGACCTATGTGCAGTAGCAACCGTTAATAATTTTTAAGAGGGAAACACCAAACGGTCGCAAAATAATTTGTTTATTACATATCGATGTCAGCTTTTTCCTAACCGTCGGTAGTGTTAGAGTGTATGTCAGCAGGAGTGGTTATAAATCTTACTTAATTCTTAAATAATCTTACAAATGTCCCACTTAGAATGTACTCGTGTCAGTTATACCCACCAGAGGCATGCACTGGGCCCGTAGCCTCACCGGCACCAGTTGCCCACACAGGTACCCAGTACCCGACTACCCGCCCTAGCCCGAGTACCTGCCCGGGCGGCCGTCGACCTCGACCACTCGCCGAGTCTCGCGCCTGTCGACCACTACGCCGTTGTTCGGAGTGAAAGGAAATCTCTGACACATTTTGTAGATAGTTTCATAGTTTGCTAATTATTTACTTACACAGAATTTCAATTTCGTTTTAAACTGATGCCAGTAACATCGGGAAAGATGACTCCTAAAATAAAGTGACTATGTGTCCCGACTCGAGCGGTACAATACTGTTTTTTGTCTTTGGACAGGCACTGTACGACAAATGGGAATTGATTTTTTTCTACTAAATCTCTGGGGAGATTGAATGCTTAGTAACAGTCAAATATTGCATTTCAGCTTATGCATCTGTCCACATACCATTTGTAGAGTGGCACACAACCCTCTATACCCTACAATACATGAGGCACTGTACCCGCATGGCATTTGTCTGCAATTTCTTTTCTTCTTTCTTACTTTACAGCCTGGAGTGTCGTCATTACAGTCGATACGAGTATTCGGAAAAGCATTGCAGGCATTCAGGTGTTGTAACGAGGTTCTGGTACTAGCATCACAGAAAGACAGTAATTTAAAGTATCTACTATGTATGCAAAACATACAGATTCATTTCTGTTGTCTACAATCGGCATAGAAATTTACAATGACGTTCTTTAAACGGGTGTAGGTTCCCTCCACAAGTCCCCTGGAAACTTCTTTTTTGTATTTCACATATTTTCTACTCTTCGGCCCACGAAAGGATCTTCCTGTCCAGCGGAAAACCGAGACCGACGCCGAATTCGAGTAATGACAGGAACGACTACTCGACTCCATTGTGTACTCACCCACTGTGCCGGACAGCTCTTCTCGTAGAGTTGCCTCTGCTTTAGACACTGCTCTTTAGCGTCCTTGTTCTCGTCGAGGCACTCCCAGTAACGGTCGCGCGAATCCCAGCAGCGCTTTCGATCCTCTCTCGTTGGAAAAGACATTACTGAGAAGAAAAAGATTAGACATTTCAATCTGAGAGAACAGCTAGGACAGAGTTTTAAGAGTACTCTTTGTCAAATGAATTTGCTTCTAGGGTACTTTCATTCACTAAGCTAGTAAGAATAAGGAATTTAAAAAAATTCATAACATAAATGAAGGCTAATATATTTCTTAATTATTTTGATGAATATCTTAATACAGAGTGACTACAAAAAACGTCAGGATTCTAGGTCTTTCTGGATTATTAACAAGCTTGAACTCTATACTCCTGCATTAACATAGAACAATAATGAATTTTTAATATGAATGATTTCAAGAAACTTATCCTAAAATTTAAGCACTAAATTACAAGGAGGCAACACACCATGACATAGCAAAATGTGGGGTGACAAAAGATCAGCACAAATGAAATGTGGCTCCGTAGCACAGTGGTAGAGTGTCGGACTACAAATCGAAAGGTCGTGGGTTCGATCCCCGCCAGGTCCTAGGATTTCTATCTGTCACTTTCCTCTTCTTTCACCTCTGGCAGTATTGCTCATGTGAAAAATACCGAGTAGCACCGTGGTTCGGAACCCATGTTAAACTGTAGGTCCCCCTATGACTGGCTGGGTAAGTCAGTTCGAAGGTCGGAGGAAGGCAACGGCATACCACCTCCAAACAGGACCATATCTAGTAAAGCACTGTGGTGTTCAAACCAATCTTCGGATTGTTGACTCTTACTATTGTAACCAAAATGAACGCAGATCTAGCTGGCTTCCCGACATTAAATTTTAATCACTGGAGCATGCATCCTTGGTAACTTGACAATTCTAATAGTGTTGTCACAAGTGGTTAAACTTAGCACTGGCACAGTTCAACTCTGGCACTAGTAGAGTCATTTGTCTCCAGTGTAGACGACATTAAGTTGTACCCAGACACGACATGTTTAATGGACGTGTTACTGAGAAATTAAGATAATCGGTAAATCCTAGAATTAACCAGTCAAACCTAAAATTTACCATCGCGGTGTAGTAAATGTCCGAAATCTCTCATTATATGCATTGATTTCGAACTTTTACCGAGAGACATTGGTAAATCTTAGGATTTACTAATGCAAACTACACCTCCTTCGTGTAGGTGCAAACAAGTTTTATTGTTGCAGATTTTGTGTTCAGATAAGTTGCTGGCAATTGTGAGTTCCAAGTCCACTCATCGCTGCCTAGTTTCAGTGTCTAGCATCGATCATACGGGATCTTTGCGACTAGTTATAGTGTTTTTTCTTCTGCTGCTTTGCATCAGAATGAGTCATGTTATGTGTAACAGATTTTATGAACTTTTAAATGAATCCGTGAATAACAAGGGCAACAATTTTATGTAACTGCTGAGCAATATAATATTCTCTTCAAAAAGTTAAAATTAAAAAATCTATTACAATTTAAAAAAAAAAAAAAAATCTGTTTACTACAGACATTTGAGGCGTTATGATGTTCTCAACATCGGAAGTGATGAGAAACACATAGCACCGATGTCTGCTGGAAAAGAAGAAATTCGTTATATGTCTGTTTTGATGAACTGTTTTAACGTACAACATAAGGCCGGGTACACACATTGGAACCAATGTTGGCACCAACAGTGTTCGTCCAATGTATGGATAGGTGAAATAGCATTGGAACCAACGTTGGCTCCAACATTGGTACGGCTCCGTTGCTTGTCGGTATTTCGGCCAAACATCAAAGGACGTTGGGCCAAAATGTGTGCGTCGTCCACACACTGGCGCCAACGATTCATTCTACATAAGTTGTCCTCTGCTCGTCTCAAAACTGTTTTTCTCTTCTCCTTTCCCCCATTCTTCATCGTTGTTTATTTTAAAGTTTCAAATTCTCTTTGTCAATGTTAGAACTGTATCAGAAAGTGATTCATTTCTAAAAGCATCCACAAAAATCGAAATGCCACGGGAAAACTTAGGCCTGATAAGTGAAATAAAAAACTTTAGATTTCTGACACACTCAATTACTGAATGCAATTTTTAAAATTAACATTACGTAACATTTCTTGTTAAGTTTCACAATCACTTTGAAAACGTCAAACACTACCAGTGAAATCAATTACATGGTTATTTTAAAAAGGTAGTGTAGGCTTCTAAAGCTGTCTCTTGTAGCAAGAAATGCAAGCATCAATACCAAAAGAACTTTTAGCATGTAAAGCTTCCCTACCAAACGTAGCTATCATTTTATTTTGGGTTTAGTCTTTTAAAGTAGCAAGTATAAGTCTGAATAATGTGTATCAATAACTTTTAACATATTTTAAAACTTACTGATTTCGCAATTAAGGTTCGCTAAGAAGTGATACAATTACATATGTTTCCTTTTTCTGGTTTGCAATGACAAAATGTAATTATTCACATTCAAAACCGTTTATGCATCGGCCGTGATTTGTGCGTCATTGTTTACATTGGCGCTCTACAAATTCAACTGAATGTTGGCTCCGATGTGTGGTCATTGTCGCAAAATATTGGCCAATGTTGGCACCAGCGTTGGTTCCAATGTGTGGACGTGGAGTAAGACACATATTGCTATAGGCCATGGCAGACGAATGCAGATGACTGTGGAACTGAATCTTAAGTACAAGAATGTGACTGCTGACTTTGGCCAACTGTCAGAACATCAAGATAAAAAAATATTAATAATTTTATTTAATGATATTTGTATGGTATTACATAAGTGTGACACAAAAGTTCACATTATTGTTAAATAAACAGCAAGACACAGTCCAAGGATGTCACACAGTCATTGTCTGATGATGGCTATTTGTGCCGAAATGGATCCATAACAACATTATAATAAAAAAACTATAAAGCAGCATATTGGTATAATTATATGGCAATCATTACTTATTTGAGATTATGTGGACCATGTCAGAAAAACCAAAAAACATTTGAAAGGGGTGTTATAGTGGAACCTATTATACACAGTGAAATGAATTTGCGGTGTCAAATTGACTTAACTCACATGCAAGGAAACACAGACAATAAGTTGAAGTTAATACTTTTGTACTGACAGCATTCATGACAAAATTTGTTATCCTTCACGCACTAACTTTAAAAAGGGCTGATGTAGCATGTTATCTTTTAGTCATTTTTACCACATTTGGTGGCCCCCCAAGTATTCTTCATTCTGATAATGGTATAGAGTATTGAAAACAAGTCAATCAAAGTTTATGTGGGTTGTGGAGTGTTATAAAAATAGTCCACGAGAAACCGAGGCACAGTCAATCTCATAGATCAGTCGAAAGAGCAAATCAAGATATCCAAAATATGTTATCAACTTGTATGGAAACAAATGAAACTCCAAATGGTCTGAAGAGCTGAGGATCGTATAAGCAATGAAAGGGCTTATCATTAAGGGATCAGATGTTCACCATATGAAGCCATGTTCGGGGTTCCAATGAAAATGGACATTGCAACCTCAGTTGTTCCATGTGATTTCATAACACTGAAGAAGACTTGGAAATAATGTTAAACAGCATTACCAATGACTCACAGGAAATTGAAAATGGCGGCCAAGGAATTGATGCCTTGGAATTAAGAACTGGAACAGAAGGTACGGAGGTAGAAAGTGCGGCTGCAACAGGTAAAGAAGCACCAGAGACACAGGATTTGATGACAGTTGAGGGTTGTGACGAGATGCTGACAACTCCCAATAGTGAAATGGATCTGAGAAGCTGCCAAAGAAGGCCTTCATTTGCAGGCAAGAAAATGAAAATAGCCTTCCAAAACTTACAGTTGAACAGAATGTGAAAAAGTAAATAATGTAGACAAGGCAAAGATTGATGCAAAATGTAAAACAGCAGTAGTGATCAATATTCACGAAGATGAATTTCATCAACTTCGTACCAAGGCTGTTAAACTGGAGTCATTGAACACTAGGAAACAATATACACTGTGCAATGAAAATTTTATCAATGTTGAAGAAGTACGAAGAAAAGAAATTACTCTACAGGAAGTGGTTGCCAAACAATCTTTTGTTGGAGGACAAGGGTTCAAAAATTGCTTAAAAAGGTGTTGAACTAAAAATGCTCATGTAAATCATTTTCCATATAATAACTTCCCCCTTTTTTCCGCACCCTACAGTTCCCACCTCTCTATCCTAAACCTCTCCTATTTTGAGCGCTGTGTGTGTGTGTGTGTGTGTGTGTGTGTGTGTGTGTGTGTGTGTGTGTGTTCCTGTCATGGCTCGCCGTCACATCTTTGCGGTGAGTAGTAAATTGTCCTATTACATATTTTTAATTCCAACTTAGAAACTTTCCATTATTAGAAATGCCACAATAGTCAGTCTTGTTTTAACAAAAATTAACATTCACAATGTAATCTTTTTTACACAATTTTTCTGTAACTATAAAATTTTTCACTAATGTGGAATATTGCTCGCTACAATCAAATTAGAAGGCAAGAATTTTTAAAATACGTAAATTTATAATAAATATAAACTACTTCAGTAAACTGCTAAGTTGATCTTTTTAATGAATACGGTTTTACCAGTTGGTATGAGTAAATCCTAATTACCAATGTGCCTTGGTAAATCTATGCATAAAATGTGAAATTTCACTTTTGCCACAATTCAATGGTAAACTTTAGGTTTGACTGGTTAATTCTAGGATTTACCAATTATCTTACTTTTACAGTAACAGACACATTGTTAAAGGCGACAGTAGTACAGGCGACGCCAACTTCTCTTCATCGCTCGTCACCCCCAGACAGTTATAATGTGCGGCAAGAACACTCCCGACAGTTAATGTGAACCGTCAACTAATCGTGGACGAGTTACTTTTAGTAAGGGTATCATTTAACACTTCCAAAATTCTACAATGCAAGTCAATACTACATGTAGCACCAACAGCACAAGGCTCAAAAGCAATGAATTACCAACATTTTATAAATTCTCAAAATTCCCTAATTATTCCAGATAAAATAAAATTTTCCTGAGAATGTCAGATTTTACTGGAGAAATCTATACCCTGATATTTCATTATAATACGTCTACCTCTGTAGGTGTGGATTAGCAATTCTGCTAAGATCACGTGCCACAAATACAGAGTATTTTCATTTGTTGAGGGTGGTGGTGGAGCAGGAAGTGTTCTGCTTTATGAGGACACCTGAGAATCGGCTTCAAGTAAAGTAATGTTTCTGGTTGGGAAAGTCAACACACAACACTTACGAGAGCAGTGTACAAACCATATACCTCTTGCTCACATAATCACAACAAATAACACTGCTGGCAGAAAAAGGAGGAGCATCAGCAACCAGTGGTGTAAAAATCATACAGTAGCTGATGACTACAAAAATGACAATACAAGTGGTACTACCTGTGCATTGTATTTAAATGCTAACCAACCAAAGAAAGTTTGTTCTATTAGAGAGGGAAAATTAGGCCGTGAATTACCTTCCCCTTCCTTTTCCATCCCTTTTTTCTTCCCTTCTCTCATATCTGAAGGAGGAACCCTGTTCCGAAAGCTTGTTTTATTTTTGTCCTTTCTTTCTTTCTTTCTTTCTTTCTTTCTTTCTGTGTGTGACTATTGGCGGTACAGCACAAAGGTAAGTACTGGCCAGCTAATCTCTCTCTTTTGCAAAATAATTTGTCGCTCAGTTTTCCTTGGAAGTGACATCTGTAGTCACAAACTAACAGTACTGACCAAATTCTATTTAAGTGGATGCCTTAAAATACTTGTTTGGAAATAAAAGAAATGTTAAAAGAATAAGCCAAACTCCTGCACCACTTAGGATTGATTTATTTGCCTTTTTAAAGCTTTATAGACACTGATTTTATTCGTACCATGCACGGTAGTGTACACTATTAATGTGTGTGAAAACACGAACATACATTCAGCTTCAGGGACTTGATCTTGGGTCCTACTGATCTCTGAGATAAAAAGTACAGTGCCTTTGGATAGCACTTCGCCTAGTTATCACTTGTATACTGTAGCTATCGTACAGTACAGGATCTAAATTTCATTACCACACCCTTCGTGCAGCCCAGTAAAATGGAGCAGAAAGGTTGACTCAAGACTACATTACATGTGCTCTGGAGTGGACTTTATATGGGTCATAAAAGCAGAATTTGTTCACTGGCGGTTCCTGAGATAACTACAAAAACTATGATTTTTGTATACCCAAAACAATGAACTTTGGGAATATCCAATTCTGAACTTTCTATTCACGAAAACCATTGAAATTTTTACCATATTTTATTAAGATGATATTCGCAAACTGATTTTTTAATTTTTTTGAGATATTTATTATTTACAGAGATCCAGATGTCTTAAGTTACCCATGCACACCTGAGGCAGGAGTCGAACCTCCGGCAGAAGTGGCCTCATAGTCCCTGACAGGAGGTCTACAGTCACTCTGCCACCCTCATGCAACTTTATGGCGAGTTATTTATCCTTTATTATAGAAATGATGTTTTTGCGTGTCCCCCTTCTACATTATCTTTCCTTTGTAAGATAACTAGCTGAGAAACCCAGTGTTGCTTGGGTTAGAATATATTCTAAATATTCATTTGTTAGCCTATCTGCATTTTCATCTTTGTCTCTGTTGATCGTCGGTAAAGTGTGATTGAGGAAAACGCACCAAGAAGTTAAAAACTTATATATTTGATATTACGCGTCGTTATTCTCAATTTTGTTACACATTGCAACAGCAGCGCCGAAAGCGGCTGGCAAATTACATTTCTGAAAATGATATTGGATAAGTGCGAATATTGATTTGTAACAGTTTTCACAAATATCTTCTTGAATAGGAATTTGGAATGAATTTTAAGATTGTTTGAATCATGAGACTCTAAACAAAAGTTTCGCATGAAAGTGCCGATCATAATTAGATGTGACAAAAACGGATGTATCTGATTTGGTAAAATTTTACTTTCTATTCTGGTGGTCTCGTGTTTTTATGTTGGCAACATCAATAACACGATATAAAATCGTTGAAAAAGATGACAATCACATAGAGTGTAGATAAATACTGCTGTTCCTGCTGTATGCTTGATTTCATGACAAAATATTTGCGTGTCACGCGATTGGCTTATGACGATGTCACATAATTCTCGTTATTCAACATCTGTTACCAACATTATCACTGAAGGCCGTCAGGATATGAGTAGGACTACGTCGCATAGTTTTTCCTTGACCCAGCTGTCAAACGATAACACCTTTCACAGCAGAGAGTGTCGCGGCTATATGTATCAGAGATCGCTGATTAGCACAGACCAGTGAGCTTACTGGCGCAGGTATATCAATATCTCTGGCCTAATAGTCATTCATTAATGAATGTCTGTTTCCACCATGCTTCCACGACAGTGATCAATGTTCCACACGTATTTTTATCTTTGAGTCTTTCTGGATTTTTATCTTTGTTTTGTGTCTCTGTTCATAGTCGGTAATGTGTGGTTGACGGAAACGTGATCTATTTAAAAAATTGCGTATTTGATATTCCTCGTCGTTATTAAAGTCTGAAAGAACCCCATTGTCTGACAATTTAAAGAATAAACAGATTTTGACTCGTACCGTAAAGCTCATAAGTCACAGAGTATATAGCTTTTCCTAAGAGTATTTATTGCGTATTTTGCGAATATTTGCTCGTCACACTCACCCACTGCCACGCACCGCGACCAAATTCCCTTGCTAACTTCATTAGACCAAGGGCCATCTACCACCACAACCACGAGTGGGTGGCAGTATGTGGTCATGGAGAAAAGTCTGTCAGCACGTACACACACAAGCCTTTTATATATAGATATAGATGTAGCCCTACTTGAAAATAAAAACGAGAACACGCACTATCAGTCCGACACAATGCCTCGCTACCGCAATGTGTGGACAGGCATTTCCGGCACTATGACCGGAGTGATATGGCACTCTCTCCGTGTTGCTCATTGTGGGTGATTTAGAACTATATGGGCATTCTGACAACACAGCACCACCACCGGTGACGGCTCCTACGAAGCATTCCAGACAAAAACTATTTTCAAATTTCTGGCACTTTCAGCCTTTTACATTTCCATTATACAATTACATCCTAATGAGGCGACAGATTGTGGGGATTCTATCATGTAAGACCCAGAAATATTCCTAAGATACTGAATTTGGTTAGTAGGCTTCAGCTTCATTAAGCACTAATAGTTAACTTTTACACATACCTGCAATTAGAGTGAAAACTCCTCGATCAATTCTCGTGTGCTGCACTACCACAGCAGATCTGAATGCTAACTGAACAGTTTGATAACTGCATGAGTATTTGTTGTGAAGTTTGAGACCACTTACAACTCAGTTCATCTGTTATTTAATTCTAAACCACAGATATAAATAAGTAACGGTTCTTTTGTACAAATCATAACTTCACTTTTGTAGACACTGCAACAATCTTAGAAAAAGTTGGGGCCTCTATGAAAAACACAGCCACAACAGTTGCCACACGCATCACAGAAGCACCGCCTCACTACGAGGTATTCCAACCCTGGCGAGCAGAACTCCCACTGCATTTCGCCCACACTCCCCCCCCCCCCCCCCCGCCACTTTGCAGTTCCTCCCACACAGGCAGAAACAGTATGAATGGGCTCCCAAGGCTGATAAACAGCCGAGAGCGTGGGGGGAAGCAAACCTATTCTGAGACTGACACACACACACACACACACACACACACACACACACACACACACACGAGAGAGAGAGAGAGAGAGAGAGAGAGAGAGAGAGAGAGAGAGAGAGAGAGAGAGAGGGGGGGGGGGGACGTCAATGCAGAAACTATCATTCACAGTTGTGCAACAGTCCTTGAATCCAGGCCAAGTGAGTGTCATTGGCATGCCACGTGCTACAAGGATTAGGAGATCAACTAATTCTCGGCTCCAATAATAGCCACAGGGTGTATTTTTAGAGGCCAGTGGGAAGCACTTGTGTAATTCTGGAGCAACCTGAACTCTTGGACCTGTGTACTACAACTTTAAGTCAGGAGGCAGGATTTGTTACCAACCTAGTTTAAAGCAAATTTTGGTTAAAATGAGCACTTGCCAGCTATTTATCACAAGAGGATGTTAATAAACCGTGACTTGTGCTACATGCAATTTTTAAACTATTTTACATTTCCAACAACCAGAAATGCTCCAGATGAAATCATTTTGCTTGAAAACACACACACACACACACACACACACACACACACAGGCTATTTACTGGCATTAATTTGAAAACAAATGCAGATGTATTCTGATCTCTTGTAAACTGCTTGTACAGTTTCTCTCTCTCTCTCTCTCTCTCTCTCTCTCTCTCTCTCTCTCTCTCTCTCTCTCTCTCACTCAGGTAAGGGGAGAGAAAAGAAACATACTTAACACACACCAATCAGCCTCCATTGCTAAACTGAACTGCAGAACAATTACTTGCTAAAAAGATATCCACTTGCCCTGTTGAAAAATACTGCACAACGACACTATTCAACTGCTCCATTTCCAATTGTTATCTTTGTCTACGAAGGAAGGACAGAGCATATTAAAAATAATATCATTAAGGAAATGACTATTACAGAACAAGATTTCAGCAAAATAATTCAATAACATCAAATCGGTGTCAAAAAATTAAAAACTTCCTAAAGCGCAGACCAAGCAAAACTGACATTACCACACAGCCACCAAACCAGAGTGTGACTTTACTGAGCTCATAAATCCACTTCATACAAAAGTAAGACACTAGTGAAATTGAACAGAATGAATTACAAGCAATCAGGCATAGTTTAGAAACAATTTATAGTGAAGCAGGATGTTTCAGACTATGACAAAATAAAAACACTAAATACTACAAAAACATTTATATAGATACTAGCTGGAAACAGTGTTGTCAAGTATTGGAACCTTCACTGTGCACCACATAGTAGCTCTTAGAGTACAAAAACACCAGAGGAAATTACATGTAACTGCCAACTGCCATGATTATCAGTTCAGTCAAAGTATGCTGAAATTTACTGCAATGTACCCTCCTCTATGCATCACACAATACATATATATAAGGGGGTGGCAATTACTGCACCATTAGTGAACCTGGTATCGCTTCACAATATGTGGGAACGGCAGATATATCCTGCCCCCTCTCTGCCCATCTTCTCATCCCTTGTCTCTTTGTTCATTTACGTCTTAATGTTCAGTAGAGTACCTTATAAAAATTTGAAGTAAAACGGTAACGAACTTCGCAAGATTTTCAGCAACAATGTCACTTTATATTTTACATACGTATTTCAATATTAGGTACACACTGTATGTTAATTCTACTATGACTTTCGTACAAGTGCAAATAATAAATTGATAAACTTTTATCACAATCAGATGAACAATATGGCAACACATACAATACAAGCAGATGCTTAACAAATTTAAATCCATGTGGTTCTGAACAGAGGTGATACATTATGAAAACAAAGAAAGAAAGAAATATGTCCTATGAATATTCAATTTGAAAGGAATATAAATAACATAAAACATTATTTATGCTGAGTACACAAGTCGTCATTGACTCAAACTCTGTAATGATGATGATCCATCATGTCGACAAAATAGATGTCATTTTTGACAAATAATTCATATCACACCAATGAGCTGTAAATTAGTTAATTTTATTTTTTAATAATAAAAAAATTATTTCCAAAACAAAGTGTTTATTGATAAATATGAAGCATTGAATTAAAATTCGTGGTGCGGCCGGGAATCGAACCCGGACCTCCATGCTTACTAGGCAGACATCATAACCATTAGACCACCACACCACTAACGATTAAGGCGCCTTGGAATAGTCTAAGTACGATTTCCCTCCACGTCACAAACTTTAATTTAGCTTCTGTGTTCCAAAGATAATAGCCCTACTGCCAAGGCTCTCCATGCAGCGGAATAGCACCTCTGCAATGGACATAATGGAACAGTCCATTGCCGAGGTGCTATTCCGCTGCATGGAGAGCCTTGGCAGTAGTGGCTATTATCTTTGGAACACAGAAGCTGAATTAAAGTTTGTGATGTGGAGGGAAATTGTACTTAAGACTATTCCAAGGTCCCTTAATCCATACTGGTACGGTAGTCGAACGATTAAGACGTCTGCATACAATTTACTGCTTGCAAATCGTGAATGTTCAAGATTGATGCCACAAACACTTAATGACTCTGCCATTGGCGCCACACAATTCTGTGGCCTCATGATGTCCTTTACAGGAAATGCTTAATATGTTCACCATCATTCCTCAACAATAGGTGTAGTCGAGGAATAATTTTGTGAACAGCACTGTAAAGCACATCCGGAGTTATGGTGAGGCACTGGCGTCTGATGTTGCCTTTCAGCATCCCTAGAGATGTCGGTCGATCACGATACACTTGCGACTTCAGGTAACCCCAAAGCCAATAATCGCACGGACTGAGGTCTGGGGACCTGGGAGGCCAAGCACGACGAAAGTGGTGGCTGAGCACATGATCACCAAACAACGCGTGCAAGAGATCTTTCATGCGTCTAGCAATGTGGGGTGGAACATCATCCTGCATAAAAGTTGTACGTTTCCGCAGGTGTTTATCAGCCAGGCTGGGGATGATGGGATTCTGTAACATATCGGAGTACCTCTCACCCATCACGGTAGCAGTTACAAAACCAGAATCGTGCTGTTCCTCGAAGAAAAAAGGACCAATAATTGTAGATGTAAATCCTACCCATAACGTGACTTTCTCAGCATGTAAAGGAGTTTCCATGACAGTTCTAGGAGTTTTGGTAGCCCAAATTGAGCAGTTGTGGGTGTTGACAGACCCTCTGAGCATGAAATGAGCTTTGTCAGTCCACAACATGTTACTCAACCAATCGTCATCTTCTGCCATCTTCTGAAATGCACACACCGCAAATTCCCTCCACTTCACTAAATCGCCAGGTAACAGTTCATGATGCTGATAGATTTTGTAAGAATAGCACTGGAGGGTACGCCTAAGTGTCAACCAAACAGTAGTGTATGAAATGCCGGTGCGACTGCACGATCGCTAACTTCCCCCTGCATAGACAAACCCGCTACAGTCTCCATGTCTTCCTGAACTGTCTCAGCAGCATTACACTTTGTGCTCGGTCGGCCACTATGGGGTCTATTCTCCAAACAACACATGGCTTCGAACTTCGAAATCATTCTCGCCACAGCTGCATTTGTCATCTCCTTCATATGGAGATAGGATCGTAACGCTGAACTAGCACATTCCCCATTTGGATAACACAGCTTCACTAAAAGTGCCTTTTCAGGTAACATGCTGCGACTGCTGGTGCATCTGATTCTCTCTCTCTCTCTCATTACAGCTCCCTTTATACATGATTTTCATGAGCAGTCACTGACGTTTTGTTGTCCAGCGCCATCTGTCGCACATATCTTTAACCCCCCCCCCCCCCCCAAAAAAAAATAAAATCCCATGTTATTCCAAGCACATGTGTCAATTTTTACCTCACTATCTACATTATTATGTGATTTATTAAGTTTTCAAATTTATACTGACTTTTTGATCACCCGGTATAACACTTGAGAAGAATTTTAGTTTATTTAAAAGCAGCTGCGCGGTAGCCTCCGAGCGGTCTGGTGCGCCATGTTACGGATCGTGTGGTCACCCGCATCGGAGATTCGAATCCTCCCGCAAACATGGATGTGTGCATTGTCCTTAGGTTAGTTTAACTTCGTTTCTGTAGTTTGTAAGATTAGGACTGACGACCAATGTAGTTTGGTCCCATAGGATTACAAACATTTGAATTTAAAAAGAATTGTTTTTAAATTTTTAAAAAATGCCCCTCAGCAACTTAGAAAATATATTCATGTTCAGGGCCGTATATAGGCAGGTGCAACATGTGCAGCTGCACAGGACGGCAAAACTGAAAATCATTATTCAGAGTTTGGTTTACAACAATAAATTCTAAGTTGTGTTGATAGCAGCGGCATATCTAGAGTGTGTTCCCCCCCCCCCTCTGTCTCTCTCTCTCTCTCTCTCTCTCTCTCTCTCTCTCTCTCTCTCTCTCTCTCTGTGTGTGTCTCTCTCTCTCTCTGTGTGTCTCTCTCTCTCTCTGTGTGTCTCTCTCTCTCTCTCTCTCTCTCTCTCTCTGTGTCTGTCTCTCTCTCTGTGTCTGTCTCTCTCTCTCTCTCTCTCTCTCTCTCTCTCTCTCTCTCTGTGTCTGTCTCTCTCTCTCTCTCTCTCTCTGTGTCTGTCTCTCTCTCTCTCTCTGTCTCTGTGTGTGTGTGTGTGTGTGTGTGTGTGTGTGTGTGTGTGTGTGTGTGTGTGTGTGTTTTTCTACTTTTTGAGAAATCAGTTTGAATTCCAGATGCCGTGGGGGGTAAAATACAATACTGCACAAGGGTGTTGCATAACCTTAATATAGCCCTTCTCATGTTTTGGGCAAATTTGTTCTAATTAACAGTGTGAGTTGTCTTAGAATTTCTTCACTTGCTACATTCCTTTCTCACAAATGAAAAACTTGACTGTTATAGATCAACTGGCTATGATATTGATATGCTACGATATGCTATTCAAATCAATAAACTACCGGCATAAGTGTGAAATATAAACACAGTGGAACTCCAATTTAACATTTTTCAGGGGATTTTAAAAAAAGGTGTAAATACAAGAAATAACTTTTTAGCGCTAAAATTTGCTTATCGGATCTCACTTGCATTTTTGTAGTTTCTATACTTTATACAACATAATAGACATCACAATACTAGGCAGGGCCTGTTTCTATTATGTAGTAAACGTTATCTGAATTTCAAAGCGCAACAAACTTAACTTTATAGAAAACATTTGTTATAATTTTATTCATCATAATCCATGTTTTGGTGAAGACTGCATCAGTGTCATTCATTCTTTTAACAACAAAACACTGCACCAGGTACAAATTTTTTCACGCTTCGCATGACAATTTTTGAGAATTTAATTGTGATGTCAAGTGCAAGTATCTCTTACACCATACTGTGATTTTGAGGTTATAATGTACTTTGCCCCTTCCAATGTGCAAAAAACCACACACACACACACACACACACACACACACACACACACACAAACTATCATCCACATTGTTGACGAAACAACGCAAAGGTAGTTACATAAATATTTTCATTCACAATAAGAATTAAAGTCATTCTGGAAACTCATCGTAATAAGCGCGAAAAACTACATTTGTAAAAACAGTACCACGGCGGAGTGGCCGAGCGCATTGCAATGCTATGCTAAGATGTGCGAGGCTGTTACCCGTCAGGGGTTCGAATCTCCCCTCGGGCATGGATGTTTGTGTCATCTTTAGTATAAGTTAGTTAATAAATAGTTTGTAAGTTTAGGAACTAGGGACAAATGACCCCAGAGTTAAGTCCCTTAAGCTTAAACATTTGAACACTTTTTTACAAACAGCAGGTGCTAAGGCTGATGGGAATGATCGTAAATTACAGTCGCGCCTCACAGTCACTGCCCCATATGGCAACTTGGCGTGAACTATAAACAATGAAACGCGAACTATGCTTTCCAATAAATAAAAAAGACATTAAGAAACTTTACTGTGTCACGTTTTAAACACAACTTGAAGGCGAAAATCGTGCCAGCTTCAATTTCCGTCAATTACCCAAGTTTAATTTTTCGAACAAGGTATCATAAAAGATAAATGGCAGGAAAAATTGTGTAAAAGGCGGAAAACGTAAAATCCGGCAACGTAAAAGCGGAGTTTCACTGTGCGTGAAACTTCAGAAAATATCAAAAATTCAAGGTTTTTGAGTAAAATTCAAGAGTTTTTCCAGGTTTTTTTCCAGATTTCATGAATTTCAGATTTTCAAAATAAGGTTCGCTGGACACCCTGACTGTGTCAACACACACAGACCAGACAGAAGAGAGTACAGAGATAATCAGTGGCACATGCAGCCAGAGAGGCATTCTGCACCACTGCACGGGCTTCTGCCAAAGTTTTGAGAGCATACATTTCTAGAATTGTCATCACTTCCTCCTGTATGGGTGATTTTTTTATAATGGGCCAAAACAAGATTCCTAATTCATGATTTTTTCTGGTTATCTTCCTTTCAACTGCTGTCAAAAATTATTCATTACAATGTTCTCTTGCACTAGCCAGGATGGGGGCAGAGACTCCATTTATTGGACCGGAACCTGTCCTGACAATCACCAAGGCAATGATAAAATTGGAGCTACATAACTGGCTCAGACGACAGCGCGTAGAATATTGGACCAAAGTCCATCAACAAAAAACATGGCAAGGTAATGACGCCAAAGCCTTGTTTTAAAAGAAGCTCTGCAATCCTGGGCCTGAACAGGAGAGAGATTAGACTCATGGTTGGATTGCTGACAGGCCATGGGAATTTCGATAAACACCTACATACAATGGAAATAACTGAAGAAGACCCTAAATGTAGGCTCTGTGATGACGGTGATGAAACTGCATCACATCTAATCTTCGAATGCATTGCATTGGAGAGTAAAAGGCACAGAACATTTGGGACAACTAGACCCGAAGAAATTGTGTGTAATAAAGAACAGGTAAAGTGACTCCTTGCACTGTTGAAGGGCATTGGTTGGCTTGATTAGAGATACAGGGAGTGATACCGCACAATAAACTTAGTTTCGATGCGGGCAGTGGCGGGTTGGACCAAGACTGTTTCGGTTTCCCTGGAAAAATCAATCAATCTCTTGCACTAAGAAAAACACAGAAGCTGGAAAGTAACCAGATGTCTTAAAAATTAACAATTCCTCAAGCTCCTGCATGGTGAAGGAGACATTGTAACTTTCGCAATTAAAAGAGTGGAAAGAAGGCGGCCGTGCTTCCTCTGCCTGTTTGCGAGGGAGAAAGGCGGGATGGTAATGTGCAGAGCTCGAAACCTCCGCAAAGGAGTGGCCCAATGCGTTGGAAACATCAGCAGGATCCACAAGGGCTGCGTTCTCGACGGTCAGGCCAGAAATCAGGGAGTGGACCTTGATGCCGGATAAACAGCGTAGGCCACCCCAGACAGCTGAGGACAGAGTAAATCGGTTAAAAGATCTGGTATAAGCAGTCCAGCAAGCTTTTTTGCTGTCTTTTATAACAAGACGACACTGCGCTCGCAGTCGTTTATAATTTATACAATTCTCCAATGTTGGGTGGAGGTGGAAGGTGTATAAAGCACATCACCAGGCTCTAAGAGCATCGCGGCAGGTTGCATTCCACCAAGGGACCGGGACGCGACGTGGAGAAGAGGATGTAAGAGGTATTGAATGTTCGGCAGCGGTGAGAATAACCTCTGTGAGGTATTCGACCTGACTGTCACAGCTGGGAAAATTCTGATCGTGAAAAACAGCCATGGAAGAATAAAGCCCCCAATCGGCTTTAGTGATGTTCCAACTGGTGGGATGAGGAGATGGGGAATGATGCAGGAAGTGGATGACACAAGGGAAATGGTCACTCGAGTACGTGTCAGAAAGTGCATACCACTCAAACCGACCTGCAAGCTGAGGAGTGCATATCGCAAGGTCTATGTGGGAGTAAGTATGGGTTGTGTCGGAAAGGAAGGTCGGTGCACCAGTGTTGAGGCAGACAAGATTGAGATGTTGGAGAAGGTCCACCAAAAGGCAGCCTCTCGGACAAGGTGCCGGAGAGCCCCATAGGGGGTGGTGGGCATTGAAGTCGCCTACCAACACGAAAGGTGAAGGGAGCTGGTCAACAAGGTGTAGCACATCTGCCCTATTAAGGGCAGACAATGGTGAATAGATATTACAGAGGGAAAAGGAAAAGATGGATAGTGATGCGTACGGCAACTGCCTGTAGGTGATTATGCAATGAAATGGGATAGTAATACACGTAGTCCCGAATGAGCATCAGAACCCCTCCGTGGGCTAAAATACCTTCCACAGGGGGCAGGTCAAAACGCACAGAGGTGTAGTGGGGGAAGCCTGCATGATCACATGGACGTAACTTAGTTTCTTGGAGACAGACTTTAAGCGGGCAGTGCAATCGAAGGAGTAGTTTTAATTACTCCCGACTGGAACGAATATTCCATTAGAGGGGTCACCTCGACAGCCACTGAGGACCGAACTTTGAGGGAGCACTGCTATCGCTATCGAGAGGCTAAGAGTCGAGTTCCACGGGTTCGACTGACGTGTCTGCCACCTTCCCAAGTTAATCAGGAGGGGCAGCTTCCACCACCGGTAAAGGGCCGGGTGCCCGGCAGACAGAGCGTCCTGGTGAAACAGAAGACGGCTGAGGCCGGAACTGCTGGATGGCGTGACTAAAGAGTCACGCCGCAGCGGGGAAAGGGGGGGGGCTGTTCTCTTTGTGAGCCTTCTTAGAGGCATGACGAGTAGAAGAAGTGGATGACGATAGAGAAGATGGAGTTTTTAGGAAATCGTCACGAACGGGTTCTGTTTCAGAACTCTGGGCAGCGGATTTAGGTGCCCAGGATGTGTGGGAACTGGTCGAAGAATTCACTGTAGAATGGGTAGAAGGGATCGGAGAGGTGGAATGAACAATTTTCGGGCTAGCCGACCTGACAACAGTGTCACAGAAGGTGAAATCGCAGGTCTGAGTGCCTACCTCCGTAGTTGGTCGAGGGGAGGCGAGGACCTGGCTGTAAGTACCTGATGGGAATACAGCGGGCTTCCTACTCGCTGCCGAGCGGCATAGGTTGAAACCTTTTCCTTGACGTGAATCTCCTGGATAACCTGCTCTTCTTTATAGACGGGGCAGTCCCGTGAAGAAGCAGCATGGTCACCCATGCAATTAATGCAGCGAGGGGATGGAGGTGGACATTCACCCTCATGGGCGTCCCTGCCACAGGTGGTGCACTTGGCTGCATTAGGACAAGATTTACTAGTATGATTAAATCTCTGGCAATGGTAGCAGTGCGTAGGATTGGGTATATACGGGCAAACGAAGATGACTTCGTAGCCCGCTTTCACCTTAGATGGTAGGTCAACCGCGTCTAAAGTCAAAAATACAGTACGAGTCGGCACTAGATCATTGTTAACTTTTTTCATTACGTGATGAACAGCCGTAACTCCCTGATCGGACATATAGTTGAGTATATCCTCATCAGATAACCCATCCAGGGATATTGTGAAGACTACCCCCCTGCGAAGAGTTGAAGGTGCGGCAAGCCTCTACTTTTACAGGAAAAGTATGCACAAGCGTAGTCTGAAATAACTTCTGTACCTGAAAGGCAATCTCAATTTCAAGTAACAAGGTCCCATTGCGCTGCCTGGAGCATGTCTTCAAGGGACCTCCAATCGCATTGACTCCCTTCTGAATAAGTAAAGGATTCACAGAAGAAAAATCCTGATCATCTGTACACGATACTACAAGGAACTTTAGAATGTTGGGTAAGACTTCCTTGGACTGAGATTCATCACGTTTTCTTTTTTGGGTCAGATTAGATTTTGAAGGTTTCACAGCAGAAGTGTCCTCCTTGATTACTGGCGTCTCCGATGGCGTGCTCCTTCCTTGTGGGGGCCCTCACTGAGGGCGCACCCGGCTTAGGTGACTTTGCACCTCAGGTCACACCTCCCGAGAATCAACAGAGACCAATCGGCATGGCTGGAAGGTATCAGCTCGGGTAATCACCCCTCCCTGGGCCCGGCCTTTAGCGGGGGGGGGGGGGGGGGGTACGTACATACCCTACATGTCTACCCGGGGCGGGGAGTTATGCCTTACCCCGTCACCGGCTACGCAGGGCGTGGGTTGACAGACACGCACAGGGAGGAAAAATGAGAGGAAGGAGAGAAAGGGAAAATGGAGAGAAAATCTAAAACGCCGAGGTGGACATTAAAGGGTGGGTCGAGGATAATGATAAAGGAGCAATAGGGGAAGGCAAAAGAACAGAAAAGGAAGAGGACCAAGAAAAGGAGAAGTCTTAGAGGAAGAGAGAAGGAAACCTTTGACTTACTGAAAACACCCGTCTCCGGGCGAAGGCACAAACCGAGGGGAAAGAGGGAAGCGGCCTGGGACGGAAGAAAGGCCGCTTCGGCTCGGGGACCCGTGCGCGCCACACACGTACCCACAAAAGAGCTGTGGGCCCCTGGGGGGTTTCTTATAGGCTGTATCTATTTATCCCCTATTTATACATTCTTCTACATCCTTGCATTTGCCTTCTAGCCATACCTGCTTAGCCATTTTGCATTTCCTGTCAACCTCTTTCTTAGTTGTCTGTACTCCATTTTGCCTGTTTCATTTACTGCATTTTTATATTTCCTCCTTTCGTCGATTAAATACAGTATTTCCTGTGATATGCCTATTTTGTTCTGCTGCCTCCACTATTTCAACTCTCAATACTACCCATTCCTCCTCTACTGTTTTATTTCCCCCCGTTTCTGTCAATTGTTGCCTAAAGCTCCCTCAAATTCTCAAGAACTTCGGGTTCCTTCTGTTTATCCAGGTCCCATCTCCTTATTTTCCTACCATTTGCACTGTTTTCAGTCTCAACCTACAATTCATGACCAATAAGTTATGGTCAGAGTTTATGTCTGCCCCTGGGTATGTCTTACAGTTTAAAACCTGGTTCCAAAATCTCTGCCTTACCATTATAAAATCTATCTGGTGTCTCCCAGTGTCTCCTGGTCTCTTCCACATATACAACCTTCTTTCGTGATTGTTAAACCAGGTGTTTGTTATAACTAAATTATGTTCCGTGCAAAATTCTACCAGGCGGCTTCCTCTTTCATTCCTTTTGCCCAGACCATATTCACCTACTATCTTCCCTTCCCTTCCTTGTCCTCCTACCGAATTCCAGTCTCCCATCACAATTAAGTTTTCCGTCTCCCTAAATTGTCTGAATAATTTCCATTACCTCCTCATATATTTCCTCGATCTCCTCATCATCGGCAGAGCTAGTTGGCATATAAACCTGTACTACTTTGGTCTGTACTGGCTTTGAATCTATCTTGACTACAATAATGGGATCACTGTGTTGCTCATAGTAATTCACACGCATTCCTATTTTCTTGTTCATTATCAAACCTACTCCTGTAATACCCCCCCCCCCCAACTGATTTTGTATTCATAATCCTGTACTCACCTGACCAGAAATCCTGTTCATCCTGCCACCCAACTTCACTAATCCTCACTATATCTGACTTCAACCTATCCATTTCTCTTTTTAAATTTTCTAGCTTCCCTACCCGATTAAGGGATCTAACGTTCCACACTCCGATCTGTAGAATACCAGTGTTGTCTTTTCTGACGATGACATCCTCCTGAGTAGTACCCGCCAGGAGATCTGAATGGGGGACTATTTTACCTCTGGAATATTTTACCCAAGAGAATGCCATCATCATATGTTCATACAGTAGAGCTGCATGTCCTTGGGAAAAGTGATGGTTGTAGTTTCCCCTTGCTGTCAGCCGTTCGCAGTAAATGTGTGGCAAAGCCACATTAGCTGATGTTACAAGGCCAGCTCAGTCAATCATCCAGACTGTTGCCCCTGTAACTACTGAAAAGGCTGCTGCCCCTCTTCAGGAACCACAGGTTTGTCTGGCCTCTCCACAGATACCCCTCCGCTGTGGTTGCACCTACGGTACGGCTATCTGTATTGTTGAGGCATGCAAGCCACCCCACCTTGGCAATGTCTGTAGTTCATGGGAGCGGAATCTTTGGTAGCACATGGAAATCCTTTGCTTCATGACGTAATCACCTGAAGATGATGACAGATGAAGTCAACAGCTGGAGATTACATTCGAGTCTGATACCTGTGAAACATTTGTTCACAATATCAGTCTCCCCCCCCCCCCCCAGGAGCTCATAGTATACAGCTTGACTAGCATATTTATTTACTGACAACTTGTCTCAATCCACTTTCAGTAAATTGTTAATTGCGACCTAGTATACACCACAACCAGAACCTTTAATAAAGAAGAATAACAGTGAATGACTGCAATTTTTATGTTCGGCACGTATTTTGATGCCTGTATTAGAAAGCAATGTCGTGCTAAAAATTTAGAGTCATTAGCCGAGAATTTCCTGAGATGCTATTAAAAACACAAGAAAAGAAAATTGAAATGTTTTTAAGTAGAAATCTCTAAAGATTCTTGGCAGATTGCTTTGAAATTGATACTTTTATTTTAATACATTTGTGAAATTAGTTGTGAATACCTTTAATAGTGAGGAAAACAAACACTGGTGTGGAAGCATTTCACACGTCAAAATATTTTCAGCATTATCTCCTGAAATATTGCCAGCACATTTAGTGATAAATATGTCAATACCGAATGGAAAATATATTACAAGTAGTGTCGAGCAGTAATGAAGTAATACACTAAAAGTCAAAGCAATTTTACAGCGTGTACAGCAAAAAATGTACTTTTAAGTTATAAACATTTTACTTTCCATCATTTTGTGGAGGATGTCGGAGGGGATAATTTTTGTGTAGGTTCGCAATTATAAGTACATTCTGTTGCTAGTTTCGAAGAGCTCTTGCTCACAAACTACGAATGCATACATCTAGATATCTTGGCATAGTTCATCTAATTGTTTCTGATGTCATATCTTTAACTGCGTGACACTTGTTTTTGGGCTGCAAACCTTCACAGGCATACAGAGAATAATTTGACGAAGTTTCATCGCAATCGAATGAACAGTTTAGGAATGCACAACAGCAAATATTCATTTTTATATTCAGAGGAGAAGGTTGCCAGTTTTGGAACCGACTGCTCGTAAGCAGTTTCACGTTTGTGATGTACGGCAACTACTCCATCTGCCACTACAGCCGTCACGTCTGAAGGTTGTCACAATATAGGGCAACATGTCATTTTAGACTATATAAATAAATAAATTCAGTCACTTTTTATTAATTTTTACAGTACTAGTGAAACCATTACTAAAAAATATTCTAAAACATTACAAGCTATCTAACTACTCATACAATCTCTTTCCCCACTCATGTCTATGAACCAAGAGTGTAGAAACCAGAGTGCAGTGATGGGTGAAACGTGGGAGAGCTCAGACAGAACGAGAAAATACAGACAAGAGTGATGTGCGGTAAAAATACACCTCACGATGCCGAGTGCATTAACGCAGGATGTTTATGGGACTGTAGGACGACACTGTTGATTTTATGAAGAGGCCCCGCAGTAAACTACTGGAACTACCAGCTCAGTTATTTTTGTGGCTAGAAATGTCGGCACGTCACACACACGTAGAGGGAGAAAGGGTATGTGTGAGAAAGAAAAGGGAGAAAGAGAGAGAGTAACTGGCAAAGAAAGAACTTACACTTGTTTCTGTTTATTTTTCTCATCATAATGAACATTACACATTGCAATGTCACTCGTACGATGTCAAAAGCTTGTAAATTATTATACAGCTTATTATGAATTCCTTACTCATAAAATCATCTCGAAAATCACTTTTTGGAAAAATATATAGGCCTACCTGCTTGATATATAAGAAACTAACTGTAATAAGTAATGATTAATCTGTCTCTGATTAAATGTTCTGGATGCACTTTATAAATTTACCTAGAAAATTAAGAATTGTAGCTACATGATGACAGTAACAATCATCATCATCATCATCATCATCATCATCAGAGACTGATTATGCTTTTCAGCGTTCAGACTGGAGCATAGTACCTCTAATAAAATTCCTCCATGATCCCCTATTCAATGCTAACATTGATGCCTCGTCTGATGTTATGCCTTTTACTTCAAAATCATTCTGCACCGAATCTAAGTACTTTCTTCTTGGTCTACCTCGACTCCTCTTACCCTCCGCTGCCAAGCTCACGAGTCTCTTAGGTAACCTTGCTTCCCCCATGCGTGTAACATGACCCCACCATCTCAGTCTGTTCGCTGTAACTGCTTCATCTATGGTGTTCATTCCCAGTTTTTCCTTGATTTCCTCATTATGGACACCTTCCTGCCATTGTTCCCATCTATTAGTGCCTGCAATCATTCTTGCTACTTTCATATCTGTAACCTCTACCTTATGAACAAGGTAACCTGTATCCACCCAACTTTCACTCCCGTACAACAAAGTTGGTCGAAAGATAGAGCGGTGCACTGCTAACTTAGTCTTGGTACTGACTTCCTTCTTGCAGAAGAGAGTAGATCTTAGCTGAGCACTCACTGCATTAGCTTTGCTGCACCTCAACTCCAGTTCTTTCGCTATGTTGCCATCCTGTGAGAAAATACATCCCAGGTACTTTAAACTGTCTACCTGCTCTAACTTTGTTCCTCCTATTTTGCAGTCAATCTGCTTAAATCTCTTTCCCACTGACATTACTTTTGTTTTGGAGATGCAACCTTTCAATTGAATCAGCCATTACAACTAAGTCGTCCGCATATGCAAGACTGCTTATTTTGTTTTAACCTATTTTAATCCTGCCCTGCCAGTTTACTGTTTTCAACAGATGCTAATTACGCTCCAAAATGGTTTTCCCGTGGCTTGACCCAGAGTTTCTAGCTTATTTCCAAAGTCTTCCCATGATTTCTGCTTGGAGTCCGCAATTATCCGTTTGGCTTTGTTTCTTTCTTCAACATAACTTTCTCGTATGGAGCTATTTTTGAAATGCCTTCTTTTTCTTTTTACAGGCTGCCTTGACTGTGTCGTTCCACCAAGCTGTCTGCTTCTTCCTACCTTTACATCTCCTCCTAAAAGATGTGAACAATGTCATCTAAACATGATACACACACCCTTCCTGTCAGTAACTTTCACTCGTGGGTTCACACCTACAACAGGCAATCACAGGTATGCAGGGTGACTTTGGTTCCGAGTTGAATTTGGGTATTTTTCGGAAAATCATTAGTGATTACTCGTAGAAAATTCTCAGCTAGATTAAAAAAATCTACCTGCAATTTCTATTTTGTGTGTTAGTTTCGGTTCATTTCAAGTGTTAAACTCTGCTCATAAAAAATAAAATTATCAACGACGCACCAGAAAATGGAAGGGTGCAAACTTTTGAGAATCAGCTGGAATGGGTGAAAACAGTTAAAATAAAACCTAGGATAGCACTTACAGTGTGTAATTACAAATAACACACTAAAAATTAATAATATTATAAGAACTTTGAAGTAGAAAAGATAATGAAAATTTTGTGGGGACTCTGGGCTATTCTTCATTCCATTAGGGTGACTTTTCGATAGCCTTATTAAAAGTCGAGCTTTTTAACCTGTAACGAAATGTTTACATTTTCTAAACCAGTAATCATGGAATGAATGAAGAAGGGACTGCAGCTATGGTAAAAGTTCTTAAAAGAGAAGACATCCGTATGGGATATCAAGCCCTTCTTTAAACGGAATGAAATTAATGGAACGAAGTTTGATGCTTTCAATATGACTAAAGTTTTGCCAGAACCCAATTTCAGAAAGAGAAGGTGGTTATTATTGACTCAATATAGATTTATAGATTCAATAAAGCTCTGAATATGAAAGATTACAGAACCATTTTTAATATACTACTGTAATACAACAACAGTCTGCATTCCTTTAATTTTTTCTATACACATTTGTGAATACGAAACATTAATTTTCTATTGGTGGTGGATGACGGCCTCCACTTCCTCATTCAGTTCCGGCTAATAAACATGTTTCCCGGCTAGGGATTTTGTACGGGACATACCCCTATGTCCACAACAGGCATCGCCCTCTGCATCCCACAGGAGAACATCACCAACAACTGACAATCGATATGACGGATGGGGACCAGGCCCGGCACTGCGAGTCGGCCGATTTCTGGAAGTACGTAAGCCACCCACGAAGAACAATCTGTCACCGGCTGTAAGATAGGGTCGAGACGTGTGCATGCCGCAATGCACGCGGTCGTGTCGGGAAAACTCATCCGAGGTATTTTGCCGTTCAGTGTCAATGTGGAAACAGGAGACTTCGTGTCAGTCTAATGCCGGTTCCAGTCCTGAGGGTAGACGAGAAAGAGCAGCTGCTATTTAATGTTTCAGTTGTAAGAACTACCGAAAAAAGCCCGATGCTGGAGTCTTTGGGCCACTCACTCGGGGAGCTGATAATGTGACCCAAAGAGTGCTACCAACAGTTTGTGGGCTGTAATGACGGAAAACTCGGTCCCAAAATGTCTTTGACACATAGGCTAACAGTTGTTCAGTACCGTCGTCATTACGGTGTACCGACACTACTTCGATGCCATTGGGGGATGCGTCCACTGCCAAAAACGAGGACACGATGGAAAAAAGGATGTAAGGCAGGGTGCCGAATGCAACAGGCACTTCAGCTGTGCGAAGGAATGTGCACGGGCATCTGGAACTGCGCATCCTGCAGATAGTAGAGTGGGTGTGTAATGTGTGCTGCCTGCGGAAGGAACTCGGCATAATAATTAGACGTCCCCAAAAACACCTGCAGCTTTTGGGGATGTTGAGCAACTACAGCAGAAACGTTGTGACCTGTGCCCCGAATCCCGTCTTTGGAGAGCAAGTGGCCACAGTATTCTACCTGTCCCTAGAAAAACTGGAATCACAACATAGTAAAGAGTGCAGATCCAGGCATATGGCCCCAGTAAGAAAGAAATCATCAAGGTAGTTGGTACAACTGGGGATAGGAATGGTCAACTGTTCCAGATATCTCCGGTAGTTGGCCGACACAGAAGAAATACCAAAGGGCAAACATTTCTATTTGTATAGGCCAAATGGTGTATTGATGACCACGATACACTGTGATTCCTCATTAAGTGGGATCTGGAAATATGTATCAGCAAGGTCGATCTCAGAATTGAGCATTCACCTCCGACAAAGTTTGAGAGGTGGTCCTCGTGACGTAGAAGGGGTTTCTACTTGTGCCAGGGCATTGACGGTCGATTTAAAATCGCCACAGAGGTAGAGGGAGCAGTTTGCCTTTCTACCACTACCGTCAGTGTGGCTCAGACACTTGACAGATTCAATGACCCCTGCTTTGTGCAGGCAATCTGGTTCAAGCTTCACCCCTTTTACAGGACACGCACGGCAGAAACAGGGCACTGCATATTTTTAAGTAAGGCAAGATGCGCCTCAAAATTGGTGGCACACCCCAGGCCAGGTACAAACAGAGGTGCGAAAGAGGCATAAAGGTCAGAGTTCATGGATGGGAACTGTGCCCAAAACAACCTGTACTTCATCTGTACCTAATGGAAAACCCAAACAGTGAGAAAGCATCTAGGCCGGATGTGTTTCCAGCTGAGTGATTATTGACAACAAATAGCGAAACCGGTCATGTGATCTTATTGTATACTACCAAAGAGGTAAACTGACCTTCGAGAGGGGAAGAGCTGTCATCATATGCAACCGACCTACAGGAGGGTGGATCCAATGATGGGTAGCCCAGATGTGCATAAATTGGAAGGTTCACCAGGGAACTGTCGCCACTATGTCCACCTAGAAGTGAATCTCTCAGTTTGCTATCATGAGATCAATAAACAATTTGGTGTTTTGTACATGACCCAGGTGAACAATGGTTTGGAGTTCAAGAACTGTCCCGTGACATAATTGAGTTGTGGGCTTCAACTGCCCATTGTTAAACAGAATTGAGATGTTCATGTTTTATGCAATGGGTGCAGTGTGCACAGTGATATGGGCAGTCGGCCCATTGGTGTATTGTAAAACGCTCAGGATAACATCGGAGACTACACTGTTTACGTCGCAACAAGTCACCGGTCGGACAGAGGCCATGCACGTGAAACAGGGACAGATCACAGCACTGCCGGCAGGACAAGGAGTTACAATGTTCCATCACGTTTGTGGTGGTTGTACCGCCGCTACCCGAGGACAAAGCGTGAGATGTTTGTAAGCTGACTGCACTCTCTGAAAAGACTACTATCTTCAGGATGTCCTTCAGCGAGGGAACATCCAGCTTAAGGGTAGCTGGACAGCAAATCACGGATCACATTGTCTCCATATGGGTTTAATAAAACGGACTGGAGCAAGTGAAATCACAATGCCGACTAAGTACTTGCAAATCCGGCACTCTCAACTGATATTATTGACCCAATTGTTTGTGGGGCTGACGGAATTCAAGGTACGCTGTGACAATGTAAAATCTTTGTAAGGAATAACTGGATGGCAATGCACACATTTCTCGAATATCAGTGCAACTGGATTGAAGAGGCATGCCAAATTCTTTAGTATAAAAAAAGAAAGAGTGAACATTTTAAAGTGTGATCAGAGACCCAAAATGTATTAAATTCTTGTTTCAGCCACTGCGAAATCCAGACCAGATCCGGAGCGACCAGCGACCGCGAAGCCAGACCAGATCCGGAGCGACCAGCGACCGCGAAGCCAGACCAGATCCGGAGCGACCAGCGACCGCGAAGCCAGACCAGATCCGGAGCGACCAGCGACCGCGAAGCCAGACCAGATCCGGAGCGACCAGCGACCGCGAAGCCAGACCAGATCCGGAGCGACCATTGCTCCAGGAGACACTTTCTCTGAGTGCTGCAGTAGATTACGAAGCCATCAACAAAGACGATCAATAATTGGGTTGATTGCTATGGCGAAAAGTGTTACACTCAAATCAAAGTCGTGTAGCACCCTATTTCCCTGGCAAAAGGTGTCTGGGAAAAAAAAAAAAAAACAGAGCATACTCTTACCTTGAACATGCTGCAATTTATTAAAAATTTACGAATAATGAGGGGAGGGCAGCCGCAAACACCCCACATACGCATGGTGCTGCGAATGCTCACCTTCCAACAGGTGGTGTAAGCCTTTTCCAAATCACAGAACACAGCCACTGTCTGGTGCTTTCGCAAAAAAATTATTCATACTAAAAGGTCGACAAGGTAACTATATGATCAATAGCAGACCGGTGCCAACAAAATCCAAATTGGACATTGGTGAGGAGGCATCGAGATTCGAGTGGGGGAAGGGGTTGGGATTGGTGAACTAAACTGCTAAGGTTATCAGTTCCGTACTGGGGAGGGGAAGGAATGAGGGCAGGAAAGGAGGGGAGGAGGAAAGGAAATGCAGTGCGGGAAGTAAAGAATGAAAGATGACTGCATTAGCTCAATGCCCCGTGCTTGCCACGCACATTAACCATGCACTCCATCACCTTGCAGACAGAGCTAGAGAGGAAAATGTGGTGATAACTGGAAGGAAGAAGTTTGTCCTTCCCTGTTGTGGGCACGGAGACTACTGCTTCATGCCAGTGAGTGGGAACTTCACCTTCAGTCCAGATGCGATTATAGGGGCACAGAACGCACCTACCTATAGCAGACAGGTTCTTCAGTCCTCCAGGTGACTGGGACTCTACGTGGAGAGAAAAAAAAGTATGACGTATGGAATATTCAGCAGTGGAGAGAGTAACTTCTGTGAGGTATTCGGCCTGACTGTCACAGCAGGGTAAATTCAGATTGGAAAACTGCCATGGAGAAATAAAGCCCCCAGTCAGCTTTGGAGATGTTCCAGCTGGTGGAACACAGAAATGGGGCATGATGCTGTAGATGGATTACACAGGGGAAATGGTTGGTCAAGTACGTATCAAAAAGAGCATACCACTTGAACTGACACTCAAGTCGAGTAGTGCATATCGCGAAGTCCAAGTGAGAATACGGACCACCTTAACGGCAGCACTGGGGACTGGACTTCTAGGGAGCACTGCTACTACAATCGATAGATGGAGTCACGTTCCATCGGTTCAAATGGAATTTCTGCTGCCTTCCTGGGTTTACTGGTAGGGGTAGATTCCTCTGCCAGTGATCGGCTGGCCGATCGGCTAGCAGTAGTGTGTCCCAGCGAAACAGAGGAAGGGCCGGGATTGGCTACTGCCGAGTAGCGTGATGGACAAACGTGCCGTGGCAGGGAAAGAGAGGAACTTTTTTCTTGTTTGCCATTTTGGAAGCATTACAGTGAGACATATTTGCACACTTGGTTGTGGAGACTGAGTTCACAAGAAATCTTCACGGACATGCTCATTTTTGGAATTGTGCGTGTCTGGTTTAGATGACCAAGATGTACGAGAAGCTGATGATGACTGGACAGTGAGAGGTTGAATCAGCAATCTTTAGACTGGCCGATCATACAACCGTGTCACTGAAAATAAAATCACAGGTCCGTGTGCCTACCTCATTAGTAGGTTGAGACAAAGCAAGGACAGTGCTGTATTTACTCAGTAGTAGCACAGTGGGCTTCCTAACAGCTAATAACTTCCAAGCAACAAAGGTTGACACTTTTTGCCTCGTCTCCTGGATAACCCACTCTTCTTTGTATGCAGGGAAGTCACTTGAAGAATCATTATGGTCACTCATGCAATTAATCCCGTGAGGGGATGAACGTGGACAGTCACCCTTGTGGGCGTGATTAAATCTCTGACAGATAACTGTGTGTAGGGTTTGATATATCTACATATACAGCCATACTCCGCAAGCCACCCGACGGTGTGTGGCAGAGGGTACCTTGAGTACCACTATCTATTTTCCTTCCTATTCCAGTCATGTATTGTTCGCAGAAAGAAGGATTGTCGGTATGCCTCTATGTGGGCTCTAATCTCTCTGATTTTATCCTCACGATCTCTTCGCGAGATATACGTAGGAGGGAGCAATATACTGCTAGACTCCTCAGTAAAGGTAAGTTCTTGAAACTTCGACAAAAGCCATACCAAGCGACAGATCGTCTCTCCTGCAGAGTCTTCCACTGGAGTTTAGCGATCATCTCCGTAACGCTTTCACGATTACCAAATGATCCTGTAACAAAGCGCGCTGCTCTCCGTTGGATCTTTTGCACTTCCTCTAGAAATCCATCCTGGTACAGATCCCACACCGGCGAGCAGCATTCAAGCTGTGAGCGAACAAGTATACTGTAACCTACCTACTTTGTTTTTGGACTGCATTTCCTTAGAATTCTCCCAATGAATCTAAGTCTGGCATCTGCTTTACCAACGATTGATTTTATATGGTCGTTCCATTTTAAATCCCTCCTAATGACTACTCTCAGATAATTTACGGAATTAACTGCTTTCAGTTACTGACATGCTATAGTGTAGCTAAATGATAAAGGATCTTTCTTCTGTGCATTTGCAGCACATTACACTTGTCTACATTGAGCTTTAATTGCCATTCCCTGCACCATGCGTCAATTCGATTCAGATCCTCCTGCATCTCAATACAATTTTCCTCTCTATATACTTCCAATGTTATCCACATGGTCATTTATATATATATTGCGAACAGCAACAAACCCACGATACTCGCCTGTGGCACACCTGACATAACTCCTACTTCGGAAGACTTCTCTCCATTGAGAATGACCTGCTGCTTTCTGTTATCTAGGAATTCCTCAATCCAATCACACAATTGGTCTGATAGACCATATGACCTTACTTTGTTCATTAAACGTTTGTGGGGAACTGTATCAAACGCCTTGCGGAAGTTGAGAAACACAGCATCTACCTGAGAACCCGTGTCTATGGCCCTTTGAGTCTCGTGGACGAATAGCGCGAGCTGGCTTTCACACAAACGCCTTTTTCTATACCCATGCTGATTCCTACAGAGCAGATTCCTAGAATGGAGAAATGTCATTATATTCGAACATAATACAGGTTCCAAAATTCTACAACTGACCAACATTAGAGATATAGGCCTATAGTCCTGCACGTCTGTTGGAGGACCCTTCTTGACAACAGGGATGACCTGCGCCATTTTCTAATCTTTCGGAATGCTATGCTCTTCTAGAGACCGACGATACACCACTGCGAGAGAGAGGGCCAGTTCCTTCGTGTACTCTGTTTAAAAATGAACAGGTATCCCATCAGGTCCTGCGGCCTTTCCTCTTGAGCGATTTTAATTGTTTTTCTATCCCTCTGTCAATTATTTTGATATCTGCCATTTTGTAATCTGTGCGGCAATCTAGGAAAGGAACTACAGTGCCATCTTCCTCTGTGAAACAGCTTTGGAAAAAGACATTTAGTAATTCTGCCTTTAGAGTGTCATCCTCTGTTTCAGTGCCACTTACGTCACAGAGTGTCTGGACACTTCGTTTTGATCCACCTACCACTTTGACATAAGACCAAAATTTCTTAGGATTTTCAGCCAAGTCAGTACAAAGAACTCTACTTTTGAATTCATTTAACGCCTCTCGCATAGCCCTCATCACGCTACATTTCGCTTCGTGTAATTTTTGTTTGTCTACAAGGCTTTGGCTATGTTTATGTTTGCAGTGAAGTTCCCTTTGCTTCCGTAGCAGCTTTCTGAAAATTATTTCATATCCCAGTTTTAGATAGAAGTTCAACTCTATAAAAAATATGGTAGGGGTTGGTATTAATTCTTTTTCAGCCCTTTCATCACTATATGGACAGCCGTTATGCCCTGATCAAACAGGTATCGAGGGATCTCGTGTACACTACCCACCCGTGACAAATTGCACGTGTGATGAGCTTCTACTTTGAAAGGGAAGGTGTGTAGCAGTGAGGCTCTAATCAGTTTCTGTGCCTGGGAGGCATTGTCCGTTTCCAGCAACAACATTCCATTTCACAGTCGGGAAGAGGTCTTCACAAGACCTGTGGTCACATCAATACCGTTCTGAATTATAAAACGATTTGCCAAAGAGAAGTCTTGACCATCAGATTGAGAAATCACTAAGAACTTTCAAAAAATCTGGTAAGGTTTCCTTTGACGGGGGTTCATCAATCTTTCTTATTTGGGCCGAGGCCAAAATCAAAGAAGAACTCATTGTGAATGTGACCCCACGATTACCAGCATATCCGATAATGCGCTGCTTCCTAATGGGGACCCTTACTGAGGGCTCTCCCGCCTTACGGGATTGTACACACTTCCTGAGGAAAGGACAGAGGGACCAATCAGCACATACGGAAGGTACCAGCTTGAGTGATCACCCCTACCTGTGCCTGGCCTATACCACGGGGTACTTACGTACCCTACTTGAATACCTGGGGTGGGGAATTACACGTTACCCTGCCACTGGCTACACATGAGAATGTGTGTCAACCTTCAGACATGTACAGGGAGGAAAGAAGAATAGAGGGAGTTAAATGGATGGATAGAGGTGGTACATTCTCAAATGCCAAGGAGGAGATTAAAATGAGGAAGGCAGGAAGACTGAAGCAAGGCGAGAAATACAAAAGAATGGGTTAAAGGGTTGTTTTTTTTTTTGTGGTTTTAGGGCGCACAACTTCTATGGTCATTAGCGCCCAGTCAAAAACATAGATTCGCTATGGCCTCAAAAAAAAAAAAAAAGGGGACTGTCAGAACATCCAGAAGAGGCTAAAAACGAAAGATAAAAGACAATTAAAAGGGTTAAATATCCTTGGATAAGTTGGCCAAGTTGATAAAACGCAAAACTCGAGCAGCTGCTCGTGTGTCATCAGCTAAAATTTCCTCCAGAGTAGACGGCAAGTGAAGGGCTACACGGAGATGATTAAAAAGTACGCAAGACAGTAAAACATGTCGCACGGTCAGCAGTTCACCGCAGGAGCACAGCGGTGCAGGGTCGGCGGACAGCAAGTGACGGTGGCTGAAACGGCAGTGACCGATCCGCAACCGGGCCAGGATGACCTCCTCCCGCCGAGAGGGGCGTGAGGAGGTCCTCCAAGCGGTCGGGATCGGTTTTACAGTTCGCAATTTGTTGTTGGACATTGAAAACCACGCACTGTGCCATTGCGACACGATACCCCGGCGGAGAGCCCGGTGAACATCGTCAGATGGGACGCAAAAGGTAGCCACGCGAGGTAAAAGAGCTGCGGCCTTGGCCGCTATGTCTGCCGTCTCATTCCCGGGCACACCTACGTGGCCAGGGACCCACAGGAAAGAAACGTGACAGCTGTCATCTGCTAGCAACTGGAGGGAGCGTTGGATCCGATACACGAGAGGATGGTGCGACAAAGGGTCCTTAAGACTCTGCAGGGCACTAAGGGAGTCAGAACATATGGCATAGAAAGGTTGGCGGTGGCGGCAGGTGTACAAAACGACCTAGTGGAGGGCAAAAAGCTCAGCCGTGAAATTCGAGCACCGGTCAGGGAGCTTGTATTGGAAACGGTTGTCCTCGACGACAAAGGCAGATCCGACACCGGCAGTGCTCTTGGAACCATCAGTGTAAATAAATATGGCGCTATCGAACCGCGAACGGAGTTCGACAAGCCTCGAGCGGTATACCAAATCCGGAGTGCTCTCCTTGGGGAGCGAACTAAGTTCGAGGGGAGTGTGAACCGGGGCCTTATGCCACGGTGGCAATGGGCTTTCGCTCAACCGAAAGGTGGAAGGAAGGGTAAAATCGAGCCGCTGTAGTAGGCGGCGAAACCGAACTCCAGGTGGAAGCAAGGCAATCGCAGACAACTGATATTGGCGATCGAGCGAGTCATCAAAAAATAATCGGTAAGATGGATGGTTGGGCATCGACCGCAGGCGGCATGCGTACCGAGACAAAAGTATGTCACGCCGAGTGGTCAAGGGTAATACAGCAGCCTCGGCATACAGACTTTCAACAGGGCTGGTATAAAATGCACCGGTCGCCAGACGTAATCCCCGATGGTGGATAGAGTTGAGACGGCGGAGAATCGACGGCCGTGCAGAAGAGTATACAAGGCTTCCGTAGTCGAGCTTCGACTGAACAATGGTCTGGTAAAGGTGAAGCAGGACGGTACGGTCCGCTCCCCATGACGTGCCACTGAGGACACGAAGGACGTTAAGGGATCGGGCACAACGGGCAGCCAGGTAGGACACGTGCGTGGACCAGCAAAGTTTACGATCCAACATGAGTCCCAAGAATTTCGTAGTCTCCACGAAAGGGAGAGCAACAGGGCCGAGATGTAGAGAGGGTGGAAGAAATTCCTTGTATCTCCAGAAGTTTATACACAGAGTTTTCTCAGTGGAGAATCGGTAGCCGTTTGCGATGCTCCAGGAATATAGACGGTCAAGACAGCGTTGAAGAGAACGCTCCAAGAGGCACGTCCGCTGGGCACTACAATAAATTGCGAAATCGTCAACAAAAAGAGATCCGGAGACGTCGGCTGAAAGGCAATCCACGATCGGATTGATTGCAATGGCAAAGAGCGCCACACTCAAGACGGAGCTCTGTGGTACCCCATTCTCCTGGCAATAGGTATCTGACATAACAGAACCCACCCGTACCCGAAACTTGCGATCCGCCAAAAACTCTTGAATGAAAAGAGGAAGGCGGCCCCGAAGGCCCCATGTGTGCAATGTGCGGAGAATGCCCGCTCTCCAACAGGTATCGTATGCCTTCTCAAAGTCGAAGAACACAGCTACTGTTTGACGCTTCCTTAGAAAGTTGTTCATAATAAAGGTCGACAAGGTAACGAGGTGATCAGCAGCAGAGTGGTGTCGACGAAAACCGCATTGGATATTAGTCAGGAGGCGGCGAGATTCGAGGAGCCAGACCAACCGAGCGTTAACCATGCGTTCCATCACCTTACAGACACAGCTCGTCAGAGAAATAGGACGATAGCTGGAAGGAAGATGTTTGTCCTTCCCTGGTTTGGGGATGGGGACAACAGTGGCTTCACGCCAACTTGTGGGAACATGACCTTCAGTCCATATGCGATTGTAGGTACTGAGAAGAAAGCACTTGCCCGCAGGAGAGAGGTTCTTCAGCATTTCAATGTGAATGGAATCGGGCCCGGGAGCAGAAGATCGGGACAGGGCGAGAGCACGGTCTAGCTCCTGCATGGTGAAGGCGACGTTATAATTTTCACGATTAGAAGAGTGGAAAGAAGGCGGCCGGGCCTCCTCTACCTGTTTGCGAGGGAGAAAGGCAGGGTGGTAATGGGCAGAGCTCGAAACCTCCGCAAAGAAACGGCCCAATGCGTTGGAAACGTCAGAGGGGTCCACGAGGACTGCGTTCTCCACGGTCAGGCCAGGAATCGGGGAGTGGATCTTGATGCCAGATAGACGGCGTAAGCCACGCCAAACAAACGTGGAGGGAGTAAAACGGTTAAAAGAACTAGTAAAAGTAGTCCAGCAAGCTTTCTTGCTGTCGTTTATGATACGACGACATTGCGCTCTCATACGTTTATAATGTATGCAATTCTCCAAAGTCAGGTGGCGGCGGAAGGTGCGTAAAGCACGGCACCGGGCTCTAAGCGCGTCGCGGCAGGCTGCAGTCCACCAAGGGACCTGGACACGACGTGGAGAAGAGGAAGTACGAGGTATGGAACGTTCGGCAGCTGTGAGAATAACCTCTGTGAGGTAGTCGACCTGACTGTCACAAGTGGGAAAATCCCGATCGTGAAAAACAGCCATGGTAGAATAAAGCCCCCAGTCGGCTTTAGAAATGTTCCAACTGGTGGGACGAGGAGATGGGGAATGATGCAGAATGTGGATGATACAGGGGAAATGGTCACTCGAGTACGTGTCAAAGTGCACACCACTCAAACCGACCGGCAAGCTGAGGAGTGCATATTGCGAGGTCTATATGGGAGTAAGTGTGTGTTGTGTCAGAAAGGAAGGTCGGTGCACCGGTGTCGATGCAGACAAGATCGAGGTGTTGGAGAAGGTCCACCAAAAGGGAGCCTCTCGGACAAGGTGCCGGAGAGCCCCATAGGGGGTGGTGGGCATTAAAGTCGCCTATCAACACGAAGGGTGAAGGGAGCTGATCAACAAGGTGTAGCACATCTGCCCTAGTAAGGGCAGATGACGATGGCGAATAAATATTACAGAGGGAAAAGGTAAATGTGGATAGGGTGATGCGGACGGCAACTGCCTGTAGGTGAGTATGCAATGAAATGGGATGGTAATAGACATCGTCTCGAAGGAGCATCAGACCCCTCCATGGGCTGGGATACCTTCCACGGGTGGCAAGTCGAACCGCACAGAGGTGTAGTGTGGAAAGTCTGCACGATCACGCGGACGCAAATTAGTTTCCTGGAGGCAGACTAGAAGCGGGCAGTGCAATCGAAGGAGTAGTTTATACAGGGCAGTCGCGAGAGGAAGCCGCATGGTCGCCGTTGCAGTTTAGGCAGTGAGGGGACGGAGGTGGGCAATCCCCCTCATGGGCGTCCCTACCACAAGTGACACACTTTGCTGCATTTGGGCAATGTTCACGGGTATGGTTGTACCTGTGGCACTGAAAACAGCGCGTTGGGTTAGGTACATAAGGGCGGACGGAGATGACTTCATACCCTGCTTTGACCTTCGACGGGAGGTCAACTTTGTCGAACGTCAAAAACACAGTACGAGTCGGTGTCAGCTGGTTATCGACCTTTTTAATCACCCTGTGGACGGCAGTCACACCCTGATCGGACATATACGATTGGATGTCTTCATCAGACAACCCGTCAAGGGATCTCTTAAAAACTACCCCCCGTGACGAGTTGAGTGTGCGGTGCGCTTCTACCTTAACTGGAAAAGTGTGCAACAACGTAGTACGTATCAGTTTTTGGGCCTGGAAGGCACTGTCCACTTCCAGCAACAATGTTCCATTGCGCTGGCGTGAACAGGTTTTAACAGGGCCAGCAATTGCATCTACACCTTTCTGTATAACGAAAGGATTGACTGAATTGAAATCCTTTCCGTCGGTGCGAGAGACAACCAGAAATTTAGGTACATTAAGCAGAGTCTTTTAGGCTGAGGCGAGTCTAACTTACGTTTCTGGGTCAACGTCACGAAAGAAGATAAGGAAGTCATCGCGGAAGTGTCCCCCGTGATTACCGGCGTCTCCGATGGCGCGCTCCTTCCTAGTGGGGGCCCTCTCCGAGGGCTTACCCGCCTTAGGTGATTGTTCACACCTCAGGTCACACCTCCCGAGAACTGACGGAGGGACCAATCGGCACGTTCGGAAGGTACCAGCTCGGGTAATCACCCCTCCCTGGGCCTGGCCTTTACCAGGGGGTACGTACATGCCCTACTTGTCTACCCGGGGCGGGGAATTACGCGTTACCCCGTCACCTGTTACGCACGATAATGCGTGGGTCGGCCTTCAGACACGCACAGGGAGGAAAGAAGAAGAGGATAGGAAATGAAGAGAAAGAAGGAAAGAAGTGTCTCAAACGCCGAGGCGGAGACTAATGAGGAGAAGAAGGCTAGGAGAGTACAAGGAGAGAAAGACAGAAAACGAAGGGTAAGAAAGGAAGGAACGAAGGAAGAAAAACCACAACAAGAACCACCGTATCTCACGAAATATGCCCGTCTCCGGGCGAAGGCATAAACCGGGAGGGAAAGTGAAGCAGCCTGGGGCAGAAGAAAGGCTGCTCCGGCTCGGGGCCCCGTGCGCGCCACACACGTACCCACAAAAGAACTGTGGGCCCCCTGGGGGGAATGGGTTAAAGGGAAGGAGCAATAAAAGATGACTTTGAACAGGAGACAACCTAGCAACCTAGATTTTTTTCAAATGTCTGTCTGCAGGCAAAAGCATAAACTGGGGAGGGGGCAGTCAAGCAGCTTTTTGGGAGGAAGGTGGGGGGGAGGGAGACACTACTTGAGCTCAAGGTGTGTTTTCTTTTTTTTTTTTTTTTTTTTTTTTTTTTTTTTTTTTTTTGCGCACAATTTCTAAGGTGATTGGCACCCACATAAGAACAGAGATTTGCTAGATCTCAAAAAATTGGTAACTACCAGATAGAGAAGGCTAAAAAACGAAAGATGAAAAACAAAAGGGTTAAATATTCTTTGATAAGTTGGCCAAGTTGATAAAACGCAAAACTCTAGCAGCTGCTCGTGAGTCATCAGCTAAAATTTCCTCCAGAGTAGACGAAAAGTGAAGGGCTACACGGAGATGATTAAATTTGGGACAAGATAGTAAACCATGTCGCACCGTCAGCAATTCACCGCAGGAGCACAGCGGTGCAGGGTCGGTGGTTAGCAAATGACGGTGGCTGAAACGGCAGTGACCAATCCGCAACGGGCCAGGATGACCTCCTCTCGCCGAGAGGGGCGTGAGGAGGTCCTCCAAGTGGTCGGGATTGGTTTTACAGTTCTCAATTTATTGTCGTGGAGTGAGAACCTCGCACTGTGCCAGGACGACAATACTCCGGCGAAGAGCCCATTGAACATCATCTGATGGGATACAAAAAGTAGTCATGCAAGGCAAAAGAGCTGCTGCCTTGGCTGTAATGTCAGCTGTCTCATTCCCGGGCACACCCACGTGGCCAGGGACCCACAGAAAAGAAATGTGACAGCTGTCATCTGCTAGCAACTGGAGGGAGCGTTGGATCCGATACACGAGAGGATGGGTTGAGAGAGGGTCCTTAAGACTCTGCAGGGCACTAAGGGAGTCCGAACAGATGACATAGAAAGGATGGCGGCGGCGGCAGGTATACAAAACGGCCTGGTGGAGGGCAAAAAGCTCAGCCGTGAAATTCGAGCACCGGTCAGGGAGCTTGTATTGGAAACGGTTGTCCCCGACGACGAAGGCAGATCCGACACTGTTAGTGCTCTTTGAACCATCAATGTAGATAAATATGGCATTATCGAACCGCGAACGGAGTTGCTCAAGCCGAGCGGTATACCAAATCCGGGGTACTCTCCTTGGGGGGCGAACTAAGTTCAAGGTGAGTGTGAACCTGGGCCTAACACCACGGGAGCAATGGGCTCTTGCTCAACCTAAAGGTTGAAGGAAGGGTAAAATCGAGCCGCTGAAGCAGGCGGCGAAACCGAACTCCAGGTGGAAGCAAGGCTATCGCAGACAACTGATATTGGTGATCGAGTGAGTCGTCAAAAAGTCACAAGAGTATGTCACGCTGAGTGGTCAAGGGTAACACAGCAGCTTCGGCATAAAGACTTTCAACAGGACTGGTATAAAATGCACCGGTTGCCAGGCGTAATCCCCAATGGTGAATAGAGTTGAGACGGCGGAGAATCGACGGCCGTGCAGAAGAGTATACAAGGCTTCCATAGTCGAGCTTCGACTGAACAATGGCCTGGTAAAGGTGAAGCAGGACGGTACGATCCGCTCCCCATGACGTGCCACTGAGGACACGAAGGACGTTAAGGGATCGGGCACAACGGGCAGCCAGGTAGGACACGTGCGTGGACGAGCAAAGTTTACGATCCAACACGAGTCCCAACAATTTCGTAGTCTCCACGAAAGGGAGAGCAACAGGGCCGAGACGTAGAGAAGCTGGAAGAAATTCCTTGTATCTCCAGAAGTTTATACACACCGTTTTCTCAGTGGAGAATCGGAAGCCGTTTGCGATGCTCTAGGACTATAGACGGTCAAGACAGTGTTGAAGACACTGCTCCAAGAGACACGTCCGCTGGGCACTGCAATAAATTGCAAAATCATCTACAAAAAGGAATCCGGAAACGTCGGCTGAAAGACAGTCGACGATCGGATTGATTGCAATGGCAAAAAGAGAAACGCTCAAGACAGACCATTCTCCTGGCAAAAGGTATCTGACAAAACAGAGCCCACCCGTACCCGGAACTTGCGATCTGCCAAAAACACTTGAATAAAGAGAGGGAGGCGTCCACGAAGGCCCCATGTGTGCAATGTGCGGAGAATGCCCGCCCTCCAACAGGTATCGTAAGCCTTCTGTAAATCTAAGAACACTGCTACCGTTTGCCCCTTCCTTAAAAAGTTATTCATAATAAAGGTCGACAAGGTGACGAGGTGATCAGCAGCAGAGTGGTGTCTACGAAAACCACATTGAACATTAGTCAGGAGGCATCGAGATTCGACGAGCAAGACCAACCGAGCGTTACCCATGCAGTCCATCACCTTACAGACACAGCTAGTAAGAGAAATGGGGTGATAACTTGATGGAAGATGTCTGTCCTCCCCTGGTTTGGGAATGGGGAGAACAATGGCTTCACGCCAACTTGTGGGAACCTGACCTTCAGTCCATACGCAATTATAGGTGTTAAGTAGGAAACACTTGCCCGCAGGAGAAAGGTTCTTCAGCATCTCAATATGGATGGAATCGGGCCCGGGTGCAGGAGATTGGGACAGGGTGAGAGCGCAGTCTAGCTCCTGCATGGTGAAGGAGACATTATAAGTTTCACGATTAAAAGAGTGGAAAGAGGACGGTGGTGCCTCCTCTACCTGTTTGCGAGGGAGGAAGGCAGGGTGGTAATGGGCAGAGCTCGAAACCTCTGCAAAGAAACGGCCCAAGGCGTTGGAAACATCAGCGGGGTCCACAAAGGCTGCATTCTCGACGGTCAGGCCAGAAATCAGAGAGTGGACCTTGATGCCAGATAAACAGCGTAGGCCACCCCAGATAGCCGAGGAGGGAGTAAAGCGGATAAAAGAACTGGTAAAAGCAATCCAGCAAGCTTTTTTGCTGTCGTGTGGACATTGTGCTCGCAGTTGTTTATAGTTGATACTATTGTCCAACGTTGGGTGGCGGTGGAAGGTGTGTAAAGCATGTCGCCGGGCTCTAAGAGCATCGCGGCAGGCTGCAGTTCACCAGGGGACCGGGACATGACGTGGAGAAGAGGATGTATGAGGTATGGAATGTTCGGCAGCTGTGAGAATAACCTCTGTGAGATATTGGACCTGACTGTCACAGCTGGAAAAATTCTGATCGTGAAAAAGAGCCATAGAAGAATAAAGCCCCCAGTCGGCTTTAAAGATGTTGCAACTGGTGGGACGAGGAGATGGGGAATGATGCAGGAAGTGGATGACACAGGGAAAACGGTCACTCGAGTACATATTAGAAAGTGCATACCACTCAAACCTACTGGCAAGCTGAGGAATGCATATCGCGAGGTCTATATGGGAATAAGTATGTGTTGTGTCTGAAAGGAAGGTCGGTGCACCAGTGTTGAGGCAAACAAGATTGAGGTGTTGGAAAAGCTCCACCAGAAGGGAGCCTCTCAGACAAGGTGCCGGAGAGCCCCATAGGGGGTGGTGGGCATTAAAGTCACCTACCAACACGAAAGGTGAAGGGAGCTGGTCAACGAGGTGTAGCACATCTGCCCTAGTAAGGGCGGATGACGATGGTGAATAGATATTACAGAGGGAAATGGCGGATAGAGTGATGAGGACAGTAAGTGCCTGTAGGCGAGTATGCAATGAAATAGGACGGTGATAGACGTCGTCCCGAATGAGCATCAGAACTTCTCCATAGGCTGGGGTACCTACCACAGGTGGCAGGTTGAAACGCACAGAGGTGTAGTGAGGGAAGTCTGCACGATCACATGGATGTAACTTATTTTCTTGGAGACAAACTACAAGCGGGAGGTGCAATCGAAGGAGAAGTTTTAATTCCTCCCAATTGGAACGAAAGCCGCGAATATTCCATTGAAGGAGCACCATGATACAAAATGAGAAGAAAAGATAAAAAGGAACTAGCAGGTGGGGTCGACGGCCGTTGAGGACCGGACCTCGAGGGAGCACTACTATTGCTATCTGGAGGCAGAGAATCATGTTCCATGGGTTCAACTGACGAATCTGCCACCTTCCCGAGTTGATCAAGAGGGGCAGCTTCCGCCGCTGGTAAAATGCCGGTTGCCCGGCTAACAGTAGTGCGTCCCAGCGAGACAGAAGATGATCGGGGCCGACTACTGTTGGGCGGCGTGACGGATAGGTCACGCCTCGGCGGGGAAGGAGAGGAACTCTCTCTCTCTCTCTCTCTCTCTCTCTCTCTCTCTCTCTCTCTTTTTTTTCTTTTAGTGGCTCTTCTGGAAGAATGACGTTGAGAAGAGGCAGTTGACGGTTGAGAAGCCCGAGTACGCAGAAAATCCTCACGGACGGGTTCCTTTTTCAAAGTCCGGGCATCTTGTTTAGGTGCCCGCAGTTTATTAGATGTTGACGAAGACTGAACTTTAGAAGCAGCAAGAGGAAGCTGGGACGTGGAATGGGCAATCTTCGGGCTGGCCGATCGCACAACTGTGTCAGCGAAAGTGAAATCACAGGTCTGTGTACATGCATCCTTAGTAGGTCGAATGGAAGTGAGGACCTTACTGTATGTGCCCGCTGGGAGGACAGTGGGCTTTTGACTCGCCAACAACTTTCGAGCGGCAGATGTTGATACCTTTTCAGTAACCCGAATTTGCTGAATGACCTTTTCATCCTTCTATATAGGGCAGTCCCGAGAGGAAGCCACATGGTCACCATTGCAATTAAGGCAGTGAGGGGACGGAGGTGGGCAATCCCCCTCATGGGTGTCCCTACCACAAGTGACACTTGTGGCATTAGGGCAAGATTGACGGGTGTGGTTGTATCTGTGGCATTGGAAACAGCACGTTGGGTTTGGTACATAAGGGCGGAGGAAGATAACTTCATACCCTGCTTTGACCTTCAACGGGAGTTCAACTCTGTCGAACATCAAAAACACAGTACGAGTTGGTGTCAGCTGATTATCAACCTTTTTCAACACCCTATGCACGGCTGTTACACCCTGATTGGACATGTAGGTTTGTACGTCTTTGTCAGACAACCCATCAAGGGATCTCGTGGAAACTAACCCCCGTGACGAGTTGAGCATGCGATGCGCTTCTACCTGGACAGGAAACGTGTGTAGCAACGTAGTCCGTATTAGTTTTTGCGCCTGGAAGGCAGTGTCCGCTTCCAGCAAAAATGTTGCATTGCGCTTACGTGAACAGGTCTTAACAGGACCAGCAATCGCATCAACACCTTTCTGAATGATGAAAGGATTTACAGAGGTGAAGTCTTTACCGTCGGTTCGAGAGACAACTAGGAATTTCAGGAAATTGGGCAAAGTTTTCTTATGCTGAGGCAAATTGATCTTTCTTTTTTGGGTCAAAGTCACAGAAGAGAAGGAAGTCATTGCGGAAGTGCCCCCGTGATTACCGGCGTCTCCGATGGCACGCTCCTTCCTAGTGGGGGCCCTCTTTGAGGACTCGCCCGCCTTAGGTGATTGTTCACACCTCCCGAGAACTGACTGAGGGACCAATAGGCATGTACCAGCTCGAGTAATCACTCCTCCCTGGGCATGGCCATCACCAGGGGGTACGTACGTGCCCTACTTGTCTACCTGGGGTGGGGAATTACGCGTTACCCCGTCACCTGCTACACAAGATAATGCGTGGGTCGGCCTTCAGACACGCACAGGGAGGAAAGAAGAAGAATAGAGGAAGTGAAGAGAAAGAAGTGTCTCAAACGCCAAAGCGGAGATTAATGAGGAGGAGAGGAAGGCTAGGAAAGTACAGCAAGGAGAGAAATACAGAAGCAAAGGTTAGGAAAGGGAGAGACCAAGGAAAAAGGGAAACTTGGACAAGAAACCAATTTGACTCGCAAGGGACACCCATCTCCGGGCAAAGGCATGAACCGGGAGGGAAAGTGAAGCAGCCTGGGGAGGAAAAAAGGCTGCTTCGGCTCGGGGCCCCGTGAGCACCACACACGTACCCACAAAAGAGCTGTGGGCCCCTGGGGGGTTAAGGCTTTGTGTGTGCCACATGTACCCACAAAAGAGCAGTGGGTCCCCTGGGAGGCTGCTCAATGCAGAACTGCACTCACAGTTTGACTCAAAATTTTAGGTGCAGCAGCTGGCTGGCTGGCTGGCTGTGTGTGTGTGATTGCATTTTCTATGTCCCTGATGATTAAAAATAGAAATACACTCATCCAAAAGGTCAATTTAAGACTGGGGCATCAGCCATCAGCTATTGCCCACAATGTTAGGGAGTTGTGTATGACTAAACACTGATCATTTTCCTTCCATTACGAATGCAACAAACTGCTCATTTACCCATCCACTTACCAGAGTCCCATGTTTTGATTTAAAAACACTAATCGTCTGAAACCTTGATCATTCATAATGGCAACTTATTGGGACAACACTATTGCAAATGAAAGTTCTTTGTGCATAATGTTAAGTTCTAATTTTTGAGTATTGTTTTGAGTTTCAGGATTTCACTTTCAGCATTTATTATCTCACCATCAATGATACCAGGGGTTAAATGCGACAGGTGGTATACATGTCTTCTATCGTGCCCCCAAATAGTACAGGACATAGGATGCAAATGCTGCTCTGAAATGAAGATTGTCTTAGCAAAGGAATTTGTAGAAGTTAAGAACATTAGAAACATCTCTAAACAATAAACATCCATTGTAAGCTCTGGGTATCTTCAAATTGACACCTTAGTAATACGAGATAAGTGGCAACATGTGGGAAGGGTGGTTGGAGTGGGTGCAGCTGCTATCCCTGACTCCTCCCCATACTTGCACACCCTTTCACATTTCACTCTCTTAGTTTGTATGACTTAAGAGGAAGGACAGGTCAGATTAAAGAAAATATATCTAACCTAGAGGAATCTGGCCTTCCACACGGCCAATCCCACTGTAACCGCTGCCATAAAAGATAACTGTAGGAGAATCAGATTTAACCCTGGAATGCTACTAGGGATACACTTGTATCCCAGTGCTTTTATTAAATGTTTCTTTCTGGGCATTTTTTTCTTTTCTCTCTCTCTCTCTCTCTCTCTCAAGTGTGATTTAAATGTTAATGTATCACTTTGAAATAAAATTTATTTTTAATCATTTTAAAAATCCGTTTTTACTTGGGGGTACACCTGTACCCCAGTGTAGCAGACACGCCTATGAAAATAAGTGTAGCAAACCAGGGTTAAATAAGGCATTTATTACTGAGCCTTAATAGATAAAGAATAAAGTTTTGGATTTTCATGCTAATGTTTACCTGTATGTAGGCTATGACATTTTGTTAAAATAAAGGTCAATATTGTCAAAGGCTACAACAAAACAGACATTACATGGTCTTTGTTTATATGTATACTGTATTGGGTTGAAAGGTGATCTAGGCCAGTAAAACTGCAGTCTGTTGCCCATGTTGTTAGCAAGGCATGTATGTTGACAACTTTGCTGAGAGCGACAATGGGAAAGCAATAATTTGAGTGTTTGTGTACCAGAGATTTGGGCACTACACACCTTCACCTACTAAAAATAAAACTTCTTGTTTAACTTATACCTACCCTAACTTTCACTTAAAATGATCATTTCATACAGATCATGCTATACCTGATCTATGGTTGACTGCTGTGGTTGAATACATAGAAATTGCCAACATTTGCAGCGCATGGCAACAAACTCTGCAGTTTAGCCTATACGCCTCTAATCAATTTCACACTAGAGAAGAGTGTGAAAGTACCAAATAGAGAAAATAGAAATAACGAATCAGCTACATATTTTTGAGAATAGATAGTTGTATTCATCATGCAGTCAATGCGTCATTTAACACAGCACAAGCCTCCACTAGGAAAGTATGGAGAAGAAATACGAATCTACATACGTCAGACGTCTCTCCTACCATTCACACACAATTTTAAGGAAGCTACAGAGGAGATAAATCGGATGACCAGTGGGTAAACATGAATCCAAATCTTCCTGAATTACAGTCCTGTAGACAGCACTACACGACTTTTCTACATTAGTTAAATGACGATGACTTTTTTTAATTTCCAAACTTTCCGCGAAAGATCATCTCGTTGATGGATGTCGCAATTGTCATATAAATGTGACAAAGTGTGACACTGCAACTTGTTCGAAGTACATGTCGATCTCATTAGCACAATATCCAGTTCGGCATAACGATCCAAATGTTGTAACAGTAAAAAAATTACACGAGCGATTGGTTCAGTTCATACAGTGTGGCAAAACTTAAGTGTATCGGTGCATCAATTGTATTATCTCCAGCCCGGCATACAACAGTCAAAATACAATCAGTTTCCACACTATTTACGGTCGTCATTAAAAACTTTATTTAGCAAAACATGTTTCAGACATACAAGTAACATTGCTTATACTCTCATGCATCTTAAAATGTATCAAACTTTTACCTATTCAAATGGCAATCACACGCATTTCCCCAGTCTACTCGTACTGAGGCACATGTGTCCAATTCCTGGATTATGCAACAAATCACAGAAGACACAGATCAACAAATCTCATGCAGCAAAGATATACGTAGCAACTAATCCACGGATATAACTTTCATCACACATCTATGTCTGTGACTAATCCAGTAAATAGCAACATCTGCGACGTAAAGTAAGATTACTTTCTCACAAACAGCAAGCTAGAGTACAGTACACAGTTCATTTAATGACAACAAATCGGCGCAAATTAGACATCAGATCTGCATACGGAATACGATCACTGTTATTAATAGCTCTGGAAATCTTTGCACCCATGCTAGCCAACATACACAATTATCGTCCCTTCGTTGACCTTGCACGGTGGTACTGTATTAAAAACGTGAATGTTGTAACAGTAAATTTGTCTGTATTTTCCACGAGCTACATTGAAACAACACAGAAAACGATGGCAAACACAAATAGTGTGTTAACAACTGTGAAATAACAATATACAATGGAAGACTTTCGCCTGTGCGCACTAATATTTTCTTTACAGTGACGTCAAAAAGTAGTTCAAAGATAAATTATTGAATAATGCAGCATACTGAAATAGCTATATTCTATCCGGAAGGCCTTTATACAGTCTAGATATGGTGAAAGTTTTTTATATTGTGATGTGACATCGAAATATTGAAAGCATTGCCTAACCCATTGCGCAAAATCCAAGATGGTTGTAACTCGTGAATTGTGTGTATAGTTTTCTGTACAGTAGATGCAAGTAACTTTTTTAAATGTTGTACATACAATGTTTCGTAGTTTGTAACTTCAGCTAATATATGCCAGTGTGGCATGACATAAATTTTCCGCGTTAACAAGTTTTCGCTTCAAGTATGGGCAGCAATGCAGAAGTCATGGAATCGGACGGGCCTGTTGCACCACAAGTTCAGTCACAAATTTGCCCAGGTGCGACGAGGTCGGAATTTAATTGCCTACAAGCCTTGGATGATACTAAAATAGCAGCAGAAGATACGAACTGCAACTTGACCATCATGCTTTCGGCGCAAAAAATGTCGTCAGATGAAGAAGGAAGAACCCCAGCACAACTTTGTTCTCATTTCAAGGAAAAATTAAATTTGAAGGGTGGTCAGGGTGTGAACGGTATCGTTAATGGTTTATCTGTTAATATTGATATACCCCGTGCAGCAGAAATCGAACAGAAGACTGCGTCAAACGAAAAAACAGTGAAATCGGAGCACTCGTCTAGTCATTGTGATAAATGTGAAAATGAGCGTCGGAATAGTGCAAGTACAGACAGTTCGACTGAATCAAATTGTGTAAATAGTCATGAAGACAGTATAGGTAATTCATGTGAAAATGGTGACTATAAGGACGGAAGTATGAGTGATGTAACATCAGAACCTGGAAGTGGGGACGTTGCATATGTATCTTACAAATCAGAGCTGCAAATGCCTGATATTATGAGGCTTATTCAGAAAGACTTGTCCGAACCATATTCCATATATACTTACAGATATTTCATTCACAACTGGCCAAAACTGTGTTTCTTGGTAAGCATAAGAATCTGATACATATATGTGATCTATTATTTTTAATTATAATATAGGCACTACATTCATTAGTTTGTACAAGTAAATTGATTTAGAGACTGGGATATAAATATTGACATCACTTTGCACTTACTCAACATACATACCTACATTGCTTTTATTTTGTTTCTTGTTTAAAAGAAAACCAGTTGACAAGTAGGCCTAGCATAACTTTGTTAGTTTTCCAGTTATATTTTTCTGTTTGTATATCATAAGCACATGTTGCAAGAATCAATCCTGGAAATAGTCATACAACTTCGCAATTTCCAGTGCTTGCAGAAAGCAATCCACATTTTAACATGGCCCCTAACCAACTACTCTAACCTCCTCTTGTTAATGGTAAAGTATTACTTATGCCATAGCTGGCACAGTGTGCCAATATTGGCAACAACTGTAGAATGCTCATTGAAAACCAAATCACATAGAATCAGAGGAATAATATTGTTTTGTTGACCACGAGATAAGTTATAAACATAATGCTGTTCTTGTGGTCGACATGTTTTTACCTGGTCGATAAATTTATCATCTTGGTAGGCTACTTGTCATAATGTAAACACCAGGCTTGTCAGGTTAGGCTATTTATTGTAGAAAACAAACATTTTAGTTATGCTGACAAGTTGTCACATAGGGCAATAATGTTGTAATTGGTTACCAGTCTGTGCACAGTCCCACTTGCATAAGGTGAGACTAAGGAAAGAAGTGTGTCTAGAAAATGTGAAATGGTTTGCATAAGGCTCATATGAAAAAAGAGAGAGAGAAAAGGGTTTATAAAGCAACAAGGGCAGCAGCCTAACCAAGGTCATCTACATCTACATACATACTCCGCAATTCACCGTAAGGTGCGTGGCGGAGGGTACACTGTACCACTACTAGGCATTTCCTTTCCTATTCCACTTCCAAATTGAACGAGGAAAAAAAGAATGCCTATATGCCTCTGTACGAGCCCTAATTTCTCTTATCTTGTCTTTGTGATCTTTACGCGAAATGTAAGTAGGCGGCAGCAAAATCGTACTACACTCAGCTTCAAATTCCGGCCCTCTAAATTTACTTAACAGAAATTCACGAAAAGAACGTCGTCTTTCTTCCAGCGATCCCCAATTGAGTTGCCGGAGCATTTCGAGACACTCGCGCATTGGTCGAACCTACCGGTAACAAATCTAGCTGCTCGCCTCTGAACCACCTCTATGTCTTCCTTCAAACCGATCTGCTGCGGGTCCCAAATACTTGAGCAATACTCAAGACGTGGTCGTACAAGCGTTTTATACGCGGTCTCCTTTACAGGTGAAGTACATCTTCCCAAAATTCTCCCAATAAACCGAAGTCGGCTGTCTGCCTTACTCACAACTGTCCTTACATGCTCGTTCCATTTCATATCGCTCTGCAATGTTACGCCTAGATATTTGAACGACGCGACCGCATCAAGAAGCTCACTACTGATGCTTTATTCGAACATAATAGGATTGTTTTTTCTACTCATGTGCATCACCTTACATTTTTCTACATTGAGAGCTAGCTGCCATTCTTCGCACCAACTAGAAATTTTGTCTAAGTCAACCTGTATGCTATTACAGTCAGTTACAGACGACACCCTCCCATACACCACAGCATCATCAGCAAACAGCCGCAAATTACAACTTACTCTGTCCATCAGATCATTTATATAGATAGAAAATAATAGCGGTCCTATCACACTCCCCTGGGGCACGCCTGACGATACACTCGTCTCTGATGAGCACTCGCCGTCGAGAACAACGTGCTGCGTTCTATTACTTAGGAAGTCTTCCAGCCAGTCACAAATCTGTGAACCTATTCCATAAGCTCGTATCTTCGTTAGCAGTCTGCAGTGTGGCACCGTGTCGAACGCCTTTTTGAAGTCGAGAAAAACACAATCCGCCTGTTGCCCTTCGTCCATGGCTCGCAAGATGTCATGTGAGAAAAGGGCAAGCTGAGTTTCGCATGAACGATGTTTCCTAAACCCGTGCTGATTCATGGAAAGAAGCTTTTCCGTTTCAAGGAAGTTTACTATATTCGAACTGAGAATATGCTCCAAAATTCTACATGAAACAGATGTCAACGATATTGGCCTGTAATTGTATGGGTCAGTTCTCTTTCCTTTCTTATACACTGGAGTCACCTGCGCTTTTTTCCAATCACTAGGAACTTTGCGCTGAATTAAAGATTCGCTATAAATGCAAGCTAAGTAGGGGGCCAATGCCGCAGAATAGTCTTTGTAAAACCGAACTGGTATTCCATCCGGACCAGCAGACTTTTTCGTATTTAGCTCTCTCAGCTGCTTCTCTACACCGGAAATACCTATTGCTATGTCCCCCATTTCGGAATTAGTACGTTGATCAAATGATGGTATATTTGTGCGGTCCTCCTGCGTGAAAGATTTCTTAAAGGTTAAATTTAGAACTTCAGCCTTCCGATTGCTTTCTTCTATTACTGCCCCGGAATGATCAACTAGTGACTGGACAGTGGGCTTTGACCCGCTTATCGATTTTACATAGGACCAGAATTTTTTCGGGTTCTCGGAAAGATCTTTTCCTAAGGTATGGCTGTGATAATTATTGTATGCTTCACGCATCGATCTTTTTATAGACGCACGAATCTCTACTAACTTTTGCCTGTCACCATTTGCGTGTTCTTTTTTGAATCGAGAGTGCAACAGCCTTTGCTTTCTCAGCAGCTTTCTAACATTATTATTATACCACGGTGGATCTTTTCCATCCTTAATCGTCTTTACTGGCACATATTTCTCTAACCCTTCATTAATAATGCATTTAAATTTAGTCCACAATTCCTCTACATCCATAGCCTCAGAATTAAACGATGCCCATTTATTTTCTAAGTGCGATCGTAACATTAGCTTGTCGGCTTTTCCCAACAAAAACACGCTCCTAGCCTTCTTGACTGGTTTATGAACTTTGGTCACCATCGACGCTATGACGATATCATGATCACTAATTCCTGTCTCTACACAGACATCGTTAATGAGGTCAGGCCTGTTTGTGGCTATAAGGTCTAGAATATTTCCATTGCGCGTGGGTTGCCGGTTTAACTGCTCAAGACAGTTTTCGGAGAATGTGTCCAAAAGTAGCTCGCAAGACTGCTTGTCTGTACCGCCTGAAATGTAACTAGCGAGGTCCCAATCTATACTCTTAAGGTTGAAGGTCATAATAAATGACTGAAGGCTGTGGGTATTGTTACCACACAATATAGGCCCTACAGCTTTTTAACAGTAGCACAGATCACATCATCCTAGTTCTGCTTTGTAATATTTTAATAACAAAATTTGTCGAGAAAATATTTCAAATCTGCTTTAGTTCCAGAGAGATTGTCCATATAAGCGCTGTTGCGTATCCTATCAATGTAGAAAGTCTGCCAAGATCTGCCTGTCTGTCTCATTTGCTCTACACATACACATAGGCCTACTAAGCATACAGGAAAACAATCTTGAATGTTGCCAGGGTTAAGGTGCAGTTTATATGTATGCGACTGGCACTTGAATGACGGAAGGTGAAGGCAGCAAAGCAGGAGTTGCGTTTAGGCTGTCAATAAGAAATAGCTTTAGTCTTTATAGTTTGTAAACAAATATTCCTTATGAGGATAATTAATATACTTACCAGACAAGTACATCAAGCACCTATCGACTGTAAAAGTCTCGATCAGCGGCATGGCCTACTGTATTTGTGACATGAAGCGGCAGTGTTGGCAACAGTCGCTGTGGATGCTGGGATGAATGGCAGCAGATGATGTTTACAATATGTGAAAATGGATGTGTTAATATCATGTTTGAATGATTTTATTTTTGAAATGAATTGCAGTGTTCGAATGTAGATCGCACACTACAAAACTGTGTTTCTCCACATGCACTGTCTTTCTCTTCGGATGTAACACTTTGTTACGTAAATCAAAATATGTGTGTGTGTCTATCTCAAATGATGCGAATTACAGTAATTTTTTCAATGTTCATTATTTGGTAAAACGGTTCCAACTATTTAATCTGTACTCTTTGGTTCCTGCCTAACCACTTCCTTTAATATCATGACATTCGTAAAAATCATAACTTCGCTCACAACAATTTAAGCTGTACTCTTAGGTTCCTGCCTAACCACAGCCATTAAGATCATGACATATTTGTAAAGATAATATTCGTCGATGTACCCTTGTCCAGTCAGTAACTGAATTATCGTACACGTCATTGGCTACTCGAAATGTACTATGTTGCCAACCTAACACTGCTACGGACACACCACGATGCTACCCCATACCGCTGATCGAGACTTTAGCCCTTATCGACCATAAAGCAGGAACAGCATTTTTTCATGGTGGACACAAAACATTATTCTCCTTGTACTCTGTCAAAGAGTCTACGAGATATAAAACTGTCAATATTATTGCCCAACTGAATGTGACTAGTGATTAGCTACCTCCAACTCCCATCATTCATTGTGCCGTTGCCAGTCATGTACATGTAAACTGCACTTTAACTGTTGCCAGCACCTTTGCTCAGTACTGTATCTGGTTGTGGTGACAGGCTGAACTGTAACGTTAGTCTGGGTTAGAGGTTAGCTTGGTTGGCAGCACTTTGGTTGGCAGCTAGCAAAACCAACAAAACCTGGCTGTATTAAAGCTGAAGTTTAATGTTACTGAAGCTGTACTCTTTAGTGTTAATAAATCAGCGACTTGTTTTACGTAACTTACGCGGAGTCTCCAGTACACAGTAACATATTTTAACTGCTTCTTATAATTAATAAATCTGCTCTCCATTTACAGAAGAACAATGCCATAGATGTAGCAATAAAACTTTTTTTTTTTAGACATAATTGACAGGGTAAGCTTGAATCTGCAGCTGTTTGCTGATGCTGTTGTGTACAGGAAGGTGTTGTCATTGAAGGACTGTAGTAGGGCGGAGATTGACTTGGACCAAATTTCTAGGTGGTGTGAGGAGTGGTTGCTTGCTTTTTTGAAATTCCCATGGCCTGTCAGCAATGCAACCATGAGTCTAATCTCCCTCCTGTTCAGGCCCAGGATTGCAGAACTTCTTTTAAAACATGGCTTTGGCATCATTACCTTACCATGTTTTTGTTGATGGACTTTGGTCCAATATTTTACATGCTGTCTTCTGAGCCAGTTACGTAGCTCCAATTTGATCATTGCCTTGGTGATTGTCAGGACAGGTTCCGGTCCAATAAATGGAGTCTCTGCCCCCATCCTGGCTAATCTGTCAGCACGTTCATTGCCATTGATCCCACAGTGGCCAGGGGCCCACAATAGGTTTACTCTCTTGCTTTCCCCTAGCTCCACCAGAACCCTGTGACATTCTGCAACAATTTTAGACCTTGTTGCAGGAGCCGCCAGTGATCTCAGGGCTACCTGGCTGTCTGAATCAATATAGATGCTATGGTCTTTGTAGCACCTACGCAAATTCTCCTCCACACACGCCCTGATGGCAGTGATTTCGGCCTGGAATACTAAGGCCAGTTTCCCTAGACAGATGACGCCCTCCAGTTTTGGCTGCACCCCGCATACCCCATCCCCAACGCCTTGGTCTGATTTTGACCTGTCAGTGAACCAGACAATATCTCCCATACGGTGTCGAACTATTTTCTCCCACTGCTCCCTACTTCCAGTTATATTGAAAGGCTTGTTGCAGCAGTATGGGGTTACAATATAGTCTGCTGGCATTTCCCCAACCTTTCCTGTATTTACCTCACTCACTATTTTAGTGTGAGATTCTGGATATCCCAAAGAGTTCCTGTTGTTGCCAGTTTTGAGTCTGTATGCACAAGCCGCTACCTCCATCTTGACCCAAAGGTGTAATGGGGGCATATCCAACATGGTTTCCATCCCAGCAGTTGGTGTGCGGCTAATTCCACATGTTATGGCTAAGCAGGCTAATCTCTGCACCTTACCAAGCTCCTTAGCAGCAACCTGCTGTTCTACCTTCTTCCACGACACAACTGCCCCATAGGTGATCCTGGGTCTAATCACCATGGTGTATATCCAGTGCATACCCTTGGGGCTCAGGCCCCTATTTTTGCCACAAGCTCTCCTGGTACTCAAAAGAGTAACTTTTGCCTTGGAGCAAATATTCCTAAGGTGAGGGGTCCATGTCAGTTTCTCATCTAGGGTAACCCCTAGATATTTCACTGTCCCCCTTCATAGGTAGCTTTAGATTCTAACTTGAATGTTGGATATGTTTCTTTGAGAACGGTACAACAACCGTCTTCTTAGGACTAACCCCCAGATCCTGTTTTCTGCACCAGTCTTGCACAATGTCCAATGCACCTTGTGCCATATTCTTCACTGTGTTAGCAAATTTGCCAAGTATTACTATGACAAGATCATCTGCGTATCATTGGCAAAAGTACTGCCTAGAGTTTAATTCTCCAATGAGATCATTCACCACTAGATTCCACAATAAAGGGGAAAGAACTCCTCCTTGCGGGCAACCCCTAGTGGTGTTTATTTCCATTTTTTCAATCATCATGGTAGCCTCTACCTTTCTTCCATTGAGCATGGCCCTAGTCCACCTACATATAGCAGTCTCTAGGTCATGCACCTCTGCTGCCCTAACCATGGAAACGAAGGTTGTGTTGCTAAAAGCCCCCTCAATGTCCAGGAAGATACAGAGGGCTATTTCCTGAAAGTGTAGTGCTTTCTCCACCTTCCCAACAAGTTGGTGGAGAGCTGTCTCACATGATTTACCTGGCTGATATGCATGTTGGTTTAAATGTAGTGGAGCTCTGCTTAACCTCCTTTCTCCAACATGCACATTAACCAGCTTTGCCAATGTCTTAAGAATGGAGGAGGACAGGCTGTTTGGTCTCATATCCTTGGCCTTGGTATGATCAATTCTCCCTGGTTTTGGAATGAAGACAACCTTTACTGCCCTCCCCGTATTGGGAATGGTTCCTTCTGCTAGGCTAACCATCAGTAGCCTGCATAGGAATCTAATAAGATTTTCTCCTGCTTGTTGCAGGAGAGCTGGAAAGATGCCATTGGGGCCAGGTGACTTGAACGGCTGAAATGTCCCCACCGCCCATCGGACTTTACTGAAATCGACACACTCCTTGGCCAGATCCCAGTCCTCTTTACGAATACCTGAGAACCGTTGTCTCTCAGGAATCGCATTCTGGTCTGAGTTATCCCCCAGAGTATATTGAAGAAAGTGAGTCTTGAGGAGTAGTTCCAGTGTTTCTTGTGCTGTCTTTGTATACTCCCCATCCTCCTTCCTCAATGTTCCTCCTGGATTAGTTAGTACTCTAGTGAGCATTTTATGAAGTCTCGCTTGAGCAGCCGTGCCCTCCACTTTCTCACAGAATACCTTCCAGGATGCCTCCTTTGCCCGTCTGATGGCAAGGTTGTAATTGACAAGGGCCTCACGATACTTTGCCCATTGTCCTTTGCGCCTCGCAAGGTTAAACAGTCTTTGTACCTGTTTCCTTTGCATTTCCAGGTTATTATTCCACCAAGGCACACTCCTATTTGTGCACTTCTTGGTGATTGAGCAGTTGTCTTGGTATGAGGTCACTGTAGCAGTGACGGCCTCTGCTACTTCCTCAAACTCTGCTGGATTCCTTATCGAAGTTTTAATTTCCGATAGGCTGAAGTCAAGGTCTTTCCTATATGTCTCCCAGTCCATTTTCCTGGGATTCCTATAGCCCATGGTCTGTCTGGTTCCCATTTCAACCTTGAATTTAATATACATGTGATCTGATGAGGGTGGCTCCAGGACCACATGCCACTGTCTGACGTAACTGCCCATCGTCATGGAACCAAAAGTTATGTCAATTACTTCTTCCCTTCTACTATTCCTGAATGTGGGTTCATCACCCCTATTCAGGATCTCCAAATTGTTAGATAGGAGAAATTCAAGAAGGTGCTCACCTCTACTGTTGGTGTCCTTGCTGCCCCACGATAGATTGTGGGCATTGGCATCACATCCCACCAACAGTTCGTCACCTTGCCGATGGCAGGCTTCTGTCAGTCTCCTCACTTCCAAAGGAGGAGGAGAGCTGTCTTTGTAAGGAAGATATGTTGAGCCAAAACAATTTCCCTTGTGATACCTTCCTCACGTTGCTGCATTCCATTTCTAACATAAATGCATGTTCTGGAGTTTTTCAGAGTTCTAGCATAAATCAGTTTATCTCCAGTTTATTATTAATTTAGCACATTTCTTGTGGACCAACAGTGACAGCTATTACATCTAATACCTTTAATCACTTTCTTGTCGAATATTTATCGGAGCCTCTTTATTCACTGTATTACCGATCGATGCCAACTTGAAGAAGCTAATAGTTCAGTTGACTTATAATAGGCTACACCTCAATTGAAGACAGCAATACCAATTCAACCTCCCCCTTCGACCCCCCTCCCCCATGCAACAAAGAACAAAGAAATAGTATCAAACACTCCAGTCTTTTCAAATGTTCCATTCTGGCATAATGTTCTTCACCACAATCACTTTCGTATTTTCACATCTGGTGGCTTTGCCAACTCAAAACCAAACTGTTGTCTCCCAACCTAACCTAGACTGTAGGCTACACCACCAGTTTCTCACTTTTCACATTTGTTGGCTTTGCCAAAAGAAGTAATCACACCACCTACATGCAATCTTGTAAGTTGCTAACCTATACTCTCTACAGAAATGCTGCTGAAAATGCCCCTTACAGTGATATGAACCTTACCACAAACATCCTCTAATACCAATAGAAACTACACTGCAATAGGTCAACAAATTTAAGAATGCGCACGAAAACCCCTCTGCCATCCCTCGTCACAACTTTCATTAGATTTATTGGTTGCCAACATCCTGTAGACCCCAAAAACAATTCGCCATAACAGCACCCAGTGCATCATGCTGCAAGAAAGACGCAAACATATTCATATCCATCATAACAAATTTTACCAGGGAGAACATGGTCTCCCCTCCTCCGTCCCCCCAGTGCATCGTGCGGCTATAAAAATGTAAACTTATTCATCATATCAACAGATCAATAAAACACATTAAATTCTAGAGAGGTGAATTAAACCAGTAATTTCACACTACTAAAACACATAGTAACACACACACACACAACTTTAAGAGAAGCATTCACACCACATAAATATAAAGAATGTCACACCATACAATCAATACAACCTATTATGTCCACAAACCGAAAAGATGATTATGTAACTTTCACCACAAGAACATGCCACCACATACCTACACACATTACCGGTACTTGTAATCACAGACAATGAAATTATTGGGAAATGATGAAGTTCCAACACAGCAAGCAGACATCACGGATCAAAACCGACTAGTAGAATTGCATGCTTCAAGATACCCCAAGGTTTTCCCCCACTTTACGTAGCCTTGATTGCAAACAACTACAAATAAAATTAGAAAAAGAAAGAAATCAATTTTGTAAACAAATGAATTCCACTCAGATTTCATTAATTAAAAAATTATATTACACACAGGTAGTGACTGATTATTAATGTACTTTTCTGATAATATTCTGCGGAGACAGTGACAGTTAGAGCAATAACATTTACAATTAAATTCCTCAAAAAAACAGTGAGCTATTTCCTACAAATGTCTCTATATTCTGCCATAAAAATAATCGTGTCATCTCAGATTTACAGTACCACTCGCCAAAAACATTTACTTTCTTAAGGAATGTCACAAATTTTGGCTAAAATATTTACATGGACAACACAGTATTGTGTACAAAACGAAACCGAAAGACACATTTTAGATTACTGTAGCTCTCTTAGTGCCACTTCTGATAGGCTGCCTTTCAATACCAACATCTCCACATAAATGAAAGTTAGTGTCACCTAAACTAGGATTTAGCCAAATGGTGTAGACTACGGTCTATATATATGGAGTTTGACTTTGTTATTAATGTAGTGTGTTAGGATTTCATATCTTCACAGTGTGAGTTTGGTTTAGTTTTTGTCCCATTTCCCTCAATCTTTTTAATCAGTTGATTTGCAGAACATTTGAAATCTCCCAGATTGTAATCAGTTGTGCCAGTAGATTGTGAGTACTTCATTAAAATTATTTACTTCATTTCCTACTCCATTTACATTTATTTTTGCTATACTTCATGTTTTATAACATTGACTGGCTGAAGTGCAGTTTGAGTCTGCGAGTGACGTTTCATGTTTGGATGTTGGCAACGACGCCGGAGCCAATCGGCAGTCGTGTTCTCGTGACCAATAACAAATAGTTTTATCTTTATGGTTTGTAAACAGATCGGCGTAGTGGATGTAAAGATATTTAGATCAACATATTGCATTGCAATAAATGTGGGATTTATGTTTATGTTCTGTAATGGAGATAGAGCGTACTGGCTGTACTATGTAATCAAAATTATTTTCAACGGTGATTTTAGTTGTGGTGATTGCATGATGTTTGCAGCCTTTACGAGCGCAATTACTTACTGAGCGGTTCTTAACCGGATATTCCAGAGGTTCCAACCATTAAGATTTAATTGTAATTGTTACGAAAATTGTTTAAAATTACTAGTTTACAATTGAACTGGTTCAAATTCCGATTTTCGGGTTTGGATAACAAATTGGTCTCATTTGTTTTCCTATGGCAAAACTCGGTTCCTTTTGAGTTCGACAATAATGAACTGGTTTTGAGCCACACCTTCTAGCATGTTCTTGTGGAAATCGCCAGTGTTGACAATGAATTCTACGAACTCGAAAACTGCGTAATACTCCACAAAGGTGCATCATTGTAGAATCTAGCAGCAGTCATTGGAAATGCCAAACATCACTTGACTCGTAGCTGCGCCCCTACAGTAAAAATCATGAAGGATGTGAGTAATAATAAAAGACAGTTCATCATATATCCTCCATCATTAGTCTGTGTTCAGAAGTTGAAGTTGTGTTGGTTTTTTTTTTTTATTGCGTCGAATCTACTGATACAGCGATTGCGTGTGTATGCGATATGCTGTACCAAAGTGTGTGATGGACATTTCTTATTTGTAAAATAGAGTTCTACGAGAAAATCGCCTATAAATGTTATCTCGTTCCATCGTTTTTCGTAAAATGAAGTATTTTTTGTTGCTGGAAAAATCTAATCCCCGTGAAAGTGATGCTTATGAATCATTGCGGAAAACACTTATGGAGCAAAAAAATCGTAAGGGTATTCTTGTTTGAGGATTTCTGCGAAATAAATAAATAAATAAATAAATAAATAAATATTAATCTCAAAATAAAAAAATTAAAAACTTCTGTATTGAGAAAGAAAATAATTAGTTATTAAATTTTGCTCCCCCTCCTCCCACACATATTCCAACTGTACTCTTCAGGATGAAAGTAGTAATATGCTGCCTCTGTCTCATCTGCAACCTTACAGAAACTGTTTTCACAATTTTGGTGATTCCTTATTCACTTATTTCCCTTGGTCTCCTTCTTACTCTCCCCCCCCTCCCCCCCCCCCTTACACTGATAAGTTTTACGTTGCATTACTATTTGCTGTATTCAAAAGTTGGAACCTGTGATATTCAGGTGCTACTACGGGACGAAACTTCTTGTGTAACCTATGAACGTAGCCGTCACCTTTGAAGTTATCAATAGTGTGTTAAAGAATGGTCTGAAAGTGTGTTGTTGGAAACATCCTTTCACTTAAAGTTATCTGTAGCGTAGCCTTCAGATGGTTAGGTCTAGGTTAAACAAGAAATTTTTTTTTTTAGTTCAGAACCGGAACTTCGAGATACAAGGGTTCTTCCAAATTAACCAACATCTGGTTTTTTCTTAGGGAAGTGAACACTAATTTTAATAACGTTCATTATTCACGTATTGCAATTCCCTGGAAAAATTGTCAGTCGTATTACTTGAGAGAGAAACACTTAATTGAATTTACATTGCAAGAAATTATTAAATCTGAACAGAAAAGCATGTGAAGAAAGGCCAAATTCACAACACATGAAACGCAAAATCTGATTGGCCGCCTTCACCTGCGTCATTCATCGCGCCGTTACCAACGTCTAGGCAGACTCATAAAATGCACTTTTACTCATTGACTACATCTGACCTTTCCTGTATACAGACATTTGTATGTTTCTAACGCAAGATAATGTTGAAAACCATGTTAGGAATGAAGATGTGTTTTACATTGAATGCTGTCAGGCTGCTATGCAGAAGAAAGCATTTACTATTAATGCTGTACTCTGATTATGGTTATCCAGACTACAGGAAAAGAACACGGAATCAACCTGAGGCTTGCCTGATATGAGTGGAAGAGGACATTAACAATTCGATAATTTTGTTTGATATTTTAATATCTTTGTTGCATATGGCAAATTGTCCTGGTGTCAACTATTGTATGTGCTGCTGTTAAAAATACTCCATTGTACTCTATCCATAGAGTTTTGATGCTTGATACCAGGTGTGCCATATTTTATTTGCATTTTGTGTAAAGAAATGATCATGTGTAACACAGCTGCTCCTTTGGCTTAGTACATTTTACTAGTATGTTTCAGGCTTTTAATCTTGCTGTAAAGGAACAGAAATACGGTAAAATTTACTTACGGCAGCAGTAAAATTGTACTTGCAGCAGTATAGTATGTTGGTGTTAGCAATAAACATTGAATGATCTTAGACAATTCAGTTGCATAAAAGAGAGGAATAATCCTTTGTGTTGACCGTGCAATAAATAATTTTTTAATGCTGTTCCTGCCCTGTTGTTGGTCACATTTTTTTGTATACGTCCTTGTCCAGTGAATAAATTAATTGTCCTCATAAAGCAAACACTTCATTGCCAATATTAGCACACTATGATACTGCTACTGCTGCTGCTGCTGCTGCTGTTACCATAAGTAAAATTTAAAAAAATAATGCAGGAGTGCTGTTAGTTGTGCACAGGAAATCATATTGTAAGTAAATGACTTAGGTCATGCCCATCTCAAAATTGGGATAAAATAATCTGTGCAGAGTTAGGAGGAATATTCAATAAGATTAGTCGGGTTTGCTCAGTCACATAATGGTAGTAGGTGTTGTGATGAACACTTTGGTAATTTCCAAGAATGCTTGCAATTGAAGTAGCACGGCCTGAAATGATATATATATTGAACGCGCAACTCTAAATCGATTATGTGGCTATTCATGCACAACTCGTGAATTATATTTTGTTTGTAATCATGGGAACGTATTTTATTGGTTTCTATGGTCTTGATTGACCATTAAGTTTCTTCTTATTTATTATGATTTAAAAGACTTCCAAGAGTCAACACAGTTTCAGCCGACCAGTTGCATAAAATCGTTTACATCTATAAACCTTTACCCAGGTTTCGGCAAAATTAATTTTGCCTTCTTCAGAAGGATACAATAAAGCTCACATTAAAAAAGTTGTTAAAATGTGGCTGACTCCATGTCAATAGATTAAAATTTTAAAATTTAAAACAAAGTCACAATATAAAATTTTGGAGCAAAATTTTATATTGTGACTGTGTTTTAAATTTTAAAATTTTAATCTATTGACATGGAGTCAGTCACATTTTAACAACTTTTTTAATGTGAGCTTTATTGTATCCTTCTGAAGAAGGCAAAATTAATTTTGCTGAAACCTGGGTAAAGTTTTATAGATATAAACGATTTTATGCAACTGGTCGGCTGAAACTGTGTTGACTCTTGGAGTGTTGTTCCACCGTTGCTGAATTGCAGCCATGTTTAAAATTTTAAAAGCCTTCCTAGTCAAAGGTACGCAAAGGAAAAGTAAAACTGTCACACCCATTTAGTGACTCATTCTCTAAGTACTTCTCTAAAGATGTTCTGCAACGATTTATTATGTGATGAAAGTTGAATCTATAATTATCGTTTGTTAACAGAAATAAAATTGTTGACCTTTTATCGTCTCTCATCTCAGAAATATATACTGTATTGATACCTAACGGTTATGTCACATTACATTACAATGTATGTCATCAGAAAAATTCAACAAATTTCTACCATAATTCCTATGAACTTGTCACAATTCTGCTGTAAAAATATTCGCGTCAACGGAGCTTTACATTACCATTTGTCAAAATAATTTGTAAGTAAACATTCATATTTCGTCATCTCGCGCATCAATGGCCACGTAATCAATTTAAAGTTGCACGTTCGATAAATATCGTGTTAGGCGAGATACTTCGATTGCAAGCATTCTTGGAAATTACCAACACTTTGGTGCATATATTAAGTCTTTTAAATTAGTTAGTTGATTTGTGAAGACAGTGAATGTGGTTTGGAGACTGGTTACGGTAACAAGAGTGCTTTGTAGCATAACCCAATATTTAGGTTAAGTTGCAAGGTGAAAGTATGGTGAGCTGCAAATTAAAGAAAAAAACGGGGAAAAAATTGCCACTGATTTTACATTATAATCACTATGTTATTTAAGGATTCCCCCCCCCCCCTCTCTCTCTCTCTCTCTCTCTCTCTCCATGTTTCCTACATTACTGGGCACATCACTTTCAGTTTACGTTTCTTATCAGCTAGACTGTAAAATCTGCTAGCAGTTAACACTTGAAATATGTGCGATGTAATTTATGGCCACTGGAACAGCTGTCAAAGGAACTGTTATGTCTTTGCATAAATGAATAGCTTTCAGGAAAAATTATGGATGACATTTTGTATCTTTTTTTTTTTTTTTTTTTTTTTTTTCAGGCGAATAAATGGTATTTAAAGATAGTTTGTGATCAAATCTTTGTTCTGTAATTTTAAACTATGTGCTCTGCTGTTTGCAGTATTTAATTATCTTATATTTCTAATGTATATAATTATTGTTAGTTTAATATTGCGACCATCTTAACAATTTAATTGTTAGTACAGACTATTATTGGAAACAACAATGAATGTCAGATATGTTACAGTTAAGTAATACATTTACAACAGTGTCTTTAGTCCACTGATGGTGTACTTTGCTTTTTCTCATTATTTGCTCTTTGCTATTTTACCCACAAAGTGTCCATTTCATGTTGAAATATCTTAGTACTGTGATATAAAAATGTTCTCTCTCTCTCTCTCTCTCTCTCTCTCTCTCTCTCTCTCTCTGAGGGAAACATTCCTCGTCGGGAAAATGTGTGGGAAAAAAAAAAAAAAAAAAAAAAAATGAAGATGGTTTAACTTACCAGGCAAAAAAGCACCGGTTTGTATACACACACACACACACACACACACACACGTTGAGCTTTCCCTACCCAAGGTTGCTTCTTCAGAAAAGAGGAAGGAATGGGGGGGAAAAAGGAAAGGATTGGTTTTTAAGGGAGTGGGTGAGGAGTCATATTTTGCCTGGTAAGTTAAAACATCTTTATTTTATATACAATCACACTTTCTGTGCATACCTTTTGGTGGCCCGAAAGTCTTTCCCAATGATTGCAACATCTGCACCCTTGGTAGTGTGACACCATTTTTAGAAAGGAAAATGGAAATGACCAGCGGATCCACACACTCCAGTAATGCTGCAGTGTTGGAAAGGGGTGAGATGTAAGTGGCCTCTGCTGGAGCGCAAACTGCTTGTTTTTAATATGATTTTACCTTTTATTTTCTACTTATAGTGGTCTGATTAACCTGTACCACCTCCAAATCTTATCCTGGCTGCAACAAATTGTGGGCATCCACAGCTGTAGACTTGAGTCATATTGAATGGAAATCGCTTCAGCCGTATAGTACTCCTTTAGTGAACCAACTAGTTTCTTGGCATTAGAGCCACATAATCAGGGTTATAAATTATTTAATATTTTTCTCAGTGTGTCTAGATCACCCAACATTCTCTTTCAGTCTGTGTTAAAATTGTAAGGCAGGTCCGACGGTGTTGCGCTATAATTTTAACACGGACTGATAGAGAATGTTGGGTCGTCTAGATGATAACCCTGATGATGTGGCTCTAATGCCACAAAACTAGTTGGTTCAATAAACACCTTTTGGTCTGTTTCCTTCCGTAAGAGTTGTAATATCATGAAATTACAGTGAATAGTTTTTTTTAGATTTTATCAATAATGGAGGATAGGTAACAACTCACTGTAAAGAGGCTTGCTGAGCTGCTGATAGACACGAAAATAATCACAGCCACACAACTTAAATTTTTGGCCACGGCCTTCGTCAGAAAAAGAAACACATACATTCAAGCAATAACTCGGACAACAATACACACACAACTATCATTTCAGGTCACTCCAGCAACACAAACTAGACTGTGACTGAGGTGGGCAGTGGAGGGAGAAGGATGCCGGGTAAAGGTGGGGATGGAAAGTTCCACATTGCATGATGGATTTTAAGGGCTGTGATAGGCAGGAATGTGAAGGAAGGGGCAGGAAAGGATAAGAGGAAGGTGTAGAGGAGTGTGGGGATAGAGTGGGGGGATTTGAAATGATAAGAATAATAAGGAAAAATGAAGTTGGGCAAGAAAGGAAAAATGAAGTTGGGCAAGAAAGGAAAAATGAAGTTGGGCAAGAAAGGAAAAATGAAGTTGGGCAAGAAAGGAAAAAAATGAAGTTTTTTTAGATTTTGTTAATTATACGTATCAATGAATGACTTTGAAAAACTTGTACTTACCTTTTTTTTTTTTTTACCTGAGCCCCACCCCCACATCTATCATTACTTAGTGAGGAATTGGCATCTAAAGGAAAGTACTGACTAGGAATTCTCTATTGTAAATTAAGTTACCTCAATTTTTTTATTTGAATTGTATAATGTGTGTATCTTACAATCAGTTTATACATATTCTCTACTCACTCTTTTAGCATCTCAGTCCAGCAAATGGCAAGAATTGATATTTTTTTGCAAGTGAAAAGGCTGTGTCTGAGTTTGCAGTGATATTTGCTAGTTTGTGATCGTTGCCAACTACTATTTTAGTATTCCTAAAGTCTCATTGTTTTGCCATGATTGTGGACGTTCCACTGTGTTTCGAGGTTCTTCATTGTTCTGTAATTTGTTGTTTAGTTTATCATTTCAGAAATGGATACATCTAAGTTTCTTTACTGCTATTAAGTGTTTGACATCTGCATTTGCAACTACTAATAAATGTGCAAGAAGGTGACCTTTCCAGATTAAAGCACAATCTGACAGAAATAAAATCACTGAAAATGTTTTATGAATAAAACTAAGTGTCCAAAGTTCCTTGCTAATGTAATATTTCATTTGTGCAGTGACTTCTATGCATTTTGTAGCAAAGAGTATTTTCGGTCAATATATCAGCATATTTTACCAAATTCAAATATGTATGACTTTCCCATGTTCTCGCACTCAGTCTGTTGCGGTATTAAAAATAAGTCTGCTTTTGTGTAGGTGTATACATATATGCTTTAGTCAGTTACCTATGATAGGTTAATTACTCCAAAACCTTTGCCTGTGTCAACGGACACCATTTGACTTGATTCGAAAGACGGGTGCCCGTAGGCCCCTCGGACTTGTGAAAACATTTTCGAGCAGTGCCTGGAAGTCCTTGTATGAGCAAACTACTCCTTATGTCTTTACAAATGAAAAATCTAGACAGTGTCAATACACATTATCCTTACAGAAACCTGTGGTTTTTTTCTTTCAGTGTATTGCAACCACAAGATGAGCAGCAATGATATTTTCTTGTCATTCAGCTCTAACATAGTAGTGATTAACTCGGACAGTCTTCGCGACACAAATGTGTAAGAGTCAGCTGTAATGGGCTGCCACCTAGTGGTAAACTGGAACAAAACTACGGTTTTAGTATATAGTTCTGCCAGTGAGAGATAGAATTGGTACTGTTCCTGCAATGGATCAATGTGTGTGAAGTGGAGATGGTTTATAAACTCATGCACAGGACACAGCATTTGAAATTGGCTTTCTGCTTGTTATTGTTTTTCAACGGAGGTCAGCTGACGAAATATGCCTGAGCTCTCGAGAACTTATTTGGCTATTACGAGAGATATTGCGCTCTTATTTTAGTGAGTAGGCCTAATTTGTTTTAGAAAGACAGTGATAAAAATTTTCTATATGTTGCCATTGATAAGGGTTGGAGACACCTTGAATGCCCTTGGATTTTTTTTCATGACAACTCTGTATGCACCGGAAAGAGTGACTCTCGACGGTCACTATACTGGGGCTCCAGAAACTGAACGGAAGCCAGATAAATAGACAAGATGTTCTAGTAGTTTGAACTTTTAAACCACATTATTATTTTTGCTTGAATAGGTTATTCAGTAAAGGCATTGTCCACAGAAGGAAAGGTTCTGGGTGGTTCACATTGTTTTAATTTATCAGCAAATGTCAGCTTGTCTTTCGGTTAGCTTTCTTGCACAGGTTTCGCTTGCAGTATGAATTCTCTGCACCCTCTCTTGACCTTCCAGTTTATGTTGGTATAATCTTCACACCCTCTTTGTTTAAAGTGAGTGAGAGAGTTACTTCTTGCTTTCAATGTGTGTTACCAACAAAACAATGTACGCTGGGTTGATTTGCCATTTCTCTGCAGTGTAATTCTTAACAGGAGAAGCTAAACCAGGTAGCAGTTGGAGCAACAATTGAAGTATAAAGGCATAGGCAGCATGTGACATCTGAACCTGACTTGAGTGTATCTATGTAGCAGACAGCATTGGCTTTAGATTTTCAGAAAATGTTAGACATTGTGATATTGGCATATCTATCTGGCAAGCATAAATATTTCTGTTTCTGGTTTTAGGAAGCTGTAGCCTATATTCTACCATAGAAGTTGCCAAAATGAGAGATTTGTAATATCCTTTTAAATGGCTATTTTTTTTTTTTTTTTTTTGCCTGTATATCTATTTTACTGCATAACAATGGAATTTTGCTCTGACTCATATTAAGCGTGGTCTCTACTATCCTAATTAGTAAAAAAGAAACATGAGTGTAATAAGTGAAATTAAAAGCTATCTTCTATCACAAAAAAAAAAAATCTTTATTTTTGAGACATTGTAATTCTAAAGTAAAATTTGGAAATTATAATGCAACTGACGAACAATAACTAAATTATTCATTCTGTTAGTTTCTTTCGAATTCTAGTCAAAGAAGGCGAAGAAACACAGAAGGTGCTACGTGCAGATACTTATTCAGTCCAGAATAAGTGACACATCTTTTGAGTGTCTCGCCATTAGGAATTAGTAAGTTTTAATTCTGAAATTTGACTTTGTGTCCATTATTTTTAACCTTTTTCTTGGTTATTATCTTATTAAACAGATAGTGATCCAATGTCCACTTTAATTACTGTATCATAGATCTTTTTGTTCTGTGGTTTTATAACTGTTGTGATGTCGTAGACTTTGTAATCTAAGAGAAAGCAAAGCATACTGCTGAAAAATGTTTTATTTTTCTGAAACTGGATATACTCTGCAAAATTTGAGGCATTGATATGTTATAGAAAGTGTGTGTGTGTGGTGTGTGGTGTGTGTGTGTGTGTGTGTGTGTGTGTGTGTAGTTGTTAGTTCATTTTTCTCAAGTTGTGCATTGATTGTGCTGATGACTGATGTCAGTTTTCCTGTTCTTTACAGGCTATGGACGGTAGTAAATGTGTGGGAGCAATTGTGTGCAAGCTCGATGTACATCGCAAGGTTGTCAAGAGAGGATACATTGCCATGCTTGCCGTCGATGAAAAGTATAGAAAAAGAAAAATAGGTAAACAGTTTACTGTTAATTTATTGAGAATTTCATAAGCATAGTCAGTGGGCTACTCACCAGTTGAACAATATTCCATATATTTTTCTTAGCATAAATTGTTTCTTACATTGCACTTAGGCTATATATATATATATATATATATATATATATATATATATATATATATATATATATATAAAATAAAGATTTTTGACTTACCTAAAGTACAGGCTCGTCGACAGAAACACCAAACACACACAAAAACACACAAACATTCGAGCTTTCGCCACCAGTGGTGGCCTCTTCGGGAAAAAGAAGGAAGGAGAGGAGAAAGGGAAGGATACGGGTTTTAAGGAAGTGGAAAAGGCGCCATTCCAATCCCAGGAGTGGAAGGACTTACCTTAGGGGACAAAAAGGAAGGTAAACAAATACACACACACACTCGCACATATCCACATCCAAGCACACCTAGGCAGACATTTGTAGAAACCAAAGAAGTTGGACAGAGATACCACTTCAGGCAGAGGCTCTGTCCACAGAAACGATGCAAAGATGTTAAGATGGTGGGTGGGAATTTGAATTTAGCGGAGGTTGAGACCAGGTGGGCAACGGGAAGAGAGAATGTGTTGAAGGGCAAGTTCCCATCTCTGGAGTTCTGAAAGATTGGTGTTGGTGGGAAGTATCCAGATAACCCGCACGGTGTAGCACTGTGCCAAGATGTGCTGGCCGTGCACCGAGGCATGTTTAGCCACAGGGTGATCTTCATTACCAACAAACACTGTCTGCCTGTGACCGTTCATGCGAATGGACAGTTTGTTGCTGGTCATTCCCACATAGAACGCTTCACAGTGCAGGCATGTCAGTTGGTAAATCACGTGGGTGCTTTCGCAAGTGGCTCTGCCCTTGATCGTGTACACCTTCCGGGTTACGGGACTGGAGTAAGTGGTGATGGAAGGGTGCATAGGGCAGGTTTTACAACGGGGGCGGTTACAAGGGTAGGAGCCAGAGGGTAAGGAAGGTGGTTTGGGGATTTCATATGGATGGACTAGGAGGTTACGGAGGTTAGGTGGGCGGCGGAAAGACACTCTCGGTGGAGTGGGAAGGATGTCATGAAGGATGGATCTCATTTTGGGGCAGGATTTAAGGAAGTCGTATCCTTGCTGGAGAGTCACATTCAGAGTCCGCTCCAGTCCCGGAAAGTATCCGGTGACAAGAGGGGCACTTCTGGGGTGGTTCTGTGGAAGGTTCTGAATTTGGGGGGACGAGGAAGTGGCTCTGGAAATTTGCTTCTGTACCAGATCAGGAGGATAGCCGCGGGATGTGAAAGCTGTTATTAGGTTATTGGTATACTGGTTCAGGGATTCGGGACTGGAGCAGACTCGTTTGCCACGAAGACCTAAGCTGTAGATCAAACGTTCCCTTCCCTACAGCTTAGGTCTTCGTGGCAGAAGAGTCTGCTCCAGTCCCGAATCCCTGAACCAGTACACCAATAATATATATAGGAATCTGGACTAATAAAAACATTCAAAGGACCTTGGGAATAAGTATTTTTATAACGAAGATTTGTATTTTCAGTATATTGTAGTGGCAAATGGAAAACAACAAATTTATGTAGCATTGTTTCATTTTATAATATAGTAAGGACAGTTTATAACTCACCGCAAAGATGTGGCGACGAGCTGTGACAGGCACATACAAAAGACACACACATACAACACTTTCAGCTATCGGCTATGGTCTTCTTCAGAAAATAGAACACTCATGCAATTACACAGGTACACAACAGTCATACAACCATTCCATGGACTTTCCAGTATTAAATTGTTTCATTTTACATAAATTATTCACTCTTATGCATACAGAAATGCAGTATATATAGCTTAGCGTTGATTACTCACAAAACTTCTTCACTTAGAGGTCATTTTACTCTGTTGTCTCTGTGCCCAATATACAATTTCTAAATAATGTGTTACATTCATTGCTTCATTTGCAACTGCAATGCAATTTTCAAAGGACATGTCAATTATAATTCCTTCTCAAGCTCCACTCGCAGTAGGGATAGGTGCTTATTTCTTTCTCTTTCATCTTCTCCCTTGCTCACTTCCTAGAAACTGTCACTTCCTCTTTAGATTGCACTTCAGTTATAATAATGGCACCTACTATTGCTGAATATATATGATAGTCCCACTGATTGAAAATAACACAGTTGAATTTTTTATAGGCTTTCTACAGTATGTCTGCCTAGGTGTACTTGTCTGTGTGAATGTATGGGTGTGTGTGCATTTGTTTACCCTCCTTTTTTTCCCCCAAGGTAAGTCTTTCCTCTCCTGGGATTGGAATGGCTCCTTACCCCCTTCCTTAAAACCCTCATGGGTTGCGAAAGCTTGTGTGTGTGTGTGTGTGTGTGTGTGTGTGTGTGTGTGTGTGTGTGTTTGTATATTTATTTATTTGTGATGCTGTCACACCTGTGCTCCTTCTTTATATATATTAATTTTTCCTGCTAGGAATTTTTTGTCTTAATATTCTTTTTTCATATATTTACACCAGTGCCTTCATCTTGGTTTTTGAGGGTGACACATTACCTGAGAATGTCAAAGTGAAGATCTACCTATGTGACGTCAACCTCCACGTTCCTCCCCCTATGTGCCGCTTTAAGTGCCGGAGGTTTCGACACGTGTCCTGTCAGCTATCAGAAGTGTGAACATACGTCACATCCAGATGTCCCTTGCGCCCCTCCTCCAGTCTGCATCAACTGTGGCCGTCCTGACCTCCCCTGCTCACCAGATTGCACAGTCCACCACAACGAAAGAAAAATTGTGGAGTATAAAACCCTGGACAGGCTAACCTATTCGGAGGCGAGGCACAAAAATGAAAAGCAGCATCCTGTGAGCAAGGCCACATCTTATGCCACAGCAGTATCGCCATCGTCGACCCTGTCAACGAGATTGTCTACACCCGCCCCCTTGACGGTTGGGGGCAATACCTCTTGTATTGCTCTCAAATCCTCAGGAGCAGTAACTCCCCGACTGACACGGACACCGGTCCCCACCCCCCCAAAGAAGGGACAGCCTCCTCTCGCAAGGAAGGGATCCCTCGGATACATTCCTTCCTCAGTTTTCTCTGCCGGAAAGGCAGATACCGGCGAGTGCCTGAGAGCGCCAATTGAGGCCGATTGTAGGGCATTGAGGGCCTCCTCAGACCCTGAGACTGAAGACCTCCCAACAAGAGAAACCTAAAAAACAGCAAAAGTCCACAAAAAGAAAAATAACAAGTCCAAGAAGAAAGATACCTTGGTGTATCCCCCACCACTGCCCTATACATCTGCATCTGAGGATGAGGTGGAGATTCTAGTGTACCCTGAGGGCCTGGATCTTTATGGTCCCTCGTAAATAGTGGATGTTGATTGAGCAGCCTCTCCATCAGTTATAGCAAGTGATACTTAGGTATAAAAGCCCTCCTTCTTGACTTGACTTCCCAGACCAGCAATAGTGTGATCCTCCATTGGAGCTTCATTGTTTCTTTCACCCACATAGCTGAGCTACGACAACTTTTAACCATAACACTCTCTGTCTGCATTGGTCTCCAGGAAACCTTGGTCCCAGCAGTGCGAACCCTTGCCCTTTGTGGCTATAGGGGATATTATTGTAATCGTAGCATATATAACAGGGTCTCAGGTGGAGTGTGTGTGTCATTACTTCTGTTCATGGTGAACCTGTACCGCTTCAAACACTGTTAGAAAAAGTGGTTGTCAGGGTAAGGACAAAACAGATCATCACTGTCTGTAATCTCTATCTCCATCCAGATCCTGATGTTTCCCTGAATGTTTTGGCTGTGCTTATATCTCAACTCCCTCACCTTTCTTACTAGTGGGCAACTTTAATGCCCATAACCCCTCGCGGGGTGGTTCCACGGTTTCTAGCCGTGGCAGTGTTGTCGAGAACTTACTCTCCGATTCGACCTCTGCCTCTTAAATACTGGTGCTCCCACACATTTTAGCGTGACACACCACACCTTCTCGGGCATCAGATTTACCGATCTGCAGCCACAGCCGTCTGCCTACTGGAGTGCCCACGACAACTTGTGTGGCGGCGATCGTTTTCAGATTTTTCTGTCACTCCCACAGTATCAGTCTCCAGGGCACCTGCCCAGGTGCGATCTAAACAGGGCTAACTGGGAAGACCATGTCTACTGCCATCATTGGACCTCTCCCATTCGACGACATCGATGTGGTGGACAAGAGTGTCACTCAGTCCATTGTTTCTGCTGCAGAAGCTACAATCCCTCGTCCCTCAGGGTGCCCACGGCGGAAGACAGTGTCGTGGTGGTTGCCGGAAGTCGTTGAGGCCATTAAAGAACACAGGCGGGCCTTGCAGCAATAAGTGTGGGCACCCGTCTCTGGAGCACCTTACCACGTTTAAACAGCTCCACACTCGTGCTCGCCAGCAAGTCTCCCTGGAATCTCCACGAATGGAGCTTGTGAGGTGTCCGCACGACCAATATTTTATAAACTTGTTCTTGTAGGCCCCGTGCTTGTTGCACAGCCTTGCAACAGATGGAAATTTAACAAGTTTTTCCAAATTCTATCTAAATAGGCATACTGATTTTAAATGCCAATTTAAATCTTCAAAACTATTTATTATAATTTATTTAACAATCTGTTATATATGTAGGCTATGTGTTATCGGTTCTGTGACCTATCAACTAAAACAAAATCCGTTCCTTTTCTGTTCTTTTTTCCCTTATTTATTCGTTTTCTTCAAATCCTCAGTGCTCCTAAAACTCCGTACGGCATTGCAGTTTCCTTGCCATTCTGTGTGACGTCACATAACCGCGCGGTCGCACAAAGCCTAAGGAACACCTCGGAGAAGGAAAATATAAAAGGAAAAAAAAAAAAAGAACAGAAAATATACAATAAAATTACTTACACTAAAATTAAAAGGAAACAAAAATATATTAAAAATTCCTCCCACCTAACACCTATTCGACTCATACTTGTTTGTTTAGTGGTTGAAATGTAAGGTTCCGTTTTTTTATTATTATTATAGACAAAAAAATTTCAAAATATGTCTGTACCCTTACAAGCTATACGTACAGACCCGACCACGCTCAGAAACATTTGCCGAGCATTACGCTCGCGTCTCTGCCTCTCAGAATTACCGACCGGTCTTACGTACATTAAAGGAATGGGTGGAATGCCAGCCCCTCACCTTTACTACCTGCCACCTGAGACATATGTCACTCCATTCAGTGAGTGAGAGTAGCTCAGTGCTCTTGCACAATGTCCGGACACAGCCCCTGGGCCTGATAGCAACTGTACTCAAGTGCTGCCCCTCAGGGGGCTCACCGCTCTGTGGTGAGTACGTGCGTGGCGTGCACGGGGCCCCAGCCCTTGTAGCACTCCTTCCTTTCCGTGCTACATGACGCTTCTTCTACTGTCCTTTTCCCCCTCTCTTGGGGACCGAGTCTGTGCATCCTTCGGGGAACCGAAGTTCTGACCCTTTTGACTTTACAGTCTTCTTTCACCTCTTTCTTTGCCTCCGCGTCTGCGTTTGAGGCTTCTCCTCCTCCTATTTCTCTCTTCCTCCTCCCTGTACGCACTTGAAGGCCACCCATATGGGTGACTGGGTAATGCGTAAGTCCCAGCCCCGGGCTGGCATGTAGGGTGCGTGCGTACCCCCTGGTTAAGGCCAGGCCAGGGGAGGGGCGATTGCCTGCGCTGATACCTTCCCGATTCGCCGATTGGTCCCTCCGTCTGTAGATCGGGAGGTGTGACCTGGGGTGTGAACAATCACCCAAGGCGGGTGTGCTTCCATTGGGGGCCCCCAGCAGGAAGGAGCGTGCCATCGGAGACACTGGCAATCGTGGGGGATACAACCGCGATGGTTCTAAAAAAAAGAAAATGTAAAGAGTCTTTAGAAATTGATGTACTAGACAATAGTGTGTCTGAGCAGAAAAATTTACAGACATCAAAGTTCCTTGTGGTGACCCGTACTGAGGAAGGACAATCCTTTTCGTCGGTGAACCCATTTATTATTCAAAAAGGGGTTGATGCCATTGCCGGCCCAGTTAAGACCTGCAACCGCCTACGTAATGGAACACTAGTGTTAGAAACAGAAAGTGGCTCCCAGGCACAGCGGCTGCTTAATGCTACTCTGCTCCACAGCTACCCGGTTCGTGTTGAGCTCCATCCAACCCTCAATTATTCCCGAGGGGTAGTCTTCTCGGCCAGTTTGGACGGTCTGACTGAGGATGAACTGAAAGAATATCTGGCAGCTCAAGGCGTCGTCGCAGTACACAGAGTGACAAAAAAAGAGAACAATGTTGTAGTGCCCACTCGCACAGTGTTTCTGACCTTCGACCGAGTGGCTCTGCCGCCGAAGATCAAGGCAGGGTATGAGGTCATCACAGTACGACCTTATATCCCTAACCCTACTCGGTGTTATCAGTGCCATCGATTTAACCACACAAGCCAGTCTTGCAAGAACCCAGTCATATGTGTCACCTGTGGTAAAGAGGCCCATGAGGGGATTTGTCCACCACCGTCCCCTCATTGCATAAATTGTAACGGGAATCATGCTGCTTCCTCCCGGGAATGTCCCGTGTTTGCCGATGAACGAGCCATCCAGGAAATCCGTGTAAAGGAAAAGGTTCCCATACCAGTTGCACGTAAGATGTACGCCAGTCGTAAGCCCAAGACCCCGCCGCGTGGTAACTACAGTACTGTAGTTGCAACGCCTCCACCAACACGGGATATGGCCACACAGACTTGTGACCTACAGTTTACGACAGTAGTTGTCAAACAGTCTACATCGACAACGGCGTCACGTTCAACGAAAAGTGTGAGTACCTCTTCAAAGTCTTCATCTTCATCTTCAGCTGTGAAACCACAGATAGAGACGCGAAAGTCTAAGAAAGAGCAATCGCGCGAGGATTTCCTCCGCACTCCTACCAAAACATCTGAGCCAACCAAGGAGCTTCACCAGGGCTCCAAGAAATCAAATAGGGGGAAAACTCTCCCCCCTCCTACCTCACAATGTGACGATGGCATCCCCTGGAAGCCTATAGTCTCTCCAGGTGCATCAGCCAAAGATGGGGCTGCCGACCACACTCACGCAGCTGCTGTGGTAACCTCTGAGAATATGGAGCAAGACCCTCCTGTCTCAGACACCACCAGTTGCGAACATTCGCACTGTGGCCCGCCGCCTTCGTCGGGCTGATGTCCACCTTCATCTCATTTTATCCCATTATGGATATTCTTCAATGGAACATTCGTGGTATCCGGTCGAATTGGACAGAACTGCAGCTTCTAACGCGAACATATCATCCAATCATCTTCTCTCTACAGGAGACAAAATTGCTCCCTGGTACTCGAATTACTTTCCCACGCTACACTACCGTTCGCTTTGACCTTCCTCCAGTGGCAGGAATTCCAGCCCACGGGGGCGTAATGTTGCTTATTCGGGATGACGTACACAGTACACCGGTCCCTTTGTGTACTCCAATACAAGCTGTTGCTGTCCGGATATACCTTCCTGGATTTGTCTTCACACTGTGCAATATTTACGCTCCTTCCTCTTTTCCCGTCACTAGATCCGATCTCCTACATCTTATTGACCAGCTTCCGCGTCCGTTGTTGTTGGTGGGAGATTTCAATGCCCACCACCCCCTTTGGGGCTCCCCACGACCATGTCCACGGGGCTCCCTCCTGGCAGATATACTGAACCACCTTCAGCTCATCTGCCTTAACACTGGTGAACCAACTTATCTTTCGGACACCACAAATACTTTCAGCCATATAGATCTAGCTATCTGCACTGCTCAGCTGGCACGGCGTCTTGAATGGTCTGCTCTCTCAGACACACATTCGAGCGATCATTTTCCGTGTGTAATTCACCTAATGATGCCTGACACCCTTGAGCATCCACACCGCTGGCAGTTAACGAAAGCGGACTGGGAGCTCTACACGTCACTGGCGGATTTTGGTACTTACCATTATCCTAGTATAGACGACCAAGTGGAACACATTACCACAGTTATTCTGACAGCCGCGGAATGTTCCATCCCCTGCAAGACTTCCCACGCACGTCGTCCCCTTGTCCCGTGGTGGACCGCGGAATGCCGTGACGCTCTGCGAGCACGGCGACGTGCCCTTAGAATCTTCAAACAGCGGCCCACGCTCGACAACTGCATCCGATACAAACGGCTGCGGGCCTATTGTCGTCGCCTCTTTCGCGACTGTAAACGCGCCAGTTGGCGCTCATTCACGAGCTCTTTTAATAGGTCTACCCCTTCCTCCATCATTTGGGGTAACCTTCGAAAAATATCGGGGACTATGGCTCATTCCCCGATTCCCGGTCTGCGTGTCGCAACTGACACCGTCGTCGATCCTCCACAAATAGCCAACGCACTGGGTCGACATTTTGCAGAGGTCTCTAGCTCTTCACATTACACTGACGTTTTCCTAGCTAGGAAACGGACGGTGGAGGCGACTCCATTGCCCTTTACCTCTCAGAACGGTGAATGCTACAATACCGAGTTTACTGTACGAGAGCTTCACCACGCACTCTCGTCTTCGCGGTCCTCCGCTCCAGGACCAGATGGCATTCACGTGGCGATGCTGCAACACCTTTCGCCAACGAGTTTGCACTTCCTACTGGCCACCTACAACCGCATATGGATAGAAGGCACCTTTCCGCGACGCTGGCGTGAAGCCATAGTCATTCCCATACCAAAGCCTGGGAAGGACAAATGTCTCCCTTCCAGCTACCGCCCCATTTCCCTCACCAGTAGCGTATGCAAGGTGATGGAACGCATGATTCATGGGCGCCTGGTATGGTGGCTTGAAACGCGACATCTCCTGTCTAATGTCCAATGTGGGTTTCGCAAGCACCGTTCTGCGGTGGATCATCTTGTTGCCCTATCTACTTCAGTAATGAATAACTTTTTACGGAAGCGCCAGACAGTAGCGGTGTTCTTTGATCTGGAAAAGGCATACGACACCTGCTGGAGGATGGGCATCCTCCGCACTCTGCATACATGGGGTTTTCGGGGTCGCCTGCCAATTTTTATCCGCGAATTTTTAACAGACCGTGTCTTTAAAGTGCGTGTTGGTTCGGTTTTATCGAGCACTTTTAATCAGGAGAACGGAGTCCCCCAGGGCTCTGTCCTGAGCGTTGTTTTATTTGCAGTGGCAATCAATTCTATAGCCGATCACCTTCCACTGGGAGTGTCGGCGTCCCTATTTGTTGACGACTTCGCGATCTACAGCAGCTCTGAGCAAACGGGTCTCCTGGAGCGGCGCCTCCAGCGGTGCCTAGACAATCTCCACGCGTGGAGTATGGACACTGGCTTTCGATTCTCAGCTGACAAGACAGTCTGCATGAACTTCTGGCGGCGGAAGGAGTTCCTTCCCCCGTCCCTTCGTCTGGGCCCCATAGTACTTCCATTTGTGGATACCACGACGTTCTTGGGACTTGTTCTCGACAGGAAGTTAAGTTGGTCTCCCCACATATCCCGTTTGGCAGTTCGCTGTACCCGCTCTCTCAATGTGCTGCGGGTGTTAAGTGGCACCTCGTGGGGAGCTGACAGGTCTACTCTCCTCCATCTGTATCGCACCATAGTTCGGTCCAAACTGGACTATGGTAGCATCGTTTATTCTTCGGCTCGACCGTCCATACTGCGCCGCCTTAATACAATCCACCACCAAGGTCTCCGTCTGGCGACAGGAGCGTTTTATACTAGCCCCGTTGAGAGCCTCTATGCCGAGGCCGCCGAACTACCCCTTTCTTACCGTCGGGAACTCCTGCTTAGCCGTTACGCTAGTCGTTTGTTGTCCATGCGAGGACACCCGACGTACGCAGTTTTTTTTAACGACTCACTTGACAGTCTCTTCGCTCTGCGCCCGTCTGCTCTGCTACCACCTGGCGTACGCTTGCGTTCGCTACTCGGCCAGCTTGGCGTTACAATGCCTGCTATCTTCTCGACTGGAGAGAGCACCTCTCCACCGTGGCGAAGCCCCGAAGTCTGTGTTAACTTTGATCTTCATTCTCTTCCAAAGGACTCCACACCTCGTTTCGTCTACCAGAGAGAATTTCACGCACTCCGGTTTAAATTTGATGACAATTTGTTCATTTACACTGATGGCTCAAAGACAGACCAGGGTGTTGGGTGTGCTTTTGTACTTGGCAACGTCTCTTTTAAATATCGTCTTCCTGAGTGGAGTTCCATTTTTACAGCTGAGCTGTATGCATTATACCAAGCCACACAATACGTCCGGCGAAACTCGCTCAGTAAGACTGTCATTTGCTCGGACTCTATGAGTGCTTTGTTGAGCCTTCGCATGCTATATCCGGCCCATCCACTGGTACAAAGCATCCGCAATTGCCTTACTGCTCTTTCAACGAGCGGAACTACGGTGACGTTTCTGTGGGTCCCTGGCCATGTGGGAGTGTTGGGGAATGAGGCTGCGGATACGGCTGCCAAGGAAGCAGTTCTCCTTCCTCGGCTATCTACCTTTTCCACCAGCTCTGATGACCTTCGCGCTGGTATCTCCCAGCGTATTATCTCCCGTTGGTATCTACATTGGTCATCCCTGTCAGGGAACAAATTGCGAGCCATTAAACCTGTGCCTGATCTCTGGTCAACGTCATCTCGACCCTCCCGCCGAGAGGAGATTGTCCTGGCCCGGCTTCGTATTGGCCACTGCCGTTATAGCCACCAGCATTTATTACGTGGTGGTCCTGCTCCCTTATGTGAGCACTGTGATGCACCTTTTACTGTTAACCATCTTTTAGTGCAATGTCCGTTTTTTAACCGTCTCCGTCATGATCTGTGTTTCCCACTTGAAATGTCTGACATTTTAGCTGATGACCCGCAATCGGTTAACAGAGTTTTACTTTTTATACATCGTGCAAATATGGCGAAAGCCATTTAATTTCTAACCCCGGTTCTTTTTTACTATGGGCAGTGTTGGGCGCTAATGACCACAGCAGTTGTGCGCCCTAAAACCACAAAAAAAAAAAAAAAAAACCCTCAAGTGCTGACACACCTCTCAGCAGAGTGCCAACATAATCATCTTGCTCTCTTCAACCGCATTTTTGCAACGGTGCATTCCCGTCACAACGGTGGGAAGGTTGCGGATGGAGTCGCACCTTTGCGATTTCGCCGCCCAACAACTGCTCGCAGTCTGTGCGGCCCACTTGTGTAGCTCGCTGGGCCACTCAAACTGTCGTCTCCTTTTCTGCAATTTGGTTGATCGTCCTCAACAGTGGCGACCCGGGTCAGGTCATACGATCACAGTTAAGAGTCCAGTCCCTCCTGTCAGATCTCTAGTCTTACCTTCTTCCGTCTCCGTGGTGCCTAGCGAGCCCGCGTTCTCATCTGGACTTGGCCCACCGTCCTGAGAACTCAGTTTTCCTTGAGTTTCCATCAGTTCTTTGCTGTTGTCACTGCATTCCCCTGATATGATCCGGTCTACACGGATATTTCACCAGTTGAGGCCACATCGGACTTGCATACGTTTTTGACAACCGTATCGAACAGCTCTCTCTGCCGGATGGCTGCAGTGTTTATACCGCAGAGCTGGTGGCCCTTTCCCGAGCTCTCGAGCACTCCCAGCCGTGATCAGGTGAGTCTTTCCTTATCTGCAGCGATTCCCCGAGCAGCCTACAGGCTCTCGACCAGTGTTACCCGCGTTCTTCCCTGGTGTTATCCATAAGGGAGACCCTTTCTGCCCTCGACTGGTCCGGTATACCAGTGATGTTACTCTGGTCTCTGGGTCACGTCGGTGTCCCGAGCAGTAAACGTGCCGACAGGTCCGCGAAACAGGTTATCGGCCAGTCTGTACTGGAGATCGACATTCCGTCTTCTGATCTCTGGTCGGTGTTGCTCCGTCACATTTGTGGCTCTGTGATACAGAGTGGGGTATTCTGTTTGTGCCCAACAAACTCCGAGCCGTTAAGGAGACCGTGGCCGTGTGGCGTTCCTCCGTGCGGGCCTCTCCGGGACTCTGTAGTCCTGTGCTGGCTCTGCGTTGGCCGTACTCGGCTGCCGTGTGGCCATGTGGCCATCTCCTCCGTGGTGAAGACCCTCCCCAGAGTGCTGTGGCTTCCACTCGACCGTAGCCCACATCTTGCCGGACTGCCCTATTTTAGCCACCTTGCAACAGACTTTTCCTTTTCTGGCAATTTTATCAGATGTTTTTTGTGACAATGCCACAATGACCGATTCAGCTTTATTTGTGCCGGGGGTTTGTATCATTCTTTCGAGATTTGTTTCAGACCGCTGTCTTCGTTACTCTTGTTGCGTGTCTTTCGATTAGAGGTTTCTTTACGTTGCCCCACAGTTGGCCCTTTCTCCTTTAATCCCGTGTTCGGCCATCCACAGACATTGACTTTGTTGTTTCATTTCCTTTCATTGTTGGGTGTTTGTGTGATTGTCTCATTTCGTGTTGTCTCTTGTCGACTTCATTGACAGTTTACTGATTGAGTGATGTTTTCTTCCCCTTTGCTATTTTTAATTCTGGGCCACCCTTTTTTCCCCCAGATACATATATGTTCCCTTGCCCTGTTTAGTAATGAAATGGGTGGGGGATCTGATGACCTTCGCAGTTTTGTCCCTCAACAACAATCGACCAACAGACCACTACTGTTATCTGTTAATCGCAAGTAATTTTAATCGGAGTAGAACTGTTTCTGAAAATGGTGTTATATATGTGAGGTAACACACATACAAATGGTGTTATATATACGAGGTAATGTGTATACATTCATTGTAATAAGCAAGGATGAGTAGTATGTTCCTTACGAGGAATGTGGCTGTGCTGAGAAAAATGCAATGTTATAGCCAAGTTGTCATCGTAAGAAAGTTGAACTATTCTTTCTGTTAGCTGTCCGTGGACAATTTCAGAGACTCTGCAAAGTACGGAGCAAAGAAAGATGTTTCATATTCGGCATAAGTATCTCATTTCAATATTTCTTTTTAGATGCTAATGATGAGTGGGTTCATAAAAAGAGGTTGCCACAGCACTCTGTCCCGAGTCTGCTGCTTATCATGATATGTATCAGTGATCTCCCACTAAACATGACAAATGATGAAAAATTGTCTCTTTCCAAATGACACAATTGTTATCGTAAAAGACATTAATGTAACATAGTTGTTGCAGCTAATAGAATAGTCCATAACATAAGCATATGGCTTTCAGATATACTCAACTTTTGATTTGATTCTCAATTGCAAACATGGTGCATATTATTTGTGACATAAATCTATTGTAAAAATAGATTTTTAGTGGCAAAAGTTGTTCAGTTTTTAGGGTTGTGTCCGAGCGGTTTGGCTGAATCCGTTATTCGCCGAATCTAGCACAATGGCTTCAGATTAGAGATTCGGAGCATAATGGCCGAATACTACCGAATCCCGAATACAAAGTGTTACATGGAAACCTTCAGTTACGAATGTTGTAGTTTTACTTTGCACAACAGTGTGCTTTCATTGGCGTTATTTATTTTCCATAGATCCGCTGAAAGACGTGATGTCATAAAATGACACAACATCACTTTGAATAGTTCTGATAAATGACGCTAGGAACCGCCACAAGTAACTTTTCCCATCTAATATAAGCAGTGCTACACAGGCTGGCTTAGCAGGTGCAAATGTAAATACTGACGCCAAAACTTTTGTGCTTGTAAAAATAAGAAACAAAAAGGAAGACGAGTCTAATTTCCTTTTTATTTTCGACTATTGAGTTTTAATACACTATCCAAAGAAGGAAATAAAACTTTAGTATTGCTCAACTTCAAATGTAGCAGTCTTTCAAATATATGTAGCAACAAAAATAAATTTCTTTATAAAATACCCACAATGCTTAAGGCTTTAGGATTCTTGCACGAGTTGCCTCATTCTGATTACACGTATTGTTTCATCTAATTTTGTGAAGTTCTGGGGGTATGTGAACTGTAATAAAGCACTAGGATTTCAAGAAGAACAGTATTTATTATGTAGGGGAAAAAGTTCAAATTGTGGGCCATCCAGGCGGGATGACAGAAATTCAGCTACCACTTGACATCTGTTTCAAGAAATCATTTAAGGTCAAGCTTAAACACATGTACACCGACGGCCTTTTGAAAAGTGACAGACAACTGACAGCAATGGGCTGTGTAAAACGTGAAAGTGTGCCAATGGAATGATGATAAATGGAAGTGGGTTCCAAATCATTTTGCGTAACAGGCATTTAAAAACGTTCAATGTCAAATGCATTAGACTGTACGAGGGATTGATGCTCTGTACTACTAAGGAACTGTGTAACAAGGAATCAAATGATAGTGATTCAGAATTACCTTACTGGTATCTAATTACTGTTATAAACATTTCATAAAATTTATGTTAAAAGTTTAATGAAATTGTTTTATATTTTTGCATTTAGTTTCATATAATAGCCGTACATTTGAAGTCTTATCTACAAGCTACTATGTAAAGCCGACTTGCAAGCCTGTGTTGCGTCAGTATGCCTGATGCCACAACCACTGCCTTCGTGCTACAACTTATGTGTATTTCTCTTAGTGGCAAGGGATTGTTCCTATGAATTGTGATTTGTAATTTCCACTCTCTCTTCACCATAAAAATAATACAAATGTAAACATTACGCCATGTAATCTTCAGTGTTAGCTGTTACCACATTTAAATTCCGTCTGCCTAATAAAACCGAAAGACATCAGCGAACGCAGGAGAATATAGGCCTACGTATCACGTTAATGTTTACATTTGTATTATTCTTATGCCAAACGGGAATAGTTAGAAATGTAGCACGGCAACTAACTTCTAGTACTGATTTTTAATTCTTCTACAAATATAAATTCTGTGCAGATAAGTTGCGTGATATTAAATGTTACAAAGAATAAATAAATCTACATAATACCCTTGCTTAATACTCAGGAATGCGCAATCTGCACGATAACTACTTTACACAGTTCGTGGCAATAACAAGTACACACATGTCGAATAAACGGAGGCATGGAATGCCTGATATCACTATAAAATCATAAAACATTTACACCCCCTACTTTTTAAGAATCTATTTTTTTAAACTCCCAAAATGTGTACTCATCTTTTCAGGTTTTATTTTTGACTCTTCCCCTTTTGGGGGGGGGGGGGTAATCTTTTCCTTTCTAGGACTTTTTCTGTAATTTTTTTTATTTCATCAAAATGAACAGTTTGTAATAGACTAAGGAATGTTTCTTATTATCTTTTAAACAATATATAGCTCAAAATGTTGCATATAAATTTCTTTTAAGGGTATGGGGTGTTAAAAATCCTTAAGATTTAAAATAAATATCTAAATGAAATTTTAATTTCTTAAATTTTACTGTTAGTATTACCATTTGGGATCCACCTCAGAAGTCTTTATCTTCAACACTGGCTGTGAGAGTATAGTAATTCTTTTTAAATACATGTACTTGAGTTGACAGATTATTTGGGTTCAAGATTCAGAAGATTCGATTCGGGTTCGGTATTCGGCACATGTTCATTTAAGATTCGGTATTTGGATTCGATTCGGTAAAATTGGGGTCCGACCCATTGCTAGTTTAGTCGGTTAATTATTTTAATTTGATCCATTAGAAGATGGTTTTCTCGGAAGTGTATGACTGTAAGATCGTCAGATTTGTTTATAAATGGAATACTGCTTCCAATCGTGAGTTTAAATTTATTTACTACGGCTTATTTTAGGGAATAATTCCCATTTGCAAGTACATTACATTTTTCTGTGCTATGTTATCTTATTTATGTTTTAAGTTTGTGAGTGCCTGGTTCATTTAGCTGTACTTACTGTATTATATAAACAAATGTGTTTTTAGTTGATGGTTGATTTTTTCCTTTCTTTATGTAGTAATAGTGAAATTTTGAAAACTCTTTTTTATTATTTGTTGTTTCCTTGTGGTCCACTTGTACCAAATCTCTCAAATGTTGAGCAGCACATATATTTTTGCATAGTATACATCAGATTCCTCTCACAAATGTGTATAAACAGTTACAAAGATATTCTTAGCTAGAGTTTAACAAGGATACATTTTCAGTAGAGCACCCGTGTTTTTAAACACAGGATATTTTTCTTGTGATCTTGATTCTATTTTGCTTAGGTATTTATTTGGCTTGTTAACATTTTATTTAAGCATATTATTTAAATGTTGGAAGAATTTTACTGATTCTCTCCCAGTGTTTCATTTAATGTTTTGCTTCATATTTCCTGTAATGCGAACATACTTCCAGTTCTTCAAATAGGTACATTTTATGTCCTTTGTTTAGTCTGTGGCGCACTTTGAAATTCTGCTCAATTTTTCCAAATGGGTGTCCTGAATTGTGTTTGTGTGTCACTATATTTGCGTGTGTGTGTGCGCGCGCAGTACAGGAAACACACTTGAAAATGGGAATTCATGAAATGCATTGTGCTTAATAAATACAAAAATGATGATTAGTTGCAGTATTTAATTTATAAACAAATCGTTCAGTCAATTAAGTGGACAATTTTAAACTCTTGGGGCTTCAGGGAAAATGGAAAACTTTCTGTATGTAGGCAGAAACTGAATGCTGTCATCTTTACCATAAGAATGATCTCCACTGTTATTTACGATGAAGCCTGAACGCTTGTTTACTTTGCTTCCTTTCACCTCTTATTTTGTGTGCTATTGCATTTTACATCAACTCTCGTGTATTCTTCAAGAACATGGTTAGCCCAGAAAGCTACAGCCAGTAACAAATAAATAAATAAATAAACACAAATAAAAATGAAATAAAACAAAATAAAAGGTGTGTGGGGTTGGATGTCTACACCTTGGGAAATCTATCATGATAATAATAATAATAATAATAATAATATAAATCTGTGAATTTTTCATAGTTTTAATTATTAGCTAAAGTTTTGTAATTTTGACTGGTAATAACTGATAACTGAATGAAGAATTTTACTTCAGTTCACTAGTACAGAATAATACTGCAGTCACAAAACCTAATCCAGAGAATAAAACCAAAATAAAACTTAGGTTGCAAAGAAAAGTGTGATTTATAACAAAACACAGGGCACAACCAAGCATCTTCCAATAACAAAACTTGTAGAAGGCTTTAGGACAAACACTGTGTGATCAAATTGCTTTTGATGAGCATAACAACAAACTTCCTTTGGTAAGCATGATGTCACAACTGTTTACATTTCTAACTGCTCGTGGGAAAACTTGTGAATAGTGGCTTCTTAATCGTTAGTGTCAATAAAATTCCTTTTTTCACAAGGTGAACGGTGAATTTCTTACATCACCTATCATTTGACTCCCATTCAAAACTCAACACTTAGAGGACCAACCACATAGAAAAATTTCAGGCAGAGACAACTAGAGGTTTATGCTGTTACTTAAAATTTTATTGACACATTTGTGTTTGATGTATTTTAAATAATAATACATGCCAAAAAATGCAAATGTCAAGGTTAATTTTTCATATTAATTTTAGTTCTTTCATAGATTAAAAATTATTCAGTAGTGACAGATCAAGTATAAATAAATAATGGAAAGTATAGGTTGGAATTAAACAATATAATAAGGAAAGTTTACAACTTACTGCAAAGACAGACTGCAATAGGCAGGTACGTACAACACTTATGCTGGCGGCCTCAGCCTTCCTCGGATTGTAGAACGTTAACGCAATCACACGGGCACACGACAGAGTCGCGCGACCATCACGTCCGCCTGCCACACTTCGAATTGCGCTCTGCAGCCGGAGGTGACTGTTGTGCGACTGTGTTGTGTGCCTGTGAGAAGTGTGGTATGTATGTCTTTGTGTGTGTGTGTGTGTGTGTGTGTGTGTGTGTGTGTGTGCGTGTGCGTGCATGTGTGTGCGCACCTGTCACTTCTTGTTGTCGTGTCTTTGCAGCGAGTAGTAAACTGACCTTATTACTAGAATGTATCCACTGTTATGTAATCTGTTGCTCGTGTATTTGTTGCATTCTGGTTGGTGGATATCTGTTGGAAAATTGAGTCTTTAAAACTAACTTAAAATAGAAGAAAATCATTTTATACTAATATTGTTTTTGTTCCATCGAGGATTTTTCAGTGTTTTATATTATAGAACGGCAGTCGATAATTGCACTTACATAACATATTTTCCTTTTTAGGGTCGAATCTGGTATTGAAAGCAATCCGAGCCATGGTCGAGGATGAGGCAGATGAGGTAGTGTACCGATTTGTACAGTTTATTGCAATCATCACATATTGCTTTATTATGAAGTCTTGGATGTATCAGAAATGAATTCAGTTGTTGAAACCTTTGTATGTCTTGAAGTGTTCTGTCATAAGAGTAGAAAACTACCCCCTTAGTACTGATAAAGGTTATTAAGCTAAAATTGTATTCAGTAGGATGTAACAAAAAATTCACTCATCGTCCATTGAGAGCTTTTTAATTATTTCCCACCATTTCAAGGAAATACAAAATTTATGCACATCAGCCATTTTGAAGTAGACTTAGGATGTATGCTGATCAGCTGATACATTTCTCTTAGCTGAAAACTACAGAGACCACGCGTCGGTCGAATAATTACACACACTATACATCCATTATTATAAAATAAAATGTTCTGAAAACTTAAGCCTACAATGCATAATTTGTAGCAAATTAATATTTAAAATATTACCTGCAAGAGGTATAAAAAATAGACTCCAGTGGGTTTCAAATGCGCGCCCATTGCGTTGATAAACTGTCAGCCTAACCACTCACCCAATGAATTATATGTGAGAAGTGGTTCGTTGAAGTAAATGTACTCACATGGAATTCTTATACCTCAACAGTTCCTACGTGATCAAATATTTTTTTTTTTTTTTCCAAAATAAATGATATACGAGTTAAAGTACAATGAATCTCAACATATACAGTATTATAAATATTGTATTGCTTCTATTTGATGTTGTGAACAGGAGGCTGAAGTAGTACGGTCCGCTGGAGTTGGCAACACTCGTGCTCATGAGCTCGGGCATGCGCAGTGCTCTGTTCTTATTATTTGGCCCCGAGTCTTTGTTCCCCCATTAGACCTAACAAACAACTTCTACTCAGAGTAGGTGCTTACGGAATATCGTCTCAGATGTACAATTGGATTCGTGATCCTGTCAGAAAGGACACAGTACATATCAGTTGGCGGAAGGTCATTGAGTAAAAATTAAGCATTACAAAGCCCCTACAATATCATATTTTTATAGATGATTTAGGAAACAATCTGAGTAGCTCTGTTAGACAGTTTACAGATGGTGCTGTCATGTATGACTTATTAAAGTCACCAGAAGATTTTAAAAAATAAACTGCAATACGATTTAGACATCTGCACAGTGTGAAAATTGGTGATTTACCCTAAATAATGAAAAGTGTGAAGTCGTCCATATGAGCACCAAAAGGAATCCATTAATCCTACCCTAGTATCAGTGTCCCTTGCTCAGTTTTTTCATTTACTCATGCCACAATGAACCAATTCGTGTAAAGATATCGAGCCTCGAAATTTAAGAATCTTTTTGCCTATTGTCATCTTAAAACTTTAACCTTCTTTAAACTTTTGATATTTTTGATTGCCACTGTGCTAGCAGGCTCTGAGTTTGTGTGGGTGCACTTCTTGAAGCAGTTTGTTATAAGAATGTAGTTTTCTTGGTTTAGGAATAATCTTCCACCCTCATCACACATTCCGTGGTTAGTAGATTTGTTTAAAATTTTTGTAGCTGTTCTTTTGGAAGGCTTCATCAGTTGGTGATGGGTTATTCCTTTCAAGTTTCCCTTTGATTGATCAAATAGTTTTTGATAGTTTACATTTTTCTTTTTAAAGTTGAAAAAAGTCTTCACCATTTTACCAGACTTGTTTTCTTAGCACTAATTATTTTTCACACTGTCCATTCCACCACCTACTATGTGTGTCTTTAGAGTGTTTTTTAGGGCTGTTTTGCCTAACTTTAGTTAATCTCCTCACAGTCCTCTGATACTGTATTTGGTCTGTTCAAACAATTCTGGAGCTTTGTCTACAAAATTTTTACTAATTGTGCGAGGACTCCTTCAAAATAGAATCCCCCACAATTGATACACCACTCCCAAATACCGATTACACTATCAGAAGCAGTCTCGGTAAACTTCTTGCTGGATCGTGCAAAGTGTCATCTGCAAATTTTAAGATCTAGTGTTCCAAAACTTTAAGGCTAGTTTACACGACGACACTACGTTTCATGAAACTGCGCTACTGGCCAGTGCGCATGCGCGGCAGACGTTCGCGCAACTCATTGACAAAACTAAACAGTTTCTGCACCTTTCAACTTCGGCAAAACTGATTGCACATGGTTAGGTGCTAACCAATACAGAACAAAGCACAACATAAAGGGGGAAAGGAACAAATAATTTGGTTTTTGAACATATATGCGCTGCATAGGTGTTTGTGCCATTTTAACAATGAAAATTTCAGGAATAAGCAGCGGCGTGCTCTTGAAGCAATTATTCGTGAATTAAATATTGATGGGTTGACGATTAGTGAATTGCAGACTAAAGTATATTAAATTCCAAATACCTATATAAACGAACTATGGCAATTGTGGATTTGGGAACATGGTACAGGTACTGTAGAGACGATATCTATTTGACAAGAAAAGTAATGCAATTTGTAATTTCAGTTCTGGTAACAGTGCTTCACGCATAACAATATCTTGTTTGTTTATTGCATTACTAACTCTGTTTAAAAGGTATGTAAACTGTTCTGGTGACATTCTGAGTTGATTAAAATAACTTATAGGGTCTTTGATCACAATGTCTTTCAGCAAGGTTGCTAAGCAACCGAGCTGATGTCTTTTTTTTTTTTTAATCCAGTCACAAACCTAAAAACGTTCCTTATTCTTTTTATGTTTAGTCTTATGCAGTGACTTCACACAGAGGAGCAATAGCTTTGCCACAACTCTTACAGCTACCAAAACTTTCATTCTACGGTGACTGGCACTCACAAAATGACGAAACTAAAGTGTATGGTATTGGTGCTGTGTCTACAGACATACACGAAACCAGTTGCGCACAACTCATTTTATGAAATGAGTGTCGCAACCTGGTGTCGTCGTGTAGACTAGCCTTTATTCTTGAAATGGGGTTTTTAACTTCCAAACTAAAAAAAAATGTCCATGTCTGGAGAGTACAGAGGATGACTTGGCATTAGTCACACACCGACAGCAACAAATGCAGACATGTTATCGCGATGCGAGAGTCTCGAATTATCTCGTCACATTTCAGACCATTTCCTTCTCACGTTTTCTTGCAGGCATCGCTAAGCATTGCCGATAGCACTATCGATTTACAGTTTGCCCGTATTTCGTCATGAACTAATTCTTCAAAGTCAAAGAAAACTGTCAGCCTGACATCAGTAGGCATCCTGAACAAGTGCCATCTTTAATTTTCATCTAACCATTTTTAAACTGCGTGAACCGTTCGTAATCGAGAGTACGGCTTAAGCCGAAGGCCCGTTCGCGTATCCTCGTCGACTGCACGGCGAGAGGCTTTACGCTCCGCCCGGTCCGGTCGACACCGACGTCGGACTGTAGGCGATCGGAAATGCGTCACCCGGTCTGACGAGTCCGTCTTCGATCGTACCAAGTGGCCGGATACGTACGAGTACAGAGACAAATCTGCGGATGCCGCATGTCGGCACGAGACTGTTAAAGACGGTAGAGGTCTGTAATGGTGTGGGGCACGTGCAGTTAGAGTTAAGCGCACACCCGATACGTCTCGATACAACACTGACAGGTGACACGTACGTACACGTCCCAGCCGATCGCCTGTATCCGTCGCTCATTCCGACGGATTCGGGCAATTGTGGCTGGACAGTGGGACACCCGACACGTCCATAATTGCTACCGGGTGGCTCCAGGAGCACTTCAGAATTTAAACACCCGACTCCAGAGACCTGAGCATTATGGAGCACACCTGAGACACCTCGCAGTGTGCCGCCTATCTCCGCCCTCTCGGGTGGGTGGTGTCAGTTCCCTGAAACACTATTGGGAGTGTCAGTCGCCTCCGTGCCACGTCCTGTTGTGGCAGTTCTGCACACTCGCGAGGGACTTGGTGATATTTTACAGTTTCTATCTTGAACTTCAACAAAAAGTTACATTTTGTTTCGGGATGGTTCGAACCCCAATTTTACTGAATCGAATCCGAATACCGAATCTTAAATAAAATGTGTGCCGAATTCCTAACCTGAAACGATTCTTCAGAATCTCGAACCCAAATAATCTGTCGACTCGAGTACATGTATTTTAAAAGAACTAGTATTGCCTGTGGTCGAAAAGCGACCAATTGTGTTTAAAGAGTCACAAAAATCAAAATATTTTAATGTAATTGGAATTTATTGAAATTAATTGAACACTGAAAATTTATAGGTTTATGTGAATGCTGTGAGAAAGAGTAAGAAAGGGTGAAGAGGACACATGAGAGAATGAAACACACAAATGAGTGAAATAACTGTTGTATTCCACAACTGAATGTTACAAAACTTCAGTATAAACAATATTTTTGCTAAAGATTCTTTTATCATTTGGTAAATGTCCTTGCTCCCTATGTTCACTAATATAAAATTTAATCCATCGAAGGATCGGACTCTTTTTCTCACAGCATTCACATAAGCCTATAAATTTTCTGTGTTCAATAAATTCTAATTACATTAAATTTTAATTTTCGTGAGTTTGTAAACGCAATTGGTCTATTTTCGACCACAAGCAATTGTGTTTCTCTAGTTTCCTATGGTCACTGGGGGTAAAATTTTACGTATCGTGTCAGCGGCCTCGCGTGATTATGTTGGCAACATCAAGAACACAATAGAAAATCTTTGCTCATTTGTTCGAACCACATAGAATGACTCGATTAGTGTATCGTACAGACCGTGAAGTAAACAAATAATGCTGTTCCTGCTTTATGGTTGACAGGTTCTTGTATGTACCCTAATCCGCTCAGTAAAAATAATTGTCCTTGTAAAGCGAAGATTCCATGAGAAAACATCAGCGTTGTCAAGCGATTGGCTAAAATGAAGACTCACAGGATTCTCACTATTCAGCATCTGTTGCCAACACTATCATAGGAGGCCGCTGGGATATTTGGTAAAATTTAACTAGCACTGGGAGGTATGAAACGGTATCTTTTACGTGTTAAGGAAAATGCCTGACACAATAACAACAAATTAAAACGGAAGTATATACTTCTCATGCCATTTTCGAATTGTATAACTTTCGTTAGCCTAATATTTGAAATGGAACTACAATTTCGGTGTTCGTATATTTATACAACACCAAGAAAGAATGTTATTTCAATACTGCGATATTCAGAATTCCAGAGCTGACAACATGTCGACTTCGTAGTTCGACCTGTGCACCACTACATACCTCTCCCGGCACATCATCATTTATATCGGCATTCATATGAAAACATCCATTTCCTTCAACCACTCGTAATCACTGCGAAAATGAAGCATTTGAATGGCACAAGAAAGTGAGTTGGAAGCACCCCATGTTTCAATATTCAGTTCACTTACTTTAATATGTTCTTTTAATACTGCAGATGCACTGCATTACAGCGTCTTTGGTCGAGGCGAATAGCCAGTCAGTGAGCTGATTGTTGAAGAATGTAGAACTTGATCCAAGCTGTAGGTAGGAAAATTTCTACTTCCTTTTACCACTTTTAATGGCTAAATGCAGAGAGAATATTTATATTCGTGAAATCTATGACAATCTATCTTTCGAATTATGTACTTTCATTGGCCTTCTTGTACGAATAAATTAGTAATCTGTAGCAAAATTTTCGTGTTAGAGTAATAATCATTATATAAATACTCTATCACAGCCTGTGATGAAGATAAAGCCTTTTGGGATGTATCCCAAATAACAATATTACAGTAAAATTTAAGAAATTAAAATGTCATGTAGATTTTTTTTTAAATCCTAAGGATTTTTTAATACTCCCCTCCCCCCTCTGCTTAAAAGAAATTTGTAGGCTATGAAACATTTTGAGTTGTTGTTGTTTACATGCTCTAAAAGAGCACTGTACAAAATTCGATGGAACAGGACCTGAAATCAGAATGAGGCAACTCGTGAAGGAATCCTGCTAAAGCCTTATGTATTGTTGGTATTGACATAAAGAATTTTTTGTTGTTTTCAAAGGATGCTACATTTTATATTTATGCCTGCAAAGCAAGCCTATGTAGCACTGCTTATATTAGACAAGAAACCTTACTTGTGGTGGCTTAGAGCGCCATTTTTCAGCACTTCGTTTGCTTTGTACTCGATTTAACCCACAGGCTGTTTTTGGACCCAAAAAAAAAAAAAAAAACGGGGAAAAAAGTGCAGCTTAGATTCTGGTAAATACACTAGATTGTTTGCACAATAGCCACACAACTGCGTAAATTTGTAGCGTTTTCACTTGAATAAATTCAAAGTGAGAGCTTTTATTTTTTGACGTCATGTTTTTCAGCGGAACTATGGAAAATAAAGTAAATAACACAGACGAAAGTGCACTGTTTTGCAAAGTAAAGTACAACATGCGTAACTGGAGGTTTCCATATAACACTTTGGATTCGGGATTCGGTAATGTTCGGCCATTATACATTGAATCTTGAATCCAAAGCCAATGTGCTAGATTTGGCCGAACCACTCGGACACGACCCTAATTTTGATTACACTGAATGGGCACAGAATAAGTGAGTCTGAACAATTCAAATTTCTAGGCCTTCAGATAGCCCGTGTTCAGGATCTCGTTCAAAATCTAAATGCTGTGTTGTTTACCGTTAGAACCGTTTCTGAAATAAGTGATAGTTCAGTGCAAAAAAAAATAGTCTACTTAACATATTTTCATTCACTTACTCCTCTTTTTCAAATAGGGTATTTATTGCACAGAAACGGGAGGTCCGAGCAGTAAGTGGGGAAGCTCGTGTACCTCTTGTCGACCACTGTTCAGTAGCCTGGGAATTCAGACATTGGCCTCTTGATATGTATTTCCTTTAATGTTGTTAGTTGTTAATAATATTTTGTTATTCCCAAGAGCTGGCAACTTTAATCCAGTTAATACTAGACAGAAATCGAATCTGCGTTTTGATCACTCCTCTTTGACTCTTTGCAGAAAGGTGTGCAGTATTCTGCTGCATCCATTTTTAATAAGTTACCAAAAGAATTGAAATAGCTTGGTAGTAATCTACGCACTTTCCAGGCTAAACTGAAAAGTTTCCTCATGCCTCACTCTTTCTATTCTGCAGCTGCCACCAGTGGCTCATCACGCGGTGGATCATCTCTTCGCCCTATCTACTTTAGTAATGAATAACTTTTTACAGAAGCACCAGACAGTAGCGGTGTTCTTTGATCTGGAAAAGGCATACAACACCTGCTGGAGGATGGGCATCCTCCGCACTCTGCATACGTGGGGTTTTCGGGGTCGTCTGTCAATCTTTATCCAGGAATTTCTAACAGACCGTGTGTTTAAATTGCATGTTGGTTCGGTTTCATCAAGCACTTGTATTCAGGAGAACGGGGTGCCCCAGGGTTCAGTCTTGAGCGTCGTTTTATTTGCAGTGGCAATCAATTCTATAGCCGATAGTCTACCCCCGGGAGTGTCGGCGTCCTTCTTTCAACGACTTCACGATCTACAGCAGCTCTGCACAAACGGGTCTCCTGGAGCGGTGCCTTCAGCAGTGCCTAGACACTCTCCACACATGGAGTATGGACACTGGCTTTTAATTTCTCAGCTTACAAGACAGTCTGCATGAACTTCTGGCAGCAGAAGGAGTTCCTTACCCTATCCTCTCGCTTGGGCCCCATAGTACTTCCATTTGTGGAGACCACGACGTTCTTGTGACTTGTTTTCGACAGAAAGTTAAGTTGATCTCGTTTGGCAGCTCGATGTACCCACTCTCTCAATGTGCTGCGGATGTTAAGTGGCACCTCATGGGGAGCTGATCGGTCTACTCTCCTCCATCTGTAACGCACCATAGTTCGGTCCAAACTGGACTACGGAAGCATCGTCTATTCTTCGGCTCGGCTGTCCATACTGCGCCGCCTTAACACAATCCACAAGATCCACCAGCAAGGGATCCGTCTGGCGATGGGAGTGTTTTACACTAGCCCTGATGAGAGCCTCTATGCCGAGGCCGCCAAACTACCTCTTTCTAATCGTTGGGATCTCCTGTTTAGCCGTTATGCTAGCCGTTTGTCATCTGTGCAAGGACACCCAATGTATGCTGTTTCCTTTAATGACTCACTTGACATTCTCTTTGCCGTGCGCCCGTCTGCTCTGCTACCACCAGCAGTTCGCTTGTGTTCATTACTTAGCCAGCTCGGCGTTACAATGCCTGCTACTTTCTCGACTGGAAAGACCACCTCTCCACCCTGGCTAAGCCCCGTAATCAGAGTTAACTTTGACCTTCATTCTGTCCCAAAGGACTCCACACCTAGTTTCGTTTACCAGAGAGAATTTCTTGCACTCTGGAACAAATTTAATGACAATTTATTATCTACACTGATGGCTCAAAGACAGACCAGGGTGTTGGGTGTGCCTTTGTTCTTGGCAATGCCTCGTTTAAATATTGTCTCTCTGAGTGGAGTTCCAATTTTACAGCTGAGCTGTGTGCATTATATCAAGCCACCCAATATGTCCGGTGAAACTTTCTCAATAACAGTGTCATTTGCTCAGACTCTCGGAGTGCTCTTTTGAGCCTCCGTATGCTATATCCTGTCCATCCCCTGGTACAAAGCACCCGCAATTGTCTTACCTCTCTTTCAGTGAGCGGACCTACTGTGACGTTTCTGTGGGTCCCTGCCACGTGGGAGTGTTGGGGAATGAGTCTGCGGATATGGCTGCCAAGGAGGCAGTTCTCCTCCCTCGGCTGTCTACTTTTTCTACTACCTCTGATGACCTACGTGCTGGCGTCTCCCGGCGTATCATCTCCCGTTGGTTTTTACATTGGTCATCCCTGTCAGGGAACAAATTGCAGGCCATTAAACCTGTGCCTGATCTCTGGTCAATGTCATCTCGACTCTCTCGCCGATAAGAGATTGTCCTGGCCCGGCTTCGTATTGGCCACTGCTGTTATAGCCACCAGTATTTACTTCGTGGTGATCCCGCTCCCTTATGTGAGCACTTTGATGAACCGTTTACTGTGTACCATCTTTTAGTGCAATGTCCATTTTTTAATCGTCTACGTCATGATCTATGTTTACCATTTGAAATGTCTGATATTTTAGCTGCTGATCCGCATTCTGCTGACAGAGTTTTACTTTTCATATATTGTGCAAATATGGCGAAAGCCGTTTAAGTTCTAACCCTGGTTCGTTTTCACTATGGGCAGTGTTAGGCGCTAATGACCTAAGTAGTTTTGTGCCCTAAAACAAAGGGCGGGGGGAAAAATAATAATAAAATAAAAAGGTGGCTCATCGTTCAGAGCACTAAGTAGCATAATTTAATTTGTGTACATTTTCATTATCAGTCAATTTCCTCATTTTCATTAGTGCTTCATTTTTAAGAGGTTTATTCTCACATATGTGGCAGATTTCGTTTGTTTGCTGAAAACTGTGTAATTTATGTATTAACTTTATTTTTTTTTAACTTGTTACTTGTTTATTTTGTGTGTTTTGCATTTATAAAGCTTTTATTCACGCGTAATTGATAATAGTGTGCTCCGTACATTATCCTGTTTCTTTTGAAAACAGTCAGAGACAGTTTCATTGTTTTTGACAGTATAGTTACCACTGACCACAGTTCAGCCAGCTGCCTTTATTAAAGTACTAGACTACTTAAAAATTGTTTATTTGGTTTTCTACTCTCCACAGTTAATTGTATCGATAGGACGAATAGGATGTGTGCCTGCTGTGTATGGATGCAGGAGGAGTTGGCCACAGTTGACTGACAGCTGAGCGTGCTGCTAGCTACGGTCGGCCATCTTTAGGCTGCGGTCTCAGGGTGCAGAGGCAGTGGTGCATCGAGTAGGACACCTCGGGTGTCTCGTTGTAACGTTCCTGCTACAAACTGATAACTTCCATAAGCTGATGCTAAATAAATGTCACTTTCACGTAGCAAGGTTACAATTACAAAATTATTAAGTTCAACACATTACCAGATTGTCGTAGGTTGGGTGTATCTCGTAGAATCTGCTTCACTTGTAAAGTTTTCCACATGCCTGAAATTCGGGTTAATTTGTGTGCTGGGTGATATCTTACAGACCTACATCACTTAATGTGAACTCAAAACACAAATCGCTCTTTTCATAAAACTATATTCAATAATGCATTACATTGTTGATCTGCATACTGACATACATGGTGACTGCCCAAAGACAGCCTTAATAATGATGCCTAGAGTTCTCTGCTCAGATCCTTATATACTATTTTGACATGTGACAACAATACATATTATTGTTAGAACCAGGAAGTTATACATTTATCATTAACAATGGATTTGTTACAAGATATACTTAATATTGGAAAGTAGAGCATTAAATGTTTATTCTTTTAAATACGATCACTTTGATAAGAATTGCCACAATTGAGCAATATATAATATTGTATGTATTCGAACAATGGAATTCATAGATACGTTAATAACATGAGAAATTATGTTATTAATATAATTCCTAACATGTACAGATTTATGTTTTTGCAAGCTTAACTATTGACAGTTTCTTTTAGTTTTATAAATATCATAGTTTCCAAGTAATGCTTAAAAGCTGACCATGTGGTCATATTTGTTTCAGATTAAGTCTTCGGAATTCAAATAGTAAATTATTGCCAGTATTGCATTAATGCATCAGACAGCATTTTAAGTCAATGTACTGAGTTTGATGAGAATCTAATATCATTTAATATGTTTTCTGTTACTATCTGTTAATTCTACATGTGCTTACTTTATATTCCGGAATACAGCTTTAATATACAATAACTCTGCTTCCTACCAATGGATGGACATTAACTGAGTAGTTATTGGTTTCTGTGGTGTGTTTACAATCTGGTAACATTCTTAAACCAAAGTTATGTGATATCTGTTGATCAGCATAGGGCTAATACACAGGGATTTTCTTACAAGAGTTACAAATTGTATTGGTGTTGCCTACATGCAAATGTATGGTCTTTAGGTGTTTCCCTAAGTGGTCTGTTAAGTCTCATCGTGCTTCGCCCTCTGTCCCTGCTACCGAGGCTCCTTCTGGTGTACCGGATGTGGTGGAGCCACCCTCTCTGCGAGGGGAGTGGCGGGTCGCACGGCTTTTGGGTCGCTCGAGATGGAAGGCCAATGTGGAGGCTAGCTGTCTGGGCACACTTGTTTGTCCTGTTGGTGGATGTGTGGTCACTCCTTCAGCAGGGTCAGAGCAGGTGCAGGGGGAGGGGATTATTAGCTCCAATGTTAGGCGCGTAATGGAGCCCCTTAAGCAGATAGCGTCAAGATCCAGAAAGAAATCCGATGTGCACTCTGTGTCTTCTGGGGGGCCTCATTTGAGATGTGGAGGCAGTCTTGCCGGCAGCTGTGGAGCTTACAGGGTGCGGTCAGCTGCAAGTTGTGGCTCACGTCGGCACTTGGGACGCTTGTCGCTTGGGTTCTGAGGACATCCTCAGTTCCTACTGGCAGCTGGCGGAATTAGTGAAGCCTGTTGCCCTCGCGTACTGTGTGCGAGCAGAGCTGTTAATTTGTAGCATTGTTCCAAGGCTTGGTCAGGGTCTTGTGGTTTGAAGCCAAGTGGAAGGTGTGAACCAGAGGCTTCGCTGACTCTGTTATCGGGTAGGGAATTTTAGGGTCCCGCTAGATAGAGTGGAGTGCACTACACTAAGGAAGTGGCTACTCGGGTAGCAGAGTACTTGTGGGGTGCACTTGGAGGTTTTCTAGGCTAGGTGCTAGCTCTGATGAGCACTCGCCAGTCAGCATCAGACAGGCAGTGTATCTAGCGTAGATCCCATTGGTCCTTAAAGTCCCTTTTTTCTAAAAGTACCATTTTTTCCATTTGGTCCTGAAAGAACCTTTTTTTCCCAAATTGGAACACACATTTTGTCATATTTTAATAACTCCAATAAAGCTCAACTGAGGCATCTTTCATGTCACAGCTGGCTTTAACCTTTGTCTTAGCATTTGTGTCCCTTCTCATCTCCTGCACGTACAAGTGTCCTGTATAGGGGAGTGCAGGAAGTGACGGTAGGACATTGTCAATCGCAGGGCGAGGAAACGTATGTGGAGACAGTGTTATGCAGTGCCAGAAACTTTTGCGCAGCATCCTCTTCATCTTTTATGGTAGAAATGACACGTGCAAGTAGTTCATATATGCTGGCAGTAGATCCGGCGAGGACGACTTAAGACTCCTACCGACCGCATAATATCGATCGGAGGCTGGACGTGCTTAGAAATGTTCTACCGACTTCAGCTGCACTCGGAAACATTCAGCTACTGAGATCAGCGGCAGTACTATGTTATTCCTGGCCACTGTATGTACGTGTCAGTCGCACCATACTGAATTTTGTATCTGCGACAAAACCATTGCGTGAGGAAAAGAATTACAGCACTTTTGTAAGCAGTCTGAACAGTGGGTTGTTAGCTATGGCTCTGAAAATCACGAAAATACACTAGAGAGAATTAATTTGTATAATAACTACTTTCAAACAGGCATTGTCTTATGATGTTTTATTTATGTTTGGGGTAAAGATAAGATTTGCATATGCGAGTACTTTTACATTTAGTGGAGCAGGTAAATAATTATTGAAATTAAAGTTAACAAACATCTTTTAACTTGGAGATCACAGACAATGTGGAACAGTACTGTAGATTTCAAAACAATCTCCCCCCCCCCTCCCCCAAGAGTTCTTACACTGCATGCAAACCCTTAAAACTGCGGATCTTTCAACGTTTATAAACTATTCTTTTCGTCAGCCCATAGCCGTACCGAAAATGGAATCGATGAGATATGTCGCGATATGTCGTAAGACTTGCATTAAAATAACACCACTTGCACGCAACATTGTTATACTTGAGTACTGTAGCGCTGCAACGGCAAACCGCAGCTGTTTTTAAGTTGGTGCTCGCAGGGATTAGTAAGCACAATAAAAACAAATTGTAATGATCACCTATTTGCTGTGATAATAATTTGCAAATTAAAAATAGCTTTGATTGCACTTTATTAATATGCTAACTTGTCTCATCCTTTTTGGTTATCTTCAGAACAATAGGTCTGTGTCTGCTGATGTGCATAAATCAAAGAATGAAGTCAAAATTTTAAAGCCCTAAAAATAAGCTTTGTGTGTATATCATTCTGAAGATGCCTCAAAATGGTGAAACACATTAGCATTAAAGAAATAATGTACAATCAAGACTTCTTTAATAAATAAATAAATAAATAAATAAAAATGGGTAGGGTTGTTCATTAAAAGTAATTTCATAGTCACAAAATATGACATCAACTGCGAATGGGCAAAGCTGAAAATGTGTACCCAGCCGGATTCGAACCTGGGTCTCTTGCTTTCTAGGCAGTAGCGCTAACCACTACACCACTGGGCACACAGCGTTCACTGCACCTACAAGGACTACCTGAGCACGCCTCCCGTCACAGACAAATTTCCAGCTTTACTCTCCCACAGTACTCAAACTTGTAGTTTTGAAACTAATTTCCATAAGAGTAAGGGCCACAATACTATACACGTATATATAAAAAGAAATTTATTGATTTATCACTTGGTTCATAAAACCATCCATTTTTGTTGGACACGCGACCTTACGTTGGCATGTATGAAAAAATTGTTGAAATGTCTTGGTCGCAGTTAGCTTTATTTCATGACGCGTTTCGAGACATCATCATCAGAAAAAGATTTTAAAAAAACGATGGGAATTACACCATCTTGGTATAGATTCATGAATACAAATTTAAAATACCATCATGGATGTCTGGTGAAGGTGTTCAACCAGACTTACATGCTCAACTGTGGTGAGAGGGGGGAAACACCGTAACAGGTAACCTAGGCCCCATTCGCCACCAGATGGCACAGGGTTGGCATCTGGTGGCGAATGGGGCCTAGGTTACCTGTTACGGTGTTTCCCCCCTCTCACCACAGTTGAGCATGTAAGTCTGGTTGAACACCTTCACCAGACATCCATGATGGTATTTTAAATTTGTATTCATGAATCTATACCAAGATGGTGTAATTCCCATCGTTTTTTTTTTTTTAAATCTTTTTCTGATGATGATGTCTCGAAACGCGTCATGAAATAAAGCTAACTGCGACCAAGACATTTCAACAATTTTTTCATACAAATTTATTGATGTCTCATATTTCGTCTCCCTGTTGGTCACTTAAAAGTTATGTAGGTCCCCCCCCCCTTTTTTTTTAACAAGTTGGACCCTTAAGTCCCTATTTATTTTTAGATTTCTGCTAAACACACTGGACAGGGAATTCAGTCCACATTCAGAACAATAATTAGACTATCAAAATATTAGCTGTAATTTTCAGAGTATAAAACAAAGTTCCTGAATTTCCCGCACTGCAGGGAAGTTACTGTGCTCAGATAGTTTTAGGTACCGAAAGCTGGCTAAATCATGATGTGGGAATCTCTTAAATATTTAGTGAGGCATGGAATACATATCGGAAAGACTGATGGGGCAATGTGTTCATTGCAGACAAAGATATTGTGACTACCAAGGTTGAAGTTGAGAGTGACTGTGAAGTTATCTAGGCATGTTTTGAAGTTATTTCGGCACATATAACAATCCTAAGAGAAGTAAAGTTAGTAGTTGGGATGCTTTTTACCTCCCCCTCTCCCCCCCCCCCCAAGTGCTGCTGTAGCAGTTTGTCATTCAAAGAATGTCTATGCCAGGTAGTGCATAGGTATGCAGGCCGTGCTGTATTACTCGGGGGGAGGGGGGGACTTCAACCTTAGGGGTATAGATACATTAGGACCTCTCTCATTTCACTCAGGCAGTACAGACAAGCAGTCTTGCAAAGTGTATTGGACACAGTTTTCCAAAAACTGTAAAGCGACAGCCCACACACACAGTTGGAAATATTTTAGACCTTATAGCTACAAACAGGCCCAACTTAATTGACAGGAGTTAGTGATCATGACATCGTCATAGCGTCAATGGTGACCAAAGTTAATAAATCAATCAAGAAGGCTAGGAGCGTGTTTTTGTTAGAAAGAACTGATAATCAGCTGTTAGCATAACAATTAGACAATGAATGGACATCATTTAGTTCCGGTACAGTGGATGTAGAAGAATTGTGGACTGCATTTAATTGCATTGTTAATAAAGGGTTAGAGATATATGTGCGTATAAAGTCAATTAAGGATGTAAAAGATCTACAATGGTATTAGAAAGCTGCTGAGAAAGCAAATGCTGTTGCACACTCTGTTAAAAGAACACGCAAATCGAGACAGGCAAAAGCTAGTAGAGAGGGTCAAAGGCCACCATCCAATCACTCGTTGATCATTCCGGGGCAGTAACAGAAGATAGCAAATGGAAAGCTGAAGTTCAAAATTTAACCTTTAAGAAATCATTCACACAGAAGGACCATACAAATGCACCATCATTTGATCAATGCAGTAACTCCCAAATTGAGGACATGGTAATAGGTATTTCTGTTGTAGAGAAGCAGCTGAGAGAGCTGAATACAAAATAGGCTCCTGGTCCAGTTTTACAAAGAGTATTCTGAGGCATTGGCCCCTTACTTAGCTTGCATTTACCGCAAATCTGTATTTCAAAGCAAAGTTCCTAGTGAATGGAAAAACCACAGATGACTTCCGTTTATAAGAAAGGTAAAAGAAGTGACACACACAATTACAGGCCAGTATCATTGAGGTCAGTTTCCTATTGAATTTTGGAGCATATTCCCAGGTCGAATATAGTAAATTTCCTTGCTCTAATAGTGGAAAGTTCAGGTTGGAATTATTACTATATTATTAAGGACAGTTTACAACTCGCAGCAGAGACGTGGCGACGAGCTGTGACATGCCTTGTATGTGCCTGACGCAGCTCATCGCCACGTCTTTGTGGTGAGTTGTAAACAGTAAATTTCCTTGAGACAGATCAGTTTCATTCTATGAATCAGCACAGGTTTAGAAAACATTGTTTGTGTGAAACTCAGCTTGTCCTTTTCTCACTTGACATCTTGCGAGCCATGGATGAAGGGCAACAGGCGGATTGTGTTTTTCTCAATTTCAAAAAGGCATTTGACATGGTGCCACACTGGAGACTGCTGATGAAGATACGTGCATATGGAATAGGTTCACAGATTTGTGACCGGCTGGAAGACTTCCTAAGTAATAGAACTCAGTACGTTGTTCTCGACGGCGAGTGTTCATCAGAGACTAGTGTATCGTCAGGCGTGCCCCAGGGGAGTGTGATAGGACCGCTATTATTTTCTATCTATATAAATGATCTGAAGGACAGAGTAATTTGTAATCTGTGGCTGTTTGCTGATGATGTTGTGGTGTATGGGAGGGTCTTATCTTTAACTGACTGCGATAGCATACAGGATGACTTGCACCAATTTTCTAGTTGGTGTGAAACTCAGCTTTTCTAGCTCTAAATGTAAAGTGATGCACATGAGTAGAATAAACAATACCATAATGTTCGAATACAGCATTAGTACTGAGTGTCTTGATACAGTCGCGTCATTCAAATGTCTAGGCATAACATTGCAGAGCGATATTAAATGTGACGAACATGTAAGGATAGTTGTGAGTAAGGTGGTCAGCTGACTTCGGTTTATTGGGATAATTTAGGGAAGATGTACTTCACCTGTAAAGGAGAACACATATAAAACGCATTTACGTCCACGTCTTGAGTATTGCTCAAGTTTTTGGGACCTGCCGCAGATCTGTTTAAAGGAAGACATGGAAGCAATTCAGAGGTGAGCAGCTAGGTTCGTTACTGGTAATTTCGACCAATGCGTGAGTGTCACAGAAATGCTTCGAGAACTCAAATGGCAATTGCTGGAGGAAAGACAATATTCTTTTTAGAAAATCTGTTGAGACAATTTAGAGGGCCATAATTAAAGTTGAATGTAGAATGATCTTGCTATGCCTACTTAAATTTCGTGCAAAGCTCACAAAGAGAAGATAAGACAAATTACAGCTCACACAGAGGCATATAGACATTCTTTTTTTCCCTCGTTCTATTTGGGAATGGAATAGGAAAGGAAATGCCTTGTAGTGGTACAGTGTACTCTCCGCCACGCATCTTACAGTGGATTGCGGTGTATATATGTAGATGTCGGAATTCCTGGAAGAATTTTAAAAAATTAAACTAATTTCTGTGTTATATTGTTGCTACTTTTATTTATGCTTAGCTCGACTGTGTGCTTAAGATTTCTTTACATTTAATTTTGTTAATTACTGCTCCTTTATAACAATCAGGTGTACTCACATGTTCCATGACACTGGCAGTTTGCACTTTAATTTGGTCATGCAGAAAATGATAAATATAAATAAAACTAAATAGGCAGTGGACCAGTTTGTTTGGCTCTTGAGGATGTAACATAATTAAGAAAAATGTGTAACAATGTTTGTAACTATCTTTTAAATGTGAAAAACTAGTTGGCAAAATAATAGTACTAGTTCTTTAACATTCAATGTGTTGCTAAAGTTCGCATTTAAAATATTATAGAATTAATGTCCTTTTCTTGTTAACTTAAAAATACGATGCCATGACATGTAGAATATCACAGAGATAATCAGTCAGTTCTGTTCCATTAGACTGTAGGAACTCGTGTTGCCAACTGTCTGTGTTCCTAAGACCATATTAATATTCGTGTAGTTGTCTTTGATCGCATCACATGTTTTGGCAAAAGTGTAAAATGTCCACAAGTTACTCTTACAGAATAAGAAAACCAAAATTGTGCCAAAAATAACATTAGTTACAGACTTTGTTACTACAATGATTTGATTTCCACTGTTGACAACTTAATTGACTTCACACTTAGGCAATGTAGCTGCCTACTATCCGTATGTCACTGTAAATGAACCATTTCAATGTTACTGGCTCTGGAATGTTATTTCACATAACATTGTTATTTTGTGAGGATTTTTATCTTAGTACCTTACACTACACTGGACAGAAGTTAATAGCACTTAAACTATTGATGTTAACTGATTACAGCAGTTGAAGATTTATGCTTGATAGTAACTGTAACATCAGGATTATAGATATCAAAAAATTTACTTGTTTTTACCAATCTAATGGCAAAATACAAACATGACTTTCATTATGTACACATTTGTGACAAAGCACCTTTTAAATACTATTTTTCGTAGGCCTCCATTTATAAATAATATTAACATTCAATATTAGAGTTTTTATGGCTATGTATTTATACTTTTTTTTCCAAGCTCCTGCATGTTATCAGAGTACCCTTCGCTATGTAGAATGTGTTGGGGGATAGCAAATTTTTGTCTGCTGTTTTAAATAAGTTTTATTTTGCCAATTTCTTTCATGTCCTTGGGCAAATTGTAAAATTTAGTTACTTGGTAGAAAATGCTGTTTTAAGTTTCATGTTTACTCTTTCATGGTAGAAAGTAATTTTCTTTCCATGGTAGTGAAGAGAGTTATTTTGCCTTAATGGTTGAGGTTATTTTTGAAACACATAGGTGATTGATAAATATACTCATACAGTGTAGTTAAAATCTCTGATGTTTTGAACTGATCTTTTCAAAGAGCATAATTCAAGTTTTTTAAATTATTATTCTTATGTATTGTAATAAATGTAGCCCCACAAGTTGATTTAAAATAAATGAACTTTATCTAGAGTTAAACTACCACTAAAGGTGTCTTCATCAGAAATAAAAAACTGCAATATTGGACGTTTACAGAAAGAGCTAAATGAGCTCGTGTCGAATAACGTTAGTTGTAAAACATATTTGCTAGTTCTAACTAGCAGTCTGAACAATAAAAAAATAACATAGTGACTGGTGACTACGTGCTGCCGACATGTCTGCAGGTCACAACAGTATCAGACTGGAGAGGGAAGCGAGCAGCTAGCACTTATTCTGGTGTTGCAGTTTTATTTCTGATGGGGACACCTTTAGTGGTAGTCAAGTCTAGGTAAAGTTCATTTATTTTAAAGCAACTTGTGGGAGAACAGTTGCCGTTGCAGGCAGGCCATGTTCGACATCATATTATTCTTGTGGGCTTTTCTGTAGTTTGAAAACTGTTTTCACATATTCTGCAACACATCATGTCAAAATTGAGTGTTTAACACTTTGATGCATTTTTCAGGTCAGATTTTTATCTTTTACAGGTGGTGTTGGAGACAGAAATCACGAATCGCCCTGCCCTACGACTGTACGAAAACCTCGGCTTCGTTCGTGACAAGCGCCTTTTCCGTTATTACCTGAACGGTGTGGATGCTCTTAGATTAAAGTTGTGGCTGCGATGAGTTATTTGTTGTGGAACGTGTGAAACTCAGGAAAAATTTACCTACCTTAATGTGTTGTAGAACAGTGAAAATGCAAGTGTGCTCTCTCTCATTCCACCAGTCCATTTCCTCCAGGTAAATCGGCTCGTCTGAGTTGCCCGACACTTCGAAAACCGTAAAATAATATTTAAAAAGAGCTAACTCGGGAAGTAATGCTGCTGTAAATGAGTATTCGAATACCGTACGTCGGTGAACATCTGCCCGTCGCAGCCGTACAGTAGAACTGTGTGGACAGTCAAAAGTTTTCCTCGCTTTCAGAAAGCAAATATTTGACGGCTGTGAAATTTAAGATTATTGGATGTTTGTGGCAGTTTGTTAGTGGGCAGCATGTGAAAAGAACTTTGAGAAAGTAGTATGTGCCAGATAAAATGTAAAGAATTATCTGTGTGTGTGAAAAGTTTTAAAGGACCTTTAACATTATTATATCTCTCAAAGTTTTGGTGATTTCCAGATTATGTAACCTTATTTCACTCCCCCCTCCCCCACCCCCAAAATTACGCACATTTTAAATGTGACGTCATCCCTGTTATAAGATTTATGACTTGTTAAAAATATTGTTCTGGTTTTCTGTGAATTACGGATTATTTTGACACGCAGTTGTTTCCAGTAGCAACACTATTGTCGAACCTAAATTTTGAGAACTGGGTACATATTGTGCATTACGATTACCTGGTTATTATGTTTTCAGATAGATTTGTTGTGTTCACATTTAATTTAGATGAACTGCAAATATATGCCTAATGTTTGCTGAAACTCGTCTTCCAAAGTCTTGTGTTTACTAGTAATGTACCAACCTTTCTAATTTTGCTTGCAAAGAAATCCTTAAAATTGGACATTCACAAAATGTAAACAACTTGCGGACTGAATGTTGAACATCAAAATATTTATTGTGTAATAAATCCACGCTTTTTGAAGGATGTCTCAAAGTACTTTATAATCTCAGTTTAACGATAAGTTGAGATAGCTTTTTGCATTGAAAAATAAATTATTTTAATCTGTCAAAAATTTTGTACTTTAGTCATTGCTATTGTCTGTGATATTAAAAGCCCAGTTATCACTATGAATTTCTTAACTGACTAGTCTTGGGACTGACAGCACTATTAATTGTGCCTACAAGTGGAATTGTGTATTGTGTGATTTATTTACAAATCATGGACTCGAGAAAGTGTGCTTCTGAATCTTCTTCCCTTGATCATCTGCGTTTTAGTTCTTGAGGAAGGAAGAAACCCCAAGCACATTCTCTCTTTATTTTTATTTTTTTCTTATCTGCAGGTCACACATTTTATGTATGAGCTGAATGTAAATGCACAGCAAATTGGCCCATTATAATTGGAATGTTAATATCCACAGCTGTCTTTATCCTCATATAAACATATGTTTAACCTTCACATTGTATGATTTGAAACATGTTTGTTTTGCTAGATTTTTTTAACCATTCTTTCCTAATTTTCATAGAGTTTCAGGTGGTATACATTTAAGCTCACTGTATAATGTTGTACACAGCAATTAATAGCTAACAATTCAGTGGCATTGTGTTGTTTAGGTTCAGTTTACATTACTTTATTGAAAAATAATGTTTAATACAGTATTTCATTTATACATAATCCATGTGCCAAGTGAGTGTGCTTAGGTCAATAATCTGTATATTTTAAATAAACTGGCCCTCAGAGATGACATTGAAATCTGCAAATTTGTTGGTTCTTGCATTTGTGGATTTTTCTGCAAAATCATTTTCTAAATAAAGATTCTATTATATATCAATTTAGCATACTTTTAGATTTCAACAGTTTGTTGGTGTATTATTTTTACTCGGGCTTTCTTTAGAGACCAAGTAGTGACTTTTGCCACCGTATATTATTTTACCTTTCATGGCAGTCTAAGAAAGTTTTTTCTTTGTAAGCTTATTCATTTGGTATATCTCAAGTTAGTAGCTTGCAACTTGGGTTGTTGATCATAATTTGATTTTGCCCACCAGTTTTCTTGTGCTAGCACACAAAATTTCCTGTGGAATTAATGTTTCATGACTGTACTGAAAGCATTTTAGTACTGGCCACTTTGTGTGTATAGCATGAAGTAATCTTAGCTTATTGTATTCGCCATTAAAAATCTCACATTATTTGTCCATATAAGTACCTGAAAACTGGGAAATAGTGCATACAGTTAGATTTTTAGAAAACTGTGTAACTGATTCATTGCAACTAACAGAATAAAGTCATATTTAAATTATAGCAATATTTAACTGGAAGACCGTAATGTTCTCTTTTGGAAGGCAGTTACATTCATTCCCAACAAAACATTTTGTTGTCGATTATTTTGGTGTCGACATGTGCTTCCCTCTATGGTAAAGCCAGTTTGTCACTATCGTATACATTATCTTGCCACACAGTACAGACAGTTTTTACTGATGTTAAATTTTTGTGCTTATGGCAAGAAATTTTTATACTGTCTTTACTATCTTTATAAATATTTCTTTCACTTATAATTCTTTTGTCTTGTGCTTTGTTTGTGACCTTTGTTTCTTTAAATTAGTACTAATGCAGTTCAGAATAACTCTCTTTCACACTGAACGTACTTTTAACTATCCTTGTGTTACATTACATTGTGTGTCTGGTATTGCATGATAAAATCATTAACATTTTAATTTTATCCTCTTTTTTTAATGTTTTGTTGTTTAAACATTAAAAGTGCCATTGATATTTCATGATGTATTTTGGTCACACCAAAAAAGCTTCAGAGAGATAATCTTTGTTTCTCATTGTTCACTTAAGTCTCCTGGCAGAATCACGGTGCTACATACTGTCAAAGAAAAGTTAAGTGAAATGAGGATCGGTAGCAAGTGGTAAATACGATCGTTGAGTGCAGGCAGGCACGTATAAAAGACAATCACTTTCACACAATTTTAAATTTTTACACATAGCCTTCATCTGAAAAATTGTGTAAATGGTAAATATTGTTGAAACGAGATAGAATGGCTGGCCAGTACTTACCATTGTGCTGTACCACCGATAGTAACACAAAATGAATGAAGAAAGAAAGAAAAGAAAAAAGGGGGACAAAGGGACAAGCTATTGGAACAGAGTTCCTTCGTCAGGTGGGAGAGAAGGGAAGAAAAAAGGATGGGAACAGAAGGGAAAGGTGGTTCACGACCTAGGTCATGAAGGTCGTGTTTCGGGAGTGTGGACGTCAGAGATACTGCATGTATGTACTGTTATATTTATCCTTTCTGGCTTGGCTCAGTACATACATGCAGTATCTCCGACGTCCACACTCCCGAAACACCACCTTCATGACCTAGGTCGTGAACCACCTTTCCTTCTGTTCCCATCGTTTCTTCTTCCCTTCTCTCCCACCTGACGAAGGAACTCTGTTCCGATAGCTTGTCCCTTTGTCCCCTTTTTTTCTGTTTTTTCATTTTGTGTTACTATCGGCGGTACAGCACAATGGTAAGTACTGGCCAGACATTCTATCTCGTTTCAACAATATTTATCATCTCTGTGGAGAATTTTCATCATTAATCAAATTGTGTAAATGCATTCACACAATCGACTGGCCACAATGTATGCACATGTGACCACAGATTCTGGCTGTAGCAACCAGAGTTGGCACTCGCGCATGCGGGAGTTGTGGCTGAGTGAGTGGATGTATTGTATGCTATTTTTCTGATGAAGGATGCTGCCGAAAATTTAAATCTGAGCGAATGTGACTGTCATGTCTACGTGACTGTCTGTATCTCAACAATCGTTTTTAAGGTGTGATCTAGCTTTCACCTATCCTCATATTATTGACATTGCAACCTTGACTTTCCAATGTTAAAATTATTATTTCTTTCCATCAAGGTACAAGATGTTCTCAAACGGCACAGAAACCTGCTACAAACCACATAGGGACTGAACTTTGCTGTAGCAGATGCTTTTAATTTATGGTAAATCTCTCTCTCTTTCTCTCTCTCTCTCTCGTAGTTTTTGCTATCGGCAATGTGACAGAGAGGAACTGTTAATTGAGTTGGTCATGAAAAGAAATTTTTTCACCCACTTCATCATAGAATTAGAGAAAAATGAGTTAACTCAAAGAATAGATTTCAGACTGAGAAAGTTAAATATGCAAATGTCAAACACGAATGTTGTATGGTAAGCAATATTAAGTAATGTCTCCTAAACAATTATTAATATACACATTAACAAGAGATGTAAACCCACGGTGCCTGCTGAAAACTAATAAGCAAAATTCTGTATATGATTAATTACCAGTGTCCTCATGTAGGTTTTACTACAATTGTTGTCCCTGTTTGACATGCGAAAGAAATGATACTTATGACAAAAATTATTAAATTTTATGTCTGGAAATTGTACAGTTTGTATCAATCTGCTGGATGTACTGTTTCTGTTAGTCACTGCTGGTATTTAGAATACAAGCAAATATTTGAACAGAAAATACGAAATTTGTAGTTAATGTGGTTCAGGTCAGACCTGATAATGCTGTGCTAAAATGGGATCATACTGAAGTCACTAATAGTAAACAATGAAATTATTGCACCAAGGCTTATTATTTTGCTACGGAACTGCACTCGTTAATTACATTTTGGTGATTATTATTTACAGCATATTATACTGAAGTCAATTTTTGTATCTTTGCAGATTAAGTAAAACATGTTTATAAAAGAAATACTGTTGTGGTATTACATAGCATCACTGCTTTGAAACAGTGAGCTACAGACGAGGATTATAGTTTCATTACTCAGAAATATCCTGTTAGACGAAATACATTTACCTATTCAAATGAACTGTGTGTGTGTGTGTGTGTGTGTGTGTGTGTGTGTGTGTGTGTGTGTGTGTGTGTGTGAATATACTGTATGGTCCAAATTTGTTGTGAGCCTATCCAGATCTGAGGAAAACAATGAAGTAACCAACATTCGTACAGATCTCGATTCGAACATGTATCTTGTTTTAGCACTTTGTCCTTTGCGTTTTTCAAACCTCTCAGGTGTGCTCAATAAGAGCTAATTTAGATAGGTTTCAGCTAAATTTGTAACAGACTTGTTTTTGCAATAAATTTTCTATATAGTGATCTGAAATTGTAAATACTTTGTAATTTGCCATTTGAGATAGAAGAGGGGCTTCTGCTTTTCTCTTGCCAAAAAAAGGATCTAATAGAATACATTTATGTGCATTCAAATGTAAATACAATAGTTTTCAGCTCTGAAAAGATAGCAACAAAAGTAAAACTAAAACGTGAAGACCTTCAGAGTCATTGTTCATTGCAACCATCTGAATGATTAATAAGAATGCTCTCATCTTCTATCTCACGAGATGCTGAGCCCTGCTTTTTTGTTGTTATATTGGACTTGTATGTTTGTTACCTAAGTGCAGATATATGGTTTAACATGTTGACTGCCGCACACTTAGTTGTGGATGTTCTACCACCGTTCCTGGCCAGGTAGACAACATTAGTTGTCGAGGTCTACTGTGGCCGGTGGCAGTCAACGTGTTAATTGACCTGTGATGGTGAGTTATATTTTGATTAGAGAGAAAAGTATCAGTCGTAGCTACTTTTGCTTCCATATCTTTGAGCTGAGCTGAAACGGGATTTCTGTTTTGAAATGTACTCTGGCAGGCCTGTTTGCTCTTTTGTCCCTTCATATATTATTACTGCAGACGTTTTAGGTTAGATGTAGATCTCTGGAAGTGTGTCTACTGTGCAATTGAGAGGTTTGATATTTATGTAACAGCAGTGCTTTCAAACTAAATTTGATTTGTACTAATGTTTTTAAAAAAATAAAATAATTGTTACGTTTATGTAACAAAAGCAAAAAACAATGCGAGAGATTTATATGTTAACTGTATTTTATTACAGCAGTGTTATGTAATATATACTGGTGTGTATTAAAGAGCGAGCTCATTAAAATTGTGATTTTAACAAGTGTTTAGTTAAATTGTTTGTCTGTTGCTAACTGTAATATCTCCATAACACCAGTTCATTGGTAGACTGTGTTTGTCGACACACATTTTACGCACTAGTTTGGAATGCAGATGCAAACGTAGGGTGGTGACTTCTCTGAAAAATCGGGAATTCTCTGCCAAATAGTATTTACTGCAAAAGTCTGACAAATGTGCATCAATGTATTTTGAGAGATTGCAATGATCCAGTTCTGTGTGTTACTGTAGAACTGTAATCGCAGTTCAAATATTTACTTCTTGACTGGTGTTTCAAACCAAATTTCCAAATTACTCCTTTAATGCTTCCATACTGGACTATTGTTTAGTTACTTGAGTTTCAATTGCAAGTAAATTAATTTTATTTATTTTCTCATCAACATAAGATTTCAAAGACAAACTCAAAAAATGAATCCACTACTTATTTATCAACACGTACGTATATCGATTCTGCTCAGTTTATGAAGTCTACAATAACACCTCCAACTGAAGAACTTATTGTACTAGTTTAAACCAGCAGCTCCGCTCGCGTTGGTTGATTATGCTAGATAATGCGCAAAACGTCAAATCGATTTTTTTTAAGATATGCATTAAAAGAAATTTCTTTTTTACTGCTTTATTTATTTATTCATATGCTTATGCTTACAGAGAAAGAGCTGAAGACACTGTAGCACCCATAGACCAAAAATATGGTCTTTGGCATCACATTTCACTGTATGTAACCTCCTTGCTATAAAGTTGCAAACATCATCGCTGGCCTTCAGTCCGATTTTTTTTAAATAATTTAAAGACTTTCAACCACCATATCTTCCACCCCCTTATAGCTATTGGCATGGAACTGCTATGGTGTACAATGGGAGACTACGGACAACAATTACACACAGACCATTCGTTTGCGTTCTGTAGTTTTTGCTGCAGAGTGAAATATTGACACACACACACACACACACGTAGAATTTTATATACACCAATAATTTTCCATCCCATTATACTCCACCCTTTCATCTTTATCAACCCTCAACCAAAAATGCAACCAATAAAACCATTTTCAAAGAGAAAATATAATTTTCAAAGAGTAATTATTGTAATGCATTTTGTGTTATATTCTTCAAATCACTAAATATCTATCATATCGCTATAAAACCGTGCCTAAAACCTTCCTCAGGTATAAATTAGTAACTGTACAAATATTTAAGTCTCTGTGTCTCATCGTTCGGATGTGATAAGCGTACACCAAACAGACATTCACATTAATATGTATTGATAAATAGCTATCGGATAGACATAAAACCGTGCCTAAAGCCTTCCCCGGTTAGACATTAGTAACTGTACAAATTTTTAGCTCTTTATGTCTTTTGGTTCAGACGTGATAAACATACACTGAACAGACATTCACATTTATAGATATAGATTACAGAAGTGATAGTTTCATCATCACATTTGTCTATCCTTAGTTTTGTCAAAGTGGCCATCTAACAACACAGCTGTGTCTGGCACTTGCTGTCTAAGCCCATCCAGCAGGTGAGAGAAACTCAGTAATCCAACCAGTGACTCGGGGCAGACACTGAACCTCACAAAGTAACAGAATCAGTATTGACAGCAACATGGCGTGGGTCTGGAAGAGCATGCATATCAGTGGCAGTCACCTGTGTGCAAATTGTGAATATACGTACGTGTGTGTGTGTGGTTTTTTTTTTTTTTTTTTTTTTTTTTTTTAGAGATGGGCTGTGAGCATGCTTGAGAGACGCGCGAGACCAAGGCAAATTCTTGAGTAACCTCAAGAAGTTGTCGGCAGTGTTGCACTTTCCATTTCTTTTCAAGGGATTTCAAAAAACTAGTGTAAAATATGGGAAATAATGTTTTAAGTAAGAAAATTTGCTTTAAGGTCCTCTTACAGTTTTGTATTTTATATAAATATAATAATGGAAAGTCCAGGTTGGAATAAATAATATAGTGAGGACAGTCTACAACTCACCGCAAAGACGTGGCGACGAGCTGCGACAGGCACATATTGTATGTGCCTGTCGCAGCTCGTCGCCACGTCTTTGCGGTGAGTTGTAAACTGTCCTCACTGTATTTTATATTTCATATATATGTATATAATGTGCACCAAAATACCTATCAGGGGCTTTCTTATGTAGTAAAGGTTATGTGAATTTTGTACTATTTTTAGTGCTAAGCGATATTGAAACTGGAAACTTCATAGGAAGTAAAAACTTTAGACATGACTGCTCACCTATTTCTCCACGTGTAGCCAGATAATATTTGAGAATTTATTCATTTATTCGCATTCTCAAGTGCGAATATGTACAGAAGTGTGTGTGTGTGTGTTATATATACGTTTAGCGTCTGTGTTTCATAGTTGTCATCTTTTTGAGGTTGTAACATGCTGTGCCCCATTAAGTGCTCCGAGCAGTGCACAGATGCAAACCATCCATAATTGACAGTTTATGCAACATCACAAAAATACTTGCATAAAATATTTGTGCTTCACAATAAATTCTCAAAAGTCTCATTTTAAACATGAAAACTCCCTACTCGGTGTGCAAACTGATACTCGGCATGGTGGCTGATGGGAAAAATTGTAAGCAGTGCTTTTTGTGTGGCAATGTCATAAGCCTTTATGAGACTCGTAAAATTGGCACGTACTGTAAAGAGCGAAAGGTGAAATATCCATTTGAATAAGCACAAAATGTCAAGAAACTTGAATGCATAAAGTTTATGAACACTACGTGAAGGCACTGCTTTAGATATTTGATGTACATGAACATACATATTATAATTATATTGCAATCGATGTATTAGGTGTCATTTATTTTTTTCCTAAAATAAGTGGAGTGTGTCTTATATGCTGACAAATATGGTAAATCATAGGCCTACAGTATTAATAAAACATGTATACCACATGAAAGGAAAAATTCATTCTTACTTAAAACAAGTATGAATTCCACATGTATTTATACTTAAATGAAACAAATACTTTTACACCCAAAATCTCCTTGCATACATTTACTTATTGTAGAAAAAAAATTCAGCGGAACTTTAACAGTATTGTAGGTTTTTGCTTCTGTTCTTATGATTCAGCTTAAGCTTTGGTACTTTCTGGAAACGAATGCCACAGTTAACAACTACAATAGTGATGGTTGGTTGTGCTATGCTCTTACTGTCCATAAGTTTTGATAGTGTTAAATTTTGATGCTTGTTGTTACACGTAAATTGGAAATCAAAGTTTTCAAATACTGGTAGACTATTTCCGCCACCATCCAACATTTTACCGAATTTTACTTTTAATATGGTATGAATGGATAAATTACACAAAACCTTGAGTATTTTGGCTGACTTTCCATAATAGAAGAATGTGCTTCTCTATTTGTGGATGTACGTGTTAGATTGCCGGATATATTGTGTAATTTTAAATGTCGTATAATGCCTATCACCTTTTTGCTACATTAGAGAGTTTAAAAAGACATGTTGCAGCAAATGTTGTCTTCATTCTCCATAAAGTACTGCCAGCTCCACGACTTTCATTTTCGCGTAACCGAATCACAATCACAGCGAGCTTTGCCTGACAGCAACAGTAGTCAGCTTAAAGAACCACAGCGCATTCTGCTGCAGTCAACTGGCACACAGCGACACACGCCGCAGAACCATTTCTCATGAGCTACTCGAGAATTGCTTGAGCACCGGCAGCTCAAGAAATTCTGTGCCTCAGTCGCATCCCTAGAGAGAGAGAGAGAGAGAGAGAGAGAGAGAGAGAGAGAGAGAGAGAGAGAGAGAGAGAGAGAGAGAGAGAGAGAGAGAGAGTGTGTGTGTGTGTGTGTGTGTGTGTGTGTGTGTGTGTGTGTGTGTGTGTGTGTGTGTGTGTGTGTGTGAGGGAGGGAGTGGGGGGGGGGGGGGCTCTTGTCGGTGTCTCAGTGATCATCTTTACTGTCATCTGTCTTTACCTGTCATTATATATATTTTAACAAACTAGTATAAATTAACTGTAAAGATGTGCAACGAGCTGAGACAGGCACATAAAAATTGTATGCCTGTTGTAGCTCGTCATACATCTTTGTGGCGAGTTGCGAACGACCCTTATTATACTGATGACTTGTAATAAATCTTACTTCCTTAGTCTGAACTATTTCAGTCAATTACTTCAGTATTCAAAATTTCTTTTAATAATTGTTGGAGAGCTCAATTTCCATTTACTTCTTTAGTTGTAATGAAAGTAGTAATGCCCGTATACTAAATAAGTAATCCATTTCTGCCCACTGCCACACTTCTAATGGGACCCCTCGTACTTGTTCCTGTTATTTCACTGGCCCGTTTCTTATCACTAATTGGTTAAAAGTATTAATTGGAATTGGATTATGTAGAATCTTTACTTAACTTTTGTAGCTCAGACTTTGTCATCCGGGTACAATTCTTCATTCTTCGTAGCATTATTGCATAAGTAACGTATTAGAATATGTACTGCTGAACTAATGTGAAGAAAAGTGCTCTCTTCTCAGTTCGATAATGCCTAATATTCGTTGCTGTCAGGTGCCGAGATGGACTGCCAGTATTTTGACTGGAGCACACAAGGCCATTTTCGAGACTGACTGCTGCTTACAGGAAGCCGACCACACCTTTGTCGTATCTGCAGACTGGCAGCTATCGCCGTCTGGCTCGGCGTGAAGGGCGTCACACGGAGCTCGCGTTATTTCGGACACTGAATGTTTGTCAGCAGAGTTACCCCGTTTGGAAGTAACATTTTGTGTACGGTACATGAAACGAGCATTGTGCTATTGCTCGACAGTGCCACAGGTCAGAAGCACTTCTGACAGGATCGGTCAAATATTTTGTCAAGATAGATGTGAAATGGGCTGCGGCTAAGATAAAGGCACCATTAGAGTATGGTACGGATGATCTCTGTTTGTGTACGGTCTGTGTCTATTGTATCCCATGCAGTTGTGGCGTGTCACGTATCAGTCAAACTGTCGGGACTGTGGAGCCACTGATGTACGAAACATCAGTGTCGCACACATTTACAACATGACTACTGCAGAATATTGTCTAGACACAGGTCACACTGTGTAACAGACAACACATAGATTCTGGAATGCGCTTCCATCCATTGGGACTGTGTTATGAAGGAACCAGTTCAAATAAACTAGTGAATAACTTCATACATGGTGGTTTTTCCTTAAATTCTGTGTGGAATCCCTCTCTAACTCTTGTCGAAAAGCAGAGGGACAGGTTTAATGCCACGTTACCTGCCAATCGTCAACATTTACTATCGATTCTTCTGTCATTTATCATCTTCGACTGCACGACAGTGTTGTCGCTTACTTGTTCGGCATGTGGTATCTTTCTTACTTTCATTGAAAAACGAGGTATTAAATGTCCCTCCATAGAGCATCCCATCTAGCTGGATGTTTTCCAGTCAAAATATACACTGCTCAGAACAATTAGGGCAGCAAGAGACATCACGCAGTATACATATGGTAATGTATTTTATTCAGATATTGATTTCAATTAGAATTTGTGTGTGAGACAATATGATATTTCCCGACGGGAGGAGGTAATCTTGGCCCGGCTGAGAATCGGTCATTGCTGGTTGAGCCAATGACACTTATTAACAGGCGACCCCCCACCGGTATGTTCCTGCGGTCACCCGATGACGGTGCGCCATGTTTTAATGTTCTGCCCCAATTTTAATCATGTTCGTGTTGCAGTAAATCTGCCGTCCACTTTGGAGGACATGCCAGCTGATGACGCACGGGCAGCTGCTAGAGTTTTGCGTTTTATACATACGACAAATCTGTCCAAGGACATTTAATTCCTTCTATTGATATTTTTTATTCTTCGTTTAGTGTTATTCTGAAATTCTGCTTATCGGCACTTCTTTAACCTTGTTTTAAGTCAATCTTGGGCCAGACTCGGGCACTAATGACCAGTACAGTTGACCGCATAAAAAAAAAAAAAAAAAAAAAGATATTTTGCTGTCTCAACTCTTCACTTGAGGTTTACAAGGCATTTACTTAGAATGACACATCATGGGGCTACCATAATAGTGAAAAAGTCATTCTCATCGCCCTCTAATACGGAGTGTGATCACCTTGGCTGGCCAGTACATTTGCACACCTGTGTGGCACGGATAGGATGAGGTCGTCAACCAGCTCTTGAGGAATATTTGGCTATTCTTCCGTGTGTTCAATATCCAGCTCTGCAAGCATTGTGGGAGGTGCCAGTCGGGCTGCAATGCATCTGCCGAGTGCATCCCGGACGTGCTCAATCGGGTTTAAGTCTGGTGAACACACTGGTCACTCCATTCTTTCAGTTCCCTCAGTTTCAAGCACGTTGCCCACCAGTGCAGCTCTGTGGAGACGAGCGTTATCATCCAGTGTAAGGCCCAATAAAAGGTCGAATGATCTCGTCTCTATACCTCTGAGCAGTCAAAGCTCCATTCTAAATGAGATAAAGATCCATACGTCTGCCAATATTGACTCCTGCCCACAACATTCGCCCACCACGATGATACTGTGTCGTTTCCTGCACGTAAATAGGATTGTTCAGAGTTCCACGTTCACACCAGTGAGGGAATGACAATTGTCCCGCTGTTCGGTATGACTCCCATCTTGATCTTCCTCCACTCAGTTTCTGTGGGCTAAATGGTGTGTTTTTAATGAGATGCACACCGTAGGCCTCCATGTATAGAGGCCACATTCCCAAAGGTGATTTGATTTCTGATTGTGTTGCTACCGGAGAGTGCATTGCAGTTGTATTGCGTTCAGCCTCCTGTATTGAAGGGCTGTTAACTGGAAATAACGGTCATCTCTTGCTGATGTTACCCGTGGACTACCTTGGCCTTGTCTTCTGAAATCCCATCCAGGTCGTGGAAATCACACTTTAGAGCACTTCAATAGCTGCTGCCACCTCCCTCGGTGTCTGTCCCGTTTCCAACCTTCCTGTGGCTCTCCTTGTTTGGTAGAGTGAACACAATTCAACACCAACCCTGTGTACAGCAACTTTCTGTTATTTTTAAAATTATGTGGCTCTAAATGCTATTGTATTAATGATAAGGCAGGTGTAGTAAGAAAAATAAACATGCATTAATAGATGAATTTATTGTTCAGTAGTGATCAGCCAGCCAACAACCTCTGCTGTGATTTTTAGCATAGTTGATTATTGGTTCCACCTCTATTGTGGTTTCCTTTTTGTTTTTATGTTGTAATTTTTGCCCACACTGACTTCCTGTACATCTTGTTTACTGGCTGCGGGGTGCTTATTTTTAACCATAAATGAAATACTGTGATCTTTTAGCTGGGAACAGGGGACTGATGACCCAGTAGTTTAGTCCCCTTTAAACACCCAACACCAACCAACTATTGTTCAGTTTTTCAACTCTTGCCTCATTCAACTACCATCATCCATTGTGTTTCATGACATGTTAATTTAAGCAGCACGTATACAATTTTTTGCAGCTACCGGTATGAGTTGACAGCAAAATGGAGACATCCAGGGACAATTTAAGGTTAATAAATGTTTTTAAAAAATATCAGAAATTGAAAAAGATATGTTTGCTGAAATAATGAGAAATACGTAAGTGCTATTGTATCTTAAAAGCACAGTGTCAGTATGTTAAAAATGGAAGTGTTGTGGGGTAAACATGAAATGATGAGGCTTGCACAGGATAGGTTAGTGTGTAGAGCTGCAGACCACAACAGGAAGAGCAATGAAAGTGAAATCTAAAGGTAACTGAACACTTCGAAACTGGCAGTGAATTAGCTGAAATTAAGATAGATTATACTAGCGGAATATTTGTCGATATGATTCACACGTTTTTGAGGGGATAATTGTAGTTAAAAGGAATGTTACAACTGACAGACAAAATTGATAACTACACGGAAGGTGTCAAAGACAGTGAAATTTTATCCCATAGTCCTGAGCCTCAGATTACATCCTTTGGTGGAAGTTTGTGAAAAGATAGTCATAAAAAAATAAAAAGGCAGAGAAAATGCAGTTGTAGTGAAGAGTAGGGAGTTGCTGGAAGACAACAGATGAGCTTCTTCCATTAAAAGTGCATTGACTATGCAATGAATAAAACAAAGAATTCTGAAACTGAAGTTGTAAATAAGTTAAAGATGAAATGGAGCTAAGTTTTTGTAAATGAGTATGTTTCGCATGCATAAAACTTATTTCATTTGCTTGATATTTTTTTCAGTCTTGTTTTTTCTAAGACATAATATTTGTGTTTCTCATTTCAGTATCATTAATTAGTTGGCTTGGTGGTAGTGGCATACTGTGAACCCAATCATCGTGGGTTCTATTCCTATTTAGTCCAAGGATTATTATCTGTCACTAGTTGGGCCTGGGGTAAAGTGCTCGACTGGAAACCAAAGGGTCGCGGGTTCGAAACCCAGCCAGACCTCAAATTTTTTCAGTCTATGATTTAACCCATCCTTCACCTCTCAACAATGTGAAGAGTTGCCAGAAACCACACGTGGTTCGGATTCCGAGTTAAGCTGTAGGTACCCTTTCCGCGGTTGGATAACTGGGGTAGGCTAGGGACACGCAAGTCGGCGAAGTGGCGTCCAATTGAAAGACTTGCACCAAGCGAATGAGCCACATGGTATTAGTATTATTATGTCACTATTAACTTATTTCAACTTTGGCAGTGCTGAGTTGCACCATGGTTTAGAATCCACGTTAAACCATATGTTGCTCTATAACTTGCTGGCAAGTCCGTTAATCGTAAATTAATAAAGTTAACTTTTTGAGTAATAGATTAACTTTTAAGTTAAGTAATTGTTTAACTTTTAAGTTAACTTTAAAAACATTAATGGACTCCGACACTTCTATTAATTCGCCGAAGTCCGTTAACCTGTTACTTTTGTACCCACCTCTTATGACAAAAGTCTAGCCGTGTAAATTATGCTCATTTTAGCGCAGGTCTCTTCTGTATGCGGCTACGCTCAGGCAGTGGGTTGAATCTCTCCCTGGAAGCGTGTGGTTGATCTGAATGGTGCTGCCAAGACCCGAATAGTGGAAATGGGGACCCAGGGGAAACCCTTAACTTAGCGTAAGCCTGCGCCAACTGACGGAAAACCGTGACACGGCATAGACCTGCACTAAGCGAGTCTAGGAAGGAAGAAAGATTAAGTGTTTAACGTTCCATGTCAGTGGTCTGTACTCGCCAGCAGTAGGTTGTGGCTTGTTAAGTTTGAATTAAATGCACCTTTTGCCAGTGGAAGTGGTCCGAATGTCAAGAAGATTTTTGTGTGAAAATGTTATCATCGGCTCAAAAGTTGATGAAAACGTGTAGCCACATCTAAGTGATTTTGTTGATTTTATATCTATATTGAGAGAAAAAATACTTTTCAACTGTAAATTGTGCCTTCTAAAAAAAGCAACAATTAAGGCTTACACCTCGAGCATTAATAATCTTAACAGCACATTATGAGATACCATAAATTGGAGTCCCTATAGTTTGAAGAAAGAGTCAAGGCAGGATCCACTTGAGAAAATCCAAAAGGAATGTTAATATTTTGCATTCCAATATCGACAGTGGCGGCAGTAGCATTGCTCCTTCTAAAAAAAAATACGACAGATAAGCATTAAGGAGCCTTTTGGCATTGCAGTGTTGTATTCCAAGATAGTGTGTATCAGTGCATAGTCAACTTCTTTGTTTACATTGTGATATCTTTACATGTTATCAAAACAAAGTTGTATGAGAACTTAATAAAAACATGAAACCCCACCAAAAGTGCAATATTGAGGAGAACATTGGGCAGATACATCATTGATGAACAACTTCAATTGAAGCTGCACCTTATTAAGTAACAAATTTCTTAAATATCAAGTAGGGTAATATGTTTTATTTATTTATTTATTTTTTAATTGCTGATTTCAGTAATATAAAAACATAAATTTATAAATTCGGAGACTGAAGGCTGCATAATACTATTGAGTTATCGATTAACATTAACTTTTGTTAAGTTGTCCGGGTTTTTTACTTTTATAGTAACAGATTAATGATTAACAAAGTTAACTTTTTGATTAATGGTGTCCAGCTCTGCTCGCTGGGTATGTCAGTTCAAAGGGTGGATGGAGACAGTGGCATACCACCTCCATACAGGAGTGTGTCTAGTAAAGCAAGGTAGTGCTCAAACCACTCTTCAGGTTGTTAACTGATGTATTTTTTGTTTAATTTCTCTAATTACCACATTCAAAATATGTCTTTGTAAGCAAGATGCTTTGCCAATGATGATGAGGTCGAAGAAATGTATGAGGTGGAACAGGAAATAGATGTTAAGAGACAGGAAAACTTGATTGTGATAGGAGACTAGAATTCAGTAGTACAAAAAGGAAAGGAAGGAAAAATAGTAAGAGAACATGGTCTGGGGTGAAGGAATGAAAGAGGAAGCCACCTGGTAGAATTTTGCACAGACCATAATTTAATCATATGAAACAATTCGTTTAACAATCATGAAAGACAGTTGTATAAGTGGAAGAGACCAGGTGACACCAGAAGGTACCAGATAGATTTTATAATGGTAACACAGACATTTCAAAACCAGGTAAGACATAAACTGTAAGACATATTCAGGGGCAGGTATAGACTCTGACCATATGTTATTGGTTATGAATTGTAGACTGAAATTGAAGACACTGCAGAAGGGTAGGAAAATAAGGAGATGGGACTTGGATAAATTGAGGGAACCTGAAGTTCTTGAGTTTTTCAGAGAAACAAAGGAAAATAAAACAGTAGAAAATGAATGGGTAGCTTTGAGAGATTAGATACTGAAGGCAGCAGAGAACCAAACAGGTAGAAAGGCGAGACCTGCAAAAAATCCTTGGATATCACAGTAAATACTAAATTTAATTGGTGAAAGGAGAAAGTATAAAAATGAAGCATGTAAAATGGCGTACAGATGACTAAAAACATGAGATTGACAGAAAGTGCAAAATAGCTATGAAGGAGTGGATAGAGGGCAAATGCAAGTCTGAAAAAGAATGTATAATTATGGGAAACATAGATACCAGGACATGAAAATAGAGATATTCGGAGACAAAATAAGTAGTTCTACGAATATCAAGAACTCTTATGGAAAAACCAGTACTGAACCAAAAAGGGAAAGTTGAAAGGTGGAAACAATATATAGAGGGCCTCTACAAAGGAAATGAACATAGAGACAATATTGTAGGAAGGGAAGAGGAAGCAATTGAAATAGGGGATACTATAGTGAAAGATTAATTTCAGAGAGAACCGAAAGACTAAGTCGAAATAAGGCCCCTGGAGTGGATGATATTCCCTCAGAGCTACTGAAGTCTCTGGAAGAGCCAGCCATGACAAAAACTATTTCACTTAGTGTCCAAAATGTATGAGAAAGGTGAAATATCCTCACACTTAAAGAAAAATGTAATAAACCCAATTCCAAAGAAAACAGGCACAGAACGGTGTGAAAATTTAAGAACCATCAGTTTAATAAGCCTTGGTTACAAAATTCTAACAGTTTATTTACAGAAGAATGGGAAAGCTGGTAGAATCTGACCTCAGGGAAGATCAGTTGGATTTTAGAGGAATGTAGGAACATGGGAGGCAATACTCACTACTTAAATTAGAAGGTAGATTAACATGTTCACTGCAGTCACCAGTGCAGGCTGCTAACGCTGTAGGCAGACACCTGTAAGCGCATGTGCGCTGAGAGCTAAAATCGTACCTCTGTGAAACCTGTAATATTGCCGCGAGAGACCACGTACACCGACTGCCGGCGTAGCGCAGGGGACAGCATCACGGACTGCAGTGCTGAAGGTCGCCAGTTCAATCCCCCCCCTCCCCCTGGCAAAAATTTCTTTCTTTGCAATTAACAATTCCAGAATGTTCTATATCTTTCTTATGTTCACTTGTAAATTCTACTTGTTTCTTATGTTAAATGTTCTTCTAATTTCTGGTACATTCTGTCTGTGTATAAATAGCAGAGCACTCTGCCCGAGAGGCAGTCAGTGCTGCGTGTATGTTCAGTTCATAATAAACATGCTTTCAGTATAAGTGCTGTCTTTAGTTGCCTTCGAAGTCAAGCCTGCTTCCATTGCAACGCGACATTGTTTGGTGGAGGCGCCAGGTATCCAGTGCAACAGCTGCATCACTGTGGTTCCAATTAGGCAACATAAAAGCCATTGCTTACACAGACTGGAACCAGAATACAAGGGATACACAGAGTACGTCCTTCCAAGAGTCCGTATCATCAGAAGAACAATGGAAACGAAACTAGCGGTAAGCCAGCTACACATCGGACACCCGTCGATGTTCTCTGGAGACGCTGGACAGGACCCCAACAAATGACTAAAAGGGTTCGACCGAGTCGCCAAGTACAACAGATGGGATCATACGATGTGCTTGACCAACGTTTACTTCTATCTGGACGGAACAGCCCAGCAATGGTTCGAGAACAATGAAGACAAGTTGAACGACTGGGAGACGTTCCAGGAGGAACTGAAGAAGACGTTTGGAGACCGCCAGCGACAAATCCGTTCGGCGGAAGAACAACTGAAGAACTGGGCCCAACGACATGGTGAACCGACACAATCGTACATACAGAATGTTTTGGCCCTGTGTAACATAGTCAATCCGAACGTGACTGAGGTGGACAAAATCACGCACCTGATGAAGGGTATTGCAGAAGACATGTACCAAGCTCTTCTGATAAAAGACGTCGCTACGGCAGGAGAGTTCATCAGGTGGTGCCAACATATTGAAGAGATGCAACAAAGGAGAGCTGGATGCAAGAAGTATGACCGACTCCCCAATGTAGTCCCTATGGCCGTTGTGGAAGACCATCATGACTTCACTTCTCTCATACGACAAATTCTGAGAGAAGAATTACAACAGTGCATGACAGCCGCAACTATTAGACGGAGCGAGCATCAGATTACGGCTATGGATGTAAGCCATGTCAGTCACGAGGGAGCCGATGCCGCTGAGAAGTAGGTATTTCAGACATTAGCTCCTGTCTGCCCCGCTAATCGCACCGACGTGAAGAATGGCATCGCCCTGCTATGACATACGGTGCAGCCGCCAAACGGCAGCCTATGAACCGCCCGACGCAGCCACAACCAACTCCCCTAGCAACAACCACGCCCCACAGAAGAACAGACGTCTGGAGGACAGAAGACAACACACCACTGTGTTTCCACTGTGGGCGCCCTGGACATGTCGTACGCTACTGCAGACAGAGAAGGCGAGTATTCAACGATTATTTTGCCGCAAGACGTCAGCCATCAGAGCAGTTCTATCCCAGGCAATCACCTGCTGATGAGTTCAGTCGACCTATGGAAAGAAGCCCTCACCGTACCCTAGATGAGGTCGCTCCCCGACACGCCGCAGCCATTCACCGTTGCCGTACAGAGGTACCAGCCGCTCCCCTAGCCACCGCACCCAGGAAAACTAACCGAGGCGACCATCTACGGAGGTGAGGCCGCCACAGATGAAAATCCTCCATGGACGACAGTCGCTAAGATGTTGGGAAATCTCATCGACGTAATAATTGATGGCCAAACTGTCCGGGCACTTGTTGACTCAGGAGCATCTTTCTCTGTATTGTCGGATAATTACCGCCACACCATAAAGAAGACAATGTTCTGTGATACGGGGGAAACTGTGCTGAAGGTCGCGAATGGAAAGTACGTCCATCTAGCAGGAACTTGTGTCGCAAGAATAACCATCAACAACAGGACCCAGCCGTTTGAATTTGTCGTGTTAACAGAATATAGTCACAATGTCATCCTCGGATGGGACTTCCTTCAGGCATCCCAAGCTATCATTGACTGTGGAAGATCTGAGCTGCAAATTGAAGAAGTTGTTCCGACGGGTACACATAATACAGAATTTTCTGGGAAGTTATTTGTCATTGACAATGTGACGATACCGCTGTTGACAATGAGAAGAGTTGCAGTCACAAACACAGATGACTGGTTAAGCTGTGAAGTTCTTGTTGATAGTAAAACGTTTATCAGGCTCACAAAAGAAATTTACATACCAGTGGCTATCATAAGCATTACCAGTGGTCAAGGAGAGATTTGGATCGCAAATTGTCACGAGCAGTCACAACTTATCCCCAAGGGAATGTGTATCGGGACAGCTGAACCAATCCAGGACGGTGAGCTCAATGTCATCAATGAAGACCCATGCCCTGCTGTTAGTACAGACAACACCCTGGAGGAAACTAATGTGGAACTGCCGATAGGGCCTGGACTGACCAAGGAACAATGCCAGCGGGTGTTAGGTATACTACGCCAATTTTTGGATGCATTCACACCTCAGCAGGGGAAGACAGACGAAACGGCCCACGATAAAGCACCGGATCAGTACTGGGGATCATCCACCAATTAGCCAGCATTCGTATAGAGTGTCGCCAGCTGAAAGACGGATAATTCGGGAGGAAGTGGAGAAGATGTTGCGAGATGACATTATTCAACCTTCGGAGAGTCCTTGGTCGTCTCCGGTGGTCCTCGTAAAGAAGAAGGATGGCACGTGGCGATTCTGTGTCGACTATTGGCGGCTGAACAGAATCACAAAGAAAGATGTCTACTCATTGCTGCGTATTGACGACACCTTAGACTGCTTGAAAGGAGCTACATACTTCTCAACTATGGACATGCAGACAGGTTACTGGCAAATCGAGGCTGACGAAGCTGACAGGGAGAAGACGGTTTTTATTACACCTGACGGCCTCTATGAATTTAAAGTAATGCCATTTGGATTATGTAATGCTCCAGCCACATTCGAACGCATGATGGACAACTTGCTTCGACACCTTAAGTGGACGACGTGTCTCTGCTATTTAGATGACATTGTCGTTTTCTCGAAAACATTTGAAGAACATCTGAGTTGCCTGTCAACTGTGTTGAAGTGTGTTCAGGCTGCAGGTCTCCGCCTCAATCCAAAGAAGTGCCTCTTAGTCGCCAAAGAGATAAAAATCCTGGGGCACCTAGTCAACGGAGATGGTGTCCTTCCTGATGCAGATAAAGTAAGGGCAGTCACAGAATTTCCAACTCCTCAGCACATTCGTGATGTGAGAAGTTTTCTCGGGCTGTGCTCATACTACTGACGTTTCGTAAAAGGATTTTGTAACAAGGCACGTCCATTACAAGAACTTCTGCAGGGAGATGCCAAGTTTTACTGGGATGAGGCAAAAGAAAGAGCTTTCCGGGCACTTAAGGAGGCTCTAACTTCCGCACCAGTGCTAGCCTTGTACGACGAGAATGCGGAAACGGAACTTCACACAAACGCCAGTGTTATGGGATTGGTGCAGTGCTTGTACAAGTTCAGGAAGGTGCTGGAAAAGTGATGCATCAAGAATACTCTCGCAGTCCGAAATAAACTACTCTACAACTGAAAAAGAATGTCTCGCAGTTATCTGGGCTATCAACAAGTCCTGGCCGTATTTATTCTGCAAACCATTCACGGTCTTGACAGACCACCATTCTTTGTGTTGGCTGACTAACTTGAAGGATCCATCAGGTCGACTAGCAAGATGGGCACTAAGACTCCAAGAGTACGATGCCACAGTGGTATTCAAGAACGGGCGCAAACACAAGGATGCCGACTGCCTTTCGAGGAATCCATTAGTGGAACACAGCAGAATGAATGAAATTTCAGCCCTCACTGAATTAGATGATGTCACAGCTGAACAGAGGGAAGATCCAGCACCATTAAAAACGATAGAGGCCTTGGAGAAAGGAGAACCGACCAATGGAGAGTTCCAACTTATATACGGAACATTGTATAAGAGCAACTACGATCCACTGGGCCCCAAATGGCTACTGGTCGTTCCAGCTCATCTCCAGCCTGCGATTCTCAAATATTTCCACGATGCTCCAATATCCAGTCATCTGGGATTCGTGAAGACCCTAGACAGAATCAGACGCAGGTATTACTGGAAAGGTCTCTACAGATCTGTCAAGCACTATGTGAGTCACTGTAAAGAGTGCCAGCGACGGAAGCATGTGCCGCAATTATCTCCAGGACATCTCGTACCGATTCCGCCGGCAGCAGCTCCATTCCACCGAGTTGGGATCGATCTTTTAGGGAGATTCCCGAAGTCGACAACCGGTAACCGTTGGATAATAGTCTGCACTGACTACCTCACACGCTACGATATCACCAAACCTGTGCCGACTGCAGAAGCTCCAGAGATCGCAAAATTCCTTGTAGAAGACATTATTTTGAAGCATGGAGCACCACGTGTCATGATATCTGATCATGGAAAAGTATTCCACTCAAAACTAGTATCAGAGGTAATGTCACGGTGCGACATTGTCCACAGAATGATAACTGCGTACCATCCTCAGACAAATGGTCTTACAGAACGTTTCAACAAGACGTTAGCCAATATGCTTTCGATGTACGTCAATGTTGAGCAGAAGGATTGGGATACAATTCTGCCAGTCGTGTCATTTGCTTACAATACCGCAAGACAAGACACAACAGGCTTCACGCCGTTTTTCCTGCACCAGGGCCATGAAGCTGAGACAATGGATACATTGTTTCCTTTCCAACCGGACGATGCTCAGGATGACTATGTGAAACAGCTCATCACCAGGGTCAAAGAAGTAAGACAGCTGGCTTCTATACGGACACTGGACGCCCAGGAGAAGGACCGTCAGTGGTATAACGACAAGCACTAACTCTGCGGTACACAGATATGGTATGTTACAGAACCACATCACCCCTAGCCTATGGGATAAATACCTGTTGGAATGTACGACTTTAATGCAGAATGGCAGCAGACCGTATTATTCGTTTCGGACCTTTTGATAAGTATGGAAGTGTGATTACGCATGTCGATCACATCGCGATTATGGGCAGAATGGGGCTCACGCCTGAGCCTCAGGACGTGCGCTAGCAGCGTATTTCGGGTTTTTCAAGCATCAACTTCGCATTGCAATATCTCAGGATGTAATTGGAATATTGCAATGCAATCAACACCATTGTTTATGTGATTTATCATGTTATCGATTGCTGAAGAAAAAATATAGGGTGTCCATTTTAAAAAACATAAGTTTGTGTTAAAAAACACATTTGATTTCGTTTTAGAATGTTTCCAAATATGTACATTCATGGGCCCCAGCCGTACATTGATACTGGTGAAAGTCGTTTTCCAATAGCTGTAATTGTTCCAGAGATTTTGGGTGGACAAGATAGCTGGGACACCCTGTATATTATGGGATCTGTAACAGTTCTTAAATTCAAAAAAAATATTTGTTAGATGTAATCACTACCTTAGTTCCAGGCATGTTTCTCCTAATTAGGTGTATTTAATGAGTCCATAAAACTGTTACATGTAGCAACAAATTAAATTAAAATACTGGGTCCCCTTTTTATTATATTTTCTTTTTAGATTTGCTGGCATGTTATTCCTGTGAATGCTGCATAAATTTGTTCCCATACCCACAGGCCCACTTGTTACAAAATATTTTCGGATTTATTCCCATCTGCTTGCATTGCTGAACCTCCTGACACCACTGTTGCATAATGATAGATATGAATGTAATTATGGGGTTCATGAAGGGTTTGAGCCCCAGAGAAACCACATATATAAGGTAAAAATACGCTTTATTGTTGATAGTGTCAAGTACACATCCAAACTGACTACATGACCGATGGAGCTCAGAGAAGTTGGCTCCAAAGATATTGGCTCAAAGATACATAATCAGCTAGATGGATGTGGACACGCCGCCACACAGCCCCCTTCTGCGGTACGGAGGAGAGGGGGGGAATGACCAAGGGGCGACGTGTGGCAGTGATGTCGGTGGGCGGGGACCGGGCTTCGACGTCGCAATCCATTAGACAATGTCTCGTCCGTGGGCACAGCGGCAAGTGTCTGTTTCTTTGCGCGCGAGACGTTTCGTTTGACAGTGCTTGGCGGCACAGAGGCGTGCGCGTCAACAGGTGTGGCACTGAGCGAGCCAGCAGAAGGCGGCTCGGGATTTTTATGATGAGCGAGGAAAGCTGAGGTACTGAAATAGTATCTGTGTTGTCCAGTGGTGCGCACGAGTGTAGCACGACGGTGGGTGACGGGTCAGAAGTTGTCGTGGCAGCTGAGCAGAGGCGAGGAGACAAAGAAGTATTCACGCCGGCCGGTGGTGTGCGTGAAGGCAGCACGGTGGTGGGCGGTGGCTCAGAAGCTTTTGGAGCAACCGAGAAGAGCCGAAGTGTCAAGGTAGTTGACACGTCGGCTGCTGGCGTGTGTGAGGGAGGCACTGCCACGCAACCACAAGATGGCGGCACGTGAGATGTGTTTGAGCAGTTTCCGAGACGAGCCCAGATATACCGCGTATTTGAGCTAGAAATGGACTTTATTGTTGATCACTTCAAGTGCAGATCCAGACTGACTACGTGGCCAACGGAGTGGAGAGGAGCTGGCTCCAAAGATATTGGCCCAAAGATACACATTCGTCTAGATGGATGTGGGCATGTCACAACAAGCCTATTATCATTTTCTTTCCCAAAACTTTTGTTATTTTACTTTCTAACGTGACTTTTCTATTATTTGGTATCACAGAAGTTTTTTTTAATTAGCAAATATTAATTAGTTAATGCCAGAGGTATATTGTTAAAGTTCAGATATGGTAATTAGTATTTCTATTAAAACTAATTACATTATTTTTTCATAATGTTAAAGTAGGCATTACTGTATTTCACAAGTAATGTTAGGAAAGTTTTGTCCTCATTAGTTTCTGTATAATTACTGTTAATTATTGCCAACCCTATTAAATTATATTGTCACGTCGAAATGGAAGCAGGCTTGACTTCGAAGGCAACTGAACACAGCACTTATATTGAAAGCATGTTTATTACAAACTTAACATACATGCAGCACTGACTGCCTCTCAGGCAGAGTGCTCTGCTATTTATACACAGACAGAATGTACCAGAAATTAGAAGAACAGTTAACATAAGAAACAAGTAGAATTTACAAGTGAACATAAGAAAGATGTAGAACGTTCTGTAATTGTTAATTACAAGCAAATAAATTTTTGCCGGTGGAGGATTGAACCGGCGATTTTCAGCACCGCAGTCAGTGACGCTACCCCCTGCGCCACGCCAGCAGTCGGTTTATGTGGTGTCTCGTGGCAATATTTGAGTATGAAATACTATTAATTTAACTGAAATTTGTATTACAATTTACTCAGTATTATTACCTATCTTTTACTATAGTTAGTTGCATTTAATTGTTTACTTTTCCATTATAATTAATTTAATGTACATAATTAACAATTCACAATTTCTAGTATCATTGTTTGAAAGATATAAATAGGATGCATTCGCGCCATGTAACTGAGTATTGTTTTGACCACAATTGGAGGCTCAATCCACGCTAGTTGAACTCTAATTTTGTACAATTATGGGAAAGTTCTTCAATGTTAATCATGTGGAAAGTGTTTCTACCAGTTTATGAATGGACAATTAATATTTGTGCCACATTAAGATGTACACCTCGGACTTTTGTATTCCACACATGAACTGTGCAAATTTGTATTTTTGACGTGTGGAATGTACTTACCGGATTGTAATTAATGAGACTTGTAAGCTGACAATAAATGGGACAAATGGGCACTTATGAATCATTAAAAGTGTCAAAGAACTGCAATCCTACATGTTGCCTACATTATTTTTAAGAGATTAGTTTTACCTCATAAAATTTCATCCAGCTGCTACCGAGAGAACAATCAACAAGAACATAAAGAAATAACGAACTACAAACTTACGAGTGTTGTAAGTGTGCAGCAGTTCTGCACGCGCACACCTATGTAAAAAATTGAAAATGAGAACGACTTCAAAACAGAGCCACACCCAAATGAAACATTTCCTTTGTTGTACTGAAAATGCTGGAAGTTTATGGTTGTTTCAAAGAGTGGACCAGTATGACTTGCACAGCAGACGCTCAGAATCAGGCCAAACCTGTTTTGTTGTTCTGCACTATGCGGAGCAGCACAGCAACTCTGGCATAGATGCAGCTCAAGAAAAAATTCTTCTTCAGTCCATCTCTACTAATACTGTATTTGTAAGTACTGTGGAGTATTGTTTTTCTGTTAACTTATGAAGTAATTTTTAATCAAAGAAAAATAAAAAATTCTGTTTGTGTGACTATTGACTATAACAACCATAAAGCAGCAGTCCTTTTGATGTCTTTATAACCAGTTTTGACTGTATGTTTTAGGGATTGCACATTAATAGTGTTTATGGAGTGAGCAGAGGTGTTTCATGAATGCCTGTCCCATGGAGATATGTTTCTTTAATACAAAGTTTGTGAGGTACAAAGACCGGTGAAATTTGAAAAGATGAAGTTCAGTATGAAAGGATGGATGGGATCAGAGAAAGGAATTTTAGTGGGTATGTGAATATTTAAAATTGCTACTGAATTATTCATAACTTCCATTGTTGAAACAGGTATACATGTTGTTTTCACAATCATTTATGTATTTTGATAATTTAGTAATGCATAGAATCCAAATCTCAATCAATTACTTCATTAATTATATTCAAAATAATTAAAAAACAAACCTTATATTTATAACTCTCACCAATTAAAGCACTGGCGGGAAGACTTCTATGGCAGAAAGCTGCATCAAACCAGCCTTCAGTCTGAACATCACAGCAAGAACTTATTACTAAATATGATAATTAAGTATGCAAATTAGGAGAAAGGTGGAAAAGAATAAAAGAAATCAGAATACATGATACAAAATGGAAGGCAACTCTGAATGAATGGGATGTATTATCGGCTAGAAGACTTCATAAAGTGTTAGCCACGTGGTGTAAGTCTTCTGTTTGACATCTCACACTTTGATATAGGTGAGATGAAGTGATTTGGACTACAAAAGTACCTTGTCCCTAGGTGAAGAATATATCCAATCTGGTCAGGAATTGAACCCAGGGCCGCTCAGACTCATAACAACCTATGAATATATGTCACTTACAAACAAACACATTCCTTCTGTACAGTATGTAATACAGTTTAAGAACATGCTTTATCTGAAATCTTCAATTAATTAAATACTTTTCTTTGCTACCTATTATAAGACTTCACATATTATTAAAGTGGGTAGCTATGTGAAGGTGGCTGCACTGTCTGAGGTGCTGTGCACAACCACTCCTGTCAGAGGTTTGAGTCCTCTCTCGGGCATTGATGTATGTGTTGTCCTTAGCGTAAGTTAGTTTATCCCTTTTGGAGGTGCATTTTTTGTGGCAACCCAGCAAAGCAAATTATATTTTTTTTTTTCATTAGAAGTATAATCAATATATTAATAATATGGATTTACCGTTTCCCTTTTGTGAGCTGCAAAGTGTTGCCATTGCATGCTAAAAATAATTTTAAAAAACTGTGATTTCTTTTTATTTTATTTAAAAGATATTTATACTTCATCTTTACTGTTTAGAAGTAATATTTGTTTCTCAACCAAATGTTCAAATCATTGTCACAATCTCTTCTGACAACAAACAGACACTGCTTGTTGTAACAGTTTTTTTTTACTCTTGCTACAGTGTTCTAACACAAGATGTCTGGCAAATACAGTGATTCTAATACATATTCTCAGAAACTTTTGGGTACCCCTAAATTTGTGGTATGTATGCTTCCTAATGACCACAAGAGACTATAGTAGGTGTATTTTGCAAGCCCCTTTCAACATCAACTTTGGTGGAAAGTATATATGTAAAGAAACCTGTAACACTGTTATTTGGTGATAAATGTACTTCCCACAGCCCTAAAAGCTATACTCAACAACAAACAGAAACCAGAACTAAAGGAGCAGGCTACCACTATGGCACAGGAGCATACAGAAGTGGTCAGACGTATTGCCAGGAATGCAGTAAAAGAATACTGTTAGTGGGAAGTGTATCCCCCATGGCTCATTTAGTGACTAATAACCTCAGCAGTTTAGTCCATTATAATTACACACAAATTTCAATTTACATATGGTTGTTGACAGCAATGGATCATCTATGATATTTCAGTATTTATTTGAGCAAATCCAGATTCTAGTAATTAGCCGTTCTCAAAGCATAGAATTAAAATAAATGAGTATTTAGTTTCTCACCAGACATGTTGAACTATTACACATTTTGGCATATATCTGATGTAGGTACCCTGGTTCCTTATTGACCAATGTAGGTGGAGTTCAGCCTAGCAACAGTTTATGTAGACTGAATAAAACTTAAAGAAAGTTGAACTTACCAGATGAGAAGGCACCGGTTCGTTGATACACAAATAAATAAAAACAAACACATACACACAGCTTTCGTAACCTAAGGTTGCCTCACCAGAAAGAGCAGGGAAGAAGAGGAAAAGGAAAGGATGAGGGTTTTAAGGGAGTGGGTAAGGAGCCATTCAAATCCCGGGGGAGGAAAGACTTACCTTTGGGAAAAAAGGATAGGTAAACAAACACACAAACGCACACACACAAAAGCGGACTTTGCAAAATGCAAAGAAGTTGGACAGAGACGCCAGTCGAGGCAGAGGCTCTGTCCAGAGATTGGAGGCAAAGATGTTGTAGAATGGTGGGTGGGAAATTAAAACCAATGAATGTTGAGGCCAGGTGGGAAACGGGAAGAGACAAAATGTTGCAGGGCTAGTTCCCATCTCCGAAGTTCTGAAAGGTTGGTATCAGTGGGAAATATCCATATAAACCGGATGGTGTAACACTGTGCCAAGAAGTGCTGGCCGTGCACCGAGGCATGCTTAGCCACAGGGTGATCCTCATTACCAACAAACACTGTCTGCCTGTGACCGTTCATGCGAATGGACAGTTTGTTGCTGGTCATTCCCACATAGAACGCTTCACAGTGCAGGCATGTTAGTTGGTAAATCACGTGGGTGCTATCGCAAGTGGCTCTGCCCTTAACTGTGTACAACTTCCGGGTTATGGGACTAGAGTAAGTGGTGGTGGAAGGGTGCATAGGGCAGGTTTTACAATGGAGGTGGTTACATGCGTAGAAGCCGGAGAGTAGGGAAGGTGGTTTGGGGATTTCACAGGGATGGACTAGGAGGTTAAGAAGGTTAGGTGGGCGGAAAGACACTCTCGGTAGAGTGGGAAGGATGTCATGAAGGATGGATCTCATTTCAGGGCAGGATTTAAGGAAATCGTACCCTTGCTGGAGAGCCACATTTAGAGTCCGCTCCAGTCCTGCAAAGTAACCAACGACAAGAGAGGCACTTTTAGGGTTCCTCTGTGGGAGGTTCTGGGTTTGGGGGATAAGGAAGTGTCCCTGGCTATTTGCTTTTGTACCAGATCAGGAGGGTAGTTGCGGGATCTGAAAGCTGTCGTCGGGTTATTGGTGTACTCGTTCAAGGATTCAGGACTGGAGCAGACTCATTTGCAACGAACACCTAAGCTGTAGGGAAGGGACCGTTTGATGTGGAATGGATGGCAGCTGTGATAATGGAGGTACTGTTGTTTGTTTGTTGTTTGGTTTAATGTGGACAGATGTGTGAATCTGGCCACAAGATAAATAAATGGAGGTCAACATCAAGGAAAGTGGCATGGGGTTTGGAATAGGACCAGGTGAATCTGATGGAAGCAAAGGAGTTGAGGTTGGAGAGGAAATTCTGGAGTTCTTCTTCACTGTGAGTCCAGATCATGAAGATTTCATCAACAAATCTATACCAAACTTTGGGTTGACAGGCTTGGGTAGCCAGGAAGGCTTCCTCTAAGCATCCCATAAATAAGTTTGCATATGATGGGGCCATCCTGGTTCCCATGGCTGTTCTTTTTAGTTGTTGGTATGTCTGGCCCTCAAAAGTGAAGAACTTATGTGTAGGGAAGTGGCATCAATGGTTACAAGAATGGTGTCTGGAGGTAACAGGCTGGGTAAGGATTTCAGGTGATCGAGATAGTGGTTGGTGTCTTTGATGAAGTATGGAGGATGGGAGACTGCACATGATGGGTTGAAGGTGTTGGTCTATGTAGCCAGAGATTCATTCTGTAGGGGCTTGGTAACCGGACACAATGGGGCGGCCGGGATGATTGGGTTTGTGAATCTTGGGAAGTAGGTAGAAGGTGGGGGCTGCGGGTTGTCAGTGGGGTCATGAGGCTAATGGAGTCAAGTGCAAGGTTTCGTAGGGGGCCTAGGACTTTGAGGATTCCTTGAAGCTCTGCCTGGACATCAGGAATGGGTTGCCTTGGCAAACTTTATATGTGATACTATCTGAAAGCTGACATAGTCTCTCAGCCACATACTCCTGCCGGTCAAGTACCATGGTCATGGATACCTGGTCAGCTTAGAGAATGATGATGGACCGGTCAGCCCTCAGATCACGAATAGCCTTGGCTTCAGCGGGGCTGATATTGGGAGTTGGATTCAGGTTTTTTAGGAAAGATTGAGAGGCAAGGCTGGAAGTGAGAAATTCCTGGAAGGTTTGAAGAGGGTGATTTTGAGGAAGAGGGGGTGGGTCTCTCTGTGACAGAGGACAGAACTTTTCCAGGCAGGGTTCAATTTGAATGATGTCTTGAGGAGCTGGATCATTAGGAGTAGGATTATTTTTCTTAGTGGCAAATTGATATCTCCAGCAAAGACTACAACTATAGGACAGTAGAACTTTGACTAGGGCTGTTTGGTTGAATTTGGAAATAGGGCTAAAGATGAGGCCTTTGGAAAGGACAGAGGCTTCAGACTGGGAGAAAGGTTTAGAAGAGAGGTTGACTACTGAATTGGGATGTTGTGGTTCCGGATTGTGTGGATTAGAATTTTTTCGGTTTTGGGGGGAGAGGAGTTGTGAGTGGGAGATTGAGTAGATGGGAGAGACTGGGATTGTGTGCAATAAGAGGAGGTTGAGGTTTGTTGGAGAAGTTGTTGAGGGAGAGAGTATTGCCTTTCTGGAGGTGGGTAACAAGGAGATTGTATAGTTTTTTGAGGTTGAGGATGGCATGCTGTTCTAATTTGCAGTTGGCCTGAAGAAGGATGTTCTGAACTGCAGGTGTGGATGTTGGAGATGAAAGGTTAAGGATTTTGATTAGGGATAGGAGTTGACAGGTGTGTACATTGGCGGAGTTGAATTATGTGCATGAGGGCTGTGGATTGTTCAGTTTGGAACTGGTATAAGACAGGATGAAAGGATGGGTTACAGCCAGAGATGGGAACTTTTAGTGTGAGCCCCTTGGGGGTGATACCAAATGTCAGATAATGTCAAACAAGCGCACACACACGCAAACACAATTGGATGTGTGTTTGCATGTGTATTTGTGTGGGTGTGTGTGCGCTTGTTTACCTTTCCTTTTTTTCCCGTTAAGGTAAGTCCTTCCACTCCTGGGATTGGAATGACTCCTTTTCCACTTCCTTAAAACCTGTATCCTTTCCTCTCTCTCCTCCTTACTTCCTCTTTTTTTCTGAAGAAGCGACCAATGGTTGCGAAAGCTTGTATGTGTGTGTTTTTATTTGTATCTGTCGATGAGCCTGTGCTTTGGGTAAGTTATCCGATTTCTATTTTTTATACATATTTATCCCTCCAGGAAAGTTTCCTTCTAATATTCAGTCTACATCAACTGGTGATAGGCTATACTATACCTAAAGAAATGTTACATTGGTCAATAAGGAACCAGTCTATCTACAACAGATATATACCAACACATGTAATAGTTCAAGTGATACTACCATGAGTGACGAAGATAGAAGAAGACAGGTCAGCATAAATGTTCCAACCTTCATGATGATAAATGATGAAACAAGCGTGCCCACAACTGAATACTCGGCATTCAGGCTCTGAATTAAATTTGATTTGTAACTTCTTCTCAGTTTCGCCAGATGTGTAAATGGGAATCACTACACAGAGCAAGCCATGCATAATTGTCATAGGTTTATCTACATATTTACAAATTTGGAATATTTGGACTATAAGATTGAATAAGAAGTGTTCAAATATTTGTAAATCTAAGGGACTGAACTCTGTTGGTCATTAGTTTCAGGGCTTACAAATTACTTACACTGACTTACAGTAACTTATGCTATGGACAACACAAACATTGATGCCCAAGGGCGGATTTGAACCTCCAATGCTGAGCAACCACGTGCTCTACAGCAAGGCATCTTAGAATGCTCAACCACTCCACCGAATAAGACTGACATCTCAAAAACTCAAAACAGTTATACAAAATGGTCAAACAATAACAATTTTGTACAATGATGCCCACAGGATGCAATACTGCAATGGTCATTAGAAGGAAGTATATTAAAAAGTGTTTTCTAAGAAGTGACTGTGCCTTTGGAACATATTTTGTGTGTTTCCTTTATCTGTCACATGTGATAAGGCTGTAATAAAAGTTATTTTAAATGTAGCTAGAAAGTAGAAGAAGGGACCAAGGACCAAACTCTGTGGGACACCTGTACTTAATTTTACTAGGTGGAATTGTCTATTTCCAATTTAGACCTACTGTTTTCTGTAGTTCAGGTACAAGGATATAATAGCAAATGTAGTTTTGCAAACACCGTACTGTACCAATTTTGTTAGTAATGTGTTAAATTGGATGCAGTCAAACACTTTACTTGGGACACATAAAACAAGTGATACTGTCTCATTTCCGAAAGCTGTTAATGTCTGATCCACAATTTCTAAGATTGCTGGCGTGGTATCTCTACCTGTCTGAAATCCATATTTATCGTCACAAAGGAGATTATGCTTTAAAAATAGTTGCTTAATTGAATGTACATGATTGATTCAAATATTTTTGATAAGATTGGAACAACAGAAATTTGTCAGTCATTCTTGGGGAGTTGTCCATCCCCTTTTTTGAAATAGAGGGATAACCTTTGAATTTTTTTAGTGAATTCAGAAAGATTACATGCTCTAGAGCTTTATTAATAATGTAATCATCGGCATGCTTATCAAGTGACCTGTTTGTTTAACAACATAATTAGACAACCAGTAGTAGTCCATGCATATAGAGTTGTATAATTTAGATATTGTTTTATACAACTCCACCAGGTGTGATTTTAACCAAGTGAAATAAGGGCCATTCAGGCAGCTAGGGACCAAGCAGAACCTTTGCTGAGGAGTCTTTGGCCTTAATTTTCACTCTGAGTCACAAAGTAGTCACTAAATTCCCTTGGGTTGAGTAGAGTTTGTGACATCTGACTGGAAGCATCAACTTGTCTAATAATTTCCCATGCCACCTTGCACTTATTTGGAGCACCCTCTATGTAGTTTTCATTTACTGTTTTTTTGGCTTGTATTGAGTTGTTACTCGTTCTAGACATTGCCTAATGCTTGTGACTGAGTATCTTCACAGCAACAACCTCCTTGGTATTCCATCACTTGATAGGTTGTACCAAAATATTGCAAATAATTACTTTCAGCTACTTGATAAGTAGTTGTGAGTGGTCAAACACTTCTAGTTCAGTAGTAAACAATACTGTGGGTTTATTGCCACAGAACCACAATATATCTGAGAGTTTATACATCTGTCTTGACACATACACAGTTCAATCGAAAAGTAATAATAACAATGGAAGTTAATATTCTTTAAGATCACATAAGTTAGATATTTTCATGGAATACTGCTTCATGATACACTGTAGATTCAACTTCACTTTTAATTCCTTGTCCAGTCCCCTGACACTAGGATCCTGTGCAAAAAAAAAAAAAAAAAAAAAAAAAAAAAAAAAAAAAAAAAAAAAAAAAAAAAAAAAACAACGAGGTTCCTGTTCAAGTTACTGTTCCTAAATAATAAACTTTACGCACAATACATTATTTGATGCTCTTGAGTTGATCTAGAGAACATGAAGTGTAACGTTATACTATAAACTTAGCTTTGTAGTACTTTCTGCTTTTGAGGTAGGGATTGTAAGCAACATCCCTCTCCTCACCCTCTTGATTATCCTCGCTTTTATATGTCTGATACAGACTGAGCATATTTTCTCTAATCTAATGTGTATACCTGTTAATATTTTTATTTTTATGTTTACCAGAAGATTTGACTTTTACTAATGGGAAAAATGAGTGTGATATACATTACTCCAGTTTTTCCAGCTTGACACTCATGGACAGGGTCCCAGTTTCTGTTTATTAACTTTTCAATGAATAACTTGATATGCTCTTCCCTTCGGCTTCTTCCCATACTACATACAGTATCAATTTTAAATGACCCAGCATCATGAAAGTCATAGATATATGATTAGTATAGTGTAATGCATGACTAATTATGAACTGAAGACATAATTAAACTTACTTCCAAAAAGAGTGGTGTCAGTGAACTGGAATGATGTAACACTTGTTGTGCCTATATATTATGCTAAAGGGGGCCCATTACACCAATATCCTGTTATTTTATTTTTGATTTAAAAAATAGTTACTGGTACATGGCTCATGTTAAAATAATATGATTCAAAACAAATAATAGACATTCAAATCTATTTATACTCATATTAACATGTAATATTGTGAAAACATTACACAAACTATTCCGTTCGCATTACATTTCGATGACGAGTTAAGTATTTAACAATAAGTTCCAACATTTTCATCAGGAGCAAGACACCAAAAATCATCTACCTTCTACTTTTATGCCCAGTATTCAGTTCAGCCAATCATCTGGCTATTGAAATTATGAAGCACAAAAACATTCCCAAAACAAACAGTGGCTAGGCATTTTAAAGTTCACTGTTGTATAATTGTACCGTATAATTTTGGGGGAAATGCTGGATGCTCATTACTCTACTATGATGTTTCAGTTTAGAGTCCTCTAACAGTCTATAAGAGTAGTATGTAGCAGAGGAATAAACCCACAGTCCAAGTGAGCTCAGGTGGCTGGGAGAGGCTGACATGACTCATATTCATCTGATGCAATATTTTACAAAATAAAAGTCCAGTGTATTCACAAACTGTGCTTATTAATATTGTCACAAATAAAACAGTACGAATGGCACTTGCAACAAAATTTCATTCTCACTATTGTCAACAAATGAGATATTTGGAATCATGTGTGTGTACAAAATACTAGTTGAATCTTGCAAAGAATAAACACAGCAACCAGTCTCTGTTTACCATATTATTTGTTTATACAAATAGTACAGTTACCAGGTGTGAAATAACAGTTTCACCTTCAGAAGACTTTTCATGTCTATGTTACATCTAATGTCGTTTGTACTAGTTGTGGGAAAAAACATCCAAAAACTAATGTGAAGTACAATAAATGCAATATAAATGTAAACAGCCATCTGAAGATGAACGTGTCAGTTTAAAACAAGTAATGGCGCTATAAGAAAGAGAGTATATTAGTCTTACTGCTGTTTTCTTCTTTGCGAGAGTAGACTTATAAAGGTTTCTTAATTTGTCTCTGTTTTGGCAGTTATTTTGAAGATGCATAATTCTGTGGGATCAGAATGCCCTCTGAAGATTTCAGGTACAATGTATTACATACATAAAGAGGATTATGTGAACCACTCAGACAGGTAACTAGTGTAAATGTGGTAATTTTCTCTGTGTGTCTGTCTGCTCCTCAGTGATAGTATTTGCCATGACTCACAATGTAACCTCGTTATATTACTGATATTCCAACTTGACTTTCCTTCATTAGAATCTGTACATAAAGATTATTATTAATTTTGTTTTATTTATTTATTGTGATACAAGTAATATTTTACACTTTGAACCTTACAATTTTTGCTCTTCATTTTTTGTTTCTATCATTTTGAATCACTTGCATATGTGCATGAAACAAGTTTGCGGGTGTGAATAAAGTTTCTTTTCCTTTCCTTTTCTTTTCTTTTCTTTTCTTTTCTTTTCTTTTCTTTTCTTTTCCTTTCTTTTCTTTTTTCTAAACTCTGTGTCAAGGTGGTGACCAATGACAACATTATATTTTTTTTTTTTGAAAGACACAAGTGAAATATCAGATTGTTTTGCTTATAGATGTTTACATATATGAGTTGATTAAGTAACATGCAAATGCAACTGTTTTTCCAAAGCTGGAAAAAATAGTGAAAAATAGCTGTAATAGTTATGATTGTAACTCAATATTCATGATTCGAAGTGCGGCAGCCGGAGGTAACAGTTGTATGACTGTGTTGTGTGCCTGTGTAATTGTGTGAATGTTCTATTTTCTGAAGAAGGCTATGGCCAATAGCTCAAAGTGTTGCATGTGTGTTTCTTTTTTATGTGCCTGTCGCAGCTCGTTGCCACGTCATTGCGGTGAGTTGTGAAGTGTTCTTATTACATATTGTCAATATAGTGTGTATGAGTAACTAAGAATTTTCGGTCACAAGGGTAACATTCTGACCCTTAGGAATACTTTCTATATTTTTCTGACCAATTACACATCCATAAGGGCAATTACTTTTGGATCTTTGGAAGATGAATTAACACATTTGATTTCATTTTGTATTTATCGTATATCTTGTTCTCTGACATGTTCTGCATCCAAGAGGATCTTCTCATTTTGGATCAACTGGAGCGATAGGTACATCTAAACTAATCTTCATAATATGTAATAGCTTTTGACATTGATTACTGAGACACTGAAAAACTTTGTGAATTGATAGTACAAAGGTACTGGAAAATGTCCAAACTCAGAGCTATCAGGTAATTTCAGTACTAAGGAAATTGTAGGGAATGGCAAAATAGATTTTTTATTTAGTTTAATTATAAACAATTTGGGTACACATGACACTGCAAATAACTACATAGAAGTTCTAAGGCAAATTCTTCAATCGTGCATTGACAAATATGGAAATCCAGTATTAAATAGTATGACAAAGAGAGTAATTGATTAGAGAGACTAGAAGTGATAGATGAGTTTTGATATTTTGAAGGCAAAATAGGTGATGATGACATAAAATACTGGCTGGCAAAGGGAAGAATAGCAGTTCAGAAAAACAGGGAACATTGGATATAAGTTTAAGTGTCAGAAAGTATTTCCTTAAGCTATTTGTTTAAGATGTGTGGGATGAAAATATGGATGATAACCATTCAGATGAGGAATGGGAAATGAAGGGGAGAAGGGTAAATAGGACTGAATAACAAATGGGGTGGTACTGAATCAAACTGAGGAAGGCAGCTTGAAGAAGGGAGAGGAAAGACCAAGGGCTGCCTACAGTGAACAGGCACAAATGCATGTACAGGCTGACTCAGAAAGGTAACAATGGAAAGTCCAGGTTAGAATTAACAATATAATGAGGAAAGCTTGCAGATGCCCCTTAAATGTGGACATTAACAACTTAAGATACTGACATACTGGTTGCATTTGAAAGAAAGTTCCTTAGATGAATTATCTGTGAAAGAGGATACAAAGCCCAACACATCAGAAGGGTAGTAAAATCATCCAGATTGAAGTGGGTGAGACACGTGGCTCACACAAATGATGCGGAAGTACTAAAAAGAGTATTATGAGGAAAGCCGGGAGGGTAGAGAGGACGTGGTCGAGCGAGAGCCAGATGGGAAAATGGAATAGTCAAAGATCTTAGGAAAATGGGCTATAGAAAAAGAGGAGTATTGGCAAAGAACTGAGAGATATGGAATGAAATTGTAGAAGAGGCCAAGGCTCATCATGAGCTGTAGAGCCAAGAAAGAAGAAGAAGTTTGCATCACACCACAGAGACAGGGGTACACTAGACACACATAACGTCTGCTTTCAGAAAAAAGACAACATTCATACAGGTTTACTTCACAGACACACAACTGTCATCTCGAGCTGCTGCATTTTGAGTCCATGTGCCTCCCAGAAATGACGGTTATCTGTCTGTGATGTGTGCCTGTATGATTATACCAATGGTCTCTTTTTTTGAAGAAGGCTAATGGCTGAAAGCAGACGTTATGTGTGTGTAATGTCTCTTCTATGTGCCTGTCACAGCTCAACATGTGTCTTTGTGGTGAGTTGTAAACCATCCCCAATATATTGCAGAGTAAAAAAGGACTTTACAACTTTGGAATAATATAAAGATTTATTGAGTTAACTTACAGAATGAATAGATGTGCCATTTTGTAACCCAGAACCCCAGGTTTCATTCATATAGTGCCTCAGTATCCAATTCCAACACCAGGAGCACCAGCTAAAGTGGCTACTTTTGCTGTTGTCGAGTGTCATTTCCTGTGTGTTGTGGTTTTATGAAATGAACTCCACAATTGCTGATCGGTGTAAATTTCACTGAATACACTGAAGAGCCTCTGAGCAGGCCTACAGTTTGCTCTCGATACAATAACTTTGTGACATTGAGATTTTCAGTGTGACCTCATTAATGACTCTCGTATCGACGATTATATCAAACGGGTTAGGAAGAGCTTCTCTTGGAGTCCATGAAAACTGATGCGATGTGCATCTCACGAGATTGGCCTTCAAGGAACAGCCATTTGGTGAGTGCTGTGTGAACATTCACAGTGAAAACATACAGATTCACAACGTCACATCACAAGAGCAATGTAGGTAAGGTTACTCGCAAGGAATCCAGAGCAGAAACATCACATCAGATAGAGAATGACGAATTCCTTGGGGAAAAAATAATCTTTAGTGACAAATCGACATTCCATATTAGTGGCACAGTGAACACCCACACCCGCAGAATACAGGGCAGCGAGAATCGACTAGCGACCCAGAACACGGAATGAAATTTTCACTCTGCTGTTGAGTGTGCACTGATATGAAACTTCCTAGCAGTTTAAAACTGTGTGCCGGGCCGGAACTCGAACCCGGGACCTTTGCTCATGAAAGATGAAGGTCCTGACTTTGAGTCCCAGTGTGGTACACAGTTTTAATCTGGCAAAAAGTTTCGACTTGGAACATGAAAGCCCCAGAGTTAATCTATGCAATTTGAAAGTGTACAGCCCTTTCTGCTTCATGGGGAATACTGTCACTCATATTATGCTTGAAAATATTCTAACGCCACAGATCAATGAAGATGACTGAGATGGGATGTCCATCTTCATATTTTCATTGTGCAATGTCTGACCCCTATTGTTTCAGGCATGCAGTCATATTAAGTTTGTTTCTTTTGACATTTCGGCTGTATAGTACCCAGCCATCTCAGAGTGAGTGCAAGGACTGGTAGTCTAGCATTTTTTTCATGCTTTTAAACGCTCAGGCCTCACCACTGTACTTGCGGCTCAGATGCACAGGTCCCAGAGAAGTCAACTGACAGTAAACAAGCACTGTATGGCGTGTGAAAATGTTGAAATTTTAGACACAGGCACTCAGTGCCAAAATAAACCATTGAAATTCACTTGGGGATGAATTTAAATAACAGAGATAGTGGCTTCACCTTGAATAAATGTGGAGTATGGCTTTTTCTGCTAATCTGACAAAAATGTCACTACAGCACAGGTCATAGAACAGCAGTCGCAACATGAATTTTAGTTGCACTGGAGTGGCCAGGGATGGCAGTCACTTGTACTAGAGTTGCGTCTGAGTGATTACGTGAATGTATGTGTCTGTTTTTCTGATGAAGGCCATGGCTGAAAATTTAAGTTATGTGAATGTGACTGTCTATTTCACATGCTCGTCTTTACAGTGAGTTGCTATCTATCCTCTATTATCGACATTCTGACCTGCATTTTCTGTAGTAGACATCACATAAAGCCTTGTATAAAGTATTCACAAATTATGATAACTTTCAAAAATTTTTTCAGTGCTAAAAGGGATGCTCTTTCCACACAGAATTGGCCACACAGTTCTATTCATGAGTCCAGGGACTGCGTGGTCACTCCTACCACAGTTTCGAGGCCTCCCTCAGACACAGGTGTGTGTGTGTTGCCCTCAGGAAAAGTAGTTTCTGATGGATCAATGACATTGGCAGTTTGGACCCTTTGGTTTACAACCTTTTGAACATTTTTTATGCTAACAGCCACAGATGGTGATAAGACCAAAGGTTTTGTCACACCATCACCTATGTATTATATATTCTAACTGCAGCAACCTTACTAGTGCACATAAAATTTTTGACAGCTCACAGAGACCGACTGTACAGTCACAGACATAATGACTGCATGTGCAGTGTTGTAGTTGTGGGTTTAATAGGATGAAACAAGTGCTAGAGTATCCCTCACTCTGAAGATGGCTGGATAGTCTGCAGCTGAAATTTTAGAAGAAGCAAAATGCATGTAGTTGCATGGCCAAAACTTTATGGATCTCAGATGGGATGGTTTACTGCCAGCAAGAGAGTACAGCAGTGTGTGGAAATTGAATACCAGTGGCACATTTGCCATATCACAACAGGTAGTCAGATAGAATCACAATGGCACTTGACACTTTTTTGTGAAACCGTTCTGTAATTTATTTTAATCAATTTCTATATCATTCCAAAGTTAGAAAGTCCTTGATTTATGCAGCTATGGAGAGGCTCGTGTAGGACAGAATACCACAGAGAGTCAGTCATCAGACTAAAGACAGCAAAATAACAACACTGTAACATCATGATGGAACACAGTGAATCCTACATTGGGTACAGGGCATAAAAGAAGAATAGAAATTAATTTCCCATTTGAAGTTGATCATTTCTCACTGATAAATGAAGCCAACCACTGAAAGCCTGAAACACCATTCAATTTTATGTGACAGAAGATCCTGACTGTGATTTATCAAAGGCTTAACTTAGTTAATTTATTGTGCTGTAACTGGTTTCTTTGGTCAATTTTATTGATAATCTTAATTCAATACTATGATTACATTCCCAAAACACAAGTAATTTGAATCATTCCAAATTGTACCACAAATGAATTTGTCACCACAAATGAATTTGTCTCTAGACGAATATGATTATTTGTGATTTGCATGACATGTCTCTAGTATAAAAAAGAATCATGAAAAATGTTAGATACAGTGAAAGTAGGCAAAAGTATCTCCTTGACAGCATATGAATGTGGATTAATCTATATTTATCAGTCTTTGGATTCACTAAAACTGTGTCAGCTGTCGTCACCAAATCTGGTGCCCTCCTCCAACACCTGCAGTTGCTGGAATGTAGGAACCGATGCCGAATCCAAATTCGTTGTCTCCAAAACCACCTGAAACATAGTGTAACTAGCTGTATTTCTGTTGTAAAATGCTAAAAATACTTTTTTTTTCGCATTCATGATATTTCAAATTCTAGATATCATTATTTTAAGAAATAAATCAACATTGCAACAGCTGAAATAGAAGATGAACTTCCTCCCATCATTCTCTACCCTTCTCTCTTTCTCATGAAAGTGTGTTGTTTGTTACTTCAGCTTTGATTTGAACAGGCTTTTTCGTGTGGCACATGCCACATCTACTGAAACACACCTGTTCTGCCCAGAGGCATGGATAAATTTTTTCTCTGGCAAGGGGGGCTGCTTCAGAGCCAGAACCGTATTGAGATGCCCTTGCACAGTTGACTGGTGCCAAAGCTGTGGCAACAATGCCGCCCCCTCCCCCCCATAAAACAAACTTTCAATTTTTTCTATGAATTTGGAAAATTTTGGGAATAGTTGATAAAAGAATTAAGAATTATTGAAAAAGATTGTAGACATGAAGAGCAGTCTTTTCAGGTATAGTGGTATACCTTGAAAATGATGGGCATTCACCTGCTGAAATATTGGCTGTTGTTGAAAACGTTGCCCAACTATATTCCTGTAAATTTCTTGAACATTACATACAGAGTAAGCCCAATTTGCAGAGCAAAAGTAATCACTACAGGGATTAATAAATTAGAAATACCTTCCGCACTACCACATCTGGGTCATCAGTTGTCAGCAATCATTAAAAATCGAAAGCCTTCAGACAAATAACATATAGGGGAGAAATCAGTTTTTTCATAGGTGCAGAATAATACTACTGTGGCAGAGGGTTCTCTTCCCACTAGCTTCTTTGCCAGTGTGGCTGGCGCATACAAATACAAACAGAACCCGTTTATTTTTATTTATTTGTTTATTTTTTTATGCCAGAATGAACACTACTGTGCACTTGTATTGTTTTGTGATACCATCTTTATCGTAATAAAGTATGTTACTTATTGAATTTGGGTATTATTCGACTCAGTACTACCATACCCACATCGGTTTTAGGCTTAAAGTGTTATTCGCAACTTCCACGTCGGTTTCACAATTGTGTCGTCGCCACGGAAATCTGTAAGTATTCAGGCTAATAGTCTTCATACTGCATTGTCTCAAACATTCCCTGCTGCTATGCCTCCTGATTTATCATTCACACCTACGAAGTCAGGAATTGACTTTTTACCTTTGCCTCTCTCTGCTAGTGACAACTACACACCGTGTGGGAGTAGCAAAGGTTCCAACCATTACGATTTAATCATAATTCTTAAGAAAATTGTTTAAAATTACGAGTTTACGATTGCAGTGGTTAGAATTCCGATTTTCATGTTTAAGTAACAAATTCGTGTCATTTGTTTTGCGTCGGCAAAATCTCAGTTCCTTGAGCGATCGTTCGTGTGATATCATCGACAAAAATAAACTGATTATGAGTAACACCTTCTAGGATGTTCTTCTGGAAATCATCAGTATTGAAACTTCTACCAACTCGAAAACTGAGTAATTCGGCATGCGAGATGAATACACAGAGGTGCGCCATCGTGGAATCTAGCAGCAGCCAATGAAAATGCAGCATGTCACTTGTCTCGTAGCTGCGCCCCTACAGGAAAAATGTGAAGTGTGTGGGCAATAATAAACAACGTTCATTATATATGCTAGTTCGATAATCTGCGTTCAGAAGTTGCGTTAGTATTGTTTTTTATTGTATCTAATAATACAGTGATTTCGTGTGTGTGATGTACTGTGCTGAAGTGTGTGATGAACATTGCTTATTTGTAAAACTGAGTCCTACGAGAAAATCACCAATGAATTTTATCTCATTTCATTGTTTTTTCGCAAAATGAAGACTTTTTGTTGCAAGAAAAAACTAATCTTAGTGAAAGTAATGATTATGTATCATTGCCAATAAATAAATAAATAAAAACCTCATATCGAGCAAAAATGTCGCAAGTAATATAATGAAACATACCTTGTCTGAGGGCTTCTGCGAAATCTCTGTCATGCTTTTTTTTTTTGTGTGTTCTAGAGATATTTCGGTATCACATGGCAGCACATATGACTGCTGGAAACACGTTAATACAAAAGTTCATTTGGAAAATATTAAAGCTAGATCCTCAAATAAACCCGCCGCGGTGGAGTAGCCGAGCCGTCTAAGGCGCCTCGCTGTGGAGCGCACGGTTGCTCGCCGTCGGAGGTTCTAGTCCTTCCTGGGGCATGGGTGTGTGTGTTTGTCCTTAGTTTAGTTTACCTAGGTTTAAGTAGTTTGTAAGTTACGGATTTATGACCACACAGTTTGGTCCGATAGATTTACAAACATTTGAACATTTCAAATAAAACCCAAACGAATTAAGAGCTGTGGCTCCTTCCTATTCCCTCCTTCCTGCCCCCCCCCCCCCATCGGACCATACATATTAAGTCACATTACTATTTGCCATATTTTGAAGTTGGAACCTCTGAGTAGCCAAGCGATCTGAAGCACCACGTTTTGAATCGCGTGGGCTCCCGTGTTGGGGGTTCAAAAACCCACTAGGGCATGGATGTTTGTGTTGTCCTTAGATTAGTTTAACTTCGTTTAAGTAGTTTGTAAGTCTAGGGACTGATGACCTACATAGTTTGGTCCCATAAGAATAACAAACATTTGAACAGTTGAACATTTTTGACAACTACGCACCACGTGGACTTGTGCATAGATATCAGTGTTTTGCTCTCACGAGTGAGATTAATGAACAGTGTGTCATTCTCTCCAGACTGTACTTCAGGGCCAGTGAACAGTGATCTAATCAGTGCGCATCTCCCTTTCTCCAATTTCGGAGTGAACTGAGTCGGTACTTGCAACAAAGACTGTGCAGAGGCTACAATACTTGGCCATTAGTGGACTTGCCACACTTTTTGTGTGGTCCCTTTGCCTGCCGCGCCGCAAGTAACCCACGGTGGTCAGCCCCTGCGACCCCACCGTCCGGGCCCCCTTAACCCCACCCACTGCCCGGGTTCCTGGTCGTATGCACGATTGCCGCTGCACCGTGCGTGCCTGTGAATTGTTCGCTGCCATACAATCTGCTGCGGAAACCAGTTTCCATTCCACCTGCAGCCGCTCTTTATTCATCCGCAGAACCGCCACGTGTATTTTGCGCAGGACACCGTCTCGGGAGCACAGGTCGCTAGTGACACTGTTCTCAGTTTCCACTCGGAATCTGATACCACAGGCTTCTCCGACCATTCCACTCACACGTCCAAAGTGCCACTTTGACCTTTGGTCCGCAGCACTCTGAGCGATTACGATTCATCGTGCAGACCCTCGTAAACCTCCAAAACTGATTGTTTTCGTGCGTGACAGTCCCAAAGCTCAGTTCAATATCGTGGACATTATTTTTGAGAATCACTCCATTTTAGATGACACTACAAAGTTCGTGTGGCTCATAACTAACTTACCAGATCAGCTCCCGTTAATCAGTGACATTATCGTTTCTATGCCCAAATCTGGAAAGCACAAGTTCGCACGTCAGCTCATCATAAAGTGTCTATCTCTATCACTGCAAGATGTGATGCATCGTATCAGTGGCGTAACTAGGACTTGGCTTTGAGGGGGGGGGGGGGGAGATAGATCTGCTTGACGAGCAAAATTTTAGTCAGTTTCCAGATAGACTACTACCTACCACTCCCGTTGAAGAAACTAATTCACTCCCATCCAATGAAAGATTATAGTAAAACACCCCACGTTTTCAATCTTTTCCTTTACCAGATTGCTGTTATATGATTTCTTTCCTTCTCTCTCTCTCTTTTTTTGGTTCTGTGGGGGAGGGGGGGTTCTATCCCCCTCATCCCTCCCCATAATTATGCCATGCATGAAGCTAACTCGGTCATCGCTAGCCGCCCGAGCTCTGGCACTACCTACGAGCCCGAGTTGATGACACCTTCGTCACTGACAAAGCTGTTATCGCCCTGGATGCTCTAGCTGCCAATGGGACCTTCGCCTACAACTGCTGCCACACCTGTTGGATCCCATCACGAGCTTACTTCATCTCGCCGACGAATCTTACAAGATTATTTGCCATCGACAACTCACCTTCGCGCAAGCAAATTCTACTTCAGGCGTCGCAATGTTTGTTCTGACGGTTGGTAGCGCTCAACCCCCTCCACCATATCCTGCATGGGGAAGAGGGCACAGCAGTGGCTCACCGTCGCGTAGCAATGCCTTCACTCACAGCAACTGTGTACCTGATTTGTCGGTATCACGCTACGTTCGGCGACACGGCACAACACTGCTGCCTTCCATGCAATCACCTAAATGTGGCGTATGGGAGACCACTAGCTCATCCTACCGCCAACCTGTAATCCAACCGAGTAGCCTACTTTCTCCTCCAGCATCTTCCGGAGCTGTCCTGCAATCTCATCAGCTCCATGTCTGGGACTACAATCGTAACTAAAGTTTCGCGGTCGACACTGGCGCAGACGTTGGTTATCATCCGTCCATCAGCAGCATGTGTGACTTTGTGGGACGTGCTCGTCACGCTCTACGCTGCCAACAATTCTCCAATCAAAGTCCTCGGCTCTATCAAGTGGACAGTTTGCTTTGGCGAGAATTTGACATTCTCGTGGACGTTCTACATGGCTGAGGTTGACGCATCCACTCTTGGCCTGGACTTCCTTTTACATTACAGTCTTGTCCTGTACTTTAAAAGTCATCAGCTCATCCATTCTTCAGGGACCGTCATTGCTTGTGAACAGAGAACTTTTCGCATTGTATGCTGCCGTCAAACCCTTTCGTGAAGACGTCAAAGGTCGCCCCTTGACATTTTATACCGACCACAAGCCCCTTGTCGACGCCTTTCGCAATCCATCACCGGACCTTTTTGCTTTGGAACAAAGTTTATAAATATGATTTTTTCTTTGTTCACGGCATCAACATCACGTGTCTGTATTAATGGGTGTTTATTAGAGCATGACCCAGAAATTGTTCTGTGAAACAAGGAAGTCCATTATCAATGGCATTGTTGGCGATCTCCTTGAACCATCTTTTGCGCAAATTGGCAGGTTTTTGTAAGGGCATACGGATTGGTGAGTGCATTCAGGTGTGTCGTGCTTACACTGACGACCTTGGTTTGTTGGTGTCTTCCGTCACTGATTTAGATATTATTAGAACAGTGCTAACCCAGTATGGAAGAGCCTCAGGTGCGAATAGTAATCCTTGCAAAACAGTGTTTTTACCAATCAATGTGGCGTCCCGGGGCTTTACGCGTCCATGGTTTACTGTCAAACAGGAGCGCAAAATTTTGGGCACTCGTTTCCAAGCAGGACTGTACGGACGTCGCCTGGCATTCTACATTCCGATTATATGCCACAGACTACATGGGTGGAGCTAAACGCGGGTTCGCCACACAAAAGCGAGTGTTAATACCTCACCACTGTCCGATTGCTGAGACGCGTGGTATTTTTTCGTGCCCCTCCATTTGCGCATAAGTGTTCGTTGTGCACCGTACACACTCATGGCGACCTGACAAGGATCAGTGATTGAACATGAGAACATTTGCCAGAGATTATTGATGTATTGTGTAGTGTCAACAAAGAAATTCCTAATCTGATAAATATTATTTGTTCATCCTTCCCGTCACCACCACATACACTGAACAATAGTTGGAAGCAGCGACTATACACGCTAGTTTCACTGGTGACCCCCACGTGATATCGACCATGGAGGAAATGCAGAAGACAATCGACAGCCGACAGAAGATCACCAACGAAATGATGGAGCGCAACAAGAGACTTGAGAGTGCGCTGCAATCTCTCTCCGCACGCACAGACGCCGGTCGCCAGGAGCCAGCTAACGAGAATCTCCGTGCACAAGACGCTGCTGCTCTGTTGTGGCAATCATGGGACGAGTATTGGTCAAGCTGCCGCCATTTTGGCCCTGGGACCCTGTGGTTCAGCCAAGTGAAGGCCGTCTTTGTCAGTAACAACATTACATGCAACCTCGCGAAATTCGGCTACGTCGTGAGCCAGCTAGACCAGGATTACGCGGCCGAAGTGCAGGATATCATAACCGCCCCGCTGACGCAGTTCTCCTGCTGACGGCATAAGGAAGAAGTGATACGTCAGATTTCGTCGTCCGAGGAGCAGCGAGTGCAACAACTATTTTGTGAAGAAGAATGGGGCGAGCGGCGACCTTCACAGCTCCTGCGCTACCTGAGGAGCCTCGCACAGTTGGACACGGTACCAGATTACCGGTTGCGCGCTATCTGGGTACGCAGCCTCCCCACCCAGGTGCAAGTGGTGATAGCCGTCACAGTTTAACATATACAGTCACTACACGTCCGCAGAGTTTTGTTATACACTGCGTCAGTAGCGCTCCAAGCGGTCGGAAAGCTACATTTATGAGACGATATTGGATTAGTGCGAATAGTATCGTTTAGATTGATTTTAAAGATACTTTTTACATTACGAAACGTGTGTAATGCCTTAAAATAGGTAATAAATTACAAATAGTTCCACATTTGTCTTACTTAATTTTCCTAAGGCCCCTGTCATGGTACGAAACAGTACATTACAGGATAGTTTATTAACAGCTATATTGTAACCTACAGGTTTCTGCTAAATAATTTTATTGTCTATTGAAAATAAAAAATGGCTACAAAACACCAGAAGAGCTTTCCTTTGGCAGCAAGACGTCGCTTTCCTACTCAGGAACGTTAAGGTTTCCTCACTACAATTCCAGTCGAATCAGTGAGTTTGAGCGTAGCAAACGTTTAGAGAATGCAATAACTACAATATTTAACGTACCAAATCAGATTCAACAGTTGTAGCTGAAGGAAAAACGTCACAAATGTGGCAATAAAACGGCAAAAGCAATGAAACTGTTTTCCAACAGCGAAGAAGCCAATTCCACAATTGTTGCTACAGCTGAACCACAAATCACAAGAATCACCAAAACTTTGCCTTTTTTAGCTAAATTAATTACACTCAACATAATATGCACCTTTAAGAAAGACGTATGAGCTGTAAAAATGTGCGAATCATTAGACTCCACACCAAACTGATACACGACAAAAAACAACCTGTCTAGTAAGAAAAGGCCATAATAAAAATTTATTATTCTCTTATGTTTATAGTCTACTTACTTTCAGCGTAATAAGCTTGAAATACACACATATTCGTAAGTATTTGTTCAAGACGAAGTTGTTCTTTATACAACTGAAACAGTAAAATTAGGCTGCTTTTACATTAATTTCCGTATTATGTACGTCTCTTGATATTTTACTAATGCTTGTAACGCAAAAATTGTACTAACTACTTCGTTAATTACGTACAAAATTAATTATAAACAAACATTACTACTACAGTGGCTTGCCCACCGCTAGGAGCCTAGTGTCGTTGCAGCTGTCAGTTGGTAACAACTTTTACAGCAGTGAGTGTCGCGACTGTATATGATAGACTGTAATAGCCGTGCAGAACGACATGCACCTGGAGGTCATAGAGGACCTGGCGGATCGTGTACACGAGGCGCTAGCCACGGCGCTCTGTACTGCTGCCGTGGCAGCCAACGACGCCGTCCGAAACGCGCGCCATGCAACCAGCGCGGCCGACGTCGACCTTCACCAAGTAGTACAGAACTTGGCCACCCAGGTGGCTGCACTAAGTGCGCAGTTCGAGCAATTAGCTCACTCGCAGCCAGATGGCAGCAGGAGACGTAGCTACAGCAGATTTCAGTCCAGATGGCGCAGCAAAAGCCACCCTGGCAGTCCAGTGATGTCAGACCAACCGCCAATTGGCTTCTGTTGGTACCACGCGCATTTCGGCAATAACGTGAAGAAATGTTGCTCTCCCTGAGCATACCAAAACGCCAAATGCAACCGGACCTAGGCGCACCCAGTTGCAGTGCAGCAGTGCAGTATCCAGGTGTCTCTTCGTAACTGGCGATCTTAAACATGCCGCGCCCTCAAACTTTTAAAGAGTTGCGCCGTTACCTCGGTACAATAAACTTTGATCGTCGCCATCTACCTAACGCTGCTGCAGTGCTGAAACCTTTGAATGCAGCACTACGTGGCCCCAAAGTGAAATGAGGGACTCCCGTTAACTGGACAGAAGATGAGCTTTCTTCTGTCCAAACAGAGCGTGGCAGAAGCAGTGCCGCTCACTCATCCAGTGCACGACACGGAACTGGTCATTGTCGAGGATGCCAGCCAGCCTGCCATAGGGGCAGCACTGCAACAACATGTTGACGGCAGCTGGCAGCAGCTAGACTTCTTTTCAAAGACGATATTGACATCACAGCGCACCTGGAGTGTCTACGACCGTGAGTTGCTTGTGGTATAAGAGGCGGTAAAATACTTCTGCCCGTCTGTGGAAACACGCCCATTTGTGATATTCACTGAACATATACTCCTAACTCACGTGTTTTGGTGCAACTACACCAAGTGTTCTCTGCATCAGTTCTGTCTGTTGGAGTTTGTGTCACAGTTCTCAACAGACATTAGACAAATTTCTGGAATAGACAACATTGTGGCTGACTGTCTCGCACGTGAGCCCCTTTGTCTCCCCCTGTGGACTTTGAGGATGTTGCCAAAGGGCAGGAGAGTGACGAACAACTTTGCGACCTCCACAGAGACACTTCAAGCAGACTAAAAGTCGAGTTAGTCCCGATTCATGGATCAAAGCGCGAGATCTCATGTGTCGTCTCCACTGCCCTTTTCTCCTGGAAAAATTTCAACGCAGTGCTTTTGACTGCGTGCATAGCCTGTCACATCCCAGAATCACCACCACCGTGACACTCGTGGCCATGCAGTTTGTCGGCCCGGGGTTACGGAAAGACTGCCGTCATTGGGCAAACATGTGCACAGCATGCCAACATACCAAAGTCAGGAAACATACATACACACTTGTCGGCACCTTTCCCATTGTGACACATCCACGAAGACATCGTCGGGCCACTGCCTCTGATCCAAAGCGAGTGCTACCTGCTCACCACGGTGGACCGCTCGACACACTGGTCCGCTGCAACACCCATCGCGGAGATCACCGCCGAGACCGGCACTACCACCTTCATCGACACGTGGGTGGCACGCTTCGGCTGTCACAGCCTCATCACGACTGACCGTGACCGCCAGTTGGACTGCTCACTGTTCAGGCACATCGCCAGACTGTCTGGTGCGCAGCTCCACAAAACTACGAGCTACCACCCGGCGTCTAACAGCACGGTCGAGAGGTTCCACCAGACCACCCTTGACTTGCCACGACACTGCCCAGATGGAAGCACTTCCTCTTGTGCTCCTCAATCTGCAAGTCACACCAAAGGAAGACATCAGTGCTTTACCCGCTGGCCTCGTCTACAGACAGCAACTCGTTATTCTCGGTGACTTCATCGAGGAAGTTCCACCACCACATGACGCCTCGGCCACACCTCTGGCAGAGCATCTGTGCATTTACAAGGCTGGCCTCCGACTGCATGCACCGACGTGACACGGCATTGGCAAGACGTTTGTACACGCCGACCTGCAGCACTGTACACAAGTCATGTTGCATACCGACGCGGTACAGCCACCACTTTGTCTACACTATTCGAGACCTCACTGCGCAATGACTCATGGTGACAAGACCATTGAGATCGAATACAACATCAAGTAGTGTGAAGTCTCAATCGACAGACTGAAACTGGCCTACGTGCTGTCTGAACTGGATGCCGTTTGCTTCTTCGACCCGGCGGAAGACGTCGTGTTGACAGATGACAATCCGCCAGCTGGTACCGACACACGGCCGTCGTCAGCTGTCAGCATGTTGTCACGTGTGCCATAGCCTCAGCAGCAGCAGCCTGCCCCCACCACACCACAGCAGCCATCTCCCACACCTGTGCAGCCGACCGCACTGCCACAGGTGCCTGGCCCCCCACCACTGCCGGCAGCAGACTACATCATGTGTGCGAGTTGTCGTGTCAGATTCAAATGCCTGTGCTGTGTAATAACATCTACATCTACATAGATACTCTGCAAATCACATTTAAGTGCCTGGCAGAGGGTTCATTAACCACCTTCATAACTTTTCTCTACCGTTCCATTCTCTAATAGCGTGTGGGAAGAAAGAACACCTAAATCGTTCTGTTTTCGATCTGATTTCTCTTATTTTATTGGGATGGTCATGTCTCCCTAAGTAGGTGGGTGCTAGCAAAATATTTTCACATTCAGAACTAAAAGTCGGTGATTGAAACTTCGCAAACAGATCACGCCGCAATGTATAACGTCTTTCTTTTAATGATGTAGCGCCACACGACACTGCATATCTAACCAGCTAACCAGTCGAGCTCCGGAAACCACCTCCCGCGTCACCGGCAGTTTGTCCACTGCAGCTCCTGAATTTCCGTGTTCGCGCCTTTGTGTCTACACCACGTCACGTGTCGAGACCAGAACTATCATGTCACGCTTTTGTGTGCCTATGAACAATGTTCAGTCCAACTCGTGAACTTTCTTTTCTGTGTGCTAGAGTTCTCCGGGACATTACACAATGTTTCTGTGTCTCTGCTGTTGCGAATTTCGAGGCAGGGTCGACTCCCAAGTCGTGCTTCCGCATCAGATTTGTGATTAACTGTGCAACACGAACAGTGCTCTGCGAGACAGTGTTGTGAACAGTGTAAGTCCTGAACTTTACAGTCAGCACAACCTAGTGTGTAGTTAGTAGTGTATTCAGTGATGTACTTCTGCATACTATTGCCACTCACAGTTCGTGGACAGCCCAGTCTGACACTAGCTGGACAAGTGAGCATACGCCCCCTGCACCGTGCTGTGCTGCCACGCGCCTCACCAGCTGTGCCAAGGCCTATGAGAAATAGCAGTCTGTCTTAAAGCACGTCTCCCTCCACACCTATTCCTGGCAATTTGATACGCATTTCACAGGGAACATAGGCAGAATTCAAGTATGTGGTGTGGAGGGAGACGTGCTTTAAGACAGTCCGCAGTGTCGCGTTGGCTACAATGTTGTGTTAGCTGAGTGGTCTAAAGCACCTACGTAGTAAGTAGGAGGTCCTGGGTTCGAATCCCAGCCACAGCATAAATTGTAATTCAATGTCTGTCCTTATGTTTAATACATCAGGAAGTACTTGAAGAAGTTACTTGCTAGTGGACACACTCCTAAATGACGACACGGCACCCGGTCCCCGACTGGAGAAAATCCCCAACCCGACCGTGAACGGAACCCGACCCCCCTGCGTGACGACCCACCGAACTGCGGAGGCGGGCGCAGTGGAGCCGCGGAGTGCTCACCTTGCAGCAGGGCGTCGTACGAGAAGTGCGGCTGCGCGCCCAGGGCGTGCTCTCCACCTGCGATGCCGAAGCCCGCCCCAGAGTCGAAGCCCGCCTCCTGGAAGCCGGGGTAGGCCGCGCCGCCCCCGAAGTCCGCGCCGCCGCCGACGTCTCCGCCCCCGTGCTCCGGCAGTGGGGACAGCGCGGGCTGCGGGCTCACCGGCGGGGCGTGGCTGGGTGGAGGCAGGGGCGGCGGGGGCGGTCCGGCAGAAGGCGGAGGTGGAGGCGGGGGCGGGGGCGGGGCCCCGGCCCTGCGCGCCGCATTCGCAAGCGCCTGCAGCTTGAGCCGTGTCGCCACCCCCCGCCTTGTAGGCCGCCGCCCCCGCGACGTACGACGCCGCCGCCGCCGTCTTCGTGGCCACCGCCCCCGCTACCGCCTGGGCTGCCGCTGCCTGAAACCACACAGATTCGGCGCTTTAGTTGGGCCTGTACGGCGTTCCGCCTACAACTCAAACTCACTATTATTGTACCAGCTGCACTCCTGGCCATTAAAATTGCTACACCACGAAGATGACGTGCTACAGATGCGAAATATAACCGACAGGAAGAATATGCTGTGATATGCGAATGATTAGTTTTTCAGAGCATTCACACAAGGCTGGCGACACATACAAAGTGCTGACATGAGGAAAGTTTCCGACCGGTTTCTCATACACAAACAGCAGTTGGCTGGCGTTGCCTGGTGAAACGTTGTTGTGATGCCTCGTGTAAGGAGGGGAAATGCGTACCATCACGTTTCCGACTTTGATAAAGGTCGGATTGTAGCCTGTCGCGATTGTCTACATTTTGGGTAAAGGACTGCTTGATCTTGCTCTATAGAACTTAAAATCTGTTGTATGTGTGTTGCATTGGGCAGGTAAAGTACTACCTCGTTTCTGTGGTGCCGCGGTGGTGTAGCCGAGCTGTCTAAGGCGACTCGCTGTGGAGCGCGCGGTTGCTCGCCATCCTCCCTAGGGCATGGGTGTGTGTATGTTGTTCTTAGGTTAGTTTTCTTAGTTTAAGTAGTTTGTTAGCTACGGACTGATGACCACACAGTTTAGTCCGAAAGATTTACAAACATTTGAATTTTTTTATTTTGTTTCCATGGTTGCTGAATGGGCAAGTGTCATTTCAAAGATGAATGTTGTTAGGTCAGTGGGTTAGAAAAATGTTTTAGTGTAGAGGGTCGGAAATCGATAAACTGCTGATCTTAAATTATTTCACGCTTTTTTATTGTTTATTGTGAATCTTCAAGGAAATACCATTGTTTAATTTTGTTTAAACGTAGAGAAAGAACAATTTTAAATGTCTTCTGGAGTGCTCCATTATGGGTATTTGCAAGTTTGACCTGTATTAGGTAATTGTTGTTGAAGCATTTTGAAAAGAATTGTGCAGTGTTTAATATCGTAACAGGGTATCATCGATAGAGATTCCCTTTGCTATAGTTAGTTTCAGCAAGCTGGGAATATGCAAAAAGATGTGTACTGCTGTAGCAATTGTTTTATGAGGAAAATAAGAGGTAAAATTAAACTACCCAAATTCTCTCTTCTAGAAGAATTGTCGGAAGGCGCAGAACTGGATATTAAGTGGATTACAGGAATACATGGAGTTCGAAAACTTACTTGTCGAAATACTTGATGCGAGACAGCGATACATCGATATATAGAAACGTTGTAAAGCCTTGGTACATTTCGAAAAGAATTGTGTGAATTGTAACAGGACATGGTCGCTAAAGGGAGAGAGTAACTTAGATGTTTTTGAGAGAGAATGCTTTCAGTAATAATAAAACGTTATGATATTTTGTTTTGTGGCGTTCGTTACCATTACATTCCGTTTATTGTCTAATGTGCACTATTTTTTTTAAGTTGTTCGTTGGCTGTTGGACAAATCGTCTATGCGAAGAGATACATTTCTTTTAATATTCATAGAATATATGTCATCAACTGCGATTGGGCAAAGCTGAAAATGTGTACCCAGCCGGGATTCGAACCCGGGTCTCCTGCTTTCTAGGCAGTTGCGCTGACCCCTACACCACTGGGGACACAGTGATCACCGCACCTGCAAGGACTACCAAAGCACGCCTCCCTTCAGATACAAATTCCCAGCTTCGCCCTGCCCACAGTACTCAAACTCGTAGTTATGAACTAATTCCCGTAAGAGTAAGGGCTTCAAACTTGTCCACCCCTCCCCACTAACGATAGGATCATTGCCCGTCACCGGCATATTATATATATAGATGTGACGTCTGTTCCGAAAGAATAGACGTCACTTCTGATCCTGCAGTTGTTATTATTTAATATTCTGGTACACATTTTCAGCTTTGCCCAATCGCAGTTGATGTCATATATTCTATGAATATTAAATAATAACAACTGCAGGATCAGAAGTGACATCTGTTCTTTTGGAACAGACGCCACATGTATATATAACATGCCGGTGACGGGCAATGATCCTATCGTTAGGGGGGAACAATTTTTTTAGATAGTCCTAAATGTTTGTTTTTAAAAATTGTCGATAAATGCACAACACTTAGAGTACACCCACCTGTAGCAGTACACTGAATTTATTTATGCAGTATCTATATTTACCTGCAAAATTGCGAGCTATACTTAAAGGTTCGATGTATTAAACTGTATGAACCGATGTAATGTTCTAATTGTTAATGCAAAAACATAGGATATCGCAATTCATATGCAAATTAGGTATAGAAAATAATTAGGTGCGGTGGTGGATGGCATGGCGGTGGGCAGGGCCGGTAGTGAGTAGTTGTGTTTACGAAACTCTCGTGTCAGCAGGTACATGTTCAATGTTATTCCAGGTTTCTGTACTGACTGAAGTACAGTTGTAAATAAAATAATTGGCTCCTTTTTTTCCAATGTTGGTTTAGGACATTGTAATACAACCTGAACGTCAATAAGTAATAACTTTCGTTAAAATAAATAAATAAATTTAAATTATTTTAGGGGCATGGGTTCGAATCTGGGACCGGGTCACGTGGGGGTGGCAATTTTTAGGACCGTCTGTGGGGCGGAGATGGGGGCGAGGGCTGTACTCACGGAAATGCCCAATTGTGGAGGCGGTTGCCTTTGTTACTGTTAACAACATAGGTCGTAACAAATAAATTGATAAAATTAATTGGGGACGGTAGGTGTGAGGTGGTGGGGCGGATGTGTGTCAAGTATGCTGACGTCGGAGGTGGCAGCAGTGGCGGCTGGTGGGAGCGGTCGGGGATCGTGATGGTACCTGGCGTCGATGATACTAACGTCGACGAGCGACTTTCAATGGTGCAGTATCCCCTTTAGCCCACTACTCTCAATAACACACTTTAGTTTCTTGGAGGCAGCACCTCTATAGTTGGAACCAAGAACGCCGGCAGCCGAATTTATGCTGCTTCTGAGTAACTATGTCACGTGTCCTCGACGGCTAATGAGCGTTCAGTATTGCTCTGAGTGCACTGCTGTGAATGCTGTAACCGTTGCCAGCATATAACGTGATTGAAGCGAGCTATTAAGTGAATTTTGTTGTGTTTGTTGCAGGGTGTCATCACTCATGGTGCTGGTATGCAGAAAGCTTTATGTAAGCAAGCGATACGAGCTTTCTTGAAGTGCAAAGCCACGTATATGTATAACGTAATTATTGCTTGAAACCGGCAACAATGCTTTCCCCGTCTGTACCTAGACGTCAGCGACCCTTCGTGGGTCCAACTATAGTAGCTGTCTGTGTGTGAGGTACAGTAAAAATTCAGATATGGTAAAAATGTTACAAATGTAACAATATTTCATTAAATTGCATTCTGTTGATGTTCACATTGCCGGCCGCGGTGGCCGAGGGGACTGAGGCGCTTCAGTCACGGTCTGCACGGTCACTACGGTCGGGGGTTCGAATCCCCCCTCGGGCATGGATATTTGTGCCGTCCTTAGTTGTAGCTAGTTCATAAGTAGTTTGTAAGCTTAGGGACTGATGACCCCATAGTTAAGTTCCTTAAGCTTAACAAACATTTGAACATTTTGATGTTCATATTTACACGTTTCATTTCATTTTCAGTAACATTCACAAACCAGCAGGTATGATGCCAAAGCTGCTCGGTTGATTACTTTTCAGCGGTGGAAATTAAAATATCTTTTTATAATCCGACGTATTGGCCAGGAGTCCAACTGTCTCATGAGCCAACAACTTTTTGCATAGTTGTTTGCGCGTACTACATCGCCATTTTCAAGTGTTTACATCAAATAGAGTAAAACTTCCCTTAACGGACAGTTCCCAGTAGTGGACATTTTAAAATTCACCTATCAAACAACATTAGCCCTTATTCTATTATTCTTAATAACGGACAAGGACACTAATGTATCCCCGAACAACAATTTCAGCTTCCAAATAACGGACAGAGTGAAAGACGGTCGTAAATTAAACGGCAGCAATCATTATTAACCATTTGAAAGTTTTGTAAGTTAAAGGGCATGCAGTATTGTTTCTGCCTTGATGGTAGTGAGTGTATGTACGCACTGCAATAGCGAATATAGCTTATATTTTTGGGAGGGGCCAAGTAAAGGTGATTTAAGTAATTTTAAGTAGACACCCCATGATTTTTTGTATAAGTTTTGCTACCCATATTCAGAGGATAATTTGCACTGAAGCCCATTTCACCCTACCGAGATCAAGCTTTCTTATTGTTGACATTAAATCATAAAAATGTAACTTTTTTCCTCATATTGATTATTTCGGAAGGGACCAGGCACTTCGGGACCCACCCTTAAATACGCCCTCGGTGTCCTGTAGTGCAGAAACGGAAATGGTTAACGCAAAATGGAAAGGTCTAGATCAGCAATGTCTACGAAAAGAAAAAGCTTAGTGTTAGATATAGGGTCACGAGGATTGCTGTCGGAAAAACACAGGTCAGTGACATTTTAAGAAACAAAAAGGACATTTTAAAGTCGTGGACTGGAAATGATGGCACACCAGGCTTAAAAGTAGACAGTCTGACTTTGAACGGTCTTGCCGTGGTCGTAGCAACAACTTGCCAGTTGGTGGAGAGAAAGCGCTCGCCATCGCCCAGTTAGGGCTTCACGATTTCAAAGCTTCTGTAGTTGGCTCGACAAATTAAGGAGTAGACACAACATATATGTGTGTGGTGAATCAGGTTCATTTTTAATGACCGTGCTCCAGCTATTGGCGGCAGTGTCAAAGAAAAGAATCTCAACGAACATGAGCAATAGCTTCAGACTTTGGGAGAGGTATTTGGTGGATCTGACGGATATGCTAATATCGATAATGAACTGTTTCCTGAAAGCTCATCAACTATTGAAAGTGAACTCGTACAAGAACTTCGAGAAGAAGGGTGTGCTGGCAATGCTGGGACTGGACAACAGAATGAAGAAAGAGATGAGGCTGACATAACTCAACTGGACATCACTTCACTGTCAAGTAACCAGCCTGTTGAAGAAATAAGAAAATTGAAACACCATTTCTTAGTGAAAAGTGATGAAGAGGGATCCAGTTAAGCGTTAAACGCGAAACACATATTGAGATGACAAAGAAACGTGACTCACTGGTTCAGAAAAAAAAATTATTATTATTATTATTTTTTCTGAACCATTATTATTATTTAAAACCTTCGTCCTGAATGCATGTACTGTATTATGCTACTTTAAGGAGGTTTGTTAATGTAGTACTGTACTTAAATAAAGACAGTATTTCAGTAATTTAATTTATTGGTTATGAATGGAACGGTGCTTTTCAACCCACAGTGCATTGTATGTACCATAATATATATTGCATTTTTATCATTAAGTGTGGACAGTTCTTAAAAGTGGTCAATTTTATTTTTCCCATTGTTGTCCTTTATTCAGATGTTTTACTGTACTACAATGAATCAACCTTACTGAACATCAAAATTTAAAGTGTTATGTTTAATATAGTAAACTGATTTATAACTGGTCTACTTACGAAACTCCAATCACCAACATTCTCCTCCGAATGCGAAAATATTTTATTGACTCACACCTACATAGGTAGAAGAGATCATCAGTTAAAATCCGAGAAATCAGAGCTCAAACGGAGAGATTCAGGTGTTCTTTCTTCCCGCACGCTATTCGAGAGTTGAATGGGAGATGAATAGTATAAGGTGGTTCGATGAATCCTCTCCCAGGCACTTAAATGTGATTTGCAGAGTATCCCATGTAGATCTAGATGTAGACGTATTTTGTGGAAGTAACCATAATTAACTAATTTTCGCAAAAAAGCAGTATTGCTTAGCCAAGTTATTGTTATATCATAAAGTACGCTTGTTTTAGTGTGCAGATGGGTTGTTTTAGTCTCCAGGTGGAGTTCGTCGAAATCCATAATATTAAAATGAAAATTATCTCAATTTTGCGTAACTTTCTTAGTCTCAGATTCTCCATAAACGTATCTCGTCCTGCGGCAAATGTATATGAATAAAGTAAACACGTACTTACTCAATTAATATACTTTTGCAGAGGCCCAGGTGTGTGTTTGGAGAATCTGGCACAGACTGTTATCTGAGAGTTGATCAGTAGAGAAATAGTGTTAAAATGGCTGGATGAGCTGTGTTGGCAGGCACAATGGCGATCAGGCGGCGGTACCTTCTTAGCCGCAGCTGCCGAGGCCGCCCCGGAGATGGCGTTCCTCACGGAGGAGACGAGCTGAGGGCTGATCAGGTTCTGCACGGAGAACCGCGCCGAAGCGCCGGGCGAGACTCTGCAACAGGGAGAGGCACGCTGCTGCTTCAGTGGAAGACACTGCACCAGCTGGTTAAACGACCAACGGTGATGATCTATTGGCAGTTGTCACGGAAGTATTTATAAACTGCACCTAGAAACGCCTCGGAATGCTACACAACACTGACTGGCCACCGTGTCACCCCACACCCGACAGAACTGACCAGTGGCAGTGCACCTTATGTGTTCATTGAACCCTGGAAAAAGTGATGATAGTGCACGCCATGAATTTAAATGTGTGGCTAGGCAGGAACGTGCAATACAGCTTAATTTTTTGTGAGTGGAACAAGGAGCAATGAGATCTCAATTCTAACATGTCAAAAGTACTTTGTCATTTATTACGAATATCTAGTACTTAAAGAATGTGCCTCATGCTGAAATTGATACATCGATATGTGGTTGACAGTGCTAAGGCCACGCTTATAGGCCGCAGTTTCTCTCCAGAGGAACAATTGCGGCGGTTTGGCAGTGCGCTCTGTCTCGTAAAGCAGCGTAAGCTCTGTTTATAGGTGTGGCTGTGGCGATGGCCCCTCCGCTCTTCTGCTGTGGCGTCAAAATACCAGCGGCTGCACTTCCGGACTGCTGACACGGCAGCTAATAGGGCTGTTCAGTACGCCATATTTCTGGCCGCCAGAACGGGGTGCTCAAGGTCACTGCGGCTGAAACACCTGCTGTGTGACTGACCAGCGGTGCCTCCACAAATCTGTTGCGAAGCAGTGGAGCAACCACAGGCTATAAACACGGCCTAAGTGACGATGAAACGCTCGCCTGAGCTACGGTGAGAAGAAGGCTACCCTGGCTACTGTCCATTTGCTAATGATTGACTTCTGACTTTGAGCTCATATTCTGGTCACATCACATGACGAACATTGATGTTTTATTCCTCACTGGAATCGTTGAAATGTCTACTTTTATTTTGTTTATTGTGGTGTCACACAAGTCTAAAGTGCGCGCCACCTACTTTCGCCATGCGCCGCCGTGCACGCACGGCACGGTGTTCTTACGACGTCAGCCACGAGCGCCCTCTGCTACAACTCCGCTCGTGGTCACCACTGAACGACATCGTTCACTCGGGACTGAGATAGGAACCAGTTAACACTTCGGAATCAGATAGGCACCAGTGAAGACTTGGCTATCAGACAGGCACTAGGCAGGCCTCTAGCTCAACTATGTATCAGCATTCTGCAGTACTGACCTATGTAAAAGTTAAGATTTACTAAGTCTCTAAGAAATATATATTTCGTTCTAATTTACTCTAGTGTTTCTAGTTTCTGCTGTCCCACTGGCTGCTCACCTGCGTACCTGGACAAGCGTGCATCCTTATTCCTGTGTCGGTCTCTTTCTGCTCGGCCACCGACACCTAAGACGGAAACGAGACACAAAAGCGGCGACGAGGCTGGGACACAAAATGTATAAATATTACATTTTGTTTGAAAAGGGATGATATACGCAGTAATATTTAAGAGAAAGCGTGCTTTTTCTGGCTCTTTTTGGCGAATGTCAACTTTAAGAATGCACACTAATAAGATCGTAATTAGGAGAAAAATTTACTTTGCACAGTTCAAAGGTCCAACATTGTTCTATTTTTCTATTTACAGACGAAGTTTCGTTATTTTCTGATTAGTCATTTCGTCGCTATAATATAAAACGCAAGAAGCTGCGATTAAGCTTACTGTTGTAGCTATTGAGACGGAGAGGGCACTGCTGTTAAGCTTGGACTTTTGTTGGTGATGTTAGATGTTATTACTAAAATATTGCCTCCGTGTTTGTCAGTTAAGAGTTTGTAAAGCAACTGCATTAGTGGTTGCAGTGTATGCGATGCTATGGCGGACCGTAGTTGCCACACCAGAACGCCGCCACTGTCGCAATGCGCCAGGAGCGCCTATTCAACTGTGAAAAACGGCGACACAGCACACGCGAGCATGTAGTGCATAGGAATGAAAAAGCAAATAAATTAATTATGTGATATGAGCGTTTGGTGGAGATTTATGAGCATAAAAATATAACACCTGTGAAAGACAAGGGGAGAGCTTGCTTTTACATTTTCCGTCTTGTTAATACGTATCATAATTAGGCCAACTGCAGCATTCTACACCTACCATTATTACGACAAAACGAATAATCAGAAAATAATGAAACTCGGTCTGTAAATAGAACAAGGTTGGGTCTTTAAACTCCTAATTATGGTCCGATTTCTTTGCATCCTTAAAGTTGACATTCGCCGAAAAAAGCCAGAAAAAGCTCGCTTTCTCTTAAATATTATCACGTATATCACTCCTTTTCAAGTAAAATGTAATATTCACACACAAAATAAAAGTAGACATTTCAACGATTTCAGTGAGGAATAAAACATCGATGTTCGTCATGTGATGTGACCAGAATATGAGCTCAAAGTCAGGGGTCAATCATTAGCAAATGGACAGTAGCCAGGGTAGCCGTCTTCTCACCCGAGCTCAGGCGAGCATTTCATCGTGACTTAGACAATGTTTATAGCCCGCGGTTGCTCTGTGGCGGAGGCACCGCTCGTCACTCACACAGCAGGTGTTCAGCCAGACCTATGGTGCACTGAATAGCCGTATTAGCAGCCGTGTAAGCGTTTTTTAAGAGTGGAGGGACCCCCGCTGCAGACGCGCCCATAAACGGGCCCCACGCTGCCTTACGAGAAACAGCGCACTGCCAAACCACCGCGATGCTCCTCCGCTGAGCAACTGCAGCCTATAAACATGGCCCTTACAATTACATACTGAAATGATATATACAGAGCATTGAGGCATTTATATTTGTCATTTAAAAATATCGTTGGTATGTAGTGCCATAACATAAAATGTGGTCAAGAAAATGTTTATAAAAAACAAAGACACTGTATATTTAAAGTATTTTAGAAAATAAAGATTCTATGGCATATTATCATGCAGGTAGCATGGCAGTTTGAGTAGAGGCCGAATAGTTGCCATTTTTATTCAAGATACAAGTTCAAAATAAAGTGGCTTAATCTCTGTCATTTTTAAACAAATATGCAAACATAAAATAAATCACACTTTTGCTAAATAAAGTTAAATCCTCAAAATATACTATTGAAATTGTTGCTGCGAAAATTTGGTAAAACCAGTCCCTTGTGCTGCTAACGTTTTCGTTAAGCAGTTGATCTGCAAGATGTATCTATACACAAAAATTTCTAAATCCTCCAAAATGTCTAAGCATATGCTTCTATACTCATAGTCAAGAATAGACAAGTTGTTTTCAATATTAAGAAGTTGATGATGATTTTGATGCAATTGGGCACTGTATCATATTTTAAACTCTCTGCCCAATATAAAAATTGTCACATGTCCCACATTTAATCTTGTATATCCCAACATATCAGAATTTGTTAACTGGTTATTCAACATTATGGCGGATGAATTTTCCCAAATTATTACTTGTGTTAAATCCTGTTACAACATTATATTTACTAAATTCATTACTAATTTTTAATGATAGCAGTGTGTCTGTTCATTGCGAAGTGAGTTATTATCCAAATACAGCTCGGGGTCTGGGTGCACTGCCCAAACGCGACAGAACTGCATGATCCAGGTTTGGAGGCAGAGAACTGGAAGCCATGGGCCGCGCCCAGGACTGTGCTTTATGATATTTCCCTGCAGATGTCTTTCAGCGACACCTATGCCAGTGGAACTGAAGTATAGACAGAAGTCATCGGCATAGAGTGAAGAAGATACTGATGAACCCACTGCCGCATCATGGCCGTCGACAGCGATCAAAAAGAGAGGAAGACTAAGGACAGAGCCATGTGGGACTCCATTCTCCTGTAAGTGGGGGCGCCAGGCCATGGAATATGCCTTCTGAGGGGAAAGAAGATGGTAACAAGGTGCTCACGTCTTGTAAATGCCATACGGATGGCAGACTCCAGAGCCAGTAGGTTATCAAAAGCGGAGCATCCTTGGCGGAAACCCCCCCTGTTGCAGGAGCAACAGGCCCCAGTGTTCAAGTATCCACATGTGCCGCCAACTCACCAAACGTTCAAACAGCTTGCAGAGAATGTTGGTGAGACTGATTGGGCGGTAACTACCATACACCTGTGCATCAGCAGGAAAACACCCTTTGCCCATAGATGGTTGAACAGGATGAGAAGCTGATGTTCGAAAGGTGGCGGATGAACTGGTTGTGGATCCAGTCTGGTCCTGGGGACATATCAGGGCATGTGGCAAAGGCAGTTTGAGGTTCCCAGTTACTGAATGACGCATCGTATGTTTCGTCTCAGCATCTATGGAATGATAGCCATCTCTGTTTGACCCACTCTTTGAGTGCCGGAAGCTTCAGTCACAGAGTTGCAAACGTAATGATCCGCCATATGCTCATCGATAGTAGTGGGGTCTGTGCAGACAGTACCTCGAATATGTAGGCTGGGAACCGTTGTTGGTGGATGGTGCCCAAAACGGCGCCGAACCTGAGACCACACCCGAGATGAGGATGCGCGATAGCTGATGCTGGCGACGTACTTCTCATAACAGTCTTGCTTACTCTGCGGGATGAGCTGTCGAGCTTGGGGCCGGAGCCATTTGAAGGCAATCATGTTTTCCATGATGGGATGGCAGCAGTGGCGTTGGAGCGCCCGTTTGCAATGCCGGATGGCCTCAACGATTTCTGGCATCCACCAGTACATGGCCTTATGCAGAGGGGAGCCAGAAGTCGTGAGGACAGTTTCCTCATCCGTGGAAACTATGGCATTGGTGACCTGATGAACCGCCATGCCCACATCGGCTGGCAGAGCAGCTGAGGTGTAATGTTGCCAGTCAGCTCTAGGGAGGGGCCGTCAAGGCAGGCGGACTGCAGATTGAAAATGCAGGAATGACACAAGGATAGGGAAGTGGTCACTACGACAGAGGTCGTCTTGGACCTTCCATCGAAAATGAGGGAGCAGGCTCAGGCTACAAACAGATCTGTCATCGAATATATGCCTTGTGCCATGCAAAAATGCGTGGGGGTGCCAGTGGTTAATAGGCAGATGTCTCGCTGTGACAAAATGGTGGTGGGCATTAAAATCCCCCAAAAGGAGAAATGGCGGGGGTAGTTGTGCGATCAACACAGCAATGTCGGTGAGAGAGATAGAGCAGATGGTGAATTCCTGCATTGGCCGAACTGGAACAGCAACAGCCTCTAGAGTTGTTTAGAGAGGCGCAGCAGCACTGGGGACTGTTGCGACAATGTAGACAGAGACACCTCCTGATGCTCTATCGTGTGCAGCCCGGTTTTAGTAGTAACCCTGATAGCTGCAAAGGGCCAGGGTCCACTGGGCAGGAAACCACATTTCCTGCAGGGCCAAACACAGCACACGGAAGCGGTGCAACAACTGCTGCAGTTCAATTAGGTGGTTCAAAAAACCACCGCAATTCTACTGAAGAATTACTTAGTCATCGAGGTGTAAAGCCATATTAAAGATGAGGAACAGGTTAGTCCATAGTGGTGTCCGCTGCCAACTGTTCAGAATCGCCATTATCATCGACCATAGATTCTGGAGAACCTGTTATTGCGAGATCTTCGAGAGACGCGAGGATGTCACCTCATTCTTCAAAGCAGAGGATGTGGGTGCCTGTGGCTTTGAAGCCACCAAAGAGTCCTTCATCTTTCTCTTCTCTGTCTGTCCCTCTCACTGGTCCTTCAGTCTGGAGGCCTGGGAGGGCTTCTCTATAGTGGCATGAAGGATGGAAGAAGTGCAAGAAGCCATTCTACCAGTAGGTTGTGGATCACCATGTGCACTGTGAGAAGCCTTGGAAGGGAGTGTCCTGAGGGACCCCTCCCAAGCGAGAGGAGCCGGAGGAGACTGATCCTTCTCTGGCTGGAGGTTGGGGACTGATGTCCCCGATGGAGAGAGGGTAATTGCTCCCACAAATGGTGTTGGAGGAGCAACAGATGAAGAGGTGCCCCCATCTGTCAAGTGAGCAGTGTGAGGTTGATGGCCCATAGCGCCCACAGAGGTAGAGAGCACTAGTGGTGCCATCATTCCTAAGGACGCCGGTGACGATGTGACTGAAGCGAAGGACGTTACCATCCATACCGGTTGGAGCCACTCGTACTTTTTTCGTGCCTCAGAGTAGGTCAACGTATCCAGAGACTTTTGATCTCCATTATTTTTCTTTCCCAATGTAATACACCACAGTTCGGCGAGCGTGGGGTATGATATTGCCCACAATTCATGCAAAGGGGAGGTGGAGTACATGGGGCACCTTGGAGTGATGGTCGTCTATATTCCCTGCAGGTAGGGCTCGAAGTACACCGGGAGGACATGTATAGAAGCTTCCAGCCCCTGAAACGCCACATAGGGGGAGGGACATAGGGTTTTACACTGCACTGGTATATCATTACCTTGACCTTCTCAGGCAGTGTATCGCCTTAGAAGGCCAGGATGAAAGCACCGGTGGCAACCCTCTCATATTTAGGTCCCCTGTACACATGTCGGACAAAGTGAACCTCCCAGACGCTGCAAGTTTGCTCACAACTCTTCTTCAGACTGGGAGAGGGGATTTCTGTGGTAGATTAAACCCTGGACCATGTTTAGTGACTTATGGGGCGTGAAACTCACCGGAACATCACCCAGCTTATCGCAGGCAAGTATTGCCTTTGACTGGGCTGGGAACGCCATCTGTATCAGAAGAGCCCCACTTCTCATCTTAGAGAACGACGCCACTTCGCCAAACTTGTCTTCTAGGTGGTCGACGATGAACTGTGTCTTAGTGGATATGAAAGATTCTCCATCAGAACGGGCACACACAAGGTATTGTGGCAAGTTCCCTGTTCTGGATTGTGTGTCGCTTTTTAATTTTCCCAGAGTGTAGTGGGTGCACACGTAAGGTGTGTAGGAAGCGCTGGCAGCGGACCTGTTGTTCTGCGGCTGCTGTGGCGGTGGCACGCTGACGGTGCCGTAGGCTCCCGCGCTGACTCCGCCGCCGCCGCCGCCCCCGTCGCCGCCATCACCTCCCCCGTCACCGGCGCCGGCCTGCTGCTCGTCCCCTCCGCCTCCGCCTCCCGCCTCCCCCCCAGAGCCCGGCCCCGTGATGGGCAGCGGGTAGCCCTGCGGCTGGTCCTCGGCCAGCACCGCCGCCGCTGCCGCCAGCCACACCACCGCCACCACCTGCAGCACCGCACCACACACCGTACACTAACCAAACAGAAACTAGACCGCTCACTGCCGCTATTATTGGTTCTTTTTCTGTTCCATAGGACCCATCTGAGGAGTGAGACTCCATGCTCATGGAACAAGTCAATACATTAATGTCGGTGGAGAAAGGAACTATGTCACTATTTTGTACTCTTTAGCAGAGACAAAAAACTGTTTTATTGTTAAACTATTTAACAGATTGCATTGAAAAATGTTCAAATGTTTGTAAATCTATCGGACCAAACTGCGTGGTCATCAGTCCGTAGCTTACAAACTACTTAAACCTAGGTAAACTAACCTAAGGACAAACACACACACACCCATGCCCCAGGGAGGACTGGAACCTCCACGGCGAGCAACCGCGCGCTCCGCAGCGAGACGCTTTAGACCGTTCAGCTACTCCACCGCAGCAGATTGCATTGAAAATTGCGACATTTGCTGTACTCTGACCATAGATACTGTGAATGAAAATAATTTTTATATATTCTACAAAGTATCTTCTGAAAAATAAAAAATTGAAATTTGTAACGTAGTTCCTTTCTCCAGTCAACGGAGGAATTAGTACTTTTCGAGAGTATAATACATTCAAAGATGCACATTTCTGGATTAAAGCTCAAATTTATTGGTAAATTATCTTCAGCTGAACATGAAAACGACTATTTAATAGAATTCAAAGATCGGAATAGTTTATATCACACTGAGCTATCACTTGAAGTTAGCCATTTCAAAATCTCTTCATAAAAAAATCTCAGTGTCTTCTCCGTGGATGTGTTTCATCAGTTTCTGAAAATATCTTCAATTCTTTTTACATAGGTTCGGATTACTAGAAATTATCATGAAAATGTTTCCTATAGAAGTCGTATTTCACATTTACGTCTGAATATTTCTTAAGGAACATTTAGTGCAAAGTTTTCAGATTCAAGCTTGCATCTAGGTATTTCATTTCCTTTCCAGCATAGTAAGTTTCTTTGAGTGGGAGCACTGTGATACTGGGTACTATCAAATTTATTACATTTTCCGGAATTTTTGTTATGCATGGATTTCTTCCACACATGTCCTTTTGACATTTAGAAAGACGGTATTCCATCACTTACAACACTCAACAATAATCGTGACACCTGACGAAGTTGGCGCCAAATTACTGTTTTGTTGCGCTTTCTACACCTGCATGCCGCAGACCAATGCCATCTAGCATGAAGCTGGTGTAGTACAGCTCGCTGGCAGTAAAATCTACTGATGGGATACGACGTGCGGCGGAGAAAGGAACTAAGTCACTGACTTGATTCCTTTCTGCTCAGCACGTATAAAATTGACCTCATGTTACTCCCACAGGAAGAAGCCAAACATAGTTCCTTTCTTCACAGTAAGAGGTGTATCTTGGTCTGTTGACTACAATTCTGTAAAAAAGTGAAAATCACCAAAAAGTGACTTAGTTCCTTTCTCCACCGACCGATTCATTGTTACACAAGAATGGTAATAGAAAATTTTTAAGTAGTCCTTTGCACACGACAATCTTAAGACAAAGTGAAAAGAATCAATAAAGAAAAAAACATGAATTAGCTTAATTGTTTAACTTTTCTAGGAGTTCCTCGACAGAATAAAAGGAGTGAGCCATGAGGTAACTCTTCGATTTAGATTTGAAAGCGTGTGGATTAGTGCTAAGATTCTTTAGTTCTTGTGGCAGCTTATTGAAAATGGATGCCGCAGAATACTGTACCCCTTTCTGCACAAGTGTTTAGGTGGTGGGATGCAAATGTAGATTCGACTTCTGTCTAGTATTCACCGAGTGAAAGCTACTAACTCGTGGGAATAAGCTGATATTATTAACAACAAAAGACATTAAAGAAAAAACATATTGTGACACCAGAGTCAAAATTCCCAGACTATTGAAAAGGGGTCGACATGACGTTTGCGAACTTACACCATATATTGCTCGAACCGCCCGGTTTTGAGCCAGAAATATCATTTTTGCATCAGGCGAGTTACCCCAAAAAACAATGCCGTACGTCATAAGTGAGTGAATCGCGTCCTCACACTGAACGTGACAGAAGCCGCCATTTCAGGGGAACTGTCTGTCAGAAAGCCGTGTCCCGCCTCAACCTCCTGAAACTCCTCACCGGCTGGACGTGGCGCCTCAACCCTCCTACCGTCCTGTACACCTACGAGAGTAAGTTGTAATTTGCGGCTGTTTGCTGATAATGCTGTGGTGTATGGGAGGGTGTCGTCTGTAACTGACTGTATTAGCATACAGGATGACAGACAAAATTTCTAGTTGCTGCGAAGAATGGCAGCTAGCTCTCAATGTAGAAAACTGTAAGGTGATGCGCATGAGTAGAAAAAACAATCCCATAATGTTCGAATACAGCATTAGTAGTGAGCTTCTTGATGCTGTCGCGTCGTTCAAATATCTAGGCGTAACATTGCAGAGCGATATGAAATGGAACGAGCATGTAAGGACAGTTGTGAGTAAGGCGGACAGCCGACTTCGGTTTATTGGGAGAATTTTGGGAAGATGTACTTCACCTGTAAAGGAGACCGCGTATAAAACGCTTGTACGACCACGTCTTGAGTATTGCTGAAGTGTTTGGGACCCGCAGCATATCAGCTTAAAGGAAGACATAGAGGCGGTTCAGAGGCGAGCAGGTAGGTTCCTTACTGGTAGGTTCGACCAATGCGCGAGTGTCCCGGAAATGCTCTGGCAACTCAATTGGGGATCGCTGGAAGATAGACGACGTTCGTTTCGTGAATTTCTATTGAGGAAATTTAGAGGGCCGGAATTTGAAGCTGAGTGTAGTACGATCTTGCTGCCGCCTACTTACATTTCGCGTAAAGATCACAAAGACAAGATAAGAGAAATTAGGGTTCGTACGAAGGCATATAGGCATTATTTTTTTCCTCGTTCAATTTGGGAGTGAAATAGGATAGGAAATGCCTAGTAGTGGTACAGTGAACCCTCCGCCACCCACCTTACGGTGAATTGTGGAGTATGTATGTAGAGATACCTCCTGCATCCCATCCTATGCAGCTTCCACCCCACCCGGGTTTCCACTCCCCCTACCTATTATACGACCCTCCATATCCTTGAGCGCCATGCCCTCCACATAGCCTACTATTTCTGGCTCCCCGGATTCTCTACGACCTTATCCTGTTCCCTCATCTCCTGCAGACCTCGAGCAAGTCCAGATCCTGTACACCGACCGCTAAACAGACTCCCGCAACCCCCTGGTCTATCCCTCCCTCATCAGTCCTGGACCTCTGCCTCACCTTTACCGTTGCGCCCCTCCTTCCCTTCATCTCCACACCCTCCACATTCTCTCCCAGGGTAACTTCCGCCACTTCCCCCTACCGAATCCGTGCGCTTAAATCCTGCGAAAATCATCCGCTCAGTCCCCACCCACCGAACTCTAGCTCCGCCTCTCAGCGGCAAGGCGCTCAACCCAGAGCCATCTAGTCCAACCAAACCACAAGCAACTCTGAACGTCCAAGACAAGCTACACAAAAACAACAGTTCATAACGTTCAGTTTAAGTTTTCAAGCATAACATTTTTACAGATTCTGTGTGTTAACGAAATAGAATAATCTAAAGCAGATTGCCTAATGGTATTTACATGAGTAACATACAACTACTGTTTTTGTTACAAGTGAATAGCGTTTTCTGTAGATGTTTTCCTTAAAGACAATTTATATATTTGAAATCCTCATTCTCCCAACATAAACTGGTAGATAAAGACTCTTCTTTACTGAAGTACTTTATCCATTTCAGCTACTGTTCAGGTTATAAATTAATAAAATTCAGCAACCAGTTGCTTGTCATTATTTATTTTAGACGACCGGTTTCGGACGCTTGAGTGCCCTTCTTCTGGTCTCTATACAGACAAACAAGTGCATCGGTATACAGTAAAGGCTATAAAATGTACAAAAGTCGGTTACAGAAATTTGAAGCAGTATGGAACCAAATCGATTGTAATAAAAGATATGTTCATATAATGGGATAAAATTAACACTTACATTTTAGTATTGTTGCTTAATGAATGCAGCTACATGCTATTAGGGGAATCAACAGAGTGCAGAGATTATGCAATGAATAACAATCAGCTGCTAACAAAGTATCTATATTAATTTATACTCTACTTAACTTTTCTTCCTAGTAGAAACATTTCTAATCTGAGGCACTTACATGCATTTTCACCATAAGCTGTAATTTAACATGTTTCGTATCATTCACTACGTTTACAAGCAACACATCTTCTGGAAGACGAAAACCGATTTTCGCAAACCGTTTTTCGCTATTGTATTTACATGGCATAGCCTGAATCTGATTTCCTAGCCCACTTAACATGGCGGCTGAAAAACAGCTGATTTCCTCATTTAGTCCGCACAATTGCTATTTTTCTTATACTTTAATTTCACTCTTTCCATGTGTGCAGAAAATTCTTAACAAGAAAACACAATCTGACAAGCCAAAAACACTTCAAAAACGGTTGCGTTTATATGTGCTCCAAAATGGATTGTGGAACTGAAGTAGAAGTAGATTTCCAAAATCGATTTTGGAATGTTTACATGACCAACCAAAAGAGGAATTGGGAAATCGGTTTACAAAATCCGGTTTTGGGAGCTCATGTAAATGGGGTGATTTACTAGTTACACACATGCAATGAAGGCTTACATTTCTTCTGGAGTTGCTACGTTTTTTAGTTGCAAGTGTTTAAAAATATAAACAAACAATGTTGAGTACATGACTTCTCTAACAAAATAAATACCAACTCATTCTTTCGATGCTATCTGTCTGAATCTTATTCAGTAACAGCGACAACAGCAAAATACCCTTTCTATACATGTCAACATACCAACCTGACGTCCTTGAGAAAACTGACATATTCTTTGCAGTTAAATTTCTTTGTTCTTCAGAATTTCGACATATGGCAGCTGTTCTAGGGTAGTGACTAAGGGATTTGTTGCCGATCTTCTGGAAAGTAGAAGAGACTCTCCTGAAACTGCAGAGTATGTTGTACGGACAATTATATTGAGGAACGGGAAAGGCAAATCTACATCCTTCCAGGTATACCTGCAGGAAACAAAGGAGCAATTGACTTGTATCAAGGGAGATAGAGTGAAGAAGGGTCGTTGGGAACTGGCAGCTCTTATTTGGAAACGACGTCAAATATAGAAGAACATACAGACATAATATGAATGATAAGTCATAGCATTTGTTAGAAATGCGACGATGAAACAAAATTCACGAAAGGGTTGAAACTCACTACTGAGAGACAGCATACTGTCATATGTAATTTACAAAATGTTGCCAAACAAAAAGTTTCAAAACACGTTACAAATGCAAAAGATGGAAAATAATTAGCATCTCGCAGGATTTTAAGCACCAACCATCAGCTGCTCACCAAAATGCCTTTAACCACATGATTACACAGCATTCGGTCGCCAACAGCTTTGAAAATCTACTTAGATTCAGTAACATTTATTTATATCTCAAAATGTTCAAATGTTTGTATAGCTTATGGGACTTAACTACGGGGTCATCAGTCTCTAAACTTACAAACTACTGATGAACTAGCTAACACTAAGGACGGCACAAATATCCATGCCCGAGGGGGGATTCGAACCCCCGACCGTAGTGGCCGTGCAGACCATGACTGGCGCGCCGCAGACCCCTCGGCCACCGCGGCCGGCTATTTATATCTAATAACGCGTTTATGTTGAAGATGCATTGAGAAGTTACTTACAAACGGTGTAAAACAGGTATGTTGCTTGTTGGAATAAGGTAAGGCTGTTCTATTGATAGGAAAAACAGGTTCGCTACAGGGATTTGGCAACTGTGAGCCAGTTAAAGGAGGTTTGCTTTAAAGCTACTCGTTCAAGCATTATCTGATGTTAAATTCAGCACTAATAATTATCATCATCTGGTAGTTAACAGGACAACTAACTTTTCAATCAAGCTGATTAAAGATTAGTTGAATACATTTATTATTCATTAACACTATAATTCTATTTGGTTATGGCCCAAATAACTGCACAGTTAATTAAGAAACAGTGCGTTTAAACTGATTGAAAGTGCAATGGATATTTTGAACAAAGCAAGACCAATATGTAGTCTGCATAAGGCTCACTGACTACACTATAAATTTGACTACGAGAGAATTCTGAAAAATAACACAAACCAATTTCTAATTTATTTCGCTAACTGACTGATTGCAGAAATTTAGTATCTTGTTCACCTATGTAGTATTGCACAACAAATCACTATTATCATTAAACGTCACACCAATAAAGAAATCTGTTAATGAAACTCAGCTTAGTAATACTATGCTTTCACTTTAATAGTCAATAACTTTCAATGAAAGGAAGAGGGTTAGTTTTCTAACTACAAACGTCAAACAGGTAAAGAAGTTTAACTTTCTCAATTATTATTAATAATAATCATTGCATTACCTTATGATTGGAGAATAACAACAATCTTCTCAGACTGATACATATATGAATGATACAAAATCTTATAAAGACAGAACTGTGTCTGTGAAAATCAGATTACAAAATTATTCCGTCAGCTCATACAAAACTTGCTGCCTCAGCAGACAACCAAAGCATGTCCGTTCAATACCAGAGCTACACACCGACTCTCTCTTTCTGTTCCAGGGTTACCAGATTTCTGTTGGGCGAAATCGCCATTTTGTCACACTTCTGTAGCCCAATGTCGCCACAGGGCCAAGGTAAGGCTTCGTTTTCCTCGAAACACAAGCGGTTTTGTTGTGCCGTCAATCGATTGGACTGTGCCAGTGTTGCCAACTCGTTTTCGATCATCTCCCTACACAATAAGTAAAAAGTCCCTATGTTTACCTTGAAAGTAACTATAAACGCAAATAAAATTTAAGTAGAGAAAAGCTAATTACTTATTGGGTGGTAATATTTCTTCTTTATTAGCGTTGATTGTCTTTTATTCATGATTGCTACCGTCATTTATCTTGTAATTGCTTTGTATTGCAACAACCTTAGCTTAATCTAGGTTCTTTGCTGCAAATAAGTACCGCATTTGAAAATAATCGTCTCGTAATGCCCACTCTGGAATCTATATTACTTCCGTGTATTTTTTCCTCAGGCTGCAACAATTCCGCGGCACGAGGAGCGCTAAGCAGCTAACACTTAGGGCCGGTTCGTCCATCTCTCGTTAATCTTGTCGTTAGTAAACGAGAAGATGACTTTAACGTCTCGTTAAATGTGCTCGTTAAGTGCACTGCGTTTGTCAATGCCACATACACCTCTCGTTTGCTAACCTGGAAAAAACGAGAAGGCAGATATATTTCGACTATGTTGGCAATAGAAACAAATGAAAGTGCAGTCTGAATAAACAGCTGTTCCCCATATTTGACTATCAGGGAAGAGGTTAGCAGACAGTTGTTATTTGGTGCTATGGCAAACAAACGTGAAAGAAGCTCAAATTTTACAAGAAATTAGTGCGAGAGTCTTGTGTCCTTAATAGAGAAATATGACACATTGGAATGTAAAAGAACCGACGCTACTACATGGAACGAAAACGAAGCGACCTTGCGGTAAATGAATTCAATGCTGTCCACGGAACATATAGGACAGCAAAAGTGCTTAGGGCCTATTACGATAATATACTGCCAAGTGCATAGTACGTTAGTCCAGGTTAAATTCTACGACGCTTCTCGCCGGGCTGCAGTGGTTATGTCGGCACCAATGGTAATGATGGCAACTCAGGTGACCAATAAATGGTTTTTCGTGACAACTGCAATTAAAACGAAAATTATTTTTTTCTGAATGGACAAGGGTACATACAAGAACCTGTCGACCATAGAGCACGTACAGTATTAAATTTGCTGCGAGTGAAACGAGCAGCAATAACATTTACTCTGTAGCTCGTGAAAAATATTAACACAGTTATGCACTTAATTGTTCATCTGTTGCCAATATAAGCACTGGAGCCCGGCGAGAAGCGTCGTGAAATTTTACCTTAGTGCAAGCAATTAATTGACGTAGGCGAAAGTGCACTGTTCCTGTAGAACGGAGAAAGAAATCAAATTTTAGGCCTTACACTAAATACAACAAGCATAAGTAAATACTGAATTAATAAGTTTGCACACATAGACAATGTATTCTGTTTTTTTATTACAACAGATAACTAACAAAATCCATAACGATATGTTGGTCTCTTCAGATGGTCGTGTAGTTTTTCATGCAGCATTTCCAAAGTGGCTTCTCGAAGACGAAATTGCGTAACAAATTCTGTATCATCCCAGCATTCAAAATGATTTGGACGAACATAAATATGTCTAGGACGCCTTATAGGGGCAATGTCCCCTAGATAATCCAAAATATTGACATCGTAGTAATTGTCAACGAAATCGTATTCCAGCCATTGTCATCATACCGATTCTCACTTAACTAGTCGTTACCCGTAAGTTTGTATTTTGATATCGCAACAATATTTTAAGGTTATGTTGCGTATCTGCAATGTATCAAACACATCTAACCGCTACTGAAATGGATAGGGCGAGAAATATGACGATACAATTTACCAAGAAAGCTGCTTTCCACACTAGTTTTTCATACATGTAGTGCTTCTGTTATTTTGTTCGATAAATCGGTCTTTTTCACGTGAATATATTGATGTATTTTAGCGCTTTGGAATCCTGCCATTTTGATACAGATTCTCACTTAACTGGTCATTAGCCGTGTAACGAGCAGAATTTTACTCGTTAACTTAACGGCCAGTTTGAGGTACTTTAACCTCAGGTTAACTCATAACGAAACATTGACAAACGCAATTCTCCACTAACGATAAGTTAAAATTTTAACTGGAACTTAACGAGACATTGACAAACTGGCCCTTAGAGTACCCTCTCTAGACAGTGACTGAGATATTCGTCATTTTGGTATTTTTCTTTCTTGTACAAACTAGTTGTATACCGTATCTCTTATGAAGTGAAGTATGATCTGACGTAAATTCAGTGTAGATCATTGTCCATTGTAATCGGACGCCACCCAAGGAAAATGAATTTGTACTTGTTTTCTATAACTAGAACATCAACACATCAGTAGGGAGCGACACACCTGACCAGCAATTCATATTTTCGGTGCCGAAGTGCTTCGCGCTCAGCCCAACACCCGCCAATTTCGTATGCATGCGAACGCGTCATGACGCCGCTCGGATAATTTGCAATTACTTGGGAAAGGATTGCCTGGTGGTATTTACATTAGTGGCATACAACTACTGTTTTTGTTACAAGTGAATAGCGTTTTCTGTAGATATTTTTCTTAAAGACAATTTATCAGGTGCGGCTCGTAATTAAAGGCTCTGAGGCGAAGCCGCCCCCCAAAAAATATTTGAAATATACGTATCAACAACAGATTACAGAATTACAATCATCAGAATTCATTTAGCATTTTTCCGTAACACGGATGTAAAGAATGAAGATGAATGTTTTTGGAACTGTTGATATTGAACGATGTTTTTCAATCGGGTAGTAGCCTTAAGGCTGCGCCTTGAGGTGTCGTTTAGCTCCATGTAGTGGAGGGTTGGGAGTGGGGGTTCGTTGGTGTATTGCTTTTATGGGCGTCTCGAAGGCTCCGAGCTTGTAGCCTAAGAGTGTCCTACCAACCTCCACAGTACTTTCACGTTCTTCGGCTTACTTCAAAACAGAATAAAGAGTAGCTGAAACTCCACTATCGAATCTCTTGTCTCTGTATATGTCTATTATGTATATGTCTATTATGTTTACCTCTCGTTAGTTTTACTGTGTTAATAGAGTTTTAGATAACTTTTTGTTTCAGATATTGGCTGTTGTATCCGGTGTTAGAATAAGTTCGCAAATTTCTCACTAGAGTGCACTACAATGCGGTACCGTAAAGTGTCACCACCTAGCGAGAGAGCTGCGAATGTTTTAAGGAAAAAGCGCGCGAAATATGTCCCGTTAATTTCGATTCCGTTCTCGCTGATTTGAGTTTGCGGTTAACGTGTGTTATTAGTTTCGTCTTTTGTGCGTGTATTGTGGCTAAGTTTTTGTGACTTTTACTTCAAAACGATCTGCTAGAATCGATTTATGAAGTATGCCTCAATCTCATAAGGAGTGAACTGTCCCAGAAAAATTACCTCGCAATCGAAGTTGACGAAACGGCTGACTGTGCAAGTTTGTCTCAATTGGTCTTCATAATTCGCTATGAATTACTGGGGAAAATAAATGAAAGATTTATTTCCTTTCTACGAGCGAAGAGCCACACTGCAGAGAATGTAACTGCAGCAATTCTCTGCGAGCTGGAGAAAATGAATATACATCAAAAACCAGAAAAACTGATAGCTCAGTGTAACGACGGTGCTCCTGTTATGAGTGGCCGCAATAATGGAGTTCGGATAAGAATGAAAGAAGTGTATCAAAATGCGCACTTTATTCACTGTTACTCATAATTATATATTACACCTCATGTTTACAATTGAAATTATCATAACATTAAGCAAGCAGCGTAGTTTATCCACACCACTTTAAAGATTCCTGCAAATGGTGCCATTTAGTATTGCGATAAAGTCTTGAGACGTAATATCAGTAGATAAAAGCTATCAGAGGGCTTTATGTTGGTTTTAGCCTTTGATTTTTAATTGCTTCTGAAACAGGAAGAAGGTGTAGTACGTAAAGTTTCAAGTAAAATATGAGATTGCCCCCCCCCCCTTTCTGGAAATCGTCGTGGTTACAGACTGATATGTAGCTCGAGGTCTAGGTTTGTTCCGATCGGTAAATGTCAGAGCTTTCCCTAGTATGAAAACCACGAGCCGCGCCTGGGAGGTAGATATCGGTACGACTAGCATTTCAAAAACTTTTCAGTACTTTTAGCTCCATTTCACTTGTTTTAATGTATGGTGTAAAATGGATAGAACAATAAGCTGCCCGCTATCCAACTTTTTCAATACACGATATTTTTAACAAAATATCATAAAGTTTTATTATTTTAAGCATTCTCTCTCCACACTCTTTCTTTAGACTACGTACACATCAGCCGACGGACGGGTTAAAAAATGCAGGGTGATCAGTCCTCAGTGCAACCGGCTTTGTGGCGTGCGACTTGCCGGCGACGGCAGTTGCGGTGCCCGCTTAGCGGGCCGCCCGACATCCGCACTAAATTTAATACGGGTTAGTGCTAGGGTTGCCAGATTGAACTCGAGGCAGGCCCGGAGACCAGGCGTGCCCCCTCCCCCTTGGTCAATGACTCACCCCCCCCAACTGCGACCAACTTCTTCCCCCCCCCCCCCCCTCCCCAACCAGGATTGTCGTCTTCTGCAGAAAATTGTTTCGGCAAGAAATTAAGAAGCAATATTCGCTTTGTGTATTTCTGATTGTAAATGTTTATTCACAGCTTTCACTCCGTCATACTTACCAGTAAATGACTTACACATACACTCATCAGTATCGACTTTTTGTAGCAACTCTTTATAATTTTCTGCCTGCAACCATTCTTCACGGAACGAACTTCGATATCGGCTCCTTCATTTCACTGTTATTACTCGCTAATCTGAGTTAATGTAAGCTTGTCTGTTCACACACGATCCAAGTATTCCAAAAATTGCCGGTAAACTGATAACAAACAATGAACGAACGAATACAAATAATAGACGTCGCCAGTTGACACGTTGCCGCAAGTGTTTGCTTAATAATGCGCTAGCCGATTACTACCGACGCAACAATAAAAAGTTTTCAGAGGAAGAATAGAAAAGTAGCGTTTTGTTGCAATAAGAAATTGACATTTATATAGGTATTCATAATTACTAGAGAGGAGCCGGCCGGGAATGGCCGAGCGCACTGAGGCGTCTTGCCACGGTGCGCGAGGCTGCTCCCTCCAGAGGTTCGAATCACTCCCCAGGGCATGGATGTTGCGTTCGTCCTTAGTTTAAGTTACGTTAAGATCGATGTAGATCGTCGCTACATGAGCATAGTACTTAAAAACCGTCGTAAAAAAAAATAAACAGTTATGATGAAGGTTACATTCAAGCCCGGAGATGAGAGTCATTGGCCCGTAGACCTGGAGAATTCATTCCAAACCCGGGCACTCCGGGCGGCGCCCGGAGATCTGGCAACCCTAGTTAGTGCGCAAGTTATTTTGTGACATACATAACACAAACACTTGGAAAGAAAAGTTTATTACTCACCTGTATTACGCAAGGAGGTGCTGGAACTGCCTCCCTTCATTGTTCGAGCATTTCTAATACCTGCCGAGGAAGCTGTTCACTACAGTCTGAAGTTAGCCCGCAGAAATTTGCAGTGATTTCATGACGAATGTTTGTTTATAGTTCATATAAAGTGTGGGGATTTCATTTGTACACATTCTCTTTTAATGCTCCCCAAAGACAAAAATCGCACGTGGTTAAATCGTGAGAACAAGGGGGCCAAATGTTCTTACTGATAATTCTTTCACTGAACACATCAATTTCCCACAATGATAAGTTGACTGTATGTGCCGTCGCAGACTCTTGACGAAATGTTGCGAAGGCATGTTCTCTTTCAGTTAATTGGGCAAATAAAGGCCGCAATATATTTTCAACATACCTGTCACTATTAATTACCTCCTGAAAAAATATAGGGCTTATTATTCTCTCGCCGCTAACAGTGCACCAAACTCGTAATTTTTTATCGTGCAGGGACAGACCCAGTAACGATTATTTTGCGAATTAGCATACCCACTTAGGTGGAACCATGATTCGTCCGAAAAGTAAGTTTTAAGTCGGATCAGTTTCTGTCACCCACCTTTTTCAGAATCAAAGAGTGTAATGACCAACTTCCTCAGCAAGTGGCAGAAATGTTCGAACAACGAAGGGAGGCAGTTCCAGCACCTCCTTGCGTAATACAGGAGAGTAAATAAGCTTTTCTTTCTAAGTGTTTGTGTTGTGTATATCAGAAATAACTTGCGCGCCAACCCGTATTAAATTTAGTGCGGTCGCGCGGCGCGCTAACAGAAACTGCAGCTGCCAACGCCAGCAAGACGCACGCCGCAGCTGCAAAGGCGGTAGCGCTGAGGACTGATCACCCGGTAGCACGCGTTAGATAATAAACCGGATGGAAGGGTGAGGAACACCGCAAATATAAAATGAACTTGTATGTTCATCTTAATAAACGCTCTTTCATTATCACAACAACAGCAGCAGCAAAAAAAAATGTTGTTTATAAAAAAATCGAATTTCTGAGGGAAATTGCGAAAATCGACAAGGACATCTTCTGACCCAAGAAAAACGTCTGCATAGAAACTATAGATTTGGAACACTGTAGCGTACACAAACGGCATTTTACCGAAGATCAGCGACAGGTGCCGATAGCCCAGTCTGTCATTGAACCAATGCAATACCTGCAATACGACAGTGTGACAATAATGCATCTAAATACCGGGTGAGAAAAAAGTCAGTATACATTTGAAAACTTAATAAATCACGGAATAATGTAGATAGAGAGGTAAAAATTGACACACATGCTTGGAATTACACGCGGTTTTATTAGAAACAAAAAAGGAAAGGTAACAAAAGTTCAAAAAAGTCTGACAGATGGCGCTTCATCTGATCAGAAAAGCAATAATTAGCATAACAAATTAAGACAAAGCACGGATGATGTTCTTTACGGGAAATGCTCAATATGTTCACCATCATTCCTTAACAATAGCTGTAGTCGAGGAATAATGTTGTGAACAGCACTGTAAAGCATGTCCGGAGTTATGGTGAGGCACTGGCGTCGGAAAAGCCAATAATCGCACGGACTGAGGTCAGGGACCTGGGAGGCCAAGCATGACGAAAGTGGCGGCTGAGCACACGACCATCACCAAACGACGCGCGCAAGATATCTTTCACGCGTCTAGCAAAATGTTTATTTTTTATTTTATTTTATTTTTTTTAATAAAACCCCATGTCATTCCAAGCATATGTGTCAATTTTTATCCGTCTATCTTCATTATTCCGTGATTTATTAAGTTTTCAAATTTATATCGACTTTTTGATCACCCAGTATGTGACTTACCTGGAGCTATGGCACTGAGAGCCATAGGAATGCTGGAAGCGGGACAGACCCAGGGTAGGTGGCTGCAGCTATTGGAATGTCACAAAGTGTAACTTCCAGGACTGGACGCGATTTCAGACAACAGGCACCGTTAAAACAACGCAAGGCCAATGCAAAAGATGACTGCAAATCACATTTAAGTGTCTGGCAGAGGTTTCATCGAACCACCTTTATACTATTCATCTCCTATTCCATTCTCGAATAGCGCGCGGGAAGAAAGAAAATCTGAATCTCTCAATTCGAGCTCTGATTTCTCGTGTTTTATTCTGATGATCATTTCTACCTATGTAGGTGGGAGTCAACAATATATTTTCGCATTCGGAGGAGAATTTTGGTGATTGTAGTTTCGTAAGTAGACCACGCCGCAGCGATAACCGCCGTTGTTGTAATGATTCCCATCCCAGTTCCTGTATCATTTCCGTGACGCTGTCTCCCCTGTATCGTGACAATAACAAACCGAGCTGCCCTTCTTTGGACTCTTTTGATGTCCTCCGTCAAACCCACCTGATAAGGATCCCACACGAGGCAGCAATATTCCAAATGAGGACGGACAAACGTACTGTATACAGTCTCTTTAGTAGTTCTGTTGCATGTTTTAAGGGTTCTGCCAATAAAACGCAGTCCCTGATTCGCCTTTCCTACGACGTTATCTACGTGTTCTTTCCAGTTTAAGTCTGATGTAATAGTAATTCCTAGGTATTTTGTGAAGTTTACGGCCTTCACATTCGATTGATTATCTTGCAAACAAAGCTTAACTGATTTCTTTTCGTACTTATATGGAGGACTTCAAACTTCTCATTATTTAGAGTCAATTTACAATTTTTACACCGTAGCGATATCTTATTCAGATCGTTCTGCAGTTGGTTTTGATCTTCAGATGATTTTACTAGACGGTAAATGACGGCGTCATCTGCAAACAACCTAAGAGAGCTGCTCAGATTTTCTCCTAAATCGTTTATGTAGATTAGGAACAGCAGAGGACCAATAACAATACCCTGTGGAACGCCGGATATCATCTCTGTTTTAGTCGATGCCTTACTACGAACTGAGTCCTCTCTGACAGGAAATCCCCCTATGCAGTCACAAATCTGGGGGGATATACGATAACCACGCAATTTGATTAAAAGCCGTATGTGAGGTACGGTGTCAAAAAACTTCTGGAAATCTAGAAATACGGAATAAATTTGAGATCCCTTGTAAATAGCACTCATCACTTCGTTGTGAGTAAAGAGCTAGTTGTGTTTCGCATGAACGATATTTTCAAAATCCGTATTGACCTTGGGTCAATAGATCATTCTGATCGAGGTAATTCATAATATTTGAATACCGGATATGTTGCAAAACCCTGCTAATTGACATCAATGAAATATGCCTGTTAGTGGGTTAGTCCTACTGCCTTTCTCGAATATAGGTGTGACCTGTGTAGCTTTCCAGTCTTTTGGTTCAGAGTCAAAAGAAAAGTACAAAGAAAGACGGTCTTGGAATTGGAAGTGAATTGACTAATTGTAGACGTTTACTAGGCCTTTGATTTGTGAGAGATTGGCAACGACGAACGGTACTGGCGTGACGTCGTGTGATTTGGTCGGAGTAAGGCAGTAGCTCCAATACGTGAAGTGTGAACCGGCGAGTGCTTTTAATGGCTTTGAAATCTGAAATGGCAAGGAGCACAGTTGGTAACAGAATTGAAAGCAAAGCTTGCAGGGCTTGACGCCGAATGCCAAGTGAGCGGCGCAGCCCGTTGTGTGCTCCCGTGTCCGGCCTGCGTCGTATACAGTGTCAGCGGCTGCAGTGGCTGCTCGCGTCGTGTCGAAATGTCAGCCGCCGGTCTAATGGGGCAACCCGCGCTCGCCAGTAGCCCGCAATGAAAGTGGAAGTGGACCCGCCTCTACGGGGCAGACGCGAGCAAACGAAAGGAGAACCAGTCCGGCGTTCCTTTTTTTTTTCTTTTTGCGATCGCAGCGGATGCCGTATCGGCACAGCTGGACGGACGTGTTAGGCTAATAACGACACACTCACCGCTGTGAAAGTTGTTACCAACCGACAGTTGCAACGGACAAGCCGCCGAAAGTCCGATGTTAGTTTGTGACTATTTGTGTACGTAATTAACGAAATAGTTAGGATAATTTTTGCATTACAAGCATTAGTAAAATATCAAGAGACATACAGAATACGGAAATTAATGTAAAAGCAGCCGAACTTAACTGATTAAGGGCCGGTTTGTCAATATCTCGTTAAGTTAAAAATTTTAACTTGTCGTTAGCAGGGAAATGCGTTTGTCAATGTTTCGTTACGAGTTAACCCAGTGATCTTTATTAGGGCTGGGCAAATGATACTCGCGTTCGAACATGTTCGGGGTTTCCCGATACAGCAAAGAACTCGATACAGTATCGAACTGTTCGAACACTTAGATAATAAATGACTGGCACCGCTAACCTGCGAACGATACGCGGGAAATTTTGAAGTTAGCGGGCTATCGCTTTGCTCAGAACTAATTTCATAGAAAGTACATGTAAAGTAAAAGACGGTCAACACTATGAAAAACTGCATATTTTGTTTAAAACAGTGCATACTGTACGTGACGTGACTGGTGTCACTGAAAGATATGATCCATTGATAAAATATCTGCTACTAGAACAGAACTATTGCACCTCATTACTGACGGCTGACATTCGAAGGAAAAAAATTTCAATCCTTCATAAGTAGAAATTACGTTTAATGTGATTATAAGAGATATGCAAATGACCATTCAATTCCCTTTTCATATGGCACAGTTACAGATAAAAATTTTACCATCTTTTAATCGCCTTGAAAAGAAGAGTAGAAGAGATGAAATAGGAAAAACATTAGAAATTTAATACCCAATAACGGAAATAAGTCATATAAAAATAAACTGTAATTGCAACCTCGAAATAAACGGTGCACGAACTGCTCTATACGTAGTATGAACAGGCGTCGCTAGATCGCAGCACTATAATTTTCAATCGCGATTGCTATAGTTTACTTATAGCCTACATTCGATACTGTTTTTACTTATGACCTGCACCCTAGAAGTTATTATAGTCCGAATTTCAAACTTATTAATCCCCACAGTATTGACATACATAATCTAGCTATTATTTGTCACGAACTAACTGATGTAAATTTGTTTGACTAATTACAACATGGCGGACAATGGAAATTCGTGTGCAAAACATATGAATGTGCAGGCACGCTACAGTTATATGCCCAGACACCAGTTATACATCCAGGTTATATACACAGTCTAACATATATAGTCACGACACTCGCACAGATTTTTGTTATACGCTGCGATAGCAGCGCTCCAAGCGGCCGGCAAGCTACGTTTCTGAATACGATAGTTGATGAGTGCGAATAGTATGTATCGTTTAGATTGACCTCAGCATACTTTTTACATTAGGGAACGTATGTAGTGCCTTATAAGTAGGTAATCATTTAAAAATAGCACCCCATTTGTCTTTCTTTGGTTTCATAAGATCCCTGATGAGGTACGAAACAGTACATTACAGGACAGTTAATTTACAATCATCCTGTAACATACAGTCTTTAAATGAGTAATTTCATTTTCTATTAAAAATGAAAATGCCAAGGAATACCAGGAAACATGCCCTTTAGCAGAGAGACGTCAATTTCTGCGCAGGAACATCAAGTATTCTTTATTACAATTCCAGTAAAATCGGTGAGGGTGGAACATAGGAAACGTATATGGAATGCAATAAATACGATATTTAACATACCAAATCAACCATCACAGCTGTAGCTGAAGGAAAAGCTTCACAAACATGGCAATATAACGCTAAAAGCAACCAAACTTTTTTCCAACAAAGAAGAACCCAATTCCACAATTGTTGCTACATCTGAACCACAAACGGCAGGAACCATCAAAACATTGGTTTTTTAAAGCTAAAGTAATTACATTTAAAAGAATATGCACATATAAGAAAGACGAGTGACGTGAAAAAATATGATTATCATTAGACTCAGTACCGAATTGATACACGTCAAAAATTGGTTGTAGTAGTAAGAACAGACCATAATAGAAATTACCATTATGTTTATATGCAACTTACTTTCAGCGGAATAAGCTGCAAATATCCACATATTCGTAAGTATTTTTTCATGAAGAGTTGTTCTTTATACCATTGAATCATTTAAATGAGGCTGTTTTTATATTAATTTCTGTGTTTTGTTTTTTTCTCTCCATATTTTAATAACGCTTGTAACGCAAAAATTATAGTAAGTATTTCGTTATTTACAAACAAAAGCGATTATAAACAAACATCACTACTTCGGCAGCTTGCCCACCGCTAGGAGCGCTAGTGTCGCAGCAGCTGTCAGTTGGTAACAGCTTTTACAGCAGTGGGTGTCGTGACTGTATATCTTAGCCTGTGTTATATAGAGGTCACTGTGTTTACCTGACGTTTTAGGCCCTCAAACTGGCTGTTAAGTTAACGAGTAAAATTCTGCTCGTTACACGGCTAACGACTAGTTAAGTGAGAGTCTCTATGAAAATGGCAGGATACCAAAGCGCTAAAATACCGCAATATATTCACGTGAAAAAGACCGATTTATCGAACAAAATAACAGAAGCACTACATGTATGAAAAACTAGTGTGGAAAGCAGCTTTATTAGAAAATTGTATCGTCATATTTCTCGCCCTATCCATGTCTGTAGCGATTAGCTGAGTTTAACATATTGTAGATACGCAACATAACATTAAAATTATTGTTGCGATATCAAAATACAAACTTAACGGGTAACGACTAGTTAAGTGAGAATCGGTATGATGAAAATGTCTGGAATACGATTTGGTTGACAATTTCAACGATGTCAATATTTTGGACGATCTAGATGTCATTGCCCCTATATGGCGTCCTAATCGTATTTATGTTCGTTCAAATCATTTTGAATGCTGGGATGATGCAGAATTTGTTACGCGATTTCGGCTTCGAAAAGCCACTATGGAAACGCTGCAGGAAAAATTCCAGGACCATCTGAGGAGTCCAACAGATATTTACGTATTTTGTAAGTTATCTGTCGTAATAGAAAACAGAATACATTATTTATGTCTGCAAACTTATTAATTCAGTATTTACGTATGTTTGTTGCGCCTAGTGTAAGGCCTAAACTAAGATTTCTTCCTCCGATCTACAGGAACAGTGCACTTTCGCCTATGTGCAAGTTATTGCTTGCGCTAAGGTACTACGGACTTGGTAGTATTACCGTACTAAGTCCTAAGAATTTTTGCTGTCCTAGATGTCCCATGGACAGCATTAATTCAGAATGTCGCAATAACGCTTCGTTTCCTTCCATGTTGTAGCGTGTTTTTTTTTTTTTTGTTTTTTTTTCTTTTTTTTCAAATGTGACATATTTCTCTATTAAGGACACAACACTATCGCACTAACTTCTTGTAAAATTCGAGTTGCTTTCACGTTTGTATGCCATAGCGCCAAATAACAACTGTCTGCTAACCTCTTCCCTGATAGTCAAATATGGCGAACAGCTGTTTATTCAGACGGCACATTCATTTGTTTCTATTGCCAACATAGTAAAAATATATCATACCTTCTCATTTTCTCCAGGTTAGCAAATGAGAGGTGTATCTGGCAATGACAAACACAATGCACTTAACGAGCACATTTAACTGGACGATAAAGGCATCTTCTCGTTTACTAACGAGAAGATTAACGAGAGATGGACAAACCGGCCCTAAGTGGTATAACGAAGAAATTCGTCATGAACCAATACTTACGAATATGTGTATATTTACAGCTTATTCCGCTGAAAGTAAGTAGAATATAAACATAAATTTCTTTTGTGGCCTCTCTTACTGTGACAAAGAGTTATTTGACATGTTTCGATTCGGTATGGAGTCTAATGATTCGCACGTTTTTAGGCTTTCACTTGTTTTTCTCATACGTGCATATTCTTTTTAGTATGATTACTTCAGCTTAATAAGACGGTATCTTGAAGATTCTTGCGGTTTCTGGTTTAGCTGTAGCAACAATTGTGAAATTGGGTCCTTCTTTGTTGAAAACAGTTGGATTACTTTTTCCGTTTTCTTGCCACGTTTGTGACGTTTATCCTTCGACTACAGTTGTGGCGGCTGATAAGGTGTGATAAATATTGTAGTTATTGCATTCTATATTCGTTTCCTACGTTTCACCCTCAACTATTTCACAGGAATTGTAGTGAAGAAACGCTAACTTTCTTGAGTAGAAAACTGACGCCTTTCCTCCAAAAGGCAGGTCTTCAGCCGTTTTTCTGTTTTTAATAGTAAATGAAATTATTCAGTGAAAGCCTGCTGGTTACAAGATAGTTGTCTATAGACTGTGATCCAATGTACCGTTTTGTAGATTGTCATGGATCTTAGAAAACCTAAGAAACACAGAGGTGGACTATTTTTAAGTTATTTCCTATTTTATGAGACTACATGCGTTCCGTAATTCAATGACTGTGTTAAATTTAATCTAAGCGATACTATTCGCACTCATCCAATACCGTATTCAGAAATGTAGCTTGCTGACCGCTTGGAGCGCTGCTGTCGCAGTGTATAACAAAAATCGACGGGATTGTCGTGAATGTAAACAGTATGTTACACTGTGACACACTTAGAGTTGGCCACTGTTCCATGGTTTCGTAACCCTTTTTCGATACGTGGAAATTTTCACGGTTTCGAAACCGCCGGATTTCGTTCTCTTCTGTTTCGGATCACATTCGCGATCGATACCGAAACTGTTTCGTATATTTGAAAACTTAATTCTCAAAGGCTAATTTGCTCTTTTAACACGTTGTACATCACGGCAAAACCGTCGGATGTTTTTTTTTCCTGTTTTAAGTGACATAAAACATTAGCTCTACAATACGAACACTTCTCCAAAAGTCAGCAATAAGGCGGAGGACGTCCCTGTATTTTAACCTCCTTGATTCTGTGTTGTGCATAATCTCTGGTCCTAAACGGAAGTCGTATTTTTCCGCCAATAACGTATATTGGCGAAACCTCTGCTTTCGTGAAATCAAGGCCGTAGCATAGCCGTGATGACGTCATACATTGAGGCGGGATTGAAGCATCTGATTGGTAGGCCGACGTTTGGAATAATTTCAAAATCTATTTCATATGCCTACCTTTTTTTTTAATGCCTACCTACCAATCGTACCTCAATCTCGCCTCAATACATGACGTCATCATGGCTATGCTACGGCCGTGACTTCACGAAAGCAGTGGTGGAACTTGGAGAGTGGCGCGAATGATCTCCAAGCAGTCGCGTTGGTGTAGTTTTAGGATTTTTGCAAAGATCACGGACATAAAATAACAATAAAAATAATACAAAATGAAATACGTAAAAATAATAACATTATATAGTACATAATATGTAATAAAATAATGGAAAATTAAACATATTGAAATAATTTTATATATTTAAATTTACATTATTTATATTTATATTATTTTTTCGAAATATTTCTAAAAGAGGGCCGAGAAGAGAGCAGTGAGATTTTTCTTTTCGTAACTCAGGACGATTTTGAACATTTTGGAAGACGTTTTGAAAGAAATTCAACTACGGCAAAAAAGAAAAAAAAATCATTGGTTGGAGGCGCGTTTACAAATAACGAAACTCATACGAACAACAATGAATCATGATTATTAATTACGAATATATCATCCTGCCATATATTCATCACTGTGTGAAAATAGTATCAATCAGAGACCATTATTCGAGCCTCCATAAAAAGACTTAAAGCAAAAGAATATGGCGGTAGAGCCACTTTAAGAATTACAGCTTTAGGGCCGGTTCGTCCATCTCTCGATAATCTTGTCGTTAGTAAACTAGAAGATGCTTTTAACGTCTCGTTAAATGTGCTCATTAAGTGCACTGCGTTTGTCATTGCCACATACAACTCTCGTTTGCTAACCTGGAGAAAACGAGAAGGTACGATATATTTCGACTATGTTGGCAATAGAAACAAATGAAAGTGCAGTCTGTTCCCCATATTTGACTATCAGGGAAGAGGTTAGCAGACAGTTGTTATTTGGTGCTATGGCAAACAAACGTGAAAGAAGCTGAAATTTTACAAGAAATTAGTGCGAGAGTCTTGTGTCCTTAATAGAGAAATATGATTCATTGGCATGTAAAAAAAAAAGTAAAAAAAAAGTGTTTAATACGTTAGCGCAGGTTAAATTCTACGACGCTTCTCGCCGGGCTGCAGTCGTTTATGTTGGCACCAATGGTAATGATGGCAACTCAGATGACCAATAAATGTTTTGTCGTGACAACTGCAATTAAAATGAAAATTATTTTTTTCTGAACGGACAAGGGTACAAAAAAATGTTCAAATGTTTGTAGAGCTTATGGGACTTAACTACGGGGTCATCAGTCCCTAAACTTACAAACTACTTATGAACTAGCTAAGACTACAGACGGCACAAATATCCATGCCCGAGGGGGGATTCGAACCCCCGACCATAGTGGCCGTGCAGACCGTGACTGAAGCGCCTCAGTCCCCTCGGCCACCGCGGCCGGCGACAAGGGTACATACAAGAACCTGTCGACCATAGAGCAGGTACAGTATTAAATTTGTTGCGAGTGAAACGAGCAGCAATAACATTTACTCTGTAGCTCGTGAAAAATATTAACGCAGTTCTACACTTCATTGTTCATCTGTTGCCAACATAAGCACTGGAGCCCGGCGAGAAGCATAGTAAAATTTTATCTTAGTGCAAGCAATAAATTGCACGTAAGCGAAAGTGCACTGTTCCTGTAGATCAGAGAAAGAAATCACATTTTAGGCCTTACAGTAGGTGCAACAAGCATAAGTAAATACTGAATTAATAAGTTTGCACACATGGATAATGTATTCTGATTTTTATTACAACAGATAACTTACAAAATTCATAATTATATGTTGGACTCTTCAGATGGTCGTGTAGTTTTTCATGCAGCATTTCCAAAGTGGCTTTTCGAAGATGAAATTGCGTAACAAATTCTGCATCATCCCAGCATTCAAAATGATTTGGACGAACATAATTACTTCTAGGACGCCTTATAGGGGTAATGTCCTCTAGAGCATCCAAAATATTGAGATCATAGTATTTGTCAACGAAATCTTATTCCAGCCATTTTCATCATACCGATTCTCACTTAACTAGTCGTTACCCGTAAGTTTGTATTTTGATATCGCAACAATATTTTTATGGTTATGTTGCGTATCTGCAATATATCAAACTCATCTAATGGTTACTGACTTGGATAGGGAGAGAAATATGACGACACAATTTACCAATAAAGCTGCTTTCCACACTAGTTTTTCATACGTGTAGTGCTTCTGTTATTTTGTTTGATAAATCGGTCTTTTTCACGTGAATATATTGATGTATTTTAGCACTTTGGAATCCTGCCATTTTGATACAGACTCTCACTTAACTGGCCGTTAGCCGTGTAACGAGCAGAATTCTACTCGTTAACTTAACGGCCAGTTTGAGGTCCTTTAACGTCAGGTTAACTCATAACGAAACATTGACAAACGCGGTACTGGGCTAACGATAAGTTAAAATTTTAACTGGAACTTAACGAGACATTGACAAACCGGCCCTTAGAGGTCTGTTCTAATCTTCAGTCAAAATGTCGGGAAAAACTAAGGTTACACGATGTTAAATTGTGGCAAACTTTAAATTTTTTTTTTCAATCGGACGCATAAGACTGTGTTTGTAGCCCAATCGGTTCGCGCCGGAAATATTAAACATACAGACTGTCGACGGCTGAAGCGGAGTCCTGTCATCCCGCGCGTGTGAGCTGTGTTGCAGCTGATAGCTGGGCGTGTTGAGTGGACTGACCGCGGCTCAGAGTAGCGAGCACACAGAAGGGAAAGCTGGGCCGGCGCCTTTGACCTGTGTGTTACCAAGCGCTGCGCTCGACGCCATATTGAAAAGCAGTAAACGCCGAACTTTAGCCACTTAGTACTTTGGCTGGAAATGGACTTTTTACGAACTGCAGATAATCACACCGACTTTTACGAAAGGAAACGGCTTTTCATTATGCTATCATCTATTTTGCGCCCTCTTCTTGCACCTAATTGTAATCCAACGAAAAAAAAAGGCCTAAATTTTAAGACACCTACGAAAATGTACGGTGGAATCGATGATCGTTTTATTTGGTGCTTATCTCTAAAAAAAATCCCAAATAACGCGGAGTTATGTTTGGGAAATTAGTTATAAACAAGAAAGTGACTTTACAACTGCCAGGTTTTATTTGACACGAATAAATTCCCACAAAATATTGAGTTAGACTTAACAGCACAACGTGATTACACAGAACTAATGACGTCTGGGCATATGTAAAAGTTGTATTTGCTTTAGCAGTATAATTAATTTACTGATCGGAGAAGAGCATATAGAGGAATCTGTCAACCACAGAGCAGGAACAGCAAAAAATAATTATTCCCCTTAATCTATTAGTTTGAGTATCCGAAGAGCATTCGTTGCCAACATTAACACACTACGCCTCCAATGCCGTAAGTAAAATTTTACCTGCCCACTTACGCACTATTCTTTGTCATTCATTTTATATTATTCCCTGCAACGTTAAACTTATAAAATATAAACGTACTTCAACATTTCGATGCTGTTGAACTGCTGCAGCAACAGCAAGAGTTATCGCCAAGAGAAGAAGCAAGGCTACTTTTAATAATTATGCACACATTGCTCTCATTCGAAACTGATAACATTTAACTTTCACTGCACATATAGCGACGTTCACTTACTGCTCAGCATCTTTTGGGAAGGTGAAGAAACTTATATCCATATTTGTATTCGAATTATTGCGGCAATTAGGTGCTGAACACCATCGGCCGCCTTTTCTTATATTGCTGCTCATAATAAAACGGAACAGCTCCACCTACTGACACACAGTTCTTTCTTTTCACTGCACTGTACCAAATACTTGTTTACTTTTATGCGATTCAGGCTGTTAAAATACAGAATTAACAAACAAAGACGGCGCATTACCACGCCACAGAGTAGGGAGTGATGACACGTTTACTGCTTTCAAGATGGCCGATTCCGCGCATGCGCACTAAATTTTGGACGACAGACTGCAGTGGGAGTTTCCTTTCTGTTTACTCCTTATTCTGTGACCGCGCCCCGCGTGCAGGGTACGGCCATAGTGAAGGGCTCCCCGCTAGCTGCTCGGCAGTAGGGTTGCCAGATCTCCGGGCGCCGCCCGGAGTACCCGGGCTTGGAATGAATTCTCCGGGTCTACGGGCCAATGACCCTCATCTCCGGGCTTGAATGTAACCTTCATCTTATTTTTTAAGACGCTTTTTAAGTACTATGCTCATGAAGCCACGATCTACATCGAACTTAACGTCGCCGCGGTGGAGTAGCCGAGCGGTCTAAGGCGTCTCGCTGCGGAGCGCGCGGTTGCTCGCCGTGGATGTTCGAGTCCTCCCTGAGGCATGGGTGTATGTGTTTGTCCTAAGGTTAGTTTACCTAGGTTTAAGTAGTTTGTAAGCTACGGACTGATGACCACGCAGTTTGGTCCGATAGATTTACAAACATTTGAACATTTTTTTTAACTTAACGTAACTTAAACTAAGGACGAACACAACATCCATGCCCTAGGGGGGATTAGAACCTTTGAACGGAGCAGCCTCGCGCACTGTGGCAAGACACCTCAGTGCGCTCGGCCATTCCGGCCGGCTCCTCTCTAGTAATTATGAATAACTTTATATAAATGTCAATTTCTTATTGCAACAAAACGCTACTTTTCTATTCTTCCTGTGAAAACTTTTCATTGTTGCGTCGGTAGTAATCGGCTAGCGCATTATTAAGCAAACACTGTTGCGGCAACGTGTCAACTGGCGACGTCTATTATTTGTGTTCGTTCATTGTTTGTTATCAGTATACCGGCAATTTTAGGAATACTCGGATCGTGTGTGAACAGACAAGCTTAGTTCGTTCCGTGAAGAAAGGTTGCAGGAAGAAAATTATAAAGAGAGGCTACAAAAAGTCGATACTGATGAGTGTATGTGTAAGTGCAGAATATGCAATATCTCATTTACTCTTAAGTACGACGGAGTGAAAGCTGTGAATAAACATTTACAATCAGAAAGACACAAAGCGAATATTACCACACAAAAGAAGAATCAGTCGCTTCTTAAATTCTTGCCGAAACAATTTTCTGCAGAAGACGACAAAGTCACTGCAACGGAATTAACTTTGACTTACCATGGTGTGAAACACCACCATTCTTACAATTCTCAATATTGTGGTAATAAGCTATATCCTTATGTTTTTAGAGATTCCTCAGTGGCAACGAAAGTAAGATGCGGCCGAACAAAAAGCGAGGCATTAGTAAAAAATGTGCTTCTGCATTATGCTAAAGAGAAGCTACTAAGCGAATTAAAGCAAAGTGTCCCGTTTTCATTAGGCTTTTTTTTTTTTTTTTTTTTTTTTTTTTTTTTAGAATTCACGTGCAATCCTGGTCGGGGGAGGGGGGAGTTGATCGCAGTTGGTGGGGGGGGGGGTGAGTCATTGGCCAAAGAAGGGGAGGGGGGCACGTCTGGTCTCCGGGCCTGCCTCGAGTTCAATCTGGCAACCCTACTCGGCAGCACAATGTTACTCTGTGGCGCGGCACAAATCGGGCCGGCAGAAGTGTCCGTGTAAACGCCGCTATTGGGATCACACACTGGGTTTTCCAGCCGCCTCCCTGCCGCGGCGGAGCAGGAAGCGTGGAGCGTGGAGCGGCCCACTGAGAAAGCAGGCAGCTGTCTGCTCGCCGCTAGCCGCTAGCTGGCCACACCGGCCTGTTACGTCACTGGCCGGCCACCGCCTCCATTCCCAGGAGCCGCTCTCCTGCTGCCGACGCCTCACCATTCTATAAATAGCACAACGCCAAAATTCAACCACCGATTTTTAATATCACCTACCGCAGTGGCGTAACTAGTACTTGGCCTTGGGGGGGGGGGGGGGGGATAGATCTGCTTGACGAGCAAAATTTTTGTCAGTTTCCAGACTGACTACCATCTACCACTCCCGTTGAAGAAACTACTTCACTCCCTTCCAATGAAAGCTTATGGTAAAGCACCCAAAGTTTCCAATCTTTACCTTTAGCAGATTGCTGTTATACTATTTCTTTTTCTTTTCTTTCTCTCTCTCTCTTTTCGGGTTCTGGGGGGGGGGTCCTATCCCCCTCCCCCCATTATGACGCCACTGACCTACCGTATATTTCCGCAGCTAACACGACCTTCAGATAAGACCAGGTACAAATTTTCATCAACATTTTACAGTTTAAGCATATATCTGACCTATAAGACGACCCCCGAGTTACCGTATTTACCCGAATGCATGCCGCACTTTTTTTTTCCAGTTTTCGGGATCTAAAAATACGCCTGCGACTTCGATTCGTCGATTCGGAGGCAAAGCTTCAGGAAGTTCAGAAAAATGCCGTTAGAAGCCGCCATTACTTTTCGTGATTGGTACATCTGGATTTCACCCTCTGTTGCAGTGTTTGCGGTCTGCTTTTGAACTTTCGTGCGTGTATCCGATCGTGAAGAAGCATTTTTTTTATACACCGCAAAGTTTTTTTTATTTTTTAAATAATTTCTTTCGCGGAGACGACATTGAATCCCGCTGATGCACATACAATGCGGATGAAAGTACACGAAATTGCCCGAGAACAGAAGATAAAGGATTTCGAAGGAGGCCGCTATTGTTGCATTTAGCCGGCCGCGGTGGCCGAGGAGACTGGGGCGCTTCAGTCACAGTCTGCACGGCCACTACGGTCGGGGGTTCGAATCCCCCCCCCCCCCCTCGGGCATGGATACTTGTGCCGTCTTTAGTATAAGGTAGTTCATAAGTAGTTTGTAAGTTTAGGGACTGATGACCCCGTAGTTAAGTCCCGTAAGCTTAACAAACATTTGAACATTTTTTGTTGCGTATAGCTCCGGAATATTTTAACCCTTTAACTGCTCCGTACTAAATATACTCTAATCGTTTCACTGCGACTATGGATATATTGAGAAATTATTTTTGACAATCGACATTGTAAAAATTAAGCTTCATTGTAAATAATTCTATTCCTGCTTTATGGAATATAGGTTATCGTATGTACCCTTGTCGACTCAATACAATAATAAAGCTCGGAAAGCGAATATTTAAAAAAAAAAAAAAAAAACTGCACAAAACATTTTTTTTATCTTACCTCCACGATGTAAATTTCATGAGGGTAATATCGCAGATATGCTGCATAGCGCGGGTATGGCAAGGCTTTGACCTCCAAACGATGTATATCGAATCGATAAGTTTCGAAACGATATGTATGGAATAAGCGAATGTTTCTGAACCGGAGATTTGCGAGCTACGCGCCCCCACGTACAAAAAAAAAAAAAAAAAAAAAAAAAAAAAAAATTCTTGTTTTGCCTATACCTAACTTTCACTTTCATAAAAAGTTATCTGTAGCGTAGCCTTAAGAAGGTTAGGTATAGGTTAAACAAGCAGTTTTTTTAGTGCGTGAGAGCCCGTAGCGTCCGAATCTACGCTTCAAAAACACTAAATCGATTTACAGTTGTATGTTCGATATATATCATTTCAGGCTGAGCTACTTCGAGTGTAAGCTTTCTTGTAAATTACTCCCAGGTTCCTGACTAACCACATCCTTTAAAATCACGACATATTCAAAAAAGTCGTAACATTCTCCTGTTCGTTACGTATCGTTTCGTTAGTTAACCGCTTCGATATATATTGTTCGGAGGTCGAAGGCACGCTACGCAACAATCTGCGAAATTACCAGTTTCAGAATACATTTCAGTCTAATTTTTTTTATACCGTCGTATAAGACGACCTCGGATTTCGGGGCCTTTTTTTATGATTCAGCCATCGTCCTATCCGCGGAAATACATGCTGGTTAAGCTCAGCGCCACTTCACTATGCTTTCTTCTGATTTCAAACGAATGGGAAAGAACACTGTCATAAATATTGAACCGTATGAAATAAATCGTCATAACGTTTCAACGGTTTAGGCCAGTCAAATTAGACATTAAAATGGTAAATCCTATTTTAGTTCTGATGTTTTTATACAGGGTGGTCAGAAATTCCCGTTACAAACTTCTAGGACTTCTGGAGGGTAGTGAGTACATAAAATTTTGAACAGGAACCCATGTCCGGAAACGTATCGTTTCCGTTCCATGACGGTTTCAATTCAGATGATCATCTCATCCACTTCTACTTGAGGAATGTAATTAGGCGTGACCTAGTACCATTGCCTCTTCAAATTCCGCAGGAGAAACCTTCGCCGACTCCCACAGGCGACGCTGTGCTTTGTGTTTGGCATTCAAATTGCTGGGAGAACGGCAGGAGGTTAGCTGCACGGCCCTAGAAAGAAGCGCACCCTAGCAGAACGTGGAATGTACCAATTCTACGCCCTGCCAACGTTTTCAATACTGCTGCTGGAACGTACGATTTTTATGCAGGATGGCGCTCCACCCCATATTGCTAGACGCGTGGAAGATCTCTTGCGCGCGTCGTTTGGTGATGATCGTGTGCTCAGCCGCCACTTTCGTCACGCTTGGCCTCCCAGGTCCCCAGACCTCAGTCCGTGCGATTATTGGCTTTGGGGTTGCCTGAAGTCGCAAGTGTATCGTGATCGACCGACATCTCTAGGGATGCTGAAAGACAACATCCGACGCCAATGCCTCACCATAACTCCGGACATGCTTGACAGTGTAGTTTACAACATTATTCGTTGACTACAGCTACTGTTGAGGAGTGATAGTGAAGACATTGAGTATTTCCTGTAAAGAACATCAATTTTGCTTTGTCTTAATTTGTTATGCTAATTATTGCTTTTCTGATCAGATGATGCGCCATTTGTCGGACGTTTTTGACCTTTTTTTTAAATTCTAATAAAACCCATGTCATTCCAAGCATGTGTGTCAATTTTTACCTCTATGTCTACATTATTCCGTGATTTATTAAGTTTTCAAATTTATACTGACTTTTTGACCGCCCGGAATATTTTGCGTAACAACTGTTTCGCATTTCTGGCAAGACAAAGAAACAAATTATGCTAAAGAAAGGTCCTACTGTATAGCCAATTTCAAAAGCAGTAGTTTTTTTTTTTTTTTTTTTTTTTTTTTTTTTTTTTTTTTTTTTTTTGTTTCAATTTTTTCAGAATTACTTATTGTATCATGTTCTTTTATCTATAGACTAGATGAAAGCCCGGTGTTGCCCGGGTATTTATTTATTTATTTCTGCCATTTTCAGGTATATATTCCTTTGTATAAGGACAGTATGTCTGTAAAATCTCTTGGGAACACAATTAGTAGTAAAGAAGTAATACATTAAAACTTGGTGCGTGATGGGATGTTTTTCCATGAAGGTTTCTGTTTATATGCTCATATCTTATGAACTACATGTCGGAAGGTGATATAATTTAGAAGATACATTCAACGATGTATGTGTCTGTAAAATTTCCTGCCGCTATAATTTGTAGTGTTCAAATTATAAATTGTAACGTCATACCGAGAGCCGTAGTTTTACTCCATAAAGAGCGGAAAAGTAATAAGCGAGAAATTTTTTCATTATTTTACTATGGTTGTCAGCGAGAAAAAGTTTAATAAAGGTTTGAAATTATGTTTAAAGTTTGTTGCAAGTCGCTAAGTACTGTCATTCCCATACAGTGTATTTCGAAAGTTTCGCCGCATTATATGGCATTTTTTGCGATTTCTATTGGTTATGCCGTAATATCTTTTTGTTACCTCACGGTAAGGAATGTGTGTACCAAATTTGGTTGAAATCGGTCCAATGGTTTAGGAGAAAATGAGCAGCATTGTAGCTAAATGCAGCAGTTTTTCACGCATCTCATTGTTTTTGACGACATATCTCGTGAACTATATATCTTATGTGATTCTTACACTTACGGCGACCGTCCTTATGGATTGAAGGTTACGTGTACTAAATTTCATAGAGATTGGAATAAAACTGTAGATTTGTATGCAACAAGTACAAATATACGGACACTCTGCTTTATATATTAGATTGGTTCCTGAAAACAGTTTTCAGACTTGGCGCTTATTCATCATTCTGTATTATAAAACATTCTACGAGGCGGGTCCAGAAAGTAAGTTCCGTTTGGTAATAAAATGAAATTGTACACAGATAAAGAAGAAATTTTTATTGCACAAAATTCTACAACTCATAAACTACTTTTCCACATAACTCCCGAAATTTTGCAGGCATTTGTCATAGCGTGCATCAGGTTTTGTATACCTTCTTCATAGAAATCTGCCGCCTGTGACTTCAACCAGTTGGAAACAGTGAAATTTGGGGGAAGTCCATAGCGAGAGCACTAATTGTAAACCTACGGTTTTCCTGCATCTTGTCATCAATCGCGTGAACCAGTTCTTCTGTAACCAAAGGTGGACGCCCACTTCGTTCTTCATCGTGCACATCACTACGCCCGCCATTGAACTGTCGGACCCATCTTCTCACCATCGAATCACTCATCGCATTTGGTCCGTAAACATCACAAATTTGCCGATAAATTTCACTCGGTTTCACTTTCCTGGCATTCAGAAACCGAATTACCGACATGATTTCACAGGCGGCGGGATTTTCAATAAACGCCGACATTTCAAACGAGCACAACAAAGCGTATGTAACTGACAGCGATCTCCAAATGGCGCACGTTCTTCTCCTTGATACACATCGTCTACAGCGCATGTGCAGAACTGCAGTCGCAGCGCTGCAGCGGAGATAAATTGAAACGGAACTTACTTTCTGGACGCGCCTCGTTTATGAACCTTTTGTTTGCAGTTACAGACAGACACCTCTGATAAATAATCTTCAAATAGGATTTGTTCAGCATAACATGAAAATACAAGAAACAAAAATTATTTAGGGAAAATAAATTGCAGCGTCCCTATTTTATTTTGATAAACACAAACAATGTTGAAACTTCCTGGCAGATTAAAATTGTGTGCCGGAACCGACACTCGAACCTGGGACCTTTGCCTTTCGCGGGCAAGCGCACTACCGACAGTGCTATCCCGACACGACTCACGATGCCGCCACACAACTTCCGCCAGTACCTCGCCTCCAGAGTGAAAGATTCATTCTGGAAACATCCCTTAGGCTGTGGCTAAGCCATGTCTCCACCATATCCTTTCTTCCAGGGTGGAGACATGGCTTAGCACAGCTAAGGGATGTTTCAGAATGAATCTTTCACTTGGAGGCGAGGTACTGGCGAGAAGTTGTGTGGCGGCATCGTGAGTCGTGTCGGGATAGCGCAGTCGGTAGTGCGCTTGCCCGCGAAAGGCAAAGGTCACAGGTTCGAGTGTCCCGGTTCCGGCACACAATTTTAATCTGCCAGGAAGTTTCATATCAGCGCACACTCCGCTGCAGAGTGAAAGTTTCATTCTACAAACAATGTTGGTACTTATGACCAAAGTCTCTATTTTTGTTGTTGTTCAGTTCCGAAATTACGGTGGGGGGGGGGGGGAGTGGGAATATGAGGGCCTGCACCGCGTGGCAGAAATGTACGCTACGCCACTGTTGAGAAGTACCACGCCCTGCCATCAGCAGTTATAGAACGTGGACAAACTTCATAATAATTAAAAAGCTGCACCGACCACTTTCCGCTGTCTGAGAAGTGGATGCCGATGAAGTAACCCGTCGGTCCTGGAGTGTAGACTAACGAGTTCTCATCAAGAACGGAAGAGCTCTGCACTTTCACTCTCAAATTAACAGCAAGTGCCACTTTCAGCTTCCACACAGCCACTTGTGAGCCAAGAGCGCAGAAAAAAAGTGCTGCTTTCCACTACGCCGCGAACAATATAGGATGCAGAAAGATTGTTCACGAAGTTTAAACCCTGGAACCACACGGAATAGCCGTGTGGTTTAAGGCGTTATGCTACGGACTGGGCGAGTTACAACAAAAATTCTATAGGGGGTGTACTAACCGGTCCTATACAGGGTGTTACAAAAAGGTACAGCCAAACTTTCAGGAAACATTCCTCACACATAAAGAAAGAAAATATGTTATGTGCACATGTTTCCGGAAACGCTTAATTTCAATGTTAGACCTCATTTTATTACTTCTCTTCAACTCACATTAATCATGGAATGGAAACACACAGCAACAGAACGTACCAGCGTGACTTCAAACACTTTGTTACAGGAAGTGTTCAAAATGTCCTCCGTTAGCGAGGATACATGTATCCACCCTCCGTCGCATGGAATCCCTGATGTGCTGATGCAGCCTTGGAGAATGGCGTATTGTATCACAGCCGTCCACAATACGAGCAGGAAGAGTCTCTACATTTGGTACTGGGGTTGCGTAGACAAGTGCTTTCAGATTCCCCCACAAATGAAAGTCAAGAGGGTTGAGTTCAGGAGAGCGTGGAGGCCACGGAATTGGTCCGCCTCTACCAATCCATCGGTCACCGAATCTGTTATTGAGAAGCGTACGAATACGTCGACTGAAATGTGTAGGAGCTCCATCGTGCATGAACCACATGTTGTGTCGAATTTGTAAAGGAACATGTTCCAGCAGCACAGGTAGAGTATCCCGTATGAAATCATGATAATGTGCTCCAGTGAGCGTAAGTGGAAGAACATGAGGCCCAATCAAGACATCACCAACAATTCCTGCCCAAAAGTTCACAGAAAATCTGTGTTAATGACGTGATTGCACAATTGCGTGCGGATTCTCGTCAGCCCACACAGGTTGATTGTGAACATTTACAATTTGATCACGTTGGAATGAAGCCTCATCCGTAAATACTAAATACTAAAATGAGGTCTTACATAGAAATTAATTGTTTCCGGACACATGTCCACATAACATATTTTCTTTCTTTGTGTGTGACGAATGTTTCCTGAAAGTTTGGCTGTACCTTTTTGTAACACGCTGTATAATTTTCCTTCCTCCTCCATGTCGGCATGGATGACGCACAACAGATGCGTTTGTACCGCAATGACAGTGTACGCGAGGGTTACTCCCCACTGCACTGCGTGAAGAGTAGAAACTCTAAAAGTTCACCAACCTGACGTCTTCTATAGATGTCGTCCCCACGCAGATGGTAGCGCACATGTCGAGGTTCTTGAAGTGAGGCTGAAATTATTAAGTTGCTGGCAGGAACTCGTCTAACTGTGGAATAATACTGAAGTTTTTTTCGGATCCCAGCAACACCACAGATCAAATGTAAGCAAGCCAAAACAGCCACATAGAAATAATTTCAATATAATTTCCAGGCTGATGTAGGCCTACAATAAATCAGTCAGTTTTCGTAAACAAAAACATCTTGTTGTTTGCAGATAACAGACTGTAAAAAATTGTCATTCCACAATTAATACACATGCAAATCCTGCGAATGACACGGTGTAAGTACCTTGAATAAATTAGGTCTAAAACATACAAAATTGTCAAACCAAACAACTTGTGCAAACAATTGTATAAATAAAACATGCAACATGTTATTATCTCTATATATAAAAGGAAGTGTCCCGATTGACTGACTGACTGACTGACTGACTGACTCATCATCGCCCAGCCCAAACCACTGAAGACAGGAACTTGAAATTTGTGGAGGGTGTTGATCTTACTCTGTAGGCGTCATTTAAGAAGCGATTTTTCGATATTCCGTCCGTAAGGGGGTGAAATAGGGGATGAAACGTTTTTTTGAAAATACGTAGCTGTTTAGGCAATTTTGAAGCTAGAACTACAAAATTTCGGATTTTAATTCAGGGTTCGAATTTAAAAGACACGTGTTTAGGCATTTTTTGAAATTCGACAAATAAGGGGGTAAAATAGGCGACGCAAAAAATTGATTTTCTAAAATATGTTGCTGTTAACTGAAATTTTAAGCTACAACCACGAAACTTCGGATATGGAATCTTGGTCAGGATTAAAAATCCACGATTTTTAGTATTTTTGAAAATTCAACAAGTAAGAGGGTTAAATAGAGGATCAAAAATTCTTTTTGAAAACACGTTGCTATTGATACAATTTTGAAGCTAGAGATGCAAAAATTGATATTTGTATAGTTGGTTAGACGTTAAAAAATACGTGTTTCGGTATTTTTGGAAATTCAATCATCAACGGGGTTAAATTGGAGAGGGGGTGTTTTTCGAAAATATGTTGCTATTTAGGCAATTTTGAAGTTAGAACTACAAATTTTCGGATTTGGATTCGGGGTTCAAATATAAAAGACACGTGTTTCAGTATTTTTGGAAATTCGACCAATAAGGGGGTGAAATACGGGATGCAAAAATTGATTTTCAAAAATATGGTGCTGTTAACTCAAATTTAAAGCTATAACTACGAAACTTAAGATATGGTTTCTTCATCAGGATTAAAAAGAAACAACTGGTGCAGACCAACCAGCCTACGAATGCGAAGCAGCGGGGGTTCAGCTAGTAAATATTAAACACCAGAAACCCACGGGAGATGGCACAATAAGTGCCGCAACTAGTTTGGGTTTTAAAACAAGCCGGCCGCGGTGGCCGATGGGACTGCGGCGCGCCAGTCACGGTCTGTACGGCCACAACGGTCAGGGGTTCGAATCCCCCCTCGGGCATGGATATTTGTGCCGTCCTTAGTGTTAGCTAGTTCGTAAGTAATTTGTAAGTTTAGGGACTGATGACCCCGTAGTTAGGTCCCATAAGCTCTACAAACATTTGGACATTTGAATATTAAAACAAAAAAAAGTGTCTTGCATAAGGCGGAATCAACCACAAATATAAACGATACTATTCGCACTCATCCAATATCGTATTCAGAAATATAGATTGCCGGCCGCTTGCAGCCTGCTGTCACGCTGTAAAAAAAAAAAGTTTGCGAGTGTCGTGGCTGTATATGTTACACTGTGGTTATACGTTACATAAAGGTTGGGCACGATTTCTAACAGGACTGCTTATCTTACTGGTTCGCACTTGTTTGTACAATTGCAGAGGCACCTGAAAATGGCAGCTACACTGCTAAAACTGGTTACGCTGTAGTAAAAATCACAAAAGAGCAAGCTTTGGCATCATTATCACTATCAGATGGTGCCCTGAAGACGTGCAAACTATCAGTACGAACACATGCAACATCTTCCGAAAGACGAAAACCGAATTTCGTAAACCGTTTTTCGCTGTCGTTTTACATGGCACAACCTGAATTGGATTTCATAGACCACTCAATATGGCAGCTACAAAACAGTTGAAAAAAAATTGTTCAAATGTTTGTATACCTTATGGGATTTAACTACGGGGTCATCAGCCCTAAACTACTTATGAAGTAACTAATAATAAGGACGGCACAAATATCCATGCCCGAGGGGGTATTCGAACCCCCGACCGTAGTGGCCGTGCAGACCGTGACTGGAGCGCCTCAGTCCCCTCAGCCATCGCGGCCGGAAAAAAAAAAATAAATACATAAAAAAATAAAACATAAAACATAAACAAACAAAATAAAAAAAGTTGATTCAGAACCTGATATAGTCATTACAATTGCTATTTTTCTTTACTTAAATACACAGATTCATGTTCACTCTAATATTTATATTTTTACTAGCTGTAAACCCTATGTTGCCCGGGTGTTTGTTTATCCTACACTCTGGTAGTCCACATCCCCTTCCCCCCTCTCTCTGCATCCACCTCTTTCTCTCCCATCTGCCGGCCGCGGTGGCCGAGGAGACTGAGGCTCTCCAGTCACGGTCTGCACGGCCACTACGGTCGGGGGTTCGAATCCCCCCTCGGGCATGGATATTTGTGTCGTCCTAGTTCGTAAGTAGTTCATAAGTAGTTTGTAAGTTTAGGGACTGATGACCCCGTAGTTAAGTCCCATAAGCTTTACAAACATTTGAACATTTTCTCCCATCACTCTGTTCGTTTCCACCTTTCCCTCTCTCGGCAAAGTTTTCTAAAAGGTACCATCTGTCAAGTGCAAATTTCATCAATATCGGAACAAAACTATAGATTTCTATGCAACAGAAACGCAGGGTCAATTTGAAAAACGCACTTTTTCGTTCTCAAATATTGCAGTTTTATTTCATACAACTCTTGTCATGAGGATAACGAAGAATAAAAAAATAAAAAATAATAATAATAATAAAAAGAAGAAGAAAAAGGGATCTGTGAAATCGGTCGAGCCGTTCTCAAGTTATGGCGCGACCAAGGTGTTTAGGGATCCGTTTTTATGTTGAAAAGTACCCTCCATCATGCACCGTATGAAACTTTAGGTAGACGGCGACCTTCCTCTTGTTTTGAAGGTCAAGCGTACGAAATTTCGTGTAGATCGGAATGAAACTAGATTTCATGAGTCTGTAGGAGAAGCAGTGGCGTAACTACGGGGGGAAGAGGGGAATAGAACCCCCCCCCCCAGAACCCGAAAGAGAGAGAGGGGGTGTGGGGGGGGGGAAGAAGAAAAGAAATCGTATAACAGCTATCTGGTAAACGTAAAGATTTGGAATTTGGGGTGTTTTACCATAAGCTTTCATCGAAAAGGGAGTGAATGAGTTTCTTCAGCGGGAGTGGTAGATGGTAGTCTGTCTGGAAACTGACTAAAATTTTGCTCGTCAAGCAGATCTATTCCCCCCCCCCCCCCAAAGCCAAGTCCTACTTACGCCACTGAGGAGAAGTATGCTCCGCCATGCACCTATCACAACATACTTTCTTATCTGACGTTTTCTACCTATAAAATACATTCCTGCCAAATTTCAGCTTCGTAGGTGAAGTAGTTTACGAGATTTCGTGTTTAGTCAGTGAGTGAGTGAGTGTCCTTTCGGTTTTATATAGATAGAGATTAAGAAAACAGAGTGCTTAATTTTGGAGAGAATTAAGGGAGACTTGCAGAAAAAAGTAAATAGTAAGATGCAGAACTGTATTGAAAACTTTATGTGATGCGACAGTTTTACGTCCTCTACAAGGAAACTATTGTGAGCGGTGGACTTCATTTCGTTTCATCATTTTCTGTGTGTGTGGGGGGGGGGGGGGGGGAGGGGGTCAGTTACTAAACGCTTCAAAAACATCCGAAATTACATGCACTCTTTGTTCCAGGTCCCTAACTACGCCCATTTTCCAATAATTGGCGCATAAATCTGGGTATTCTCATGTGGTGGCCTCTCATTATTTATGACGTCATCTCCTGAGCTATGTGTCGTGCTCTCTTGTTTTTGTGTCAGGGACCTACGTGGGCGTACAGTGAACACTTCACCAAAGTTTCATTGCAATCGAATGGATGGTTTATGAACACACAGAGGACATACAGACAAACATTCATATAAAGAAGGGATTGCTTGGTAGGACACATCCTTAGATATCGAGAAATCGTAAATTTAGCATTGAAGGGAAGTGTGTGGGGTAAAAATCGCAGAGGGAGACCAAGAGACGCATATAGTAAGCAGATTGAAATGGGTTGCCGTTCTTATGTGGAGATGAAAAGGATTGCCCAGGATAGAGTAGGGTGGAGAGCTGCATCAAACCAGTTTCCGGATTAAAGACCGTTATATATAAATACAGGGTGTTACAAAAAGATACGGCCAAACTTTCAGGAAACATTCCTCACAAACAAAGAAAGAAAATGTTATGTGGACATGTGTCCGGAAACGCTTAATTTCCATGTTAGAGCTCATTTTACTATTTCTCTTCAAATCACATTAATCATGAAATGGAAACACACAAGAACAGAACGTACCAGCGTGACTTCAAACAGTTTGTTACAGGAAATGTTCAAAATGTCCTCCGTTACTGAGGATACGTGCATCCATCCTCCGTCGCATGGAATCCCTGATGCGCTGATGCAGCCCTGGAGAATGGCGTATTGTATCACAGCCGTCCACAATACGAGCACGGAGAGTCTCTACATTTGGTACCGGGGTTGTGTAAACAAGAGCTTTCAAATGCCCCCATAAATGTAAGTCAAGAGGGTTGAGGTCAGGAAAGCGTGGATGCCACGGAATTGGTGCGCCTCTACCAATGCATCGGTCACCGAATCTGTTGTTGAGAAGCGTACGAACACGTCGACTGAAATGTGCAGGAGCTCCATCGTGCACGAACCACATGTTGTGTCGTACTTGTAAAGGCACATGTTCTAGCAGCACACGTAGAGTATCCCGTATGAAATCATGATAACGTGCTCCAGTGAGCGTAGGTGGAAGAACATGAGGCCCATTCAAGACATCACCAACAATTCCTGCCCAAACGCTCACAGAAAATCTGTGTTGATGACGTGAATCGAGGATGTACAGTACATACTAACAAAACAATTGGGTATTTTGAAATTGTCTGCACGAATTATTTCAATTTACATTTAAAGAGAAATACTAAAATGATCTCTAACATGGAAATTAAGCGTTTCCTGACATATGTCCACATAACAAATTTTCTTTCTTTGTGTGTGAGGATTATTTCCTGAAAGTTTGGCCGTGCCTTTTCGTAACATCCTGTATATAGATTTCACGATAGAAAATGTCACTCTGCCTATATCTTAACAAGAAAACAGAATCTGTCAAGACAAGAACGCTTCAAAAACGGTTGCGTTAAGGTGGGCACGAAAATCGATTGCGGAACTGGAAAACCGCTTTACAGAAGCGGATTACCAGAATCGATTTTGGTGTGTTTACATGACCAACCAAAAGCGGATTTGGGATATCGGTGTACGAAATATCGGTTTTGGAAGTCATCCATGTAAACGGGGCGTATAATTGTATTTCAGAAAGGCACTGCCAGTAGGGATGCAAACGATACATAGATGTTTTGAAAACATCGATGTTTTGTCTATAAACATCGATGTTAACATCGATGTTTTGAACAGCGATATATCGCCGATGCATCGACGACAAAATTCCAAAACTGTCGACATCGTGAAGCTTTTTGTTCTACTACAAAAAAGAGTAAGTAACTTGAAATATTGAATAAAACAGTGTGCATTAGAATTTTTCTTGTACCGGTAATTATTAGATTCGTGACTGTAGAAGTTATTGGACCTTCACGACACTGGAGAATGCAGATATTGCGAAGACAAATCCCAAATCCTTCAACAAAATTAAAAGCTTCCATGTTTATTATTTGTCATATTGCCTCTTGGAGTCTATCTAGTTTTTTATGTTTATCTTTGGTGATTAATCTGATGTTTGTCCAGCACGGGCTGCTGGCATTGCTGAAATTTCACCCTCCAACATCAGTGGAATCGAATCTTTCACAGTGTTACCCCGTCAGACTGATATCGTACTGTCAAAACGTCAGTTAAAACATAAAACAAAAGTCGACGAAAAATCCGAGACAAAAGCCAACAAGCCAAGTATAACATAAATTTTCATTTCAGCAAGGTACATCATTTGATAAACGTCATTGGTGAATATTCATTTTAAAAATACATTATTAAGTATTAACTGAAAGATGCGTAATGTTTAATTTTATCCACGTCGACAGCTAAGAAAAATGCAATACGTCAACAAAGCACAAGTTATTTCGCATGTAATGAACAACTCGATGTAAATCCAAGTGAAATCAGCGCAATAGGTAGCGAAACCCTATTCGCAACTTCTTTTTCATTCTAATCTGCCATTTCGCTGTGTATTCGTAGCCTAGTGAAAGAACATGAATAAGGCAGATACTTTCTGGCAACACAGCTTCATTTCAGTGTGTTTTTCCTAATGTTTCTTAAACGTATGGAAATACCGGAAAAACATCGATGTATCGTTTTTCAGAGAGAAGTTTTTTTTAACATCGATATTTTTTCGCAGGAACATCGATGTTTTTATCAACGATGTTGCATCCCTAGAGCCCTTTTTAAACGATGAACGAAGGTGAACAAGATAGATAATAGTCTACTGAAGCGCTCCTAGCGTACTAGCCCTGAACTACAAGCTCAAGCAAGATCTTGTGGCAGCGTGTTTAGACGATAAACGTAATCGAACAGTAATACCCGATGTTGAACGTGAGGTTATAAAAGCCGATTTGTTATGTAGGAAGTCATAGTTTAATACTGGAATTGAGGAAACAACGCTAAATGTTATTGACGGCCAAAGGAAACCTTGCAATCGATGGTTTTTGGTCAACTTAGTGTGGTAAAGTTCTGGGTAGAGAAACAACATTTCAAAACATTCACATCTATTTTCAAGCGAAAAAAAATAAAATTATGAACACATCAAGCAATATTTTTAAGAGCGTAAATAGAACTTCTTTACTTTATCTACTACGATTTGCCCAATGACATTGTTAATAACGTCATGCACAACTGAATTTTTGTCTTTCATTTGGACTGACTTTTTCATTTAAAATGCTATTTAATGAAAATTGCATCATCAGATTACAATCTTATTCAAATAAACAATTGGCGTCAGTCTTTTCTGTTACGATATTGCAAATCATAAACCATTTTTCGGTTTCAGATGTACGACCTCGCTTTTCGGTGGACAATAATTGAGATAAATATTTAAGTCGTCATGAAACATTTGCAATTTATCGCTAAACCAAAGTATAATAATAAACTAAAGATTAATAATAAGACAAGTTTGCGTGCAAACCGTGTAATTGTCGACTACAGTATGAGAATCGCGTGACGAAAATAGGTTAACTTCCGATGTCAGCAGACGACCGTTCAATCAAAACAATCTTCTTGAGAAAGCTTAACGTGACGTTGACGTAAGGTGACGGTCTGGTGACGGACAGTGTGAATGCCGTCATTAGAAATACACTTTGTAATACATTCTGATCATAAACTTCGACATAATGCAAAATATACGTGAATACGAAGGAAAATGGCGGACTAACTGGAGCGGCGACCGCAGCAGACAGCTGCTAGCTCGCGCATGCGCAGTGAACCCACTAGTACCGAATTTAGAACTCGTCCTATTTCTTTATCGCTATAATTATCGCGCTTCGATACTAGCGCGATCATACTAGTGCAGCCGTTCAAACGACTGACGGCAGCCATTAACGCAACTTGTTAGCAATCTATTACAAGTTCGTTGATCGTTTAAAACGGGCTTAACTGCCAGACATCCGCTGGTAGTGCGGCGAGGCGCCGCAGGGAGCGCTGAAGACTGCGCTAGGCGCCCGCTGTGTGCATTCCGCGGTACTCACCAGAGAGGTCTGCATGTCGGCGGTCTGGGTTCGACGCCGGTCGTGGCTGGGCGCGGCGGCCGCCCGCCGGCTTATATAGGCTCGGCTGCTTTCGCCTCTCACTGCGGCGTTTCATAACGCCAGGCCAGGCCACTGCCCCACACGCGGAAAAATACGCCACAGTAGAGAGCAGTGTTGCCAACCTAGTGGATTGTCCACTAATAAGGCTAGTTTACACGACGACACTACGTTTCATGAAACTGCGCTACTGGCCAATGCGCATGCGCGGTAGGCGTCCACGCAACTCGTTGGCGAAACTAAACAGTTTCGTCACCTTCCAACTTTGGCGAAACTGATTGCGCGTGTTTTGAGGTTAGGTTATGACCAATACAGAGCAAAATATAATATACAGGGGGGAACAGAAGAAATAATTCGGTTTTTGAAGATATATGCGTTTCGTAGGTGTTTGTGCGATTTTAACGGCGTGTTAGTGCTCTTCTAGCAATTATTAGTGAAATTAAATATTGATCTGTTGACGATTAGTGAATTGCAGACTAAAATACATCCCATTCAAAATACCTATACAAACGAAGTACGGCAATTGTGAATTTCGGAACACGGTAGAAGTACTGCAGAGACGAATATCTACTTGACAAGAAACGTAATGCAATTTGTAATTTCAGTTCTGGTAACAATGCTTCGCGCCTAACGGTAACTTGTTTCTTTATTGCATTACTAACTCTGTTTGTAAGAACGTGAACTTCTCTGGTGACATTCAAAGTTGATTAAAATAACTTCTAGGGTCTTCAATCACAATTTCTTTCAGCAAGGTCGCTGAGCAACAGAGCTGACGTCTTTTTTAAATCCATTCACGAACCCAAACACGTTTCTTATTCTTTTTATGTTTAGTCTTATGCAGCGACTTCAAATAGACAAGCAATAGATTCGCCACACCTCTTACAGCTACCAAAACTTTCATTCTACGGCACTCACAAAACAACGTAACTGAAGTGTGTAGTATTGGCGCCGTGTCTACAGACATACACGAAACCAGTTGCGCGAAATTCATTTCATGCAATGAGTTTCGCAACCTAGTTTCGTCGTGTAGACTAGTCTTAAGGGCCGGTTCGTCCATCTCTCGTTAATCTTCTCGTTAGTAAACGAGAAGATGCCTTTAACGTTCAGTTAAATGTGCTCGTTAAGTGCATTGCGTTTGTCATAGCCAGATACACCTCTCGTTTGCTAACCTGGAGAAAACGAGAAGGTACGATGGTTTTCGACTATGTTGACAATAGAAACAAATGAAAGTGCAGTCTGAATAAACTAATTTTTAGTAAAATGATTTCCAGTCCATGGTGTACAGTAATCAGTGAGAATAAATATTCCTTCAGTAAAAAACCTTCTTGCCTGCAAATTGTTTTATTAATTAACTAGATGACGCGGTGAACTTCGTATCACTCACAACGTTTACACGCAACCCATCTTCCGGAAGGCGAAAACCGATTTTCGTAAACCGTTTTTCGCTTACGTGTTTACATGGCATAGCCTGAATCGGATTTCGTAGCTCACTTAACATGGCGGCTGGAAAACAGCTGATTCTGTTCCTTATTTAGTCTGCACAATCGCTATTTTTCTTTATTTAAATACACAGATTTATGTTCACTCTAATATTTATTTCTAATAATTTTTTTTTTTCACATTAGAGAATATCACTCTTTCCATATGTGCCGAAAATTCTTGACAAGAAAACACAATCTGACAAGCCAAGAACGTTCCAAAAACGGTTGCGTTTACATGTTTACATGGGCACGAAGATCGATTGTGGAACTGGAAAACCGCTTTAGAGAAGCGGATTTCCAGAATCGATTTTGGAGTGTTTACATGACCAACCAAAAGCGGAATTGGGAAATCGGTTTACGAAACCCGTTTTTGGAATCCCATGTAAACGGGGTGACTTACCTCTTAATATAAATCGTACTAATTTAAATCATATATATTTTAGACCCAGTAACTATATAAAGGCATTTTCTTTGAACGTCAAATGTGCAAAATTTTATCGCAATTGTACGAATGATATTGATATCCCAAAGAAAAGAGCTCTTTGAGTTTTCCACAAATTTTCCTATTTTCTGGCCAACTATTCCAAACGTTTACTTCAATCAAACCTTCCTCTCGCTTTGAACGTCGAATGTACAAAGTTATATCGCACATTGATATTTCATAGAAAAATCTCTTTCTATTTTTTCTTTATTTTCCAATTTTCTGGAAAACTTTTCCAAATTTTTATTTCATAAGGAAGTAACTCTTGCTTTGAACGTAAAATATGCAAAATTTTTTCGCAACCAGATGAATGATATTGATAACCCATTGAAAAAAGCTCTTTCAGTTTCTCGTGAATTTCCAAATTTTCCGGGTAACTTTCCCGATTTTTTAGTTCATAAGAACGTTCATCTTTCGTTGAACGTCAAATGATCAAAATTTTATAGCAAGCGGATGAACGGTTCTCAACTTATAGTATTGAGTACATTTAGAAATACATTGAAAAAGAAACTTGGTTCGAATTTTGCGACTTTCCTTTTTAACTGTCTCTATTTTTTTTAGTGAAAATTTTTCCGAGACCATAAGATGAAAACAACAAAAGAATTACCCCTCTACGTCGTGCGAATAGTCAGTTATAGTGCTGAATTCAATAAAAACCACATTGAAAAACGCACTTTCAGTTTTTCTCAAATTTTCCAAATTTCTGGTAGATTTTCCAAAAAAATTACTTCATACATACTTCGTCCTGTCAAACCGTACTCAAGTGATGCTCTTACAACCATGGGGCAATTTATTTTTATTCGTAGAAAAAAAAATCGCTTTCGGTTTTTCCTAAATTTTCCTACTTTCCGGACGACTTTTCTAAATTTTTATTTGATGCAAATCTTCATATTGCTTTCAACATGGAATGTACGAAATTTTATCGCAATTAGACGAACAGTATTAATAGCTCACTGGAAAAAGCTGTTTCAGTTTTTCCCGATTTTCCTTTTTTCCGGACAACTTTTCCATAGTTTATCGCCGTTTAAACCTTCCCTGGACTTAGACAAATATTTCAAAACTAAAATTAGTCAAATCGTTTCACCTGTTCTCGAGTTTTATTGAGACTAACGAACAGCAATTCATTTTTATATATATAGATGACGCGTTTCGCCCTTTATGTGTAAATTCTGTCACGCAGATAATCTGAAGATGCCCTGCTAAAGGGCGAAACGCATCATTAATTAATAAAACAATTTGCAATCAAGACGGTTTTTTACTGAAGGAATTTTAGTATGTCCATGGAATAAAAAGCTGTTCGCCATATTTCACTATCAGGGAAGAGGTTAGCAGACAGTTGTTATTTGGCGCTATGGAAAACAAACGTGAAAGAAGATCGAATTTTACAAGAAATTATTGGGATATGTATTGGAATGTAAAAAAAAAACCGGCGCTACGACATGGAAGGAAAAGAAAGCGACACGTTCGGGTGTGGCAAATGAATTCAGTGCTGTCCATGGAACATGTAGGACAGCAAAAGTGTTTAGGGCCTAGTACGTTAAAATAATACCAAGTGAGCAGTACCCTAGTGCAAGCAAGAACTTGCACATATGCGAAAGTACAGTGATCTTTTAGATCGGAGGACGAAATCACATTTTAGGCCTTACACTAGGCCCGATAAGCATAAGTAAATACTGAATTAATAAGCTTGCAGACATAAATAATGTATTCTGTTTTCTATTACGACAGATAACTTGCAAAATACATTACTATCTGTTGGACTCTTCAGATGGTCGTGGAGTTTTTCATGCAGCGTTTCCAAAGTGGCTTTGCGAAGACGAAATCGCGTAACAAATCCTGTGTCATGCCAGCCAGCATTACAAATAATTTAGACGAACATAAATAGGTATAGGACGCCTTATACGGGCAATGACCTCTAGATCGTCCAAAATATTGACATCGTCTTCATTGTCAACCAAATCTCTTATTCCAGCCATTTTCATCATACCGATTCTCACTTAACTATAAAAACTATAGTAGTTACCCATAAGTTTGTATTTTGATATCGCAACAATAATTTTAAGTTTATCCTACGTATCTGCGATATATCAAACTCATCTGATCGCTACTGACATGGATGGGGAGAGAAATATGACGATACAATTTTCCAATAGAGCTGCTTTCCACATTAGTTTTTCATGCATGTAGTGATTCTGTTATTTTGTTGGATAAATCGGTCTTTATCACGTGAATATATTGCGGTATTTTAGCGCTTTAGAATCCTGCCATTTTCATACAGATTCTCACTTAACTGATCGTGTAACGAGCAGAATTTGACTCGTTATTCGTTAACTTCGACTCCCACGAACCACAGACATTGCCGAGGTGGGGTGGCTTGCGTGCCTCAACGATACAGATAGCCGTACCGTAGGTGCAACCACAGCGGAGGGGTATCTGTGGAGAGGCCAGACAAACGTGTGGTTCCTGAAGAGGGGCAGCAGCCTTTTCAGTAGTTACAGGGGCAACAGTCTGGATGACTGACTGAGCTGGCCTTGTAACATCATCTAATGTGGCTTTGCCACACAGCTACTGCGAACGGCTGAAAGCAAGGGGAAACTACAGCCGTTACCTTTCCCGAGGACATGCAGCTCTACTGTATGAACATATGATGATGGCATCCTCTCGGGTAAAATATTCCGGAGGTAAAATAGTCCCCCATTCGGATCTCCGGGCGGGGACTACTCAGGAGGATGTGATCATCAGGAAAGACAATACTGGCATTCTACGGTTCGGAGCGTGGAATGTTAGATCCCTTAATCGAGTAGGAAAATTAGAAAATTTAAAAAGGGAAATGGATAGGTTAAAGTTAGATATAGTGGGGATTAGTGAAGTTCGGTGGCAGGATGAACAGGATTTCTGGTCAGGTGAGTACAGGATTATAAATACAAAATCAATTGGGGGTATCACTGGAGTAGGATTGATACTGAATAAGAAAATAGGAATGCGGGTAAACTACTATGACCAGCACAGTGATCGCATTATCATTGTCAAGATAGATACGAAGCCAACACCGACAACCGTAGTACAGGTTTATATGCCAACTAGCTCTGTCGATGATGAGGAAATCGAAGAAATATATGAGGAGCTAAAGGAAATTATTGAGACAATTAAGGGAGAGGAAAACTTAATTGTTATGGGAGACTGGAATTCGGTAGTAGGACAAGGAAGGGAAGGGAAGATAGTAGGTGAATATGGTCTGGGCAAAAGGAATGAAAGAGAAAGCCGCCTGGTAGAATTTTGCACAGAACATAATTTAGTTATAACAAACACCTGGTTCAAGAATCACAAAAGAAGGTTGTATACGTGGAAGAGACCAGGAGACACCGGAAGATAACAGATAGATTTTATAATGGTCTGACATAGATTTCGGAACCAGGTTCGACAGTGTAAGACATACCCAGGGGCAGATATAGACTCTGACTATAACTTGTTGGTTATGAACTGTAGGCTGAAACTAAAGAAACTACAAAAAGGTAGGAGAGAAAAATAAGGAGATGGGACCTGGATAAATTGAAGGAACCTGAGGTTCTTAAGAATTTCAAAGGGAGCTTTAGGCAACAACTGACAGAAACAGGGGAAAATAAAACAGTAGAGGAGGAATGGGTAAAACTGAGAGATGAAATAGTGAAGGTAGCGGAGGAGAAAATAGGTAGGAAGGCAAGTCCTACAAAGAATCCTTGGATATCACAGGAGGTACTAAATTTAATCGATGAAAGGAGAAACTATAAAAATGCAGTAAATGAAACAGGCAAAATGGAGTACAGACGACTAAGAAATGATATTGACAGGAAGTGCAAAATGGCTAAGCAGGAGTGGCTAGAAGGCAAATGGAAGGATGTAGAAGAATGTATAAATAGGGGAAAAATAGATACAGCCTACAGGAAAATAAAAGAAACATTTGGAGATAAGAAAAACAGCTCTATGAATATCAAGGACACTGACACTGATGGAAAACCAGTTCGCAGCAAAGAAGGGAAAGCTGAAAGGTGGAAAGAGTATATAGAGGGGCTATACAAAGGAAATGAACTTCGAGACACTATTGTAGGAAGGGAAGAGGATGTAGATGAAGATGAAATAGGAGATACTGTACTGAGAGAAGAATTTGACAGAGCCCTGAATGACCTAAGTCGAAACACGGCCCCTGGAGTAGATGATATTCACTCAGAGCTACTGAAGTCTCTGGGAGACCTGGTGTGTAAGATGTATGAGACAGGGGAAGTACCTTCAGACTTTAAGAAAAATGTTATAATCCCCATCCCTAAGAAAGCAGGTGCAGACAGGTGTGAAAACTACAGAACCATCAGTTTAATACGTCATGGCTGCAAAATATTAACGTGAATTATATACAGAAGGATGGAAAAGCTGGTAGAAGCCGACCTTGGGGAAGATCAGTTTGTGTTCAGGAGAAATGTAGACACACGGGAGGCAATACTCACTTTACGGCTTATCGTAGAAGATAGATTAAGAAAAGGCAAACCTACATTTCTAGCTTTTGTAGATTTGGAGAAGGCTTTTGACAATGTTGATTGGAATAAACTCTTTCAAGTTCTGAAGCAAGCAGGAGTAAAATATAGGGAACGTAAGGTTATTTACAACTTGTACAAAAACCAGACAGCGGTTGTCAGAGTTGAAGGGCATGAAAGGGATGCAGTGGTTGGGAAGGGAGTAAGACAGGGTTGTAGTCTTTCTCCATTGTTGTTCAATTTGTACATTGAGCAAGCTATAAAGGAAAGCAAGGAGAAATTTGGTGAAGGAATTAAAGTTCAGGGGGAAGAATTAAGAACATTGCGTTTTGCCGACGACGTAGTAATTCTGTCAGATACAGCAAAGGACCTGGAAGAGCAATTAAACGGAATGGACAGTGTGCATATAAGATGAAAATTAACAAGAGCAAAACTAGGATAATGGAGTGCAGTGTAAGAAAATCAGGTGATGTTGAAGGAATTAGATTGGGAAACGAAGCAATAAAGGAGGTAGATGAGTTTTGTTACTTGGGCAGTAAAATAACAAATGATGGTCACAGTACAGAGGATATAAAATGCAGATTGGCAATGGGTAGAAAAGCGTTCTTGAAAAAGAGAAATTTGTTAACATCGAATATTGATTTAAGCCTAAGGAAGTCCTTTCTGAAGGCATTTGTATGGAGTGTTGCCTTGTATGGGAGTGAGACATGGACGATAAACAGTGGGGACAGGAAGAGGATTGAGGCTTTTGAAATATGGTGCTACAGAAGAATGCTGAAGATTAGGTGGGTGGATCGCGTAACTAATGAGGAGGTACTGAACAGAATTGGAGAGAAAAGGAATTTCTAGCATAACTTGACTAAAAGAAGGGATAGATTGGTAGGACACTTTCTTAGACATCAAGGAATTGTGAATTTAGCGTTGGAGGGAAGTGTGTGGGGAAAAAATCGCAGGGGAAGACCAAGAGATGGATACAGTAAGCAGATTTAGACAGATGTAGGTTGTCGTTCTTATGTGGAGATGAAGAGGCTTGCTCAGGATAGGGTATTGTGGAGAGCTGCATCAGACCAGTCTCCGGACTGAAGACCACAACAACAACATTCGTTAACTTAACGGCCAGTTGGAGGTCTTTTAACGTCAGGTTAACTCATAACGAAACATTGACAAACGCAGTTCTCTGCTAACGACAAGTTAAAATTTTAACTGGAACTTAACGAGACATTGACAAACTGGCCCTAAAACTTGTCGTTTTACCCTCCGTTTAGTGGCGAAATATGGCTTCTAGTGGCTAGTGGATTTTATAGTGGTTTAGAAGAATTCAGTCTGTTACTGAAAATGTGATCTCAAAGCACTACGCTAGTTATGACTCGAAATATTTCACTTATCTACGGAAGACAATAGTGATGAACTACAATATGACATCACACTCCACAGATTACAAACGGGATTCCGTGTAAAATAAACAGTTATTTAGTAGCGGCTAGTTCATTTGACGAGGAAAGGCATCTTGCGCAGCTTCATGGAATGCAGCCACCAGCTTCAAACAGTGGCTGCTCACTTGTTCCACTGTAGCTCCGAATAACCGCTGAGCGGTTCTCGGTTCACGTCACGTGTGCAGAAAAAGTACTCTACGGCCGTCGTTCGTGGTGAGCACTGTACGTTACTGTGATTCTCGCTGTATGGTATTATTTCACGACTTCATACGTGTCTAACTATGCCAAAACCACTATATGTGCAAAAGTTTCGGGAGTCTTGGCTTCAAGACCCACATTTAAAAATAGTGCCTCATTCCAATGCCGATGTCGAGAGGTTATTTAGCAGTATGAATGTAATAAAAAACAAGCAAAGGAATAGAATGAAGCTACATCTTTTAACTAGGGTTGCCATATTGAACTGGAGGCAGGCCCGGAGACCAGACGTGTTCCCCTCCCCCTTGGCCAATGACTCACCCCCCCCCCCAACCAGGATTACACGTGAATTCTAAAAGACAGAAAAAAAACCCTAATCATCTCCTTCCTCCCAGCAAGTATCCCCCCCCCCCCCTGGTGGAAGAAAAGTCTGAATATATTTTAAGAACTAGAGTTCAGAATGTTGCTCTCAATTACCAGTGTTGACAACGCACTAAGTAGTTCTTGATAAGTGGCTGATCGTTTTGAGAAACTGCTTTCTCCACTGGCCACGGAGTCTGGGAGCGTAAGATGAATTCTCAAGGCAAGGCAATACATACGTTCCATTTTTAGTCAGATAAGTGTTCCTTGAGCTTCAGGCGAATTATCTCTAGGTAGCAAAGATGCAAGCTTAACGATCTCTTTCATCAGGCCCTCTCCACTTACGTCACTAATATTAGCTGTTGTCAATATTGCTTCCAGGTTCTTGCACTTTTCACTTCCTCTAGCTGATTTAAATCAAGTTGTTGTTGTTGTGGTCATCAGTCCGGAGACTGGTTTGATGCAGCTCTCCACAATACCCTATCCTGAGCAAGCCTCTTCATCTCCACATAAGAAAGGCAACCTACATCTGTCTGAATCTGCTTACTGTATCCATCTCTTGGTCTTCCTCTGCGGTTTTCACCCAACACACTTCCCTCCAACGCTAAATTCACAATTCCTTGATGTCTAAGAATGTGTCCTACCAATCTATCCCTTCTTTTAGTCAAGTTATGCCAGAAATTCCTTTTCTCTCCAATTCTGTTCAGTACCTCCTCATTAGTTACGCGATCCACCCACCTAATCTTCAGCATTCTTCTGTAGCACCATATTTCAAAAGCCTCAATCCTCTTCCTGTCCGCACTGTTTATCGTCCATGTCTCACTCCCATACAAGGCAACACTCCACACAAATGCCTTCAGAAAGGACTTCCTTAGGCTTAAATCAGTATTCGATGTTAACAAATTTCTCTTTTTCAAGAACGCTTTTCTACCCATTGCCATTCTGCATTTTATATCCTCTGTACTGCGACCATCATTTGTTATTTTACTGCCCAAGTAACAAAACTCATCTACCTCCTTTATTGCTTCGTTTCCCAATCTAATTCCTTCAGCATCACCTGATTTTCTTACACTGCACTCCATTACCCTAGTTTTGCTCTTGTTAATGTTCATGTTATATGCACCTTTCAGCACACTGTACATTCCGTTCAATTGCTCTTCCAGGTCCTTTGCTGTATGTCATCGGCAAAACGCAATGTTTTTAATTCTTCCCCCTGAACTTTAATTTTTTCTCCAAATTTCTCCTTGCTTTTCTTTATAGCTTGCTCAATGTACAAATTGAATAACAATGGTGAAAGATTACAACCCTGTCTTACTCCCTTTCCAACCACTGCATTCCTTTCATGCCCTTCAACTCTGACAACCGCTGTCTGGTTTTTGTACAAGTTGTAAATAACCTTACGCTCCCTATATTCTACTCCTGCTTGCTTCAGAACTTGAAAGAGTATTTAAATCATAAAAAACTGAAAAAATACTTGCCATGATTCCGTAATACTTCGAATCTTTCATCCAGAGTGTTTACTGCCTTGTCAGAAACAACAAAAAAGAAATCTATTTTAAGGACTCTTTCCCGGACTTAACAGATTCATCTTCGCTCTCGTACGAAAATTGCCGTTTCGCACTTCTAGGCCTCACTTGGACTTCAGTAGGGAATTCCGGTGCAACTTTTAGTTTTTCAGCCAGCTCCCTTGCGTTGCTCATTACATCACTGAGTCCATTTTCAGACCTCATTTATTCAGAAAAACTTTGACTCTTTCAATGAGTTTGAGAGAACATGGAATATTGACTTCTTTTTTTCTGAAGTATTTTACTAACCAAGTTCACTCTATACAAAATCTCGTACCACGTTATTAAGGAGCAATGAGTTTGAGAGAACTTGGGATATTGACTTCTTTTTTCTGAAGTATTTTACTAACCAAGTTCATTCTATACAAAATCTCGTACCACGTAATTAAGGAGCAGAGAAGTCGGAAATCCGTTAACTTCTTGGCAATATTAACAGCTATAGTCTCGGTTGCATAGTGGTAGAGTGCCAGACTACAAATCCAAAGGTCGCGGGTTAGATCCCCGCCAGGTCCTAGGATTTTTATCTGTCACCTTCCACTTCTTTCACCTCTGGCAGTATTGCTCATGTGAAAAATACCGAGTAGCACCGTGGTTCGGAACCCACGTTAAACTGTAGGTTCCCCTATAACTGGCTGGGTAAGTCAGTTCGAAGGTCGGAGGAAGGCAACGGCATACCACCTCCAAATAGGACCATGCCTAGTAAAGCACTGTAGTGTTCAAACCAATCTTCGGATTGTTGACTGATTTACCTTTTTTTTATACTCTTCCCAAACACATCGATCTTGGCACCAGTGGTTGCTTCGTATACAGCATCGTACACTTGATCAATGTAATATCTCAATGGCCCGAGAGCATCAGTCCTATTTCCCAACGGGTTTCGCTCAGAGGCTTCAAAGTCAAGTTTGTGACGTGTGTACTTAATATACTTCACTTATTGGTCGATCCTGAAAAGAAAGTATAAATTTCTTGAAGAAGACTGAAAACCTTACAGCTGCCATTCAAGAAAGAGCTGCGTCATTCACCACGAGGTTGAGGGAATAACTGCCACAAGGAACGTAAAAGGCTCTTGGGTTAAGGTCGAGAATCCGTTTCTGAAGTCCCACGTGCTTGCCTTTCATATTAGAGCCATTGTCGTATCCCTGACCACGCATGTTTTACAAAGGTATTCCTCTTTTTTCCAGCTCCTCTAACAAACAAGTAGTTAAGCCTTCGCCAGTTGTATCTGTCACCTGAATAAACCCAAGAAAGTGTTCTCTTACAATGACTTCTTTTCCTGGTACTGAAGTAATAAACCACCAGCGTCAATTGAAGACCTAACATTCTAAATGTGCTAAGGACCAAAAATAAAGTTCTGAGATATAGCAAAGAAACTGTATTGTTTGTCGTACGAAATTAATACACACATTTTATAGCATTATACCGTTTATTAACATCCAGTTAATACAAACTATACATCAAGTCACGAGAAAATTGCACTAAATTGGCGAGAAGAAAACAAAATTAAAAACGTAAAATCAGAAGGTGTCTTACAAATTGCGTTATTCAGAATTAATGGGCTAAGCCCAACAAGGGTATCAAGCTGTAGCGCTTGACGAAGTATATCTAAAAATAGGAAATGAAACAATGTTAAACAAATATCTTCAGTTTGCAGCATCATTACACAAATCAGTAAAAAACTGACGATGGCGATGTGGTATAAAAGGTAACGTAGCAACCATTCCTCAGGATGTTTACTATTCCAGGTGACGTATTTTAATTTGTGCAGCAGAACTGATGTGTAGCTTCGTCGTGTTGATCACATTATCAGCAGCAACCTGGAAGATAATAAAGTCATTTTCTTCCATTCTGAGTGTTTTGAATGGGAGAGAAGGGCGTGTTGAAGTAATTACTTCTTGTAAATCATCAGGTACGTAAAATGTAACTACCTTCTTGAACTTTTCTATTAAGGCAAACTTTCTGCGGCCTGAAACCAGATACTTATAGACCAAATAGACCACATGCCACAAGGCACTGCGAACATGTACATATATATAAGTACACGGTTTTTATTTTGTCCACAGCAGTTGTCACTCTAAATGACAAGTTTCTTTTTATTACCAGTTACACTGACTATTTTTGGTGCAATTCAAGATGCGGAACAGACATGATGCTATGCTGTTAGCTCCTCGAGACCCTACACCCTCATGCCATAGACATTATTGCTTCACTGTTGTCATGAGCATGAACACTGAAGCTGATTATCGAGCACATTTAGAACGAAGAAGGTTGTGCAGCTAACACCAATGCTATCTGTCGGTGACTGTAAGAACCTCTTACGTTTTTCATATGACTAAGCGCTTTTAGTATAATGTACTTGAATTGATGTAGCACCTTTAGAGCGAAAAAAACACACAAATTTGAAAAAATGGTACTTAGCACATTTAGAATGTTAGGTCTTCAATTGTTCTCGGTGACTGACGTCTGGAGTGCAGTTTGGAATGATGGAATAATATTTTGCTTTCTGCAGTTCATTCAGTAAGTCTTCATTAACTGTACTAGAAAGCAGAGCAATAAATTCATTTTAAATTTGTTTGCTTGAATAACGAACATCGATTTCTTTTGACGTTACCCTGAGAAGATGTTCGGAAAGAAAAGTGTGAAATTTAGAAATGCTGCACTAGCTTTAGAAATTTCCATTGTTTACTTCGAAGACTATCGTTTGTGACGCGAAAAGCTAAGCCTTGGGTTCATAGGAATTGCACCAAGCAAAGTAGACACTCCAAAACTTGATACGAGTGTTCACTTTCAGATTTGATTATTTGTTGGTTCTGATCATAATTGTTTTGCCTAACTGCAGCCTTCGGAACAGTTCAGATAAGAAGGGGAAGCTTTAACATGTGACGGTGAGTTTTCTTGGTGACGTAGAAACGTTGAAAATTTTGCCAATCTGAAAATCCTTATGTTCCAGACAAGGAAATATTGTTATTACTAAGAAGTTTGCAAAATAAACAAAATAGCTCATTTTATGATGTTGAGTAACCAAGCCATTCTCGGGTGATTTCCTCCTCATTTGGCAATTTTGTTTTGTAATTGGCAACCGTGAATCATCTACGCGAAATCGATAGGGAAATTGAAGTTCTTAACCTGCTGCCTAGTTGTACAAGCACTGCAATTGAAGACTACACGAAAAGAAGGGGTTAAGTCCATTTTAAAGACTTTTCCGGAGAGTTATTTCAAAGTTTAAAACGTTGCAGTTTCATTGGTCATCGATATACGCTTCTGTAATTTATACAGTACATTCTACGACCTTTCTTTAGTAGTCTCTGAAAGTATATATATATATATATATATATATATATATATATATATATATATATATATATATATATATATATATATAACTGGACCCTTTACGTCTTCAGACTGTCTACCAAAGCTCTGTCTTTCTCTAGACTTACCACTGCAGCTTGAATCTGGATGTTCCATCGCCAGTTGAAACACCGTCCTCAGTTGGATATCACACGAAATTCAATCTACTACACCACAAAGAATTCAAGTGAATGTCAAGTCTACTCTGTGTTAGCACAAATCACGACACGATATTCGTTTCGGCCACAGCATAAAGCAAAGTAAAAAAGGTAAAGCAGTCAACAATCCGAAGATTGGTTTGAACACCAAAGTGCTTTACTAGGCATGGTCCTGTTTGGAGGTGGTGTGCCGTTGCCTTCTTCCGACCTTCGAACTGACTTACCCAGCCACTTATAGGGGGACCTACAGTTTAACGTGGGTTCCGAACCACGGTGCTACTCGGTATTTTTCACATGAGCAATACTGTCAGAGGGGAAAGAAGTGGAAAGTGACAGATAAAAGTCCTAGGACCTGGCGGGGCTGGAACCCGCGACCTTTGGATTTGTAGTCTGGCACTCTACCACTGTGCAACCGAGGCGCTGTAGCTAATGTGAAATCTGCTCCCTGTTTGCTTCGACAATACATATGAAAATCAACAATGACATTGCATTTAACGATGTCAACATTGATACTTCCGTAACAGCAGGAAGCTCACAGCTGAGGAATCGACACCGGCTGGACTTCACCCTTTCTTTCGGTGTTTCGGATGGACTTTACCCGTTTTCTCAGTGTATACCATATTTTTATCTCGCTATAACTCAGTGACTAAACCCATTACATTCATTTAAGTTCACCCAACTGAAAGTACATCTGATGAACTTCATAAGGATACCAGTAACTCATTTTCGTGAAATTTGGACTTAACCCCTTCTTTCCGTGTAGTCTTCAATTGCTAACGCGCGCGACCGCGGCGACGAGTGTACCAGTTTGTCAGCAGCGCAGATCGAACCAGCCGGCAAATGCGTGAGTTTCACTGCACGGATACTGCGGCTCTGTGGCTAGACTGTACGGTCGAGTTGTGACAGAAAAGTATTGAGCGCGCATCCAACAGACTCAGCCCCTGACCCTTCACCACCACCAGTACATCAGTTTCCTGACCACCTGTGCAGTAGTCTTTTGGAGTCAGGTGTCAGACTACAGAACAGCGCAAATATATAAGGTCACTAAATTTGCAAGTATGGCGCCCTATTACGGTCTAGATTCTGTTATCTATATCTATAAACGTGAATGTTTGTTCGGTGTACGTTTATCACGTATGAACCACAAGACATAAAGAGCTAAAAATTTGTACAGTTACTAATGTCTACCCGGGGAAGGCTTTAGGCACGGTTTTTTGGCGATCGGATACCTATGTATATACCAAATTTCTCCTTGCTTTTATATATATTATGGCGATCGGATAGCTATATATATACCAAATTTCTCCTTGCTTTCATATATATATATATATATATATATATATATATATATATATATATATATATATATAGCTATCCGATCGGCATAAAACCGTGCGTAAAGCCTTCCCTGGGTAGACATTAGTAACTGTACATAGTTTTATATATATACTAGCTGAACCCCCGCTGCTTCGCATGCGTAGGCTCTTTGGTCTGCACCATTTTTTTTCTTTTTAATCCTGACGAAGAATCCATTTCTTAAGTTCCGTAGTTATAGCTTGAAATTTGAGTTAACCGCACCAAAATTGGCTTAATAGCAAATTATTTTCAAAAAATGTTTCACCCCCTAATTGATTAATTTTCTGAAAATACCGAAACACGTGTCTTTTTAATTCTGAGCAAGAAAACATATACCAATTGTAGTGGTTGTAGCTTCAAAATTGCCTTATTAGCAAAAGATTTTTGAAAAACACCCCCTCTCCAACTTAACCCCCTTGACGGTTGAATTTCCAAAAATACCGAAACACGTATTTTTTAAATTCTAACGAACAATACAAATACAAATTTTTGTAGCTATAGCTTCAAAATTGTCTTGACAACAATGTGTTTTCGAAAAGAATTTTTGATCCCCTCTTTTAGCCCCTTAGTTGTTGAATTTCCAAAAATACCAAAACACATGTCTTTTTAATCCTGATGAAGAGTCTATAACCTAAGTTTCGTAGTTATAGCTTAAAATTAGAGTTAACAGCAACATATTTTTGAAAATAAATTTATTGCGCTTTCTATTTTACCCTCTTATTGGTTGAATTTCAAAAAAAAAAAAAAAAAAATGCCGAAACACGTGTTTTTTAAATTCGAATCCCGAATCCAAATCCGAAAATTTGTAGTTCTAACTACAAAATTTCCTAAATAACTGTATATTTTCGAAAAACACCCTCTCTCCAATTTTACCCAGTTGATGGTTGAATTTCCAAAAATACCGAAACACGTATTTTGTAACGTCTAACCAACTATGCAAATATCAGTTTTTGCAGCTCTAGCTTCAAAATTGTATCAATAGCAACGTGTTTTCAAAAAGAATTTTTGATCCTCTATTTAACCCTCTTACTTGTTGAATTTCCAAAAATAGTAAAAATCATGGATTTTTAATCCCGACCAAGATTCCATATCCGAATTTTCGTAGCTGTAGCTTAAAATTTGAGTTAACAGCAACATATTTTTGAAAATGAATTTTTTGCATCATCTATTTTACCCCCTTATTTGTCGAATTTCAAAAAATGCCGAAACACGTGTCTTTTAAATTCGAACCCTGAATTAAAATTAGAAATTTTGTAGTTCTAGCTTCAAAATAGCCTAGATAGCAACGTATTTTCAAAAAAACGTTTCATCACCTATTTCACCCCCTTAAGGACGTAATATCGAAAAATCGCTTCTTAAATGACGCCTACAGAGTAAGATCAACACCCTCCACAAATTTCAAGTTTCTATCTTCAGTGGTTTGGGCTGGGCGATGATGAGTCAGTCAGTCAGTCAGTCAATCAGTCAGTCAGTCAATCGGGACACTTCCTTTTATCTATAGAGATGAAAGCAAGGAGAAATTTGGTGAGGGAATTAAAGTTCAGGGGGAAGAATTAAAAACATTGCGTTTTGCCGACGACATAGTAATTCTGTCAGATACAGCAAAGGACCTGGAAGAGCAATTGAACGGAATGGACAGTGTGCTGAAAGGTGCATATAAGATGAACATTAACAAGAGCAAAACTAAGGTAATGGAGTGCAGTCTAAGAAAATCAGGTGATGCTGAAGGAATTAGATTAGGTAACGAAGCAATAAAGGAGGTAGATGAGTTTTGTTACTTGGGCAGTAAAATAGCAAATGATGGTCGCAGTACAGAGGATATATAATGCAGACTGGCAATGGGTAGAAAAGCGTTCTAGAAAAAGAGAAATTTGTTAACATCGAATATTGATTTAAGCCTAAGGAAGTCCTTTCTGAAGGCATTTGTATGGAGTGTTGCCTTGTATGGGAGTGAGACATGGACGATAAACAGTGCGGACAGGAAGAGGATTGAGGCTTTTGAAATGTGGTGCTACAGAAGAATGCTGAAGATTAGGTGGGTGGATCGCGTAACTAATGAGGAGGTACTGAACAGAATTGGAGAGAAAAGGAATTTCTGGCATACCTTAACTAAATGAAGGGATAGATTGGTAGGGCACATTCTTAGACATCAAGGAATTGTGAATGTAGCGTTGGAGGGAAGTGGGCAGTGGCGGGTTCGACCAAGACTGTTTTGGCTTCCCTGGAAAAATCAAATCAAATCGAAGTAAACTAACCTAAGGACAACACAAACACCCATGTCCGAGGGAGGACTCGAACCCCCGACGGCGAACGGCCGCGCGCACTGCAGCATGGCGACCAGTGTTTCCAGACGTAGGGAATTTTCCCTACACGTAGGTACTTTTAAGCACTAAAATCATGTAGGGAGTTTTCATCCAAAAGTCCACGACGCTTAGGTACTTTGGTAAAATTTTACAATCGCCGACTCGGGCCTAGCGGGTAATGTTGGCAACAGAACAGTTGTCAGCACGCGCGAATGAAGCCGACCAATTGCGGCAAAGTTTGAAGTAGCCAATGATATTTTAACGGCATATTTGTTTTCTGTTCATAGTAAATATTATTAATTTGAAAAATCTATTTGAGACACATTAAAATTGATGCGAATTATGATGATTTCAATGTATATCAGTGGAATGGAGAGTCGAGATTATATTAGATTAGTTATTCATTCCGTAGATCCATGTTGAGGAGTTCCTCGTGGATGTGGAACATGTCAAGAAACGAAATTTACAAGCTGACTAATATATAATACTAATAATATAAATACAGATACTTTTTTTTTTTTTTTTTTTTTTTTTTTTTTTTTTTTTTTTTTTTGCTGGTAATATAATAATACTAATACAGTATGAATACAGTTTGAGTATGCATCATTTGGTATAATTTAGAAATTAACTAATGGATTAGAAGGAGTTGGCCACTAGAAACTCTTTTAGGTTCCTCTTAAACTGATCTTTATTTAATCAAAATATCCACGGGTGTACTGCCGGTCTATAGTGTCCAGTGTTTATTTGTAGCTAAATTTTTTATACTTGATGGTAAATGATTGAAAATGTGTGTTCCTGAGTAGTGGACCCCTTTTTGAACTAAAGTAAGTGCTTTTAAGTCCTTGTGTAGATCATTTTTATTCCTAGTATTGTATGTATGAACTGAGCTGTTTGTTGGGAAAAGGGATATATTATTTATGACAAATTTCATTAAGGAATAAATATACTGAGAGGCAGTAGTTAATATACCTAATCCTTTGAAGAGGCTTCTACAGGACGTCCGTGAATTTACTCCACAAATAATACGTATTACACGTTTTTTACTTTTGACTGACTTGAAGAGTTACCCCAAAATATTGGAAATAGTGTTAGAAAATGTTAGCACAAGAAAAATTCAGTTTCCATGAACGAAACACGTTTTATTACCTTCATTAGACTTATTTACGACAGGACGATATACTAGTAAGTACTTGTAAATGAGAAGATGCTGACAAGAAAACGCTAAAAGATTTGCGGCAGACAACGTTATAATGAACAAAGCGCTAGATATTCGTTGTGAACATAGCACTACTCTTTGAAAATCGAATCGTGTAGAGTGACGGACTTCCTTTTTTGTGCTGACTGTGAAGTAAATAATTACTAATGTTCCTGGTTGATAGTGTCTCGATGTATACTTGTGCGGTCAATAAACCAGTTATGCTCGAGTAACAGAGCACTCGGAATTAGCGGCATATTTGGGGAAACTAATTAATGCTGTTCCTCTCTGAGGTTGACAGCTTCTTGATGTACCCTTGTCCGATCGATAAATCAGTAATCCTCTTGTTACAGAGCACTTGGAATTCACGGCATAATCTACACTTGACTCCATCAGTAACGATCAGTCACTGGAAAAACACATCTAGCAAGTGAAGCCTGATGCAAAATATTTATTTTAAACTTGTTATCTGCAGGGCCGATAGTGTTAGTGATGTCGTACATCGACATTTCAGTAATAACAATTATATAAATTTCAACACTGTATATTTTTTTATTCTTTATTGACACTATAAGCTTATTTCAACTTAATAGTCATCTTCAGGTGTTATGCCACGTTCGGTTATGCTGAACATTTCAATATTATTGTGACGTGATATATTTTATTTTTATTTTTTCTTCTTTTATAATATATATATATATATTTGACAGCTCTACAGATATCTAATATATTATTACATCTCTGTAGAGCTGTCAAATAAATGTCAAAATCCGTAATTTGATAAAGATCTTACATGACAGCACAATTATATATATATATATATATATATATATATATATATATATATATATATATATAATTACGGATTTTGAAATTTATTTGACAGCTCTACAGAGATGTAATAATATATTAGATATCTGTAGAGCTGTCAAATAAATGTCAAAATCCGTAATTTGATAAAGATCTTACATGACAGCACAGTATTATAAGTTACTATATATATATATATATATATATATATATATATATATATATATAGAGAGAGAGAGAGAGAGAGAGAGAGAGAGAGAGAAAATAATAATAAAATATATCACGTCACAATAATATTGAAATGTTCAGCATAACATCTGAAGATGACAACTAAGTTGAAATAAGCTTATAGTGTCAATAAAGAATTAAAAAATATACAGTGTTGAAATTTATATAATTGTTATTGTTTATTTTAAGGTTTTTCAAAATTGTAACATGTCGCATTAATCAACTGGTTAACATCTGCTGGCTGGAATCATGGATTCAGTCCCTCCCAGACCCAAATCCTGGCTACCCCCCTGATGTAGGGGCATTGATGAGGTGGTAGGGAGAAAGTAGGGAAGACGTAGGTACATTTTTGTGAGACTGTAGGTATTTTCTCTCTCTGCCATCTGGCAACACGGATGGAGACCCAATGCGCAGGGTGAATCCGGCGAGGCGGTGTAGGTTATCTGTCGAGAAGGCCTAAACAGAAATAGGCCGCTTATTTTATATCCCGCGAAAGGCGCCGCGTCTTTAGGCAAACATTTTTCGGCACGAAAATAATGTTGACGGCCCACTCCGTATTCAATAGTCAATCTTTATTTCAAATGTGGAACTAAAAATAGGCAACATTCTGTAGTGGGTGTGACATACTAGCTGTCAGCCGGTACCCCAAACAACATGGCGGACGCCAGTTCAGTTTGCCTCAAGCACGGCGGGCCTGTCACCACTCTATGACATTTAAGCTCGTTGGGTTGAGTGGTTCTTGTATATACCCTTGTCCACTCAGTGAAATAATTGTCCCCGTACGACGAAGATTTCATGACAAAACATCGTATACATCGAAACTTCCTGGCAGATTAAAATTGTGTGCCGGAACCGGGACTCGAACCTGGGACCTTTGCCTTTCGTGGGAAAGCGCACTACCGACTGTGCTATCCCGACACGACTCACGAAGCCGCCTCACAACTTTACTTCCGTCAGTACCTCGCCTCCTACTTTCCAAACTTCATAGGAAGGGTATTACGCTAGATATCCTTGAAGAGTTAGAAATTTGGACTAGTTATCATAATAATAAACAATGGTTAATAAATGACCAAATTTTTGGTTCCAGACAGTGGTATTTCGATCTGTTTCACAACCTAGGTTTTCTTGAATGACCGATTTTTGTGCTCTCTTGCTTGCGGAGGTTTCTCTAAGTTTATCCTGTTATTTGTCCTTTGATTAGGTATTGGTGGTGCGTTTACTTCTTCCCCTCTTAGGGAGTGATTTTATACCCGCCATATTCATGACGTTGTTGTTATGCGAGACTGTCCTAAAAAAATTAGAAGTATAGGTTCTAAATAAGTTGTTTTATTGTTTGACAACTTTTTCCATTATTGAAAATGTTTTTAACTAACTCGCCGTTGAGTTCTTCTTATCCTTGAAAATTATGGTAACTTCTGCGGCCACACATACGGGGCGCCTATGCTTAGTTGCTCCATAGTATACTTTCCATTCAGTGGTATTTGCATGTGATCCATCGAGCCAGTAACGTATGTTACAAGTACAGCTGATTTTGACCGTTAATGTATTATGAGTTCTTACATGCATGTTTCTCCGTTCTCCATTCAGGAGAGGTATGTACCTTAGAATTGTAAATGCCAGAGATTGTTTTAGTGGTCTTTCTAACTATATAGGCTGTACCCTGTACTTTGTCACCAGGCGCTCCGATGATGGGCTGGGCCCGAAACGCGTCAGCGTAAAGAGAGAAATACAGGATCTTAAAACATCTACAACTCCTTCACTACCGCAGCCAATCAGCTTTTTTAGAATCCTTTGTGTTGTCATATTAATAATGTCTGCCACAACTTTAAGTCCGATTTGCAACGTTATAATAATTAATGTAACTTTTAATTCCCCGCTACTTTACACTGCGTGCAATGTTACCTGCTGGGACGTACTATTTCTTATACGTTTTTCTGTATTCCAGTTTTTTCAGGATACCACGGACATCTGTTATACGTAATATGTACGTCATCTGTCTTTTCTCCATTACCTTCTTACCTATCTGTGACTGATCAGTATACAGTGCAAATTATTCGCACCGGTCAACTAGTTTGAAATGTAACCCGATTCGCTAATGCCAACGTCACCGTATTGCCAACATAAGCAAGCGAGGCCGCTGGGTCGATAAGTAAAATTTAAACCCTGTACCAAATGCACTGCTTTCGCAATAAGTGATGATCCTGCTCTTCCTTTAGCTGGCGTTTTTACGTCTAATATATCAAAGTTTATCAAAGTAGATATAATTAATACATTTTTATCAAAGTAGATATAATTAATACATTATGCTTTCCTCTGTTCTATTGCTGATATTGATAGTTGTTTCGTGTGCTAACCTACATGTGGTATAGAAAAGGCAAACTATCACATAACATTTATTGACCTAACATTTCGCAAAGGTTGATTTTTTATACGTCGGTATCGCAATGCTAGGTGCTAAACCTTATCTTAAAATTTGAGTTTTGCAGATATCTTTAATGCGCGGTTTCATTTACCGTCCAAATTTACGTAATATGGAAGTATAAATACGAAATTCGTCAAATATGGCACATTTTGTTAGATAATCTTTGTTAGATATCTTTTAAAAGTGTCCTTTGTTCTACATGAGTGCCCGGCCAACATTGGTCGCAAGAAACTAACGATATGGAGAAAATTTAAGTAAACTCCGTTTTACTATAGAGGCTGGTAGCAGGAAACTGAGCTCAACGATATCAATAGGCAGAAGGCCAATAAAACAACACACGATAAAATTTACAAATGAGCCCTGCTATTTAAATTAAAACAGCTCAGCAATCACACTGAGCTGCCTTCTCGTTAATTTACTACGTCCACACAGGTAAAACAGATGTTGTTGTTATGGTCTTCAGTCCGGAGATTGGTTTGATGCAGCTCTCCACCCTACTCTATCCTGAGCAAGCCTTTTCATCTCCTCATAAGAACGGCAACCCACATCCACTTGAATCTGCTTACTATACGCGTCTCTTGGTCTCCCTCTGCGATTTTTACCCCACGCACTTCCCTCCAATGCTACATTTACGATTCCTCGATGTCTAAGAATGTGTCCTACCAAGCGATCCCTTCTTTTAGTCAGGGTATGCTAAAAATTCCTTTTCTCACTAATTCTGTTCAATACCTCTTCATTAGTTATGCGATCTACCCACCTAATCTTCAGCATTCTTCTGTAGCACCACATTTCAAAAGCCTCTTTTCCTATCCGCACTGCTTATCGTCCATGTTTCACTCCCGTACAAGGCAACACTCCACACAAATGGCTTCAAAAAAGATTTCCTTGCCCTTAAATTAATATTCGACGTTAGCAGATTTCTCTTTTTCAAAAATGCTTTTCTTCGCATTGCCATTCTGCATTTTATATCCTCTGTACTGCGACCATCGCATGTTATTTTATTACCCAAGTAAGAAAACTCATCTACCACCTTCATTGTTTCGTTACCTAATCAAATTCTTTAGTAAAGACAATGTGTTCGTTAACAACTACACTACATTTTCATTAGTTTTATTTATGGCAATAATTTATAAACAGCACATACTGATAGTTTACGAACATGCACTTTCTGACGACGTTACGGAATTTTCGACATGCGAGGAACTTTTTTTCTGTTGTAGTTAGGTGAACACATTAAGCGAATGAAATGTTCAAAATACACCAAATTTTCATCCTCTCTAAACAGAAACTCTTTGATAAACGTATAACTTGAGATAATGTCAGTTAAATATGACGCACTGGGATCCGCCCGCCCGTCTAGTAGTAGTAACACGTCTTTCGTATTAGAGCTCCTAATAATTAGGCACATGTTGTTACTTGAAGATACTGGAACTGATTGACTTCTTAACCCATTAAATTTAATTGTTACTAACTACAAAAGTGCTGTGTCTCTATATAATATTCAATTTCAATTTTTCAGTTATATGAAAAGGACATTGTAAATATCTCAATACAGACTACTTTATTATGTGAGGAGAACAAGTCACTTCGTTAGGTATTGAAGAGATTCTTGTTATTCTCGCATAAAATCCACATTAGATCTAGTAACTTTCGTTCTGTTACTGATAGGTGTTAAACTGAAGGAAATTTAACTCATATTAGTTTTTTAAAACGGAGTAGTAGCTCTGAAACACGATGCACAAATAAATAACCATTTGTGACTGATGAAGAAATACTTGTACACTGATTAATAAATAGCTAAATTTAGTCTTTCATTCAAAAAATCTACTTTTCCTTGAATAACGTAGTTTTGCGTAATAACTATATCGCAAAATACGCCCCTCTTTGCAGGTTATCATTTGCCAAAATATCATTCTGATATCTCTAAATGTTGATGAGACACGCTAAATTTCATTCTGGCCTTATCGGCGTCGGAAATGAGTTCGCGACATAAAATAATTTTTAGTGACACGGGTGAAAGGTAAAGATCTCGTATTAAGTCTGAAATAAATTTCAACACGTTAGGAAAATTTCATCCGTTGCAACATATGGTATAACGTGCACCAAACGGAATATCATAACAGCCCCTATTTTTTATTGCCAACTTTTCCTATCGTAGCGCAGTCTCTTATTTCAAAGCCAGTATCTTATTAACTATGACTATTAACGAAATAATGCGCACTTCTTCACAATGCTGACATATAAAGATTTAAGTAACGAAAAAATTAAAGTTTTCTACCAGTTAGTTTTTGCGTAATCGTTTGTGAAAGATTGCTGGACGCATGGCTCCATGCTGTTAGTGCAGCGTGTTTCCAACCATGTTGGGGAAAACATGGCGGACGATTCAGCCTGGGTATTTAGGAGCTCTAACCGAGTCGATGACGTCGGCGGCATTCTGACAGTGCGGATAGGCACCCTGCTGCCGCCAAGTTTGTTGTGAACCGTACGGAAGTCCGGCGGAAGGTTTGAATGAGAGATTCACACGTCTGGACTGGTGGTTCTCGTTGCTGCTCGCCTCATCTGCATACTGGACCGCGTTGACGGTTGTCGCAGTGTGTGCTGACTCCTGGCCTATTGGCAGGTAGGCGTCTAACGCTGGAGTTCCAGTGTGCAGGACAGGTGTGAAGTCCTCCCAGATACTTCCTGTCAGTCCGTAGTCTATTGTAGCGCAGGAGTCGAACTCGAAGCTAAGCAGGAGTCGACATCTCTCCGGTTGTCAGCTGATATGGAAGAGTGGAGTTCTATAACAGACTTGTAAACTCTTTCAAACTCTTTCAATTTATGAAGCAAGCAGGAGTAAAATATAAGGAGCGTAAGGTTATTTACAACTTGTACAAAAACCAGACAGCGGTTGTCAGAGTTGAACGGCATGAAAGGGATGCAGTGGTTGGAAAGGGAGTAAGACAGGGTTGTAATCTTTCTCCATTGTTATTCAATTTCTACATTGAGCAGGCTATAAAGGAAAGCAAGGAGAAATTTGGGGAAAGACTTAAAGTTCAGGGGAAAGAATTAAAAACATTGCGTTTTGCCGACGACATAGTAATTCTGTCAGAGACAGCAAAGGACATGGAAGAGCAATTGAACGGAATGGACAGTGTGCTGAAAGGTGCATATAAGATGAACATTAACAAGAGCAAAACTAGGGTAATGGAGTGCAGTGTAAGAAAATCAGGTGATGCTGAAGGAATTAGATTGGGAAACGAAGCAATAAAGGAGGTAGATGAGTTTTGTTACTTGAGCAGCAAAATAACAAATGATGGTCGCAGTACAGAGGATATAAAATGCAGAATGGCAATGGGTAGAAAAGGGTTCTTGAAAAAGAGACATTTGTTAACATCGAATATTGATTTAAGCCTAAGGAAGTCCTTTCTGAAGGCATTTGTATGGAGTGTTGCCTTGTATGGGAGTGAGACATGGACGATAAACAGTGCGGGCAGGAAGAGGATTGAGGCTTTTTAAATATGGTGCTACAGAAGAATGCTGAAGATCAGGTGGGTGGATCGCGTAACTAATGAGGAGGTACTGAACAGAATTGGGGAGAAAAGAAATTTCTGGCATACCTTGACTAAAAGAAGGGATAGATTGGTAGGACACATTCTTAGACATCAAGGATTTGTGAATTTAGCATTGGAGGGAAGTGTGTGGGGTGAAAACCGCAGAGGAAGACCAAGAGATGGATACAGTAAGCAGATTCAGACAGATGTAGGTTGCCGTTCTTATGTGCAGATGAAGAGGCTTGGTCATGATAGGGTATTGTGGAGAGCTGCGTCAAATCAGTCTCCGGACTGAAGACAACAACAACAACAACAACTGACGTTAGAGCATGTCAGAGAATCGAGTGCTACGAAGTGGAAGCCATCGATTCATCTGACCAACTGCTTATGAACTCAAGTGCCGGATTATATATAGCGTGTGTGGAGCGGCTGGTAGTTCCCCTACGGACTAGTCATGACCACATTGGCCGTGTCATACGAACGAGTCGGCGTTTTATATCTTGCCGTGTTCACTTAACAGGTCAGCTGGTGGTTCCAGAAGGCTCCAGATACACGTTGTTGCTTCAGACGTAAGCATTGTTTCCTCACGTAATGAAGTGAAGTGATACTGTAAGCTCGTACTGTTCCATTTAACTTCCTCTGATGCGTGCCATGCAGTCCGGCGTGTCTGCGTCCATTCCTGTCAGCTTGACCCAGTAAGTTGAAACAAGTCCTCATAACGTGCTCCATTTAATTGACTCCCCATGAACAAGTGTAGATGAGCTTCAGACATTTTTTTAGTGTAGCAAGACACTCCACTCGCAATATGCGAGATACCAGGCATTATATACTGATTTAGTTTTATCTGTATGTAAAATTCTAAGTGTCTATGTTGTACATGAGGCCCCAAATACCTATTAGTATGTACTGTGATGTGCTCCCACTGGCCCTGACTTCCACAGAATGAATGAAACTTTGTATGTAAGAGAGTTTAGGAAGTGCTAGGCGCGCCTTGTCTGTTTTGTGTTGTTGTTTCTTTCAAACTCTGGGCGTTGAATGTCTCTGGGCGAGAAGTAGGTTTGCCAACTGCTGAGCAGAACCCAGTCTTAGCAAAGATTACTATTGTAGCTTGCTCTTAACCTCCTTGGCTGGGGGTTGGTCAGGTTACCTGCCTGGCAAACGGTGACACTGTCTGGGCACCCCTCCACTATCCTTCATCGGTAACGGCTAGGCAGTGGTGAGGAGAGCTATTCATTCGCTTCTTGGTTCCTGGTAGGGTAAGTACCTCTGGGTTTGGTTCTGCTGTGGCCTCGTGGCTCGACTTAGTTCAGGCTCCATAGTCGTACTTATGCCTTTTCTCGAGTTTAATTCCGGGAGTAGCAGCTACACTATGTGTAGTAGTGAGGTTTTGCTTAATTTCCTACAGGATTGCTAATTGTAAGTCGATTTTCTGCTGGAATCTGATTCCGAGGCTCTGATGGTGTTTCGTTAGCATAGTTCTTGCACTTTATAACTTTTAAATCACTTCTTCGCCTGTTTAAATATATGCAATGTCTTTCGCGTTCTTATCGTAGTTGAATTCTATTATTTTCGGGGATTTGCGGTGCCTATACTGTTCGTACTTTGTTGACAGAACACGTGGACGATATCAGACTAAGCCTTCAGCTTTTCCATCATTCAGTGCACATGAGTGGTTAATAATTGTATAGCTAATTTGCTAAGGTGTTTCCTAGTGAGTGTAGCGTGATAATTTTCCCCGAAAATTGTCCATTCTAAGTTGTAATCTGTGTACTTGTCGGCCCACGTGTGCGCCGATTAGCGTGTTCCCTGTCGTGGTTATTACCATTAAATAGATCTTTTTCCTCTGTGTAGAAAGAACCGTTGCACGACGTATATTGTGTTTATAATTATCATGGAATAGAATTATTTCACTTATCTCAATTTTTGTGACCGAACTCTGTATTGTGCTGTAGCAATCTGTAACCTTGCTTATCTAATAGATATCATTCCTCTGATCAGAAAGAATGGATACATGATATATTTCACGATCTTATTCTCTTCGAAATTGGTTTTGTTACCTTTATGCATATTTTGTGTTCCGACTTAGTAGAGTGCTGTACTGATCTAACAACTTTAACCTTCTGTAGTTATCTTCTCCTTGTGCTAAACGAACGCCAGAGCGACCGCTTTTAGATATTATTTAATGAAATCTTGATTTAATGTATAGTTATAAGTTCTAGGGAAACTTTTACTTCCGGCTGCACACCGCACTTTTGTGGTCTTAAACCAAATGCGTTTGTTTCTGATAGTTTATCATGAGCCTAAGCCACTAGCTTGACACATTATGGAAGCGAAGTACTATTTCATTGTGTGTGAGTGAACCTTCGACCTGCATTCTCCACATTGCTTGGCTGTCGTCTTGGTGTATTGGTGTCGGGTGCTTGGTAAGTACTTGCATGGCTTGGCGTATGAATCAGTGTGTGAATGTGCTGCAATTCCTCCATTCCCCCCTATGAAACGTGATCGTAATTAACCTGTACTCAACTTTGCAGGCGGGCAATTTTAGGGCCATGTAATTGTGGATATTTTGAATATTTTGTAAGGTGTGTTTTGTTATTGTAATTTTAAAAATATGGTCTTCCCCCCTTGTTGTTCTTGTTTTGAATAATAAATTAATTTGTTAAATTATAATCCTTTTGTACTAATTTAAATTCTCCCGTTATCATTTATTTTTGATTAATGTGGGGTAATTTGTTCATGTATCTTGTGCCTCTGCTCCCTTCTGGAGTAGATAATAGTTGCGTTTCCGTTGCCAACATTTATTTTTGATTTAGATCAATGACCGCGGATCATTATTTAATTGTGTGCAGTTTCCTCTAAAGATTACAGTAAAGGTAGAACTGTTGCTTATCTTACAGAATCAGAGTTTTGCTTAAGGGAACTGTATACTTCCGCCGCTGTGTGAATATCGCCGTAATTAGATTTTGTGAGCAAGCAGTCAATTGTTAACTTCGAAAAAAAAAAAAAAAAAAAAAAAAAAACAGCGGGCGAGTTTCAAAGTATGACGCAAAGTAGCTGCTGTTCCCTTTCCCAGTTCTGTTGACTCACCGCCATGTTTGTACAGAAACCGAGACTTGAAAAAATTTACCGCTACAGAGCTGGCGTGCAACAAAACCACAGTCTAACATATACATTCGCGACACTCACTGCTGTAAAAGTTGTTACCAACTGACAGCTGCAACGACACTAGCGCTCCTAGCGGTGGGTAAGCCACCGAAAGAGTGACGTTTGTTTGTGATTATTTGTGTGCGTAATTAATGAAATAGTTAATATAATTTTTGTGTTACAAGCATCAGTAATATATCAAGAGGCATACATAACACGGAAAGTAATGTAAAAACAGTCGAACTTACTGATTTAGTGGTATAACCAAGAACTTCGTCATGAACCAATACTTACGAATATGTGTATATTTGCAACTTATTCCGCTGAAAGTAAGTAGAATATAAACATAACACAAACATAAATTTCTATTTTGGTGCGTTCTTACTATGACAAAGAGTATTTTGACACGTATCGTTGTGGTATGGGGTCTAATGATTCGCACATGTTTAGGCTTCACTTGTCTTTATTATAAGCGCATATTCTTTTGAGTGTGATTACTTTAGTTTAAGAAGACATTGTCTTTAAGATTCTTGCCGTTTGTGGTTCAGCTGTAGCAACAATTGTGGAATTGGGTTCTTCTTTGTTGAATACAGTTTGGTTGCTTTTTCAGTTTTCTTGTCACGTTTCTGATGTTTTCCTTCATCGACAGTTGTGGCGGCTGATTTGGTATCTTAAATACCGTAGTTATTCCATTCTACATTCGTTTCCTACGTTCCACGCTCACCGATTTCACTGGAATTAGAGTGGAGAAACGTTAACGCTCTTCAGAAGAAAAAACACGTCTTTCTGCCAAAGGGTGGGTATTCGGTATTTCCTAGCCATTTTTCTATTTTAATAGTAATTTAAATTATTTAGTATAACCCTGTGGGTTACAATATAACAGTAAATAAACTGTGCCGTAATGTACCGTTTCCAACCTTGTCAGTGATCTTAGGAGACGTAAGGAAGACAAAGGTGGAGCTATTTTTAAGTTATTATCTATATTATGATACTACATACGTTCTCTAATGTAACAAAAAAAAAAAAAAAAAAATGTGTTAAAATCGATATAAACGATACTATTCGCACTCATCCACTATCGTATTCATTGCAGTAGCTTGCCCTCCGCTTGGAGCGCTGCTGTCGCAGTGTATAACAAAAATCCGCGGAAGTGTCGTGACTGTATTTGTTACACTGTGACAAAACCTTGGCGCTCGGCGCGGGACGGCCGCGGTGTCGCACGCGGCCACACAGCTGGGAGGCGAGGCAAACAGCGCGCGACGAGCTGCTGTTAGGACTTGGCAGAAAGGCCTCTCCGGCCCAACCTGTTGAGCTCGTGGCATGCATGGCTCCCCACAGACAGGCAGGCAGAGTCCCACCCACAACAACTCCGATGCACACACCGGGCCCGGCCACAAACGGCCCCTTAATCAAAACAACTCGGCCCTAGCGATCGTATCAAACTCAATGCCTGATACCCTCTCCAACTGCCTCGGCGCGCCACCGTAGCGCCACACGCGGCAAGGAAGACACCAGTCAGAAAACAATCGACGCGCGATAGATCGAACAGCGCTACAGGTGGTGCACGCACAGAGAGATCGATGGTACTTACACCAGAAATTACATCAAGGACAGGATCAATCGAAAAAACAGGAGCTGGGACGGCTAGACCTCCCCCTCCCTTATCCAATTACCCACACGCTACCGAGATTAAGTGGCATGAGAAGTGACAAGCTTAACTTGATTAAGATGAACTTTAAAAAGTTTGTTGGTGGCTATTTCCCAAACTAGTTTGTTTATGTGAATTTATGTAATTTATTATCTGTGTAACTGGGTAATCGCCGATAGGGAAGTAGGAAACATCTTTGGTGTTTGTGGTGTGTGTTCTTTGGAGCAACAGATGTTCAAATGTTTGTATAGCTTATGGGACTTCGAAACGTGTCCATAAAAAATTATTTTGTAAGAAAATGTCCAATATTGTGCCTCCTGTTTTGTATCGAGTAACTTGCTTGCAAGAAAATGTATAATATCGCTTCTACTGTATGTATCGATATGTGTCCTTTATGAAGTTTCATCTTTGGCAAAGATCATGTATTGCATAGCATTGTAGCTCGCACTGAGAGAGAGTAGCACTAGTGGTAGAGATGGGCAAAACTGAGAACTTTCAGGAATCGAGAACTCTGTCCACGAGTACCAAAAGGAATCGAATACCAAAACGAAACCGAGAAGAAAAAAAGATCGGAAAGAAACTATAGATTTTGTGAAAGTCCGTTGGTAAAGTACGCTCCGCCATGCACCATTCAAAATTTTACGTAGAAGGGGCCTTCCAGTTGTTCTGATAGTCAACCATACAAAATTTTATGAAAATAAAAAAAACCTGTAGATTTTGTAGATGTCTGTAACTAAAGTATCCCCCGCCATGTGCCTTAATTCGACTCTAACGTAAAATCCTTTTTCGGCTGATGTAGTCTACCTATAAACAATATACCTGCTTAATTTCAGCTTCACAGGTGAAGTAGTTTTCGTGATTCCGTGTTCAATGAGTGAGTGAGTGTGTAATCATTCGCTTTTACACATACAGAGATAAGAAACATTTGCGTGATTTAATAGATACTCAAATTAAACCTTTAGATTTGTTCGAAAAATGAGATATTAGTGACAATGCCTGGATATAATAAAAGATAGCAGCCGCAAGACTGAGACATACAAACAAAACCGAAATGTTCGTTTTACTTTTCTCAAACAGAAACGAATACCATAACCGAGAACCATGAAGCGAGAACTCAAAAGCGAGACCCGAAAACCGAGACCTTAGAAGCGAGAACTGAGAAGCGAGAGCTGAAGCGAGACCCGAAAACCGAGACCTTAGAAGCGAGAACTGAGAAGCGAGAGCAGAAGCGAGACCCGAAAACCGAGACCTTAGAAGCGAGAACTGAGAAGCGAGAGCTGAAGCGAGACCCGAAAACCGAGACCTTAGAAGCGAGAACTGAGAAGCGAGAGCTGAAGCGAGACCCGAAAACCGAGACCTTAGAAGCGAGAACTGAGAAGCGAGAGCTGAAGCGAGACCCGAAAACCGAGACCTTAGAAGCGAGAACTGAGAAGCGAGAGCTGAAGCGAGACCCGAAAACCGAGACCTTAGAAGCGAGAACTGAGAAGCGAGAGCTGAAGCGAGACCCGAAAACCGAGACCTTAGAAGCGAGAACTGAGAAGCGAGAGCTGAAGCGAGACCCGAAAACCGAGACCTTAGAAGCGAGTGAAATGAGGAATATAAATAATGATTGCAACAAACACAAACATAAAATGATAAAACGGTATAAATTATTTTGACGTTACTGCAAACCAATAATTAAAATATCATAGACGAATATTCCAGATAAATAAAGAACGATAAGAAGAATAAATGTAGCGAAGAATTAGAATTAAAAGTTACGTTAAACCAATCATTTCAATAAAACTAATGATTGATCACGTTTCAAAAAAGATTTTAAAGTAGTTCTGATAATAATTTAAAAATAAAAATCTTATTTGCATGGTCAGGATTCGAACCCTTACCCCACAGCATAGCATCATAATGATTTAACCCACTACACCACACGATCACGGGCACAGAGAACAATCTGTGTGGCTGATGCTACAAAACATAACTAAAAGTTACATTACTTATAAATATGTCGACGGTAGGACAATCAATGTTAGTATCGACAATTTCCTAACACTAAAGAGCGAATAATGTAAACCGAGAACCGACAGGTTCTCGAGAACAACAAGAACTCTTTGGAATCGAGAACTTTGTATTCTCAGTACTCGGTTTGCCCATCACTAACTAGTGGTTCAGCTCGCTTAGAGAGCGGTTGGGTTGTGTGTATGGCTCCGATGTAGAGCAGAGGCTGCTTTGCCAGCAAGTCAGAAGTTGTATTATGTAGGTAATGTAATGCTGATTATTAATAATAAGTAGCTTAAACTTTCTTTCATGTTTCATTTACGTAGTTAGAAAATTAACCTACTTCCTTCATTTGATAATTAATTATTAGTGGATTTAAAGTGCAGTATTGATGTGAATAATATTGTTGAACGGATTTCATTACTGGTGCCATAGTAAATGATAGTTAATTGACTATGATACTAAATTGATACTAAATTTCAATAATTAGAAACTGATCTGCATAAAATTCTCACAGTCAAGCATTAAGAAAGTGATTTCTGGTTTTTTTTAATATCTTTCTCGCAGTCAAAATTTTTGAGTATAGTCAGTGTCTGTTTCAAAAGGCTACATGTCACAGTTGTTTTGTTAAAAATATCCGTTGCGCACATAATCAGTTTCATGCACTGTTTCTCACTTAATAGCATATACATCAGTATCAGGGCCATAATTAAACCAAATTGCTGTGTCAAGGAACAACTTGTTGTCTGATCTAACGATAGGTTCAACATCCACACAACACGCGTACAGCTTTGAACTTAACTACGGGGTCATCAGTCCCTAAACTTACAAACTACTTATGAACTACTTACGAACTAGGACGGCACAAATATCCATGCCCGAGGGGGGGATTCGAACCCCCGACCGTAGTGGCCGTGCAGACCGTGACTGAAGCGCCTCAGTCCCCTCGGCCACCGCGGCCGGCAGGAGCAACGGAGAGGGAGCAGTAGTAGTAGTAGCTGTGGTGTCCGAGGAGTCGTTTGAACACTTCGGACGCTAGCAAGTGCAGTGCCATGCTCTTAGCAGTTACCACGCCTTGTTGGCGGAGTTCCATAATTAGCGCACATGTTTCCAATTTGAGCGGGGGTACACGGCCCATAAGTTTCAATGTAGCACACCAGCCAACAACCGATGATAATCAATGGCTAAAACCACCCCAAGTAAAACGAATCGAGACAAAGCCAATAGCTTCGTCAATAGTAAGAGGCCGAACACAAATGACAAGCAAAAATCAGAAGAAGACACAACGGTTTACACCAAAAGAAGTTGACACCGCTCGACCTGCACCCCTCAAGCTAAAAACCCAGCAAAGCAATAGGCAGGAACACGTTAAGGGTTCGTTGAAACAAAAGGCCAAAAGACGCGTTAATCGCTGCGATGCAACAGAGAACACCATAACTCGAGACGGAAGGTTAACTGCACAACAAACCGGCGCCTCTCAGACTCCCCTCAAACCAAAAGCCACTGCCGCGGATGTAAGGCATCGAACCCTCCAACAAGCGATGGCCTCAACTACCCTGAAAAAACTCCGACAGCCGCAACTGCATTTTGCCTTATTGCTAATACGCAGACACACACAACGGTAGCTGCAACTACATTTTGGCCCACTTTAGGGTACGGTAGTAACACTAAAAAGTGGGCCTTTGCGATCGTTTTTGACAGCTCGAAATTTAAATACAAATAACGGCTTAACCATACACCTGACCCGAAAATTGAATAACCGACTTTGTAGAGGAGAAAATTGCCTACAACTTTGCTCTGCTATGTTTATCTCGTATCGTTTCAGAGATATTTGCAAAAATAACGGCGATTTTGGGATGTATGTCTGTCCATCTGTAACGTGTTCCCCGTTTTTAAGACGAACCGTTCAACCAATCTACACCAAATTTTACAGACATAATTGTAGGCCGACAGAGACCAGAACCGCCCTTTTTCAAAATTTTCGGACAAAAAATACGTTAGCTTCATCCAAAAAAGGCGTTTGTAATGTAATTGTAATTGCAAACGAACCATTCATCTGACACGAAAATTGAATAACCTAATTTGTAGAGAGGAAAATTCTCTACAACTTCGCTCTATTATGTTTTTTCATATCTTGCATCGTTGCAGAGATATTTGTAAAAATAACGGCGATTTGACGATGTCTGTCTGGCTGTAACGTGTTCCCAGTTTTTAGGTCGAACCGTTCAACCGAGCGACACCAAATTTTACAGACATAATTGTTGGCTACCAGAATCTCGCTTTTTCAAATATTTTGGGACAAGAAATACTTTAGTGATACCATAAAAGGCCGTTTGTAATGTAATTTTAATTGCATATAAACCGTTCATCTAACGCTGAAACTGAATAAACGAATTTGTAGAGGAGAAGATTTTCTACAACTTTATTCCCTTATGTTTTTTTTTCATATCTCGTATCGTTTGAGAGATATTTGCAAAAATAACAGAGTTTTGACACCCTCCAATGAATTAACGAAAACCTGCCGTTCGCAGATGTCACGTGACATTCCTCGCCCAGAACTCTCTCTGGCATACGCCATCTTGCGTTGCGTATTTGATGATTTTCTTATTGTAACTTACACGTTGTCATTTCAAAGCAATGGCGCACTGAAGAATTAACAGATACACGTCGTTCTTCGTACGATAAATGATAATCTATTGTCTACAAGTGCCATATTAGCATCAGTTAACAACGGCCATCAATAGTATGAGATTAAAGATCGGAATTTTTAAGTGTTGGCTGTAGCGTAGTTGGCAATGCTTTGGACTGTGACGTTGAAGGTCAGTGGTTCAAAACCCGCAACTACGTAAAATTTTGATTTCCTAGACACTCTTATTAATTATTTTTTCATTGTTTACATTACTATTTTGGTCCAAAATGTTTGCAAAAACTTATAAAACTACAAATCTAAAGTGGGCCGTAAAACACATCAGTGCGATTTTTTCTCATTGCAGCTACCGATCGATGGTTAAACCAGCCACGCTCACACCGTCTGTTGATGCCACCCACAAGTCCGAACAATGGAGTCAACCCGCGCCCACAATGCCGTGCACTCGAAAAGAGGATAATTACGACGATACTACTGGAACTCTCCCCTCACAAATCGGTTGATTAATCCTGTGACAGATTAATGTTAAAACTGGCCCTTGTGTTGCCTACAAAATAAAGTTGGACAACGCTATCTTTACCGAAAAATTATTGTGCATACTATAACGTTTTAATAGATTTTAAGTAATTACAGTTTATTCTACCGATGGATGGGGGTTCTGCTCGCTGCAACATTATTCTCCTGGGGCGTCGCGGTAGAAATAAATACTCGTAGGTACAATTTTTTTACTTCTTCTTTAATTTGAATCAAAACTTCTCCACCAAAACATTACAACTTAATAACATAAACAAAACATCAGAACAGTAGTACTTCCATTTCAAAACACAGACTGACATAGCTTCCAGAGCACTTGACAAACGACTGAAACTCGAACTCCCCCACGCAAGGCGGTGAGGCAAATATATAACTTCGGCAATAATGGCATTACATTATCCATTGTTCATAACAATTGAATATAATAATTTACAATTAACGATCACAACAGTAAAACATTTCATGTATACAAAAATAATCACAATATAAAATGAAAACTATACATACAATAATTTTAGATCGCACCTATCTTTTTAAGTTTTAATCACGCTACTTTTTTGTTTGACAACAAACCAAAATGTTAAATGTCAATTAATTAGTTAACGAGTACATCATACATGTTCCTAACATATATTGAACTATCAAATATCTTCACAAATCTGAAAATAGGTTCAAAATCTCATGTCAGTCAATATATAAAACAAATTATAATATTTAAATCTCAACTATTAAATTAATTAATACAATTAGCTGGTCTACACAACTTGTTTGTGAGCCTAACATACATACAACGCTATTAATTTTCATTTCTTTTTTTTTTTCTTTTTTTTTTACTAAATATTTTACAATTCCTCTGTCTTGAAATAACATACAATGATGCAACTATTGTTTATAGAACTGTCTGGAAAGAAAATATATGAATCTCTTAATTAATGAAATCTATCACTTGTTTTAATCGCAGTATCACTGAGACACTGTCCTACACTGATTCCTAGGCTGGCTATTTCGTTTTTAACTTCACACGCAACATATATCACTATTGAACCACACGATTCCGAGTCCGACGCAGATGGTATCGCACGGTAACATTGAGATGAGAGAGAGCCAGCAGTATCGTCACAATACGAAAACCAACTAGAGAGTGAATGCTGCCACAACGAACTACCACACCAGATAGCCCGTTCCTCCTACTCTACTAATTACTAATTGAACTGATTTAATTATGGAACAGTCTCACTCACACACGTTTGTATTGCAAATTATAGAAAGTAACATACAATGAAACAGTGAAAAACATTAATAAATTAACACGGTCGGCAGCCCAATGGGGCACTCGGGGTGTGTTGTAATTAACTACGACAGTTATGAATGGGTAATCATAGACGTTAGTGTTGCACAACAGGAGGTTGCAATCGAATAATTTTACGAAAAATGATGTTTGGGTTTTATCAGTTTATAACAAGAAAGGAAATAAGCCACGTAATTATTATTTGATTAAACTGGATTAGTTCGGAAACAGTGTTGTATCGCAGACCAATGTTGCACTCAATTATCAACGTCCCTTCACTAAAAATGGCGTACATGACAATTACACAGAAGGCAGCAAAACACTCGGTTGTCAGAATAATTAATGTTAAGATTACCAGGAAGAAATTACTCAAAATAAGTTGCAACTAGATCACAGATGGACAACGCCGAAATACGAACCAACATAGCAAATCAACTTTACACATAAATTTTACACCAATGAAATATTAAATAGTAATGAACCAATTAATTTAGAATTAATATATAATTTTCTTTAGTTATAGAAAGACATTGCAATAAAGTTCCGGATGGCTGCTTATGTTTTATTTAATAGTGCTACAGCTGTTTCGACAGTTTGTCATTCTCAAGCGCGTCTACGGTGTTTGGACGTTAATTAATGTTGTCATCTGGCGTAACTGTTGCATAAACTGTATGGAAATTTACACGTATTTAGTTGTTGTATACGGTTTTTAGCTGTCAGGTATTATGCAGCTTTTTACGCTAAAACGTTAAATTAAAGAAAACTTTTATATTTTTCGTAATTAACAACAGATTTGCCAAAGATGTTTACATATATTAAATAAAATATAAGCAGCAATCTGGAACTTTATTGCAATGTCTTTCTATGACATATATGATGCTGCAGGCCCAACGATTAGGAAATTTCTTTAGTTACTTAATTGTACCAACTTTGTTTTAAAGAAAGCAATTCGTTATGTCCAAAATTGTAATATAACGAAATTAGCTTAAAAATTCAAACTTTAATTATATAAATTTTATAGTTTGGCACTTTTCATCGACGATCGGGAAACTTCTGGAAAGGTTAGGACCCTAGTTGGTAACAATGTCTTAGGACAATGACGTGAGAGAAGTTCTGTAAAATTTTGGTTATTATTAAGAAAAATAGATTCTCAGGCACAAAAAGTGGGTAATGCCTTACAAAATGTCTAAACTTTGTGTGGTCGGAAATTATTGGAGCGATCTTACGTTGCGTCCTCGTTGTTGAAGAGCAGGATGCGCCGACTCCGACAATGCTGCAGGTCACACTACAGGCACAGGTCCAATCCAGTGAGCAATTTGAGGGCAGAATCTTGACGTATTCAGATGAACTGCCGTGTGCCCCCGCTCAAATTGGAAACATGTGCGCTAATTATGGAACTCCTCCAACAAGGCCTGGTAACCGCTAAGAGCGAGGCACTGCACGCTCCCGCGCACTCGCTAGCATCCCAACTGTTCAAACGACACAGCTCGACTTCCCTCTCCGACTCCACAGCTACTACTACTGCTCCCTCTCTGTTGCTCCAAAGACCACATACCACACACACCAAAGATGTTTCCTACTTCCCTATCGGCGATTACCCAGATACACAGATAATGTTGTTGTTGTGGTCTTCAGTCCAGAGACTGGTTTGACCAACAAGTTATGGTCAGAGTCTATATCTGCTCCTGGGTAGGTCTTACAGTTTAAAACCTGGTTCCGAAATCTATGTCTTACCATTATAAAATCTATTTGGTATCTCCCGGTGTCTCCTGGTCTCTTCCACGTATACAACCTTCTTTTGTGATTCTTAAACCAAGTGTTTGTTTTAACTAAATTATGATCCGTGAAAAATACTACCAGGCGGCTTCCTCTTTCATTCCTTTTGCCCAGTCCATATTCACCTACTATCTTCCCTTCCCTTCCTTGTTCTACTACCGAAATCCAGTCTCCCATATCAATTAAGATTTCCTCTCCCTTAATTGTCTGAATAATTTCCTTTAGCTCCTCATATATTTCTTCGATCTCATTATCGGCAGAGCTAGTTGGCATATAAACATGTACTACTGTGGTCGGTGTTGGCTTTGTATCTATCTTGACTACGATAATGCGATCACTGTGCTGCTCATAGTAGTTCACCCGCATTCCTATTTTCTTATTCATTATCAGACCTACTTCTGTAATACCCCCAACTGATTTTGTATTTATAATCCTTTACTTACCTGACCAGAAATCCTGTTCGTCTTTCCATCGAACTTCACTAATCCCCACTATAACTAATTTCAGCGTATCCATTTCCCTTTTTAAATTTTCTAGCTTCCCTACCCGATTAGGGATCTAACATTCCACGCTCCGATCCGTGGAATGCCTTTCCTGATGATCACATCCTCCTGAGTAGTCCCCGCCCGGAGATCCGAATGGGGGACTATTTTACCTCCGGAATATTTTACCCGAGAGGATGCCATCATCATATGTTCATACAGTAGAGCTGCATGTCCCCGGGAAAAGTAACGGCTGTAGTTTCCCCTTGCTTTCAGCCTTTTGCAGTAACTGCGTGGCAAAGCCACATTAGTTGATGTTACAAGGCCAGCTCAGTCAATCATCCAGACTGTTGCCCCTGTAACTACTGAAAAGGCTGCTGCCCCTCTTCAGGAACCACACGTTTGTCTGGCCTCTCCACAGATACCCCTCTGCTGTGGTTGCACCTACGGTACGGCTATCTGCATCGTTGAGGCACGCAAGCCACCCCACCTCGGTAATGTCTGTGGTTCATGGGAGTGGACACAGATAATAAATTACATAAATTCACATAAACAAACCAAACAAAACTACAATATACATCAGTTATGGTAAAAGATATAACAGAACCTACATACTTTTAAAATTTAATACATATTTGAAATACACATCTGGATGCTAACGTCTCACTACAACGCAGATAAGTATAAAGCGGCCAACCGTTCCGGATTCTGCGGGACAGTCCCGAATTTGGGCTCGTTGTCCCACATTGCGATTATTAGGCCGGTATTACACTATCAAATTTATTGGACAAAGAAATTGGATGAAATATTGGCCCTACTTCTTTGACAAAGATCTTTGACGTGACGCCAAAAGAGGGAAAGTTTCTACACAAGGGCAGACAGTAACCATAGAGTAGATATCTAATCTATGACAGTAACTCATTATTATATTCGGCAGGTGCAATTTTACAAGAAAATAAAGAATGAAATAAAATTTTCCAGTTTACTAGAAGCCATGGAATTCTTCGCGAGATAATAAACATACAACAAAATTTGTAACACGAACTTCGAGTCGAGGACGTAAAGGCAGATAGTCATATTAAATTATATGCAAATGGACGATATAGTACATTTCAATATATGATAATGAAATAGGTTTTTGTGTTCCTCAAATTACAAAGCAGAAAATTCACCTCAGAAAAGGTATATACTCAAAAGACAGCTGAAGTTAGGCTCCGATTTCTTGCAAAAGCAGAAAGCTACTTCGGTTTACAGCTGGAACTATAATCCTGCAGTGCACATTGACGAAAATTATATTCCAGTTTACACTTGTCACTCAAGATACTGTAGTGCATATTGACAAAAGTAACACTCAATGTATAAAGGTATTATAATGTATCTACTATTTGGTACAGTACGTTGTCATCAGGAATAATCTTTTTTTAGGTATTTATTTTGAAAATTTGTTTCACCAACTACATGTTTGATGCAAATTTACGATGTAGATAAACACTTTTTAACCAGTGGCATCTGGAGTACAAAAATGCAAGAATCGAGAAACACAAAAAACATTTATATACCTACAAGTATACTGTGTCTGCCGCCTCCTCTTCTATGCCCGCGTTTTCGGAATGCAATTTCCTTAAATCCAGAGGCAGATGTAGACGCCTGTGACAAGATCCGTAACATATCCCAGCTACCCAATCAACACTCAGTTTATTTCTTGCATCGTACTCCAGTAGTAAATTACTGAGCGACTTATCTGCTTCACGTAGCCAACGAACACAGCCAGAAAACTTAGCAGCCACCGCTGCAGTGATGCTAGCGCTCCGAGTGGTCACATTTCTCACTGAACGAAATAGACAACGAACGCTTTCTTTGATCAAATCTAAGGCCAGGAGCTAGATTTGATCAAAGAAATTGGACGAAAGGCGAAATTGGACAGAAGTGTCCTATTAGACTATGTCCAATATATTGGACGAATCATCTTTGTCCAATAAATTGTATAGTGTAATACCGGCCTTACAGAAAATGTCACTCAAAACGGCGAAAGCTTCCCGCATTCCAGTAATTTTGAAATTTTTGTCTTAAGAACACACGCCGAAACTGTTTGTGTACGGCATGCTATGTCATACTGCTTGTAAGTCAACTTTACAATGCATCATCTACGAATAAATGACAGTATTCTTATTAAATACAAAAGAAGACAAAAACCAAACACATAATCTATTTCAAAATGACTGATTCGCTACCAGTGGTCATTGTTTTTGCTTTAAGCTGGTGTTACATTTGGGAGGATGACTTATTAAAAAATTCTGTTTTTGACATATTTTCTGTGTCAAGCAAATTTCAATGAGTGTAATGGAATATTTTTCGATGCTCGAGGTGGCAAACATGTCTGTATAAACTTTTTTTTTTTTAAATCTGAGTTGCAAATACAACATCAGCTTTGATCTCGCTTCCTGCAGGAATAAAAAGGTGGTGAAATTCTGAAAATATAACAACGAAAGTGAGTGAGCATTGCAGGTAGTAAGGCACAATTAATCTCTGCACTTCATCAAAAGAACTACTATAATAAAGTAGTTCAAATGGTTTTAAAAAGTAGTTTTATCAAATGCCGTGGTGGAGTAGCCGAGCAGTCTTTAAGCCCTTTTTAAATGATGAACTAAAGTGAACAAGATAGATGATGGTCTACTGAAGCGCTCCTAGCGTACTATTCCTGAACTACAATCTCATGCAAGATCTTGTGGCAGCGTGTTTAGACGATAAACGTAATCGAACAGTAATACCCGATATTGAAAGTGAGGTTATGACAGGCGATCTGTTATGTAGGAAGTCATAGTTTAATACTGGAATTGAGGAAACAACGCTAAATGTTATTCACGGCCAAAGAAAATCTTGCATTCTATGTTTTTGGTCAGCTTAGTGTGGTAAAGTTCTGGGAAGTGAAACAACATTTCAAAACAATCACATCTACTTTCAAGTGAAAAAAATAAACTTATGAACACATCAAACAATATTTGTAAGAGCATAAATAGAACTTCTTTACTTTATCTACTACGATTTGCCCACTGACATTGTTAATAACATCATGCATAACTGAATTTTTGTCCTTCATTTGGACTGACTTTTTCATTTAAAATACTATTTAATGAAAGTTGCATCATTAAATTACAATCTTATTCAAATAAACAATTGGTTTCTTGCAAATCATAAACCATTTTTCGGTTTCAGATGTACGACCTCGCTTTTCAGTGGACAATAATTGAGATAAATATTGAAGTCGTCATGAAACATTTGCAATTACCGCTAAACCAAAGTATAATAATAAAATAAAGATTAATAACACAAATTTTCGTGCAAACCATGTAATTGTCGACTACAATACGAAAATCGAGTGACGAAAATAGGTTAACTTCCGACGTCAGTAGACGACCGTTCAATCAAAACAATCTTCTCAAGAAAGCTTAACGTAACGTTGACGTTGGGTGACGGTCTGGTGACGGACAGTGTGAATGTCGTCATTAGAAATACACTTTGTAATACATTCTGATCATAAACTTCGACATAACGCAAAATATACGTAAATACGAAGGAAAATGGCGGACTAACTGGAGCGGCGACCGCAGCAGACAGCTGCTAGCTCGCGCATGCGCAGTGAACCCACTAGTACCGAATTTAGAACGGCCCTATTTCTTTATCGCTATAATTATCGCGCTTCGATACTAGCGCGATCATACTAGCGCAGCCGTTCAAACGACTGACGGCCGCCATTAAGGCAACTTGTTATCAATCCATTACAAGTTCGTTGATCGTTTAAAACGGGCTTAAGGCGCCTCGCTGCAGAGCGCGCGGTTGCTCGCCGTCGGAGGTTCGAGTCCTCCCTGGGGCATGGGTGTTGTGTGTTGTCCGTAGGTTAGTTTACCTTAGTTTAAGTAGTTTGTAAGCTACAGACTGATGACCACGCAATTTGGTCCGATAGATTTACAAACATTTGAATTTGATTTGTTATCAAATTTTAATTAGAGGTTATTGCAAAATATAATTCTTTGGGCGGAGTAAGCTACTTATCACAATGTGTAAGAACCAGAACAAATAAAAAAAAAAATAAATAAATAAAAAAAAATCGCACTGACGCGTTTTATGGCCCACTTAAGACTTGTAGTTCTATAAGTTTTTGCAAACATTTTGGTCCAAAATAATAATGTAAATAATAAAAAATTAACCCTTTTAGGAAATAAAATATTTTAGTTAGTGGCGAGTTCCGAACCACTGACCTTTATCGTCACAGTCCCACGCATGGCCCACTACGCTACAGCTAACAGGTAGGGTTTGTGTTCTTTAATCTCATACTATTGATGGCCGTTGTTAACTGATGCTAATATGGCATTTGTAGACGCTAGATTATCATTTATCGTACGAAGAACGACGTTTTTTTGTTAATTCTTCAGTGCGCCATTGCTTTGAAATGGCAACGTGTAAGTTACAATAAGAAAATCATCAAATACGCAACGCAAGATGGCGTATGGCACAGAGAGTTCTGGGCGAGGAATGTCACGTGACATCTGCGAACTGCTGGTTTACGTTAATTGACTGGAGGGTGTCAAAACTCTGTTATTTTTGCAAATATCTCTCAAACAATACGAGATATGAAAAAAACATAAGGGAACAAAGTTGTAGAGAATTTTCTCCTATTCAAATTCGTTTATTCAATTTTTGCGTCAGATGAACGGTTTATTTCCAATTAAAATTACATTACAAACGGCTTTTGTTTGGTAATACCAAAGTATTTCTTGTCCGAAATATTTTATTTCAAAATGCGAGGTTCTGGTCTCTGGTAGCCAACAATTATGTCTGTAAAATTTGGTGCCGATCGGTTGAACGGTTCGACCTAAAAAGTGGGAACACGTTACAGCCAGACAGACATCGTCAAATTGTCGTTATTTTTACAAATACCTCTCAACGATGCAAGATATGAAAAAAAAAAAAAACATAATAAATCGAAGTTGTAGAGAAATTTCCCTTCTACCAATTAGGCTATTCAATTTTCGTGTCAGATGAACAGTTCGTTTGCAATTACAATTAAATTACAAACTGCTTTTTTTGGTATTACTACCGTATTTTTTGTCCGAAAAGTTTGAAAAAGGGAGGTTCTGGTCTCTGGCGGCCTACAATTATTTCTGTAAAATTTGGTGCAGATCGGTTGAACGGTTGGTGTTAAGAACAGGGAACACATTACGGACAGACAGACATCAAAATCGCCGTTATATTTGCAAATATCTCTGAAACGATACGAGATATGAAGAAAAACATAGGAGAGCGAAGTTGTAGAGAATTTTCTCCTCTACAAATTCGGTTATTCAATTTTCGTGTCAGATGAATGGTTAAGCCGTTATTTCATTTAAATTTCGAGCTGTCAAAAGACGATCGCAAAGGCCCACTTTTAGTGTTACTACCGTAACCTAAAGTGGGCCAACAGTACGGACAACGAAGGTGATCGAAAAAACGTAACAGAGATAGAATGTGTAAAAATTGTTGGACTCTAAAATTCAAAATCGGAGCATGAAAAAGTATTTATGAACTGTAAATACAGATTGAAAATTAAGAATAAAATGACACTCAGATATGTTAGTTTAAAAGTAGATGAGGAAGCCCACTCTGCGCGCCTAAATTTCTTTCCTAGTTTCAGAATAACTGGCACAATGAGTCACAGGGTCTTAGTCCTCCTTCACATCCTCAAAATGTCCAACACTGAGTTTTGAAAAAGTTGGCTGCCTTAGATAAGTACCAACACGCTAGCAATAGCTACATAAGCACAACTACAACAACTGCCCCTAAGATCTAAGTCAATCCGTCTGTAAGTATGGAGGAGGTGGGTGTGTCAATATAGGAAAGGGGTTTGGAAATACAGATACTAGGGACTGCAGGGGGTTAGGAGTAGGGAGATCTTTACCCTGTGAGTAATCCCTCATCTGAAATTTCTCTAATTTTAGGAAGTGGTGGCAACTCGCCTTAGCTTTCGGAATTTAACCAATTAATGCTGTCTTCCCACGCTTTGTACTGTGTTTCTATCTGTTCTGAAGTTACATTCTGATATTTTCTTGGTATCTCACATCACAAAATGTGCCTGATTCTTGTGTTGGTATCTGAATCCATATCCACCTCGATATCAATTCCCATACCAATTGTTATTATTATTGTATCCGTTACTTATATTCCCAAATGTTCAAATGTTTGTTAGGCTTAAGGGACTTAATTGCGGAGTCATCAGTCCCTAAACTTGCAAACTACTTATGAACTAGCTAATACTAAGGACGGCACAAACATCCATGCCCGAGGGGGGATTCGAACCCCCGACCGTAGCGGCCGTGCAGACTGCGGCTGGTGCGCCGGCACTTCTATTGCCAGAGTTTCCGCCGTTGTTCCGCGTTTCTGCAATGTTTGGATTATTTTGTGATTGAAAATTATTGTTGTCTTTGTTATTATTATTATATGGTCTGAAGTTTCCATTATTATTGCGATTAAAATTACTGTGATACTCATTCCTGGACCTCTCCATCTGACTTTCCCTTTTATTTTTATTTTCTTTAAATTCTTCCTCTTTGAACATTAATTCTAGTTCCCTCAGTATTTCCTTAAACCCCTCAACATCCTCATTCTTTCCTACTGCCGATGGCTGATATTTGACCGGTAGTTTCATTCTACATAAACGTATTAATTCTCCATTACTGTATGGTCTGTCTAAGCATTGATTTTTTACCCATTATGTCGAAAATCAGATGGAAAACCAGTTCTCAGCAAAGAAAAATGGAAAGAGTACATAGAGGAGCTCTACAAAGGAAATGAACTTAGAGACAATGTTGTAGGAAGGGAATAGGAAGTACGTCAAGATGAAATAGGAGATACTATACTGAGAGATGAATTTGACGGAGCCCTGAAAGACCTAGGTCGAAAGAAGGCCCCTGGAGTAGATGATATTCACTCAGAGCTACTGAAGTCTCTGGGAGAACCAGCCATGACAAAATTGTTTCACCTGCTGTGTAAGATGTATGAGACAGGTGAAGTACCCTCAGACTTCAAGAAAAATGTTATAATCCCCATTCCAAAGAAAGCAGGCGCAGACAGGCGTGAAAACTACAGACCGATAAGTTTAATAAGTAATGGCTGCAAAATATTAACACGAATTATTTACGGAAGGATGGAATAGCTGGTAGAAGCCGACTTCGGGGAAGATCAGTTTGGGTTCAGGAGAAATGTAGGAACACGGGAGGCAATACTCACTTTACGACTTATCCTAGAAGATAGACAAAGAAAAGGCAAACCTACATATCTAGCTTTTGTAGATTTGGATAAGACTTTTGACAATTTTTATTGGTATAAACTCTTTCAAGTTCTGAAGCAAGCAGGAGTAAAATATAGGGAGCGAAAGGTTATTTACAACTTGTACAAAAACCAGACAGCGGTTGTCAGATTTGAAGGGCATGAAAGGGATGCAGTTGTTGGGAAGGGAGTAAGAAAGGGTTGTAGTCTTTCTCCATTGTTATTCAATTTGTACATTGAGCAAGCTATAAAGGAAAGCAAGGAGAAATTTGGTGAAGGAATTAAATTTCAGGGTGACGAATTAAAAACATTGCGTTTTGCTGACGACATAGTAATTCTCTCAGAGACAGCGAAGGACCTGGAAGAGCAGTTGAACGGAATGGACAGTGTGTTAAAAGGTCTATATAAGATGAACATTAACAACAGCAAAATTAGGATAATGGAGTGCAGTCTAAGAAAATCAGGTGATGCTGAAGGAATTAGATTAGGTAAGAAAACAATAAAGGAGGTAGATGAGTTTTGTTACTTGGGCAGTAAAATAACAGCCGGCCGCGATGGCCGAGGAGACTAAGGCGCTCCAGTCACGGTCTGCACGGCCACTACGGTCGGGGGTTCGAATCCCCCCTCGGGTATGGATATTTGTGCCGTCCTATTTCGTAAGTAGTTCATAAGTAGTTTGTAAGTTTAGGGACTGATGACCCCGTAGTTAAGTCCCATAGACTTTACAAACATTTGAACATTTTTAGTAAAATAACGTGTGATGGTCGCATTACAGAGGATATAAAATGCAGAATGGCAATGGGTAGAAAAGCGTCCTTGAAGAAGAGAAATGTGTTAACATCTAATATTAATTTAAGCCTAAGAAAGTCCTTTGTGAAGGCTTTTGTGTGGAGTGTTGCCTTGTATGGGAGTGAGACATGGACGATAAACAGTTCGAACAGGAAGAGGATAGAGGCTTTCGAAATTTGATGTTGCAGAAGAATGCTGAAGATTAGGTGGGTGGATCGCGTAACTAATGAGGAGGTATTGAACAGAATTGGGGAGTAAAGGAATTTCTGGCATACCTTGACTAAAAGAAGGGATAGATTGGTAGGACACATTCTTAGACATCAAGGAATTGTGAATTTAGCGTTGGAGGGAAGTGTGTGGGGGTAAAAACCACAGAGGAAGACCAAGAGATGGATACAGTAAGCAGATTCAGACAGATGTAGGTTGCCGTTCGTATGTGGAGTTGAAGAAGCTCGCTCAGGATAGGGTTTGTGGAGAGCTGCATGAAACCAGTCTATGGACTGAAGACCACAACAAGATGTCGAAAAATTGGACTGCACTTTTCTCGCCCGAGTTCTCGTAAAATGCCATCTGCAATAATTTGTATTTGATTTTATTCTGCGCCTCAGTTGACCAATACTTGTTTAAAATGCGTTCCTAATCTGTTGATAGATGCGCAGTTGTGTGCAACTCTTTGCATTACCTCAGCCACTGGTCCTGGCATGTGTGCGCATACAAAATCTAGCCTACGTGCTAACGCCAATGGTTCGGTGTGCCCACCTGAAATTGTTGAATAAAGGTACGCGCATGAATACTGCCGCCTTCCTCTTTGATGTGTTGAAATTTTCGAGTAGTCAGAAAGTGACCTGTATCGTACGTATTCATAGCTCCGTCATTTCTATCACTCCTGTATCCGTTACGCTATCTTGCCTGTGTGGTGGCAACCCACTACACATCTGCATGTTCTCTGTTGGCGTATCTTGTGTTCATTTCGTATCTTTGTAACGGCGTACAAAAATGTTGTTCATTTGTTGCTTTTGGTGCTGTAAACGAATTATTGTCAAATTGTGTCATTGGATTAACTGGCACTCTTGCCCGTCTTCCAATTGGTAATAACTGACTGTACATTCCGCGAGTTTCCGGGTATTCTGTATGTTTTTGTAGCACTTCGTAAGTTGATGTTTTAACTACTTTCGCGGGTGTTACCTCCGTTTTCCTTTCGTTCTGTTTATCTTTGCTTGCGTCTAGAATGAAACTTTCAGTCTGCAGCGGAGTGTGCGCTGATATGAAACTTCCTGCCAAATTAAAATTGCGTACCGCAACCGGGACTCGAAACTGGGACCTTTGCCTTTCGCGGGCATGCGCTCTACCGACTGAGCTATCCCGACACGACTCACGATCCCGCCTCACAACTTCACTTCAACCAGCACCTCGCCTAGAGCGCTTGCCCGCGAAAAGCAAAGGTCCCAGGTTCGAGTCCCGGTTCCGACACACAATTTTAATTTGCCAGGAAGTTTGCTTGTGTCTGTTCTTATACTGAATGATTACGTATCAGTCATTACACTACAAGTACAATCGGTCTCTATTTTTTCCTCAATTGTTTGGATTAACTCTGATCTGAGTTTTTCCAACTGATCTTTCGTCCTCTTTTTTTTTTTTTTTTTTTTTTTTTTTTTTTTTAATTATACGCTGGTCGTACCGTTTTAAAGCGACTTTCGTTACTTTACTTTGGATAGCTTGTTCTTCGGTGGTTTGAATAGCTGTGCATGTCATCTTTTTCGTTAAACGTTCGGCTTTCTTATCTACATTGACGACGTCCAATTGGAACTTGTCTACGTCAGTTCGTAGTTCCTGTTGGCCTTGCGATAATGCCTGTATCTTGTCTCTAGCATCTTTTGCGTCTTTATTTATTTGTGTGATCTGGTTATGCCTTCCTCTCTCCGCACTGTAACTTGGTGAATATCTCGTTTTAATTCATGATTTTGTGTTTTAATTTCTTCTCTCAATTCCTGAGGTTGAGTTTTCATTTGTTTTAGTTCCTGCATCTGTTTTTTGATATCATGTTTCAATTCTCCGTTTTGTTTCGTTAAATTATTACCTTGTGCAATTATACTGTTATTTAAACTATCGTTCATCTTCCTTAACATTTCTATAATGGCATCATGTCCTGTCATACTCTCTACTTAGAAAACAAAAGTCAACATAAACAGCCATTTTTGATTTTCTAAATGAAGTTTTGTCTACAGTAGACCAGAAAGAACATGTATCAGCATTTTTTAGACCTCACAAAGGCTTTTGATATGATAGACCACAACTTACTACTTAAAAAATTAGAATATATAGGCATCGGGGGTTTGGCACATAAATGGGTAACATTGTACCTTAAAAACAGAGCGCAAATAGTAGAAATTGCACATCAGGAAGGAAGTAATATTTATACCTACCAATCTGAAAGAAAGGACATTAAGTACAGTGTGCCTCAAGGTTCTATCTTGGGACCAGTGCTGTTCCTGATCTTTATTAATGACCTAGAGACATGCAGCAGCTCCCAGAAATATAGAAAATTTGCAGATGATACAAATATACTACTAAAAGGTAAAACGGCTGCAGAACTACAACATGAAATACAGAATTGCACTTCACACAATGAAGAATGGTTCACCACTAACAATCTTGTTATTAATATAGAGAAAACATAAACAATGCACCTCCATACCATACAAAATAAATATCCTCTAACCCCCACTATAAAACTCTTTAATAAAAAATTAGAAACAGTAAACACAACCAAATATCTAGATATATCAATTCAAGATGATATGAAATGGGACACACACATAAAATACATTAGCAAGAAGTTGAACACAATATGCTACGATGTAAGGATACTTGCTAGGTGTACGACAAAAGAAACACTAAAAAAAGTGTATTATGCACAAGCACAGTCACTGCTGCGTTATGGGTTAATTTTTTGGGGGAACTCGCCAGAAATCAGATACTGTTTTGTAGCACAAAAGAGGATCATACGCTCAACTGAAAATGCAAAACCCAGGAAATCTTGCAAACCACTTTTTAAAGCACTGCAAATACTACCATTGCCATGTCTGTGCATCCTTGAGACAGTTACTTATATTAAGAAGATTTCAGTAGCACAAAACAATTTAGTATATACAAACAAATCAGTTCACACACATGACACAAGACAAACACTTGACCTTCATAGAGCACCTACGACACCTACGAACAACTCTCCGACAAAATGGACCTCTTCAAATGGGGAAAAAATTATACAAAAAACTTCCTCACCATATCAAAACAATCTAAGAACACGAGAAGTTAAAATTGGCTGTAAAAATTATTTACAAGATAAATGTTATTACCCTGTCAGTGAATATCTGTCAACTTAACCTTAATGTCATGTTTTCTCACTTATAACTACAGTTACTATTGACACCTATTGTATGATGTTGATTATATTATTATTTAGACATGCTAAACACTACTTAATAAATATGATATAGTAGTGACTCATTTTGTTGTGATGTGCCATACATATGTATGTGTATATAGAAATCTGTATACTTATGTAAAAAAACTTGTAAGCAATATCCTATATCAATAATTTGATGAAGTGGATGCTTAAATAAATAAATAATAAATATTGCTGCACTGTATGTTCTCTATCTCCAATTTCCTATTCCGTCATTCGCGATTATCTCGTGTCTGGTATTGTGACGTCGACAAGTCGACTAACTGTAACCTTCTACGTTAACTTACACTGTCTGTGTATTGCGGACTCATTGCATTTGTCACTGAACTCTATAGCGGCGCACGTGACTTTGCAAACCGGTCTCGCTGTTCTGTATGTCTTAAGTGCAGTTGCGTTCAGGTGCAGTTGCGTTTGTTACAGAACCGTTACGCGACGCTCATAACAGCGCAAAATTATTCTGTCCCTGTTGCTGTGCCATGTTGATGATATGTACTCTTGGTTCTACATATTCCAAATTCTCGCCTTCATTGTCAAACCTTCCAACCTTATCACCAATCCATCTATGCATGACTATAATGATGCGTATTCCGTCCCTGAATATGCTGATATCAATCTAGTTTCCTTAGTCTCCTTGCTTCTAAGGTTTCCCGTCTTTTACGTGGAATGTCTGCATGTGCTTTATAAATAGCTTTCCGCGAAATACAATTTCTGCAATATCCGGAATCGTATTTTCCTTACTTTGCTCCATCGGATCTACTTGTATTTTGTCTAGAGGTTGCAAACTCTGCTGCTCTTTCTCCCGATGATTTTCTACGTTTTCTACTGTCTCGTCCATCTGTTGATTACCTACTTCTTTGTTCATCATCTCTACCTACTGGTGAGATTCACGTAGCTTTTGTGCCTGTGCCCGCCGGACGCGGTGGCCGAGGAGACCGAGGCGCTCCAGTCACGGTCTGCACGGCCACTACGGTCGGGGGTTCGAATCCCCCCTCGGACATGGATATTTGTGCCGACCTTAGTATAAGGTAGTTCGTAAGTAGTTTGTAAGTTTAGGGACTGATGACCCCGTAGTTAAGTCCCATAAGCTTTTTTTTTTTTTTTTTTTTTTTTTTTTTTTTTTTTTTTTTTTTTTTTTTTTTTTTTTAACACGTAATATGTACTCTTGGTTCTACATATTCCAAATTCTCGTCTTCATTGTCAAATCTTCCTACCTTATCACCAATACATATATGCATGACTATAATGATGCGTATTCCGTCCCTGAATATGCTGATATCAATCTAGTTTCCTTAGTCTCCTTGCTTCTAAAGTTTCCCATCTTTTACGTGGAATGTCTGCATGTGCTTTATAAATTGTTTTCCGGGAAATTACAACTTCTGGAATATCAGGAATCGTATTTTCCTTACGTTGCTCCGTCGGATCTACTTCTATTTTGTCTAAATCGTCTAGAGGTTGCAAACTCTGCTGCTCTTTCTCCGGTTAATTTTCTACGTTTTCTTCTGTCTCGTCCATATGTTGATTACCTACTTCTTTGTCCCCCATCATCTCTACCTGCTGCTGAGATTCACGAAGCTTTTGTGCCTGTGCCCTCGTTAACATGGGTCTAAAGCTGCTCGTAACTTTAAATGACCACAACACCTATCTACAAAACTGTGCAATCACTAAAACAGCGACGTAAATTTCTGTTTGTCCAAACTGCTCTGCTACAATCTACAACTCTGCACCTGTGCGCTTGCAAGGGAGAAAAACATTAACATCTTAAATCTACACAGGTTGGCTGCTCCAGCATCAGGCTGCATATCTGCATCTGTGCCTACCACGTAAAACCCATCAAACCTAATACTTATTCAAAAATTATAAAAATAAAAAATTTACTTTTTTAACATAACACTGTCTGACCTTTCTCTTTGCAATAATCACTTACATACACTTTATCTTTGACCTCCTATTATTTTTTTTACATCTGATCTTCGAAATACAAATTTTACAAACTGTTCTTAAACGTGACAATGCACTTTCCAACATTGATATCTCCTAAACTACTGGACTTTTTACAAAAATGTCACTCAATATCTCTTTACCTAACGTAATACTGTATAAATATAGATAAAACTTGATAAAAAAACACAAAAACAGTGTCTTAATCTGTATTAGAATCCTGATTGTTCGTCTACTTTAACATGAAAAGTTTTAAAACAACAATTTTTTTTTAATCTTTGTGACCCTCACTAAAACTGACAATTACCTACTCTGCTATCTACCTATACTGCCGATTACCTATCCTGACGATTTCTCCTGGAAAGGTCCCCATTTTCTAACGTGAATCCTATGGTGTTGAGATTTTTATCCCACTCGTTCCAACTATTTATAGTACGCAATGGACTTATCTGACCTATTGTACCCGAGGCTCCTACAAGGAAGACATCAGCAGCATGTCACGTAGAAGTCAGAAATATGCTCCATGCCTACCTACAATCGATGATACTTCATCACTTATCTAAAGATAGACGTAGATGACATGTCTTGTAAGAAAAAAATCTTACAATTAATATAGTATAACTAGTGAGGATCAGTTCGGACACTAAATTGATGTCGCTAGTTACTGAAATAAAAAACTGATTATGAATACTTCTTTTGTTATTTAACCTTTTCATAAAACTCAAATCTATAAAAACAATATCATCATCATCATCATCATCATTAGAGAGACTGATTATGCCTTTCAGCGTTCAGTCTGGAGTATAGTACCTCTAATAAAATTCCTCCATGATCCCCTATTCAATGCTCGTCTGATGTTATGCCTTTTACTTCAAAATCATTCTGCACCGAATCTAAGTACTTTCTTCTTGGTCTACCTCGACTCCTCTTACCCTCCGCTGCCGAGCTCATGAGTCTCTTAGCTAACCTTGCTTCTCTCATGCGTGTAACATGACCCCACCATCTCAATCTGTTCGCTCTAACTGCTTCATCTATGGTGTTCATTTCCAGTTTTTCTTTGATTTCCTCATTATGGACACCCTCCTGCCATTGTTCTCATCTATTAGTACCTGAAATCATTCTTGCTACTTTCATATCTGTAACCTCTACCTTATGAATAAGGTAACCAGTATCCATCCAATTTTCACTCCCATACAATAAAGTTCTTCGAAAGATAGAGTGGTGCACTGCTAATTTAGTCTTGGTACTGACTTCCTTCTTACAGAAGAGAGTAGATCTTAGCTGAGCACTCACTTCATTAGCTTTGCTGCACCTCGATTCCAGTTATTTTATTATGTTGCCATCCTGTGAGAAAATACATCACAGGTACTTGAAACTGTCTACCTGTTCTAACTTTGTTCCTCCTATTTGGCACTCAAACTGTTTAAAATCTCTTTCCCACAGACATAACTTTCGTTTTGGAGATGCTGATCTTCATATCATAATCCTTGCACCTCTGATTGAGCTCTGAAATATTAGTTTGCAACTTTTCAATTGAATCAGCCATTACAACTAAGTCATCCGCTTATGCGAGACTGCTTATTTTGTTTTCTCCTATTCTAATCCCGCCCTGCCAGTCTACTGTTTTCAGCATATGATCCATGAATAATATGAACAACAGTGGTGACAGGTTACAGCCTTGTCTTACCCCTGAAACTACCCTGAACCATGAGCTTAATTTGCCACCTACTCTAACTGCTGCCTGACAGTCTACGTAAAGCCCTTTAATTGCCTGCAAAAGTTTGCCTCCCATACCATAATCTTGTAGAACTGACAGTAGCTTCCTCCTAGGAACACGGTCATAAGCCTTTTCTAGATCTATGAAACATAGATATAATTTCCTGTTCGACTCATAGCACTTTTCTATTACCTGCCACAAGCTAAAGATCTGGTCCTGACAGCTTCTAAGAGGCCTAAACCCACACTGATTTTCATCTAACTTGTCCTCAATTAATACTCGCACTCTCCTTCCAACAATACCTGAAAATATTTTGCCTACAACGCTAATTAAAGAGATACCTCGATAGTAGTTACAATCTTTTCTGTTTCCATGTCTGAAAATTGGCGTGATTACCGCTTTCGTCCAGTCAGACGGAACCTGTCCCGATTCCCACGCCTTATCAATTATCCTGTGTAGCCATTTGAGACCTGATATTCCACTGTATTTGACGAGTTCCGGCTTAATTTCATCCACCCCAGCCGCTTTATTGCACTGTAATCTACTGATCATTTTCTCCACTCCCTCAAATGAGATCCTGTTTCCATCGTCGTTCCTGTCCCATCATTGAACGTTTCACCTACATTGAGCAGAGCAGTTCTTCAAAATATTGCCTCCATCTGCCCAAGGCATCCACAGGATTGACTAGCAGCTTTCCTGACCTGTCCAAAAACACTTGTTAATTCCTTATTCCCTCCCTTAGATAAATTAGATATTTTAACTTCCAAGTTCCAGATAGGTTGACAGAATAGATGAAACGTATAAGCAATTTCAAAATAAAGTTGGTAGAATGACTGAAGAATCTCGCCTACTTGACTTTAAAATTAATTCAATTTCGTGTTTACGGTTCAAGGCTGTTGCAAAGTCCGAAATGTTACGCAATGGTAAAAATGTATTTGTTATTGCTGTTTGGAGACGGGTGGGGGTCGCCTAAAGTGTTCGCACACAATACCGTTAACTGCAGCGATGGCGTCTTTGCCGAAACCGAAACTAAATATTGTCTGTTTTGATCGACTACTGCCGGTCGTACTTTCCCTGCGTCTCGATGAAGTCGAGAACGACCTATAGATGCTAGTCTGCCTATAAACTGATGTGGAACGTCAGTCTCAGACTAACCTACTGCGTTGCACTAAAAAATGCGATCACAAGTGCTAACTAATGCACACTGTCTGTGTTCACGCCGGATATGAAGTATCTCGACCGACACTATGAACAATGCGCAATCTGTAGTACTCTCCACTGGAGAATCACTAAGATCTGCTCCACGACAGAGGTTCTCCGTACAGTAATTTTGTGTAGTTCGCGAACGAACTAGTTCGAAAGAGCGCTCCCACAGGCGAACTAGTTCGCAGATCCCTCGCTTCTTAGTTCGTCCCCTCCTTTTCCGAACACTGACGGGTAACAGCGAGAGGACGCGAGAGCGCGCAGAATCGCGTGATTCCCTTCTGCCAGTTGCCGTCATTTCGAGCTGAGATGCAGCTCAGCTGTAGTTTTAGTAGCGGCAGCAAAAGCCAAAATGTGCGGACGAAAAGGAGAGCTACCGGTCGCGAACTGAAATATGCGCGATAGGTCGCGAACTAAAATATGTGCGATAGGTCGCGAACTAAAATATGCGTGATAGGTCGCGAACTAAATTATGCGCGATAGGTCGCGAACAGAATTAAAAATCACGTGTTTGCCTTCTGCTGATGAGACGCATTTCCAGGTTAGCGTCTGCCTGCTAGATTACATAGTTCAGTGCTACAAAATTTCTGCTTTGAAGTATTCTGCACTCTGCAATATCTGGCTAATAAATTCCAGAATGCCAAGATATAGAGATAAGTCTAAACTTAGACGAGAGAATTTATCCACAAACTGTTTGTTTTGGTTTGCGTGATATCTTTAGCGGCTCACGCAGCAAGCGCATGAAGCAGCTAGGTGGGGGAACTTCTCCCTCCACCTGCATGCGCAGACCACGCCGCTCAGCTGTCACTGGGAGCGGACGAACTAAAAGAATGAACTAGTTCACGGCTCTCCGCGAACTAAAGTGAGCGCTCCCGATCGCGAACTATTATGCGCAAGTCTACCGTACAGTGCAATACTGCACCAGTGTCTTAATTGCCTCTTCACTCAAGAAATCGCTGTGACAGCATCGCACAGCTAGGGCGAATCTGTGTTAATTTCTTCCGCTCTGCTCGTGTATATGTTTCAGGGACGCTGGCGTTTCCCCGACAATGTCCCGCCCACGAATGGGATAGTGCGTTTTAAAACACTGTGTGGCTCCCCGGCCAATAGTGAGTCAGCTAACGTCTCGTTTAAGTATTCCTCTCTACATCTACATCTACATCTACATAGGTACTCTGAAAATCACATTTAAGTGCCTGACAGAGAGTTCATTAACCACTTTCATAACTTTTCTCTATCGTTCCATTCTCTAATAGCGCGCGGGAAGAAAGAACACCTAAATCGTTCCGTTTTCGATCTGATTTCTCTTATTTTATTGGGATGGTCATGTCTCCCTAAGTAGGTGGGTGCTGTTGTTGTTGTGATCTTCAGTCCGCAGACTGGTTTGATGCAGCTCTCCACGCTACCCTGTCCTGTGCAAGTCTCTTCATCTGAGAATACGTTCGACAACCTACATCCTTTTGAATCTGCTTACTGTATTCGTTCCTCGGTCTCCCTCTACGATTTTTACCCCACGCGCTTACTTCTAATGTTAAGTTGACAATTCCTTGATGTCTCAGAATGTGTCCAACCAATCTATCCCTTCTCTTCGTCAGGATATGCCAGAAACTCCTTTTCTCCCCGATTCGGTTAAGCAGCTCCTCATTAGTTACGTGATCTACCCATCTAATTTTCATCATTCGTCTGTACCACCACATTTCAAAAGCTTCTATCATATTTTTATATGAACTCCTTATCGTCCGCATTTCACTCTCATACAATGCTACACTCCAGACAAATGATTCCAGAAAGGACTTCCTAACATTTAAATTAATATTGGATGTTAACAAGTTTCGCTTCTTTAGAAACGCTTTTCTTCCCATAGCCATTCTGCATTTTATATCTTCTTTACTTCGGCCATCAGAAGTTATCTTGCTACCCAAATAACAGAATTCATCTACTACTTTTATTGTCTCATTACCTAATCTAATTCCTTCATCATCGCCTGATTTTCTGACATTGCATTCCATTACCTTCGTTTTACTCTTGTTAATGTTCATCTTATATCTTCCTTTCAAGACACTGTACATTCTATTCAATTGCTCTTCCAGATCTTTTGCGGTCTCGGACAGAATTACTATGTTATCGGCAAACCACAATGTTTTTATTTCTTCTCCCTGCACTTTAATGTCCTCTCCAAATTTCTCCTTCCATTCCTTCACTGTCTGCTCAATGTACAGATTGAACAACGTTGGGGAAAGGCTACAACCCTGTCTTACTCCCTTCCCAACCTCTGCATCCCTTTCTTGCCTTCTACTCTAATAACCGCTGTCTGGTTTTTGTATAGGTTGAATATAACTCTTCGCTCCCTATATTTTACCCCTGATACCTTCAGAATTTGGAAGAGTGTATTCCAGTCGACATTGTCAAAAGCTTTCTCCAAATCTACAAACGCCAAAAACGTAGGTTTCTCTTTCCTTAGCCTATCTTCTAAGATAAGTCGTAATGTGAGTATTGCCTCCCGTGTTCCTACATTTCTCCTAAATCCAAACTGATCTTCCTCTAGGTCAGATACCACAAGTTTTTCCATTCGTCTGTAAATAATTCGTGTTAGTATTTTGCACCCATGACTTATTAAACTGATAGTTCTGTAATTTTCACACTTGTCTGCACTTGCTTTCTTCTTGAAGTCAGAGGGTATTTCCCCTGTCTCATACATCTTGCATAACAAAATATATTCACATTAAGAAAAAAAAGTCGGTGATTGAAACTTCGCAAACAGATCACGCCGCAATGAATAACGTCTTTCTTTTAATGATTTGTACCCCAATTCGAGCAATATTTCCGTGACGCTTTCCCCCCGGTAACGTCATGAAACAAAGCGAGCTGCCCTTCTCTGAACCTTCTCAGTGTCTTCCGTCAGTCCCACCTGGTGAGGGTCCCACAAGGGGCAACAGTACTCCAAGAGAGGACGCACAAGTGTGATGTAGGCAGCCTCTTTGGTGGAGCTGTTGCGTCTTCGAAGCGTTCTGCCGATGAAACGTAACCTTTTGTTCGCCTTCCCCACAATATTTTCTGTGTGTTCTCTCCAGTCTAAGTTGTTCGTATGTTCAAATGTTTGTAGAACTTATGGGACTTAACTACAGGGTTATCAGTCCCTAAGCTTACAAACTACTTATGAACTAGCTAAGACTAAGGACAGCACAAATATCCATGCCCGAGGGGGGATTCGAACCCCCGACCATAGTGGCCGTGCAGACCGTGACTGAGACGCCACAGACCACTTGACCACCGCGGCCGGCTAAGTTGTTCGTAAATGTAACTCCTAGGTCGTATTTGGTAGAATTTAAGACCTTAAGGTTTGACTGATTTATCGTGTAATTGAAGTTCAGCTGATTTCTTTTAGTGGTCATGTGTATTACTTCACACTTTTCTTTCAAAAAAATGTTCAAATGTTTGTTAAGCTTATGGGACTTAACTACGGGTCATCAGTCCCTAAACATACAAACTACTTATGAACTACTTACGAACTAGGACGGTACAAATATCCATGCCCGAGGGGGGATTCGAACCCCGACTGTAGTGGCCGTGCAGACCGTGACTGGAGCGCCTCAGTCTCCTCGGCCATCGCGGCAGGCACACTTTTCTTTATTTAGTGTCAATTGCCAATTTTCGCACCATGTATAAATTTTGTCTAAATCGCTTTGCAGTTGCTTTTGATCCTCTGTTGACTTCACTAACCGATAAATGACAGCATCATCCGCGAACAGTCTAAGGGAGCTATTCAGATTGTCTCCTAAATCGTATACAAAAACGAGGAAGAGTAGGGGACCTATAACGCATCCCTGGGGAACGCCAGATATCACTTCTGTTTTACGCTCAAGCTAAACAGCGCCGTCTGGAATTCACTTTCCTCTTGCGTCCTAACAGGTTGCAAATAAACATGCTTTGTACAGAATAACGCTATTGCCTGGTTCTTTTTAAACGGCTTACAAAGAGTTTTCGAAAGCGTCCATGTTTCCCCAATGTGGGAGAAGGATTTTTAAGTTGCTTTTGTGCGCAAGACCGCCTGGCTTGTTGCGGGGTCCTCTGCCCACCTGAGCTTTCTCACCAGTATGTGGCAGCAGGAAAAAGGGAGTACAAACGTCTGAAAAATGAGATTGACAGGAAGTGCAGACTGGCTAAGCAGGAGTGGCTAGAGGACAAATGCTGAACTGTAGAAGAATGCATAACTAGGGGAAAGATAGATACCGCCTACAGGAAAATAAAAGAGGCATTTGGAGACAAGAAAAGCAGCTGTATGACTATCAAGAACTCGGACGGAAAACGTGTACTAAGCAAAGAGGGGAAAGCCGAACTGTGGAAGGAATATATAGAGGGCCTATACAAAGGAAATAAACTTGAAGGCAGTATTCTAGAAATGGAAGACGAAGTGGAGGAAGATGAGATACGTGATTTGATACTGCAAGATGAATTTGTCAGAGCGCTGAAGGACTTGAGTCGAAACAAGGACCATGGAGTAGATGGTATTCCGTCTGAACTGCTGACATCGTTAGGAGAGCCAGTCGTGAAAAAATTGTTCCATCTGGTATGCAAGATGTATGAGACAGGGGAAATACCCCCCGACTTCAAGGAGAATATTGTAATTCCAATTACAAAGAAAGCTAGTGCAGAAAAGTGTGAAAATTACAGAACTATCAGTTTAATAAGTCATGGTTGCAAAATACTAATACGAATTATTTACAGTTGAATGGAAAAACTTCTCGATTCCAACCTCGGGGAAGATCATTTCGGATTTAGGAGAAATGTAGGAACCCGGGAGGCAATACTCACATTACGACTTATCTTAGAAGATAGGCTAAGGAAGGGCAAACCTACATTTTTAGTGTTTGTAGATTTGGAGAAAGCTTTTGACAATGTCGCCTGGAATACACTCTTTCAAATTCTGAAGGTAGCATAGGGAGTTACAATCTATAATTTGAACACTACAAATTGTAGCGACAGGTAATTTTACAGACAATATACACATATATAGTTGAATGTAGCTTCTAAATTGTATCATATTCCGACACGTAGTTCATGAGATATGAGCACGTAAACAGTAACGTTCATGGATAATTGCTCCATTCGTCTGGAAGCGAAAGCAGTTTACTTCCATAGAGCTACAAGCAAAGGAACAGAACGAAACAGAGTAAACCCAACGAATACCCATTATATCCCACAAATCTACCTTCAAGAGACTGCAGTTTCCACTGGAACTTGCATTTTCTTTTACGATTAATAAATTACAGGGCAATCTATTAAATACTTCGGAATGGATTTGGCACCTTCATGTCAGGTTATTCATATCAGAGTCTGGAAGATAGACATATGTCGTCTGTGTGTGTGTGTGTGTGTGTGTGTGTGTGTGTGTGTGTGTGTGTGTGTGTGTGTGTGTTTTATATAGAGGGGGAAAGGTTATTGCATTAGGAAATTATTTACTTTATAATCTAAAGTAAATCGAAGAATAAGTGGTATCGCTAAACCGGTTTTTTCAAATTGGTGTATATCCGGAAAGTCAGAATCGGAAGCCCGGAACGTGATTTTTATAATATGTGCTTTCCATCTGCACCTACTGCAGTTTCACATGCAGCCTGGCAGATATTTAACATCGCGGGCAACGCCAGGTTTTCAGCTAGTCTAATATATAAAGCAGTGTGTCCGTATGTTTGTACGTGTTGTCTACAAATTTACAGTTTTGATCCAGTCTTTCTCAAATTTTATACAAGTAAGCTACAATCCACGAGAACAGTCGCCGTAAGTGTAAGAGTCACGTAGGATACATAGTTCACGAGATATGACGTCATAAACAATGCGATGCGCGGAAAACTGCTGCATTTAGCGACAATGCTGCTCATTTTCTCGTAAACCATTGGACCGATTCCAACCAAATTTGGTACACACATTCCTTACCGTGAGGTAACAATTGCTACATGGTGAAGAATCACATACGGCACCTGGTTCAAAAGATATTACGTCATAACCAATAGAAATCGCAAAAAATGCCATATAATGCGGCGAGACTTTCGAAATACACTGTATGAGAATTACAGTACTTAGCGACTTGCAACAAACTATAAACATAATTTGAAACCTTTATTAAACTTTTTCTCGCTGGAAACCATAGTAAAATGATGAAAGGAAGAAAGTTTCTCGCTTACTACTCTTCCGCTGTTTACAGAGTAAAACTACGGCATTCGGTATGACGTTACAGTTTATAATTTGTAGACTACAAATTGTAGCGACAGGAAATTTTACAGACAGTATACACACATATAGTCGAATGTACCATCTACATTTTATCACAGTACGACACGTAGTTCATGGGATATGAGCGCATAAACTGTAAAGTTCATGGAAAACCGCGCGATCACGCATCAAGTTTTAATCTGTTATTTCTTTACTACTAACTGTATTCCCAAGAGATTTTACGGACCCCCACGCAGGAGGCTCGGGTTCGATTCCCGGCAGGGGACTGGGTGTTGTGTGTTGTCCTAATCATCATCATCATCATCATCATTGGCATGTAAGTCGCCCACGCGGCGTCAAATAGAAAGACTTACACTCAGGCGGCCGAACAATCCCGTAAGGGATCTCCCGGCCAAGAAAGCCATACGCTCACTTCCATTTTACGGACATACAGCCCTTACACAAATGAACATATACCTGAAAAAATGGCAGGAATAAATAAATATATAGCCGGGCTACGCTGGGTTTACAGCTAGTCTAATATAAAAACGGCTAAATAACAGTTTATGGAGATCCTAAAAGCAAAATTCAAACTCACTAGAGTGCTAAAATATGTACAAAAATATCGAAAAAAGCTAAAACTAGACAATCTGTTTGTGAAATACATTTATGTGATGGAATTTCTCCACTATTTTTACCGAAATACTATAAAAATCACTTATTAAATTTGAAACAATTTTTATGTCACAGACCTGTGTAATCAAGGCTGACACATGTTGTTGTGGTCTTCAGTCCGCAGACTGGTTTGATGCAGCTCTCCACGCTGCCCTGTCCTGGGCAAGTCTCTTCATCTGAGAATACGTTCGGCAACCTACATCCTTCTGAATCTGCTTACTGTATTCGTCCCTCGGTCTCCCTCTACGATTTTTACTCCACACACTTCCTTCTAATACTAAGTTGACAATTCCAATCTTTCCCTTCTCTAACTTTCATCATTCGTCTATAGCCCTCATTTCGAAAGCTTCTGTAATCTTTTTGTCTGAACTTCGTATCGTCCACGTTTCACTGCCATACAATGCTACACTCCACACACATGTTTTCAGAAAGGACTTCCTAACATTTAAATTAATATTGGATGATAACATTTTTCGCTTCTATAAAAACGCCTTTCTTCCCATAGCCATTCTGCATTTTATATCTCCTTTATCCTTCTACCCAAATAACAAAACTCATCTACTACTTTTATTGTCTCATTACCTAATGTAATTCCTTCAGTATCACCTGATTTCCTGATATTGCATTCCATTACCTTGTTTTACTCTTATTAATGTTCATCTTACATCTTCCTTTCAAGACACTGTCCATTCTATTCAATTGCTCTACCAGTCTCTGACAAAATTACTATGTCATCGGCAAACCGCAATGATTTTATTTCTTCTCCCTGAACTTTAATTCCCTCTCCCTATTTCTCCTTCCATTCCTTCACTTCGTGCTCAATGTACAGATTGAACAACATTGGGGAAAGGCTACAACCCTGTCTTACTCCCTTCCCAACCTCTGCGCCCCTTTCTTGCCCTTTGACTCTAATAACTGCTGTCTGATTTTTGTATAGGTTGAATATAACTCTTCACTCCATAAACAGCGGAAAAGTAGTAAGCGAGAAACTTTTTTCCTTTCATCATTTTACTATGGTTGCCAGCGAGAAAAAGTTTAATAAAGGTTTGAAATTATGTTTACAGTTTGTTACAAGTGGCTAAGTACTGTCATTCTCATACAGTGTATTTCGAAAGTCTCGCCGCATTATATGGCATTTTTTGAGATTTCTATTGGTTATGAAGTAATATCTTTTGAACCATGTGTCGTATGTGATTCTTAACCATGCAGCAGTTGTTACTTCACGGTAAGGAATGTGTGTATCAAATTTGGTTGAAATCGGTCCAATGGTTTAGGAGAAAATGAGCAGTATTGTCGCAAAATCCAGTAGTTTTTCGCGCATCTCATTTTTCATGGATTGAAGCTTACGTGTACAAAATTTCATAAAGATTGGAACAAAACTGTAGATTTCCATGCAACACGTACAAACATACGGACACTCTGCTTTATATATTAGATGATATACGTCAAATAAAGAGTTTGTATCTTTCTTCTCTCAAGAAGGTGACCTGGTGTTTTGCAGTGATGTTGCTGGACGTATGGCACATTTAAAATAGAATATGCTCCTGATGAGTGGAGACATTAAACTGATTCTTCAATAAGAAGCCTTGAAGCAGTACTTCTACACAATGGCGATAAGTTTGCTTCCATACCAGTTGACTTAAAAGAATGTTACGAAAACACTGAACTGGTTTTAAGCAAACTCTGCTAGTCAGACTACAAATGGACACTGTGTAGTGATTTAAATGTGATTTAAATGCTGCTTGGTCAACAAAGTGGCTATACAAAGTTCCCTTGCCTTCTCTTTGAATGGGACAGTAGAGACATAAAAAAGCTTGGCCCTTGAGGAAAACCTTACTGGTAGGGGTTAAAACTGTTTAGACGAAAAGTCTTGGGGATCCCAAAAAAGAGTTACTTCCATCACTACACATTAAGTTGGGGCTGATGAAACAATTTGTTAAAACATTGCCAAAAGAAGGGGAGTATTTCAGTTAGCTTTGTGGACAATTTCCTGGTTTATCCGAGGCAAAGCTAAAGGAAGAAATCTTTGTCGGACCAAACATTAGAAAGCTAATGACAGATCCAAACTTTGTGGACAAATTGGAAGCAAAAGAAAAGGCACCATGGACATCTTTTAAATTAGTTGTTACTGGTTTCCTATGAAACAGAAGATATCCAATGTACAAGACAATCGCGCAGACATGCTCGACAATTTTAAGAAGCTGGGCTGTAAAATGAGCATCAAAGTTCATTTTCTGCACTCACATCTTGACTACTTCCCTACAAACCTTGGAAATGTAAGTGACGCGCAGGGCGAAAGATTCCACCAAGACATCAAAGAAATGGAAAGAAGATACCAAGCAAGATGGAACATCAACATGATAGCGGACTACTGCAGGATGATAAAGAGATGACCCTCAATGAGTTCACAGCCGGAAAACAATAAAAAGAAACTCTGACAGAAAGCGTTGTTACAAGGTCTTACGAGCTTACAGAGAAATGGAAGTGTACTGGAAATATAGTTAAGAACATGATTTATAAATAAAATAAAATTTATAACGTTGGAAAAATGTGAAAGTGTTTACATTTTGTTATTATACACAAACATACTCCCTGTTTTGTGAGAAAACCTGACGTGATAGAAAAAAATCGATTGCATATTTGAAATCAGCGCTAAAAAGTACATAAGATTCAGTCAACAAATTTCAAACAACTTTCAAAAAATATTTTTTGTGGATCTGTGTTATCAGTGAGGATTAGATTAGATTAGATTAATACATGTTCAATAGATGATATATATACGATATTTCGTAAAGATGTGGAACGTGTCTGACAATCAATATTTTAAAGATTTTTTATTGGTGGTTTATATTTGTAATTATTTTTATTCTTTTAAAGTTTTATCTAAAAATTCATCTACATTATAGTAGGAGTTGCCATTCAGAAAATCCTTTAATTTCTTTTTAAATACTAGTTGGCTATCTGTCAGACTTTTGATGCTACTTGGTAAGAGGCCAGACTTTTGTGGCAGCATAAGTCACCCCTTTCTGAGCTAAAGTTAGATTTAACGTTGAATAGTGAATATCATCCTTTCTCCTAGTGTTGTAGCTATGCACACTGCTATTACTTTTGAATTGGGTCGGATTGTTAATAACAAATTTCATGAGTGAATATGTATATATTGTGAAGCTACAGTGTGTATCCCTAGATCCTTAAATAAATGTCTGCAGGATGCTATTGGATGGGCTCCAGCAATTATTTTGATTACACGCTTTTTTGCAATGAATACTTTTTAACACAATGTTGAATTGCCCCAGAATATGATCCCATATGAAAGCAATGAATGAAAATAGGCGTAGTAAACTAATTTACTGAGATGTGTATCACAAAATTTTGCAATGACACTGATAGCATAAGTAGCTGAACTCAAACGTTTCAGGAGATTTTCAATATGTTTCTTCCAATTCAGTCCCTCGTCAATGCAAACACCTAAATTTTTTCATTTAAAACTTCCGGGCTCATAAGCCGTGGTCGATTTATAAAACTTTCCCCTAACGTTTCATCTTCGGCTGCGGAAGACATCTTCAGAGGTAGAATGGCGAACTGCGATGAGAACTTGAGGGAGCGCCGTATATATAGGCAATGTAGAGGGCACCACAAGACATCACGTGACGTCTGCTACGACACTCTCTCTGGTATTGCCAACATTCTTGGCAGAGAAGAATCGATTGTCATATCGCTGGTGTAAAGCAGAAGTCCAAATTCTGTCTAATTTAACAGCTTCCTCTTTCCTGTTAAAGTTATTGCGATGTTTATAGATCTCGATTGCTTCTCTATATGTGCGCGCATGATAGTGCGAAGTTTTTGAGATGACACTAGTATCATTAAATTTAATTTCATGATTGCCATCTTGGTATACATGTTCTGCTACGGCCGATTTCTCCGTGTGCCCCAGGCGGCAATTCCTTTTACGTTCGACCAGACGAGTATTGACGCTTCTTTTTGTAGTTCCAATGTAGACTGAACCACAGCTGCAGGGAATTTTATATACACCTGGTGTATTCAACGGATGTCGTACATCTTTTGCAGATCTTAAATACTCTTTTATCTTCCTTGTAGGTCTGAAAATGTTTTCTACCCCATATTTGTCCAGCACTTTTCCAATACGGTCTGTAACCTTATTTATGAACGGAAGAAAAACTTTCCCCTTAGGCGGTTGTTGTTCCTTGTTAACATTAACTTTCTCCCTGGGACGAAGGGCTCTGTCTATTTCTTTGGTAGAATAACCGTTCTTCTGGAAGGTGGATCGTAAATGCTCCAACTCATCTTTTAAATAAGTAGGTTCACAAATTTTATGCGCCCTGTCAACCAATGTTTTAACCACACCTCTTTTTTGTCTGGGATGGTGGTTAGAGTCTTTATGCAGGTAACGGTCAGTATGAGTAGCCTTCCTGTAGACTTTGTGGCCCAACGTCCCGTCCACGTGCTTGATTACAGAAACATCGAGAAAATTCAGCTGCCCGTTGCTCTCTGTTTCCATCGTAAATTGTATTCTGGGGTTGATACCATTCAGATGTGTTAAGAAGGCATCTAATTCCTCTGCACCGTGTTTCCATAGCACAAAAGTGTCATCGACATATCGAAACCACCTATCTGGCTTTTTATTAGCAGTCTGCAACGCCTGTTGTTCGAACGACTCCATAAATAGATTGGCCACCGCTGGACTCAGTGGACTGCCCATAGCCACTCCGTCAATCTGTTCATAGAACTCGTTATTGTACTGAAAATAAGTAGTGGTGAGGCAGTGTCTAAACAACGATAGTATGTCAGGTGGAAAAATATCAGCTAAGCAAGAGATAGCTTCGTTTACTGGAATCATCGTGAACAGAGACACTACGTCAAAGCTAACGAGAATATCACTATGGGCAACATTCATCTCTTTTAGTTTTTCAGTGAAATGAACCGAATTTCTTATATGGCTGTCAGTTTTTCCAACATAGGGTTGCAACAACGAGGCTAGATGTCTGGCTAACTCGTGAGTGGGTGACCCAATGGCACTCACAATTGGCCTTAGCGGAGTCTGTCTTTTATGCACCTTTGGGAGTCCATAGAGCCTTGGTGGATACGCTTCCGTTTTGCAGAGCAACTTCTTGTCGTCAGATGAGAAGGAAGATGCTTTCACCAGTTGATTAGTCGTCTTTAAAATCTTCGTAGTTGGATCCTGCAGTTTTTTATAGTTGGCTGGGACCAAAATATCCTTAATCTTGTTATGATAGTCCTCACTCCTCAATACGACGGTTGCATTTCCTTTATCTGCGGTGAGAACTTATTTTCAGTACAATAACGAGTTCTATGAACAGATTGACGGAGTGGCTATGGGCAGTCCACTGAGTCCAGCGGTGGCCAATCTATTTATGGAGTCGTTCGAACAACAGGCGTTGCAGACTGCTAATAAAAAGCCAGATAGGTGGTTTCGATATGTCGATGACACTTTTGTGCTATGGAAACACGGTGCAGAGGAATTAGATGCCTTCTTAACACATCTGAATGGTATCAACCCCAGAATACAATTTACGATGGAAACAGAGAGCAACGGGCAGCTGAATTTTCTCGATGTTTCTGTAATCAAGCTCGTGGACGGGACGTTGGGCCACAAGGTCTACAGGAAGGCTACTCAAACTGACCGTTACCTGCATAAAGACTCTAACCACCATCCCAGACAAAAAAGAGGTGTGGTTAAAACATTGGTTGACAGGGCGCATAAAATTTGTGAACCTACTTATTTAAAAGATGAGTTGGAGCATTTACGATCCACCTTCCAGAAGAACGGTTATTCTACCAAAGAAATAGACAGAGCCCTTCGTCCCAGGGAGAAAGTTAATGTTAACAAGGAACAACAACCGCCTAAGGGGAAAGTTTTTCTTCCGTTCATAAATAAGGTTACAGACCGTATTGGAAAAGTGCTGGACAAATATGGGGTAGAAACCATTTTCAGACCTACAAGGAAGATAAAAGAGTATTTAAGATCTGTAAAAGATGTACGACATCCGTTGAATACACCAGGTATATATAAAATTCCCTGCAGCTGTGGTTCAGTCTACATTGGAACTACAAAAAGAAGCGTCAATACTCGTCTGGTCGAACATAAAAGGAATTGCCGCCTGGGGCACACGGAGAAATCGGCCGTAGCAGAACATGTATACCAAGATGGCAATCATGAAATTAAATTTAATGAGACTAGTGTCATCTCAAAAACTTCGCACTATCATGCGCGCACATATAGAGAAGCAATCGAGATCTATAAACATCGCAATAACTTTAACAGGAAAGAGGAAGCTGTTAAATTAGACAGAATTTGGACTTCTGCTTTACACCAGCGATATGACAATCGATTCTTCTCTGCCAAGAATGTTGGCAATACCAGAGAGAGTGTCGTAGCAGACGTCACGTGATGTCTTGTGGTGCCCTCTACATTGCCTATATATACGGCGCTCCCTCAAGTTCTCATCGCAGTTCGCCATTCTACCTCTGAAGATGTCTTCCGCAGCCGAAGATGAAACGTTAGGGGAAAGTTTTATAAATCGACCACGGCTTATGAGCCCGGAAGTTTTAAATGAAGTTGACGCCGGCCGTGAAAGCTTACATTGTATGATCAACCTAAAATTTTGAATATTCTACCTTAACTACAGATTTAAGTTCAAAGTCTAAATTTATTAATGGTGTCATGCCATTTACTGTATGAAACTGTATATACTGGGTTTCATCAAAGTTTAATGAGAGTCCATTTGTAGAGAACCACTTAATAACTTTCCGAAAGTTATCATTTACAATTTCGTCAGTTAATTCCTTTTGGTCAGGTGTGATAGCTATACTTGTATCATCAGCAAAAAGTACTAGCTTAGCATCTTCGTGAATGTAGAATGGCAAGTCATTAATATAAATTAAGAACAGCAAAGGACCCAAGACCGAAACTTGTGGGACCCCATTTTTGATAACTCGCCAGTTAGAGGAATTACTTATTTCATCTGTATCATGTGAACTGCTTATTTCAACTTTCTGAACTCTACCATTTAAGTAAGATTTAAACCATTTGTTTACTGTCCTACTCATACCACAATACTTAAGCTTATCTAGAAAAATCTCATGATTTACACAATCAAAAGCCTTTGAGAGATCACAAAAATCCTAACTGGTGTTGTTCGGTTTTTCAAAGCTGTTCTTCCCATCTTTTCAAACAGTGAAATATTTCAATATCTTAAAAATGACTCCGTGTCAGCAACGGTTATAGGATAGCAAATTAATAACAGCCAACCAGATGCAATAATAGTTGTTTAATAAACTTTTGACCACGGTTTCGAAAGATATAAACCCGTCTTCTTCAGAAATACATGTATACCTATAGACAATGTGAGATCATAAATTAAAAATTCATAAACGTTAATGCCTGAAATGTGCGTCATACCAAGCCTATTGTCTAAAACATCGTGAAATACAAATCAGAATAAAACTGTTACTTACTATACTTGCATATCACAGAAATTTGACAGCCCTATAATCTAGGGAATGTGGTTTACACTGAAAGATGCGTCAGCGCATCTGCGGTCATTCACACTCACTGATTTGAAGCAAGGAGCGTGCATACCAGGACCGGTGGCGCATGCGCCGTGGAAGTTTCAGTAGGTTAAGTAGCTATTGGCAGAATGTAAATTATTAAATATTTGTTACGAGAAAGAGTATAAATGTCATTTGCCCTTAAAATCGCGCCACATTTCCAAAAGCGTCCAAAGTACGTGTGGCAAGTAACAATACGAAAGTCATTCAACACATATCTGTGGCCGCGTTGGAGTAGCCGAGCTGTCTAAAGCGTCTCGCTGCGGAGCGCGCGGTTGCTCGCCGTGGAGGTTCGAGCCCTTCCTGGGGCGTGGGTGTCTGTGTTGTCCTTAGGTTCGTTTACCTAGGTTTAACCCTTTCGTGGTTTTTACTCATTTTTTAGAATATCTTAAGTTATATCAGCTGTTACAGAGTCTGATTTGGGTCAGGATTACAAATGACACTCAAAAAATTTTAGCACATTCCATTTTTCCAAAAAAAAAAAAAATAAATAAATAAATAAATAAATAAATAAATAAAATAAAAAAAAAGGTGGGACACATACGTCCCACTGGTCATTTCTGGTACCGATTTACCTAAGACTTTTTAAAATAATTTCTTAAGTTATCCTAACTGTCATAGGGTCTAAACAAGTACATGATTCAAAAATGTGTAATGCACACCATATTAAAAAAAGCGAGAGAGAGCTGTCTCGCAGCTTCTATAATAGAAAATGCAGATAATAGTAAACCACATACCGTGTTTTATCAGCGTAAAAATTTACAGAAAAACTGTTTTTCTTTGAATATGAGTACTATAATATCGCAACATAAAGGCAGTATAGGGCTACACAACGGTCACTGGGACACATGCGTCCCACTAATTGTAAATTCAATGAAAAAGACTTTTGAAGTAAAGTGAGTTTTAGAAAGCGTAATTGTTGTTTGTAAACTTATAAGAAACATAAAATAGAAAATATACTTACTTCGGACATTTTCGGTAGCGAGAAAACGACGAAAACCGATTCAAGGCACAATAGACAATGGTCACGGCGCTAAAATTCACGCGGCAGCCCATATAAACAGTCACAGCCTCCTACACTGTAAGAATTTCAGTGCCTCGATTTTTTTCCGCGTTCTGAAGGGCCACCAACAGATGGCAGCACTATGCAGAATTACGCAACTCGCCACCTTGTTGTACAAATGAGGTCCGAAGTTAGTGGGACGTATATGTCCCAACAACCACGAAAGGGTTAAGTAGTTGGTAAGCTACGGACTGATGACCACGCAGTTTGGCCCGATAGATTTACAAACATTTAATTTGCACATATCTGTGAAAAGAAGATTGGGTTTAAAAGAATTGCAGTCTCTCTCTCGAACCCACTACCTGCGACAGCGCAGCGCCATGCCGCTAACTGCACGGCTATTCTCGCTTGGTGGAGAGCAGTAACTTCATAATTATTCATGATCCGGTCTTCTGAATGCTTTTACAGTTGATGCAGCTTTAACTTCTAGTTATACGATTTTTACCAAATATGATGTGTTTTTGATGAATCTTCAATGTGCCAAAAACAAATACGAAGGGCTGATGTTGCCTTCATGGAGGATTTACGAATGCGCAAGGTGATATCCACAGTACCTTCGGCACCATTTTTCTTTTTAAATAAACGCGCCACTGATTAACGTTTCATTTATTTGTTTTTATTTACTTATTTTACTTTTTTCGTGCGTAACCGCCAGAGCTCGAGTAGCTAGGAGCTGGCGTCTCTACCAGCTCCAACGCCAGTGTTAGAAGCGTCGTTTCCCCTCGCCCCTCCCTGCCGCGGGAGCGCTCATATGCTGCCTTCAGTAGAGCCCTGTATAGGGAGAGTAGCGCCTACCTTTGATGTGTGGCTTGCCGACAACCGCCGGCAGCTATTGGTCAGTTGAGCGCGGGTGGGGCACGTCCGCCATTTTAGGCCTAAGCAGTCCATCAGCGTAAATGGCATATTTCACTTAACTAGCTGTTATTTTAGCATTTAGAGGTGTTGGAAGTGTGTAGACTCATATGTATTAAATTAAGAGCTTAACATAGCATATTCCATTTTTATATGGTGAAAAATGCCGCATTGTTGGCAGTGAATTGTTATACTAAGACAGTCCGAGGTAGCAAGCTTTACGCATTCCACAGGGCGAAAGAGAAGCGAAGAGACGCGAATTGTGGGTACACTGCATTGGAAGAAAAATGCATTTCCATACGAGAATGCAAAATTTTGCGAAGTAAGTTAATTTGTATTGAAATATCGAGTAAACTTCTAGGTTTATCTGTTCATGTTTCTTCCGAGCGATGTTGGACGGACAACATATGTAAGAGAAAAGATATTTTTAAAAGATATAAATACGTGAAAATCTAACATAATGTGCCGTATTTCACGAATTTCGTATTTATACTTAGGGTGCATATTACGAAAGTTTGGGCGGTAAATGAAACCGCCCATTAAATAGATCTCCAAAACTCGAATTTTAAGATAAAGTTTATTTTACGGAAGTACCCAGTAGTGCGATAACAGTGTGAAAAACTTGAACCTTCCCTAAATGTTAGCTCAGTTAATGTTATGTGATAATATCACATGTAGGTTAGCACGCAACACCTATCAACATTAGGCACTAGCTTAATGGAAAGCAACATGTATTAATTACAACTACTTTGATAAAAACCAATATATTAGATATAAAAACGTCAGTCCTTAGCTAATTTGAAAGCAGGAACGTCACTTATTGCGAAGCAGTGCATTTGGTACAGGGTTTAAATTTTAGCACGAAACAATTTTACAACTAGTTTGCTCAAAAATAAAGGTATTGATCTCAGATAACCAATTTTTCCTTAATATTCGCCGTAGATGTGATGAAACGATTAAAAACTTAAGTCCATTGTTTAGTTAACGTATTGTCATACCACGTCGATGTACAGAACGGTTCCCTTCATCATAAATGTTAATTTAACAGCGCCGTGTATAGTGCTGCTATACAAACATTTGTACAACATGGCGGCGCTCGCCCGGTTGGCGGTACTCTCCCAATACAGGGCTCTAGCCTTCAGGAGACAATTTGAACCTCAGCCACAGAATAAGGAGTATACAGAAAGGAAACTCCCGCTGCAGTCTTATCGTCCAAAATTTAGTGCGCATGCGCGGAATCGGCCATCTTGAAAAGCAGTAAACGTGTGATCACTCCCTTCTCTGTGGCGTGGTAATGCGCCGTCTTTGTTTGTTAATTCTGTATTTTAACTGCCTGAATCGTATAAAAGTAAACAAGTATTCGGTACAGTGCAGTGCAGAGAAAAGAAAGAACTGTGTGTCAGTAGGTGGAGCTGTTCCGTTTTTATTATGAGCAGCAATAAAAGAAAAGGCGGCCGATGGTGTTCAGCACCTAATTGCCGTAATAATTCTCATACAAATAAGGATATAAGTTTCTTCACCTTCCCCAAAGATGTTGAACGGTTAGTGAACGTCGCTATATGTGCAGTGAAAGTTAAATGTTATCAGTTTCGAATCAGAGTAATATGTGCGTAATTATTAAAAGTAGCCTTGCTTCTTCTCTTGACGATAACTCTCGCAGTTGCTGCAGCAGTTCAACAGCATCGAAATGTTGAAGTACATTTACATTTTATAAGTTTAACGTTGCAGGGAATAATATAAAATGAATGACAAAGAATAGTGCGTAAGTAGGCAGATAAAATTTTACTTACGGCATTGGTATTGTGCTAATGTTGGCAATGAATGCTCTTCGGATACTCAAACAAATAGATTAAGGGGAATAATAATTTTATGCTGTTCCTGCTCTGTGGTTGACAGATTCCTCTATATCCCTTCTCCGATCAGTAAATTAATGATACTCCTAAAGCGAATACAACTTTTATATATGCCCAGACGTTCTGTGCAATCACATTGTACTGCTAAGTCTGACTCAATATTTTGTGCGAATTTATTCGTGTCAAATAAAACCTGGCAGTTGTAAAGTCACTTTCTTGTTTATAACTAATTTCCCAAACATAACTCCGTGTTATTTGGAATTTTTCTAGAGATAAGCACCAAATAAAACGATCATCGATTCCACTGTACATTTTCGTAGTTGTATTAAAATTTAGGCCTATTTTTTTCGTTGGATTACAATTAGGTGCAAGAAGATGGCGCAAAATAGATGAAAGCCGTTTCCTTTCGTAAAAGTCGGTGAGATGAGCTGCAGTTCGTAAAAAGTCCATTTCCAGCCAAAGTACTAAGTGGCTATAGTTCCGGGTTTACTGCTTTTCAATATGGCGTCGAGCGCAGCGCTTGGTAACATACAAATCAAAGGCACGCCCCCAGCTTTCCCTTCTGTAGCTCCCTATTCACCCCGTTTACATGGGCTCCCAAAACCGGATTTCGTAAACCGATTTCCCAATTCCGCTTTTGGTTGGTCATGTAAACACTCCAAAATCGATTCTGGAAATCCACTTCTCTAAAGCGGTTTTCCAGTTCCACAATCGATTTTCGTGTCCATGTAAACGCAACCGTTTTTGAAGCGTTCTTGACTTGTCAGATTGTGTTTTTTTGGTAAGAATTTTCGGCACATATGGACCGAGTGATATTTTCTAATATGAAATAAAAGAATTAATACTAGAGAGAGCATGAATCTGTGTATTTAAGTAAAGAAAAATAGCGATTATGCTGACTAAATCAGGGACTGAATCAGCTGTTTTTCAGCCGCCATCTTAAGTGGATTTGGAAATCCGATTCAGGCTGTGCCATGTAAACACGACAGCGAAAAACGGTTTACGAAAATCGGTTTTCGTCTTCCGGAAGATGTGTTCCATGTAAACGTAGTGATTCTGTGCCTCAGCCGCGCATGCGCATTGCAACGCTGCGAACACTGCCGCCTTTTAAGCGGCCGCCGCGCTACGACTCGTATACGAGCTGTCTCCGCGACGTTTCTCATCCGATAAAAATACTTTGAATGCACATATAAAATGATCTGATAGAAGGACGAAACGAAGAATGATAGTTAAAAATACTTTTATTTTATTTACTTACTACTTGTAACTCCGGCGTTGCCCGGGTGTTTGTTTATCCTACACTCTGGTAGTCCACATCCCCTTCCCCCCTCTCTCTGCATCCACCTCTTTCTCTCCCATCTCTCTGTTCGTTTCCACCTTTCCCTCTCTCACCAAAGTTTTCTGCAAGGTACCCTCTGTCGTGTACCATACAATCATTTATGTACCCAGTGATCTTCCTCTTGGTTTAAAAGTCATGTGTGCAAAAATTCATCAAGATTGGAGCAAAAGTATGCATTTTATAAAAATTCCATTAGTTAAGTACCCTCCACCATGCACCGAACGAAATTTTAAACAGTGAGATTCCTCTTTCTTTTAAGGTAGAGTGTACAAAATTTCATCAATATCGGAACAAAACTATAGAAGGAAGGAAGGAAGCTTAGGGTTTAACGTCCCGCCGACAGCTAGGTCATTAGAGACAGAAAAAACTATAGATTTCAATGCAATAGAAACGCAGGGTCACATTGAAAAACGTACTTTATTGTTCTCAAATATTCTAGTTTTACTTCATACAACCCTTGTTCTGAGAACAATAAAAGCAAAAAGGGATCTGTGAAATCGGTCGAGCCGTTCTCAAGTTATGGCGCGACCAAGGTATTTAGGGAGCCATTTGTATGTTGCAGAGTACCTTCCCCCATGCACCGTATGAAATTAATGTAGACGGTGACGTTCCTCTTGTTTTCAAGGTCAAGCGTGCGACATTTCGTGAAGATCGGAATGAAACTGAAGATTTCGTGAGTCTGTAGGAGAAGTATGCTTCGCCATACACTTATCACAAAATACTTTCTTAGCTGACGTTTTCTACCTATAAAGTACATTCCTGGTAAATTTCAGCTTCATAGGTGAAATAGTTTTCGAGATTTCGTGTTTAGTCAGTGAGTGAGTGAGTGTCCTTTCACTTTTATATAGACAGAGATTAAGAAAACAGATTGCTTAATTTTGGATGCAAGAGAATTAAGGGAGGCTTACAGTCAAAATAAATAGTAACATGCAAATTTGTAACTCTAACTTTATTTGATACAAGGTGTGACGAGACTGCTGGCCCCCTCATCTCAATGTTATCGTACGATACCGTCTGCTTCGGATAGTAATAAAAGTTGCGTGTGAAGTTAGGAATCAGTGTAGGACAGTGTCTCGGTTATCCTATGATTTCATTAATTAAGAGATTTGTATAAGACGTTTCCAGATAATTCTATAAACAATAATTTTGTCATTGTACATTATTTCAATAAATAGACAGACGAAGGGTAAAAACTTTTGTAAAACATAAAGAAATGAAAATAAATAGCATTGTATATATGTTAGGCTCATAAACAAGTTGTGTTTACCAGCTAATTGTGTTATTTCGATTATTACATTAATTATCAATATTGAATTCTTTGTATATAGTGACTGACGCGAGATTTAGAATCTGAGAATTGCCAAGATAATTGATAGCTCAATATATGTTAGGAACATGTTTGATGTACTCGTTAACTAATTAATTGATATTTAACATCGCACTTTGTTGTCAACCAGAAAGATCGGAAATTTCGTCTTAAAAATACATGTGCCATCTAAAATTATTGTATGCATAGTTTTCATTTTATATAGCGATTATTTTTGTGTACATGAAATCTTTTACGTGCATGTTTGTTAATTGTAAATGAACATATTCATTTGTTATGAACAATGCTTAATGTAACGTCATTATTGCCGATGTTATATATTTGCCTCACCGCCTTGCGTGGGGGGGGGGGGGGGTTCGAGTTTGAGTCGTTTGTCAAGTGCACTAGAATCTATGTCACTCGGTGTTTTGAAATGGAAGTACTACCGTTCTGATGCTTTGCATTGTTTTGAATTTGTTATGTTTTGGTGGAGAAGAAGTTTGATTCAAATTAAACATGAAGTGAAAAATTGTATCTACGAGTAATTATTTCTACCACGACGCCCCAGGAGAATAATGTTGCAGCGAGCAGAACCCCCATACATCGTTAAGTCGAAAAGCTGAGTATCTGTAGAATAAACTGTAATTACTTAAATAGTATAGAAATGTTTAAAAGGTCATCCTTAATGCGACTGTTTTACGGCATCTACAGCGAAACTGTTGTGAGCGGTGGACTTCTTCTCGTTTCATCAGTTTGTGTGTATGTTGGGGGGGGGGGGGGTCAGTTACAAAACGCTTCATAGACGTCCGAAATTACATGTAAACCTTGTTGCAGTTCCCTAACTACTCACATTTACCAATAATTGGCGCATAAATCTGTGTATTCTCACGCGGTGGTCTCTCCATTATTTATGACGTCATATCTCCTTAGCTATATGTGGTGCTCTTTTGTTTTTGGGCGTACGGTGAACAGTTCACCAAAGTTTCATTGCAATCGAATGAATGGTTTATGAACACATAGAGGACATACAGGCATTCATTTTTATATACAGGATACAGCTATCTTGTCCACCCAAAATATCTCTGGAACACGACTTTCACCGGTATCAAGGTACGACTGGGGCCCATGAATGTACGTATTTGGAAACATTCTAAAACGAAAGAAATTGTTTTTTTAACACAAACTTATGTTTTTTTTTTTTTCAAATGGACAGCCTATTTTTTTCGGCAATCCATAGCATGACAAATCACATAAACAATGGCGTTGATTGCATCGCAATATTCCAATTACATCCCGAGATATTGCGACGAGAAGTTGACGCTTGAAAAACCCGAAATGCGCTGCTAGCGCACGTCCTGAGGCTCAGGCGTGAACCCCATGCTGCCCGTAATCGCGATGTGATTGACATGCGTAATCGCACTTCCATACTTATCAAGAGGTCCGAAACGAATAATACGGTCTGCTGCCAACAACTCTCATAAGCACATAATGGTTTCCCTCTTGCACGTTTTAATGTGCCTACGTACACAATCTTCCTGTTCTCTTGGACACCGTACCTCTGAACAGGAGAATGGTCATGTGGTATCAGCATGACGGATGCCCTGCACGTAACGACTTAAGAGCACGACGACTTCTGAACCGTAAGTTCCCTGGTAGGTGGATTGGACGAGGTGGCCCAGTTAGGTGGCCTGCCCGATCTCCGGACCTTACACCGCTGGATTTTTTTCTTTGGGGAGCAGTGAAGGATGCTGTTTACCAACATGAACCAACAACACCAGAGGACATGAAGCAACGCATTATTGATGCTTGTACAGCCATCACGAAGTAGGGCATCCTTCATTCGCAGAGTGACCCTATGTATGCAAGCCAATGGTTATCACTTTGAGCATGATATGTGTACGCTATCTTTATTATGTAGTGCTGGTATCACAGTGCAAGTTTCTACAAAGGCCCATTTTACCCAGTGATGTTCAGAAACATTTGTTTGAAACAATTTGTCATGTAACGCATTATATAAACATAACATTGATAATTATGTGACAATAAAATTAATTGGTTAAATATGTTTACATTCATCTTCTATGTCTTACCTGAACATCCCAAATCAAAACATTTTTACCTAAACAAAGGTAAAACCTTTAGTCCACTTGCTCATTTCACTAAAACCATCAACATGAATTTTACTATTATGAGTGAATGATTCACTGTCACTTCCGCTAGATCTACAGCAAAGTAAAGTTTTAACGTTGAACGGCATTACCTTTTTAGTAACGGATTAAAGATAAGCGAAGTTAACTTTGTGACTAACGTTGTGGTACATAGATATGTTACAGAACCGCATCACCCCTAGCCATCATCATCATTAAAAACTGATTATGCCTTTCAGCGTTCAGTCATGAGCATAGTACCTCTAATAAAATTCCTCCATGATCCCCTATTCAATACTAACATTGTTGCCTCGTCTAATGTTATGCCTTTCACTACAAAATCATTCTGCACCGAATCTAAGTACTTTCTTCTTGGTCTACCTCGACTCCTCTTACCCTCCACTGCCGAGCTCATGAGTCTCTTAGGTAATCTTGATTCTCCCATGCGTGTAACATGACCCCACCATCTCAGTCTGTTCGCTCTAACTGCTTCATCAATGGTGTTCATTCCCAGCTTTTCTTTGATTTCCTCATTATGGACACCCTCCTGCCATTGTTCCCATCTATTGGTACCTGTAATCATTCTTGCTACTTTCATATATGTAACCTCTATCTTATGAATAAGGTAACCTGTATACACCCAACTTTCACTCCCATACAACAAAGTTGTTCGAAAGATAGAGCGGTGCACTGCTAATTTAGTCTTGGTACTGACTTCCTTCTTGCAGAAGAGAGTGGATCTTAGCTGAGTACTCACTGCATTAGCTTTGCTGCACCTCGATTCCAGTTCTTTCGCTATGTTGCCATCCTGTGAGAAAATACATCCCAGGCACTTTTAGCCTATGGGATAAATACCTGCTGGAATGTACGACTTTAATACAGGATGGCAGCAGACCGTATTATTCGTTTCGGACCTCCTGGTAAGTATGGAAGTGCGATTAAGCATGTCAATCACATCGCGATTACGGGCAGCATGGGGTTCACGCCTGAGCTTCAGGACGTGCGCTAGCAGCGCATTTCGGGTTTCTCAAGCATCAACTTCGCAATATCTCGTGATGTAACTGGAATATTGTTTATGTGATTTGTCATGCTATGGATTGCAGAAGAAAAAATATAGGGTGTCCATTTAAAAAAAAACATAAGTTTGTGTTAAAAAACACATTTGCTTTCGTTTTAGAATGTTTCCAAATATGTACATTCATGGGCCCAGTCGTACATTGATACCGGTGAAAGTCGTTTTCCAATAGCTGTTATTGTTCCAGAGACATTTTGGGTGGACAAGATAGCTGGGACACCCTGTATATACAGGGTGTTTCACTAAGTGTGTTTGCATCTGTAACTTATAAAATAATAGGTGACGGGAAATTTTATGCGGTAGGTCAACACAAGAAATGTTACACTTTCTGCGGAGCTATGAACATAGTTTATTGTATCATTTTCCAAAGAGTTACAGCACAAAGATGTAATTTTTTAAGCGGAACAATAGATTTTTCTGTCGTGCATTGGTTTCGTTCAAACCAGCTGCGTCCAAATCAATTTAAACTACATTCCTATCACCGTTAGTTTGGGAGCTACAACCCTTCAAAGTTTCAGGGGCAGATACCACAAACGCTGCGCATAATGCAATGCGCCTTCTAGATGTGGTGCGGCCGAGTTGTAACGTCGCCGGTGTCACGGAGCGAGAAGCTTCCTCGATGCGCTGTTAGACTGCCGACTCTATGTGGATGCAGCACGATGGTCACCCAGCCCATTCTGCGCGTGCTGTTGTGGAAGAACTTAACAACAGATTTGCAGGAAGATGGTTGGGGTGCCATGGTCCTCATTCATGGCCCGCAAGGTCGCCCGATTTAACACCAGTAGATTTCTTTTTGTGGGGATATCTGAAGGATCGTGTTTATGTCACTGAGCCCACATCCCCAAATGATCTAAAACGGCGCATCGAGGACGCATGTCGCTCCGTCTCACTGGCGATGTTACATCTCGTCCGCAGATCCTTTCGACGGCGTATTGCATTATGCATTGAGGAACATGGACACACATTTGAACATCTCATGTAAATCAACTACTCACCGCCATAACATCCATCACCCACCACACAGCCATGTATTATGTGTGGTATTTGCCCCTGAAACTTTGAAGGATTGTAGCTCTCAAACTAACAGTGATAGGAATGTAGTTTAAATTGATTTGGACGCAGCTGGTTTAAACGAATGCAATACACGATAGAAAAAACTATTGTTCCATTAAAAAAAGTTATATCTTTGTGGTGTAACTCTTTGGAAAATGATACAATAAACTATGTTCATAGCTCCGCAGAAAGTGTAACATCTCTTGTGTTGACTTACCGCATTAAAATTTCCCGTCACCTATTATTTTACAAGTTACAGAGGCAAACTCACTTAGTGAAACACCCTGTATAGTTTTCTTCTTTTCAAGACGAGCTTTTTTCTTTTCTCTCCTTTGTTTTTTTTTTTTTTTTTTTTTTTTTTTTTTTTTTTTTTTTTTTTTCAGTTAGTTCACTGAACCGTGAACGAGTAGGACGCACCCCCACTGCCGCAAGGGAGGGAGCGTGCGAGTGTGTCCGCACAGAAACTGTCAACCTGTCAACTGCCGGTTGACACGGCAGCCACGCCTGCCGCCTCCAGCGGGGTGAGCTAGGCAACCGTCGGCCTGACGTCATCAGGGGCTGAATGCGACACATCGACCTGATGACACGACTCCATTTCGACAAGCGGAAATAGTCTGAGGCCAATGAGAACGCGCTAGCTGTCAGTCAGCCAATGGGCTGCGCCATAATACTGGCAAACAGATGCAGACGACGATGTTCTGAGTACGCTGTATACATTTGCAAAAGAAATTAAAGTTATCCTCTTAGGAGCATTGTTAGCCACATACCAAATATTGGTGACAAGTAAGGAATATCGATAAAACCATACTCTCAAAAATCGCCACGTATTGGAAACTCAAAATGTCCTAATGTCTGTAAATGTATCGGACCAAACTGCGTGGTGATCAGTTCGTAGCTTACAAACTACTTAAACCTAGGTAAACTAACCCAAGGACAACACACACACACCGATGCCCCAGGGAGGACTCGAACCTCCACGGCGAGCAACCGCGCGCTCTGCAGCGAGACGCTTTAGACCGCTCGGTTACTCCACCGCGGCTATTCGAAACTAAGCAGCAAAATAGTGGGGACAAACAAGCATACGAGATATTAGAAAATAAACAGCCAAATGTTTCTGACCAGCGAATAGTGTGAATGTCACTGATACTCATTTGATTTAGGCCTACCAGCAATTTAAGCGTTTCCCATACGTTTGTCACTTACCATTTTCGCGGAAATCGTAACATATTTGGAACAAGGGTCAAATATTTTTGTGAAGGAAAAACAGAAATATCATTGCTAGTCTTATCACTTGCAGAAGTTTCATTCTCAAGTTATTAGTCACACAAAAATTTCTAAATCGATGACACCCATTCCTGACACAGCATTTTGTTACAATTAAAATCGAGTACTGTGTAACATACTACTGTTATATGAATATGTAAATCCCACAATGTGTTATCAATAAGTAACTACTACAATGCGATATAAAGATTAAGATAAAAAAATTTTCGTCGGAGAAGAATTGCACCTTCTTCCTCTTACTTTGTGTCCTACAGCACAAACCATTACACTACGACAGCTAGATATTACACATTACTCGAGTCAACCTTAGTAGGTGTTTTATTTATTTACTAGCTGAACCCCCGCTGCTTCGCATGCGTAGGCTGGTTGGTCTGCACCAGTTGTTTTTTTTAATCCTGATGAAGAAACCATATCGTAAGTTTCGTAGTTATAGCTCGAAATTTGAGTTAACAGCAACATATTTTTGAAAATCATTTTTTGCGTCCCGTATTTCACCCCGATATTAGTATAATTTCCAAAAATACCGAAACGTGTGACTTTTAAATTGAAACACCGAATCCAAATCCGAAAATTTGCAGTTCTAACTTCAAAATTCAAAAAATAGCAACATATTTTCGGAAAACATCCCCTCTCCATTTTAACCCCCTTGATGGTTGAATTTACAAAAATACCGAAACACGTATTTTTTAACGTCTAACCAACTATACAAATATCAATTTTTGCAGCTCCAGCTTCAAAATTGTATCAATAGCAACGTGTTTTCAAACAGAATTTTTGATCCTCTATTTAACCCTCTTACTTGTTGAATTTCCAAAAATACTAAAAGTAATGGATTTTTAATCCTGACCAAGATTCCATATTCGAAGTTTCGTAGTAATAGCTCGAAATTTGAGTTAAAAGCAACATATTTTTGAAAACCAGTTTTTTGCCTCACATATTTTACCCCTTTATTTGTCGAATTTCAAAAAAAATGCCGAAACACGTGTCTTTTAAATTCGAACCCTGAATTAAAATTAGAAATTTTGTAGTTCTAGCTTCAAAATAGCCTAGATAGCAACGTATTTTCAAAAAAACGTTTCATCCCCTATTTCACCCCCTTACGGACGTAATATCGAAAAATCGCTTCTTAAATGACGCCTACAGAGTAAGATCAACACCCTCCACAAATTTCAAGTTTCTATCTTCAGTGGTTTGGGCTGGGCGATGATGAGTCAGTCAGTCAGTCAGTCAGTCAATCGGGACACTTCCTTTTATATATAGAGATGTACATTTAGTTATAACAAACTGATCCGGATACGATTTTATTATTCATCTTTGAAATACCTCACTGCGAGTTATAAAACCAAAACTGCCAGATACGCCGCAAATCAAGATGGCTTCTGTTGACATGGAAAGAACAATTGAAAATCGGTTAGGTTAGATATAGGTTAAACAAGAGGGTTTTTTTAGTACGTGAGGGCGCGTAGCGTCCGAATCTCCGGTTAAGAAATACACACCGTCTCACTGACCGGAAACAATTTCTACGTGTCGAAATAAGGATTCGTTGGTCTATAGCCACAAGGATCGATAGCGCCACAGTCGAGGGGTCTGTCTCGCGGCAGTACGCACTTCGCTGTTCGGACGTTTAGCTGCTGGAAGCTTATGTCACGTGACTGTCCCATAAGTAAACCCAAGGGCCGAGGCTGCAGTCATGGTGGTTAGAATATTTGGCTGCAGTCCTGCTACTAACGGAATTTGTTGTTGAAACTATTGAATTCAGTTTAACGTGAGCTGTGCAATTCCCCCCTCATATTGTAGTCGTTCGTCTACAATAAACAAAACGGGGTAAAAGTTAAGCAATAAGCTGTCATTGCAATTTTCTTTTATATTACGTGAGGATGCCAAAAATACTCTATGGATACGTGTTTGTCTTCTTTTTCCCTGTGATTATCTGGAAATTTTCTTACAATAAAATGTGATTAACGTTTCAAAATAAATGTGGAGAAAACGATGACTCTGTACTAGACTGCAGATCGGCTTACCACCACGACTTATTTCGCATGCACATTTGGTGGCTTCGCCAACTCAAAATAGCTGTCACTGTTCAACATAACCTACACTATGGATTACTGGCAATACATTCACGATTTCAGGTGTAAGCGATGCAATGTCACATTTGGCCAAAACAGGCAATATCCTTAAATGATTAAGAAATACTCGATTAACTTTTTCCAGTTATGCCTACAATGGGTAAATTCGTACATGTAGTTATTGAACTTAATGAAGTATAGCAATTTATCTTCTGAATATACAATCGGGCATAACTGAAGAGTGGGATACAATCCGTCAGCTTTGACCCATTACCCATGTCGGAAAACCATAATACAGGATATCTTAATACATCTGGATTGTAGGCTAGATAATAAATAATCTGTAGTTATCCTCCTAAATTATAGACTTTCGTAAATAATTTTGCTGTACGTGTGTGTGTGTGTGCGCACGTTAAGTATTTTGACATAATAAACGTGACACTTAAACACTGAAAATATCAGACTACTTCGTTTTTTAAACAGATATTCCGTAGCATGACATAATCATCCAATTTTTCGTATTTAGTTCTCAATGCACTGCAGTAAAAACATGTCAAATTCCAATACTTTATTTATCATCTCTCATTCATTCAAATACTATACCAAAGCTATCTATAATAATGGCAGTATTTCGTTGTCCAGTACAGTTTCATGTCAAGTAAATAGGTGTCACAGAATTACAGGGTAGGACGTTACAGGAATGGAGCATAGTGGGTTAACATTTTATTTGATGGCGTTTTAAGGAACTCCATCTTCATAATGCAATTCCTTTTCATTTTTCGACACACGAATGTACTCAGATAAATGAGCTTTATAGTGAGTGTAAAGTTTCTAACGCATATTGAACTCGGGACTGCATTCTTCACACTTTTGGACGTTGTGTGTGAATCACTCGTGTTCACCGAAAGACAGCATCTACCTCCTTTATTGCTTCGTTTCCCAATCTAATTCCTTCAGCATCACCTGATTTTCTTACACTGCACTCCATTACCCTAGTTTTGCTCTTGTTAATGTTCATCTTATATGCATCTTTCAGCACACTGTCCATTCCGTTCAATTGCTCTTCCAGGTCCTTTGCTGTATCTGACAGAATTACTATGTCGTCAGCAAAACGCAATGTTTTTAATTCTTCACCATGAACTTTAATTCCTTCTCCAAATTTCTCCTTGCTTTCCTTTATAGCTTGCTCAATGTACAAATTGAATAACATTGGAGAAAGGCTACAACCCTGTCTTACTCCATTTCCAACCACTGCATCCCTTTCATGCCCTTCAACTCTGACAACCGCTGTCTGGTTTTTGTACAAGTTGTAAATAACCTTACGCTCCCTATATTTTACTCCTGCTTGCTTCAGAACTTGAAAGAGTTTATTCCAATCAACATTGTCAAAAGCCTTCTCCAAATCTACAAAAGCTAGAAATGTCGGTTTGCCTTTTCTTAATCTATCTTCTAGGATAAGTCGTAAAGTGAGTATTGCCTCCCGTGTTCCTACATTTCTCCTGAACCCAAACTGATCTTCCCCGAGATCGGCTTCTACCAGCTTTTCCATCCTTCTGTATATAATTCGTGTTAATATTTTGCAACCATGACTTATTAAACTGATGGTTCTGTAGTTTTCACACCTGTCTGCACCTGCTTTTTTTGGAATGGGAATTATAACATTTTTCTTAAAGTCTGAGGGTACTTCGCCTGTCTCATACATCTTACACACCAGGTGAAACAGGTTTGTCTCTGGGACTTCAGTAGCTCTGAGGGAATATCATCTACTCCAGGGGCCTTGTTTCGACTTAGGTCTTTTAGGGCTCTGTCAAATTCTTCTCTTTATTGATGTATAATTCAGTTCATTTAACACTTTCTTCATTAATGAACAAATGAAAGGGGCCTCGCAAAGACGAGTTCGCCGACGCCCAGTTTTCGTCTAGTGCCGCCACTGATGAAATAGGAAGACATCTTGAAACAAATTGGCTGGTCACGTGACATAAACTTCCGACAGCTAAGCGTCCGAACAGCCAAGTGAGTACTGAAGCGAGACAGACCCCACATTCGAGTTGGTTTGCTAGTTGTGACTGTGACGTCAGCACGTCGCTTGCTCAGCCGTCGGTCGATATCCGCGGCTTCCGGACTGGACTGGCTACGCAACCTGCTCCGCTCTCTCACTGCTTTCTCTAAGAATGCGGCGGCCCAAATTAAGTATTTTTTGTTCGGGAGGGCCGTGTGGCCATTGGGCTCTCGGTACGGCGACGTTCGGCAAAGGAAAGGCGCCGCAGAAGCTGAAAACCTATGAACAGTACTGGCTGCATCCTTACGTGAAAGGAAAAGCAAATCTCCTCTATATGTATGAAAGCGAAAGGACACTCACTCACTCACTGACTAAACACGAAATCTTAGAAATTACTTCACCTATGAAGCAGAATTTGGGCAGGAATGTAGTTTATACGTAGAAGACGTCAGCTAAGAAAGGGCTTTGCGATAGGGCCGATTAAGGCTCCTATAAACCCGAGCTGAACTATCCGCCATTTTCTCCCCGAGCTGTAGCAGTTACCACGTTCCGGACGAAGCTCACGCGTTACCTCGCGTTTCATTCAACTCGCTCACACTCGCAAACTACTCACTGTATGGACGTGGAATTTTCATCAATGTGTTCGTTAAGAACTACACTACATTTTCATTTTAGTCTTATTTATGGCAATAATTTATAAACAGCATATACTAATAGTTTACGACCATGTCCTTTCTGACGACGTTACGGAATTTTCGACATGCGAGGAACTTTTTTTCTGTTGAAGTTAGGTGAACACATTACGTGACTGAAATGTTCAAAACACATCAAATTTTCATCGTCTGCAACCAGGAACTCAGTGAGAAACGTATAACTTGAGATAATGGTAGTTAAATATGACGCACTGGGATCCGCCCGCCCGTCTAGTAGTAACACGTATTCCGTATTAGAGCTCCTAATAATTAGGCACATGTTGTTACTGCGTAACATCCATACTTGAAGATACTGGTACTGACCTCTTTTAACCCATTAAATTTAATAGTTGCACACTACAAAAGTGCCGGGTCTCCATGTAATAAGCAATTTCAATTTTTCAGTTATATGAAAAGGATATTCTAAATATCTCAATAGAGAGTGCTTTATTATGTGAGGAAATGAGAACACGTCAGTTCGTTAGCTAGTGAAGAGATCCTTGCTATCTGTCATTTTCAAGTATTCTCACATAAAATCCTCATTAGATCTAGTAACTTCCGTTCTGTTACTGCTAGGCTATAAACTGAAGGAAATGTAACTCCTTTTAGGTTTTGGAAACTGAGTAGTAACTCTGAAACACAATGGACAAGAAGCAAAGAAATAAACATTTCTGAGTGACGAAGCAATATCTGCAAAGCGAATAATAAATCACTAACTTTACTCTTTTTCATTCTACAACTATGTATTTCCTTCAATAACGTGACAATTAATGAAGTTTTGCGAAGTAACCTTGTGGAAAAATACTCCCCTCTTTGCATGTTATCATTTGTCGAAATATCATTTTGATACCGCTAACCGTGTATGAGATACGCAATGATTCATTATAGCATTATCGCCATCGGAAATGAGTGCGCCAAATAAAATAAAGTTTAGCGGTATGAGTGAAAAGTAAAGATCTCCTAAGTCGAAAATAAAATTCAATCCATTAGGAAAGTTTCATCCGCAGCGACATATGGTGCAACAGGCACCAAACGGAATATCATAGCAGCCTCTATTTTTTTACTGCAAACTTTTCCTAATGTAGCGCAGTCTCTTATTTCGAAGCCAATATCTTATTAACTATGACTGTTAACGAAATGACGAGCATTTCGTCACAATGCTGACATGTGAAGATTTAAGTAGTGGAAATCTTAAATATTTCTACCAATTAGTTTTTGCGAAATCGTTTGTGAAAGATGGCGGGGCATGCGCCTCTACGCTGTAAGTGTAGCGCGTTTCCAACAATGGTGGGGAAAACATGGCGGACGATTCTGCCTGGGTATTTAGGAGCTCTAATATATAGAAGACAACAGCTAATAAAGGGTTTTGCGATAGGGCCGATAGTTCAGAATATATGACGTCATAAACAATGAAAAATTCACCGACTTGCGGCACGTGATAGTGTGACTTTATCAGTCCAATATTTGAGAAGGAGAGCACTTAGCAACTTGCAAGAAACTTCAAACACAATTTCAAATCTATAGGAAACTTTTTCTCGCTGACAATCCCAGCAAAATGACGGAAGGAAACACGTTTGTCGCTTACTACTTTTTCGGCGTTCGTGCATTAAAATTACGGCATTCCGCAAGAGATTACAATTTATTACTCGTACTGTTAATTGTATTCGGGAGAAATGTTACAGACAGGATACACATGTACCATTGAACGTACATTCCAAATTTTATCGAAGTACTGCACACAGTTCACGAGATAGTCATAATCAATGAGATTCGAGAAAAACTGTTACTTCTCGCGACAATATTGCACATTTTCTCCTAAACCACTGCACCGATTTCAACCAAATTTGATACACATATTCCTTACCGTGAGGTAACTGTTTCTGCTGGGTTAAGAATCACATGGTTGAGGATGTATGACGTCATAAACAATACGCGTCGCAAAAAATCTGCCACAAAATGCGCCGAGACTTTATTCACGCACTATATGAGAATGAGAGTACTTAGCGAGTTGCAACAAACTTTAAAGATAATTTCAAACCATTATTGTATTTTTCTCGCTGACAACTAGAATAAAATTATGAAATGAAAGAACTGTCTCGCTTACTACTTTTCTGCTGTTTATGAACTAAAACTATGGCATTCGGTATGACGATACAAAAATGTTCAAATGTTTGTATAGTCTATGGGACTTAACTACGGGGTCATCAGTCCCTAAACTTACAAACTACTTATGAACTACTTACGAACTAGGACGGCACAAATATCCATGCCCGAGGGGGAATTCGAACCCCCGACCGTAGTGGCCGTGCAGACCGTGACTGAAGCGCCTTAGTCCCCTCGGCCACCGCGGCCGGCAATGACGATACAATTTATAATTTATACACTACAAATTACAACCGCAGGAAATTTTACAGACAGTATACACACATATAGCTGAATGTACTTTCGAAATCCCCATCACACACCCAAGTTTTCCTCTATTACTTCTTTGCAACTAATAGTACTCGCAACAAATTTTACTGACTTATAACACTTATACAAATGAATTTATACCTGAAAAATTATACAGTTGTACAACATATAACTCAATAAATATCAGATCGTACGAATCTTATATGTCATTTGTAATTTGATTACGATCCTTCTTTGTTTGGATACTGTACTTATAAAGGCCAATTCACACTGTCCGTCACGTCACGTCACGTCAACGTCACGTCAGCTTTCTCGCGAAGAATGTTTTGACGGAACGGTCGTCTGCTAACACGGAAGTTAACCTATTTTCGTCACGCGAATTACATGTTGCAGTCGACGATTGCTCTGTTTATATGCAAATAAGTCACATTCGCCTTTATTTTGTTGTTATACTTCGTTTTAGGGCTAAACCTCAAATGTTTCATGACGACTTAAATGTTTTTGTCAATTGAGTGTCCCCCTATAATCGAGGTCGTATATCTGAAACCAAAAAATGGTTAACGTTACTTAATATTGTAACAGAAAAGACTGAAGCAAACTGTTCATTAGAATAAGATTGTAATTTGATTACGCATTTCTCATAAAATAACATTTTAAATGAAAAAGTCATTTCTAACGAAAGACAAAAGTTCAGTTGTTTACGACGGTATTAACAATGTCAACGGGCAAATTGTAATGGATAAAGTAAACAGGCGCTATTTATGCTCTTATAAATGTTGTTTGATGTTTTCATATGTTTATTTTCTCGCTTCAAAATATATGTCGATGTTTTGAAATGTTGTTTCAGTTCCCAGTAAGTTGCCCAAGAACATACACTGTAAAGTTTTCTTTGGTCGTCAATAACATTTAGCGTTGTCCCTTCAATTCTAGTATTAAACTATGACTTTCTACATAACAGATCGCTAGTCATAACCTCACTTTTCAACATCGCGTATTGAGATCGGCGAATTGACGTGACGGACACTGACGGACAGTATGAATACATCTTGACGTGACGGTGCCGTGACGTGACGTTGACGTGACGGACAGTGTGAATTGGCCTTAATTTCGTACATTATGCGAGACAGCCTTATTTCTTAAAATATTCTCCAATAAATATACCATGATTTTAAAATCAAAAAGAGATTTATTTAGAGTGGAGGGGAATAGGAGAAGTACTAACTCCCGGCTGGAATAAGTAACTAAATAAATACCAGGGCAACGCCGGGTTTTCAGCTAGTAGCTTATAAAGATAATAGCGGCCGGCCGCGGTGGCCGAGGGGACTGAGGCGCTCCAGTCACGGTCTGCACGGCCACTACGGTCGGGGGTTCGAATTCCCCGTCGGGCATGGATATTTGTGCCGTCCTAGTTCGTAAGTAGTTCATAAGTAGTTTGTAAGTTTAGGACTGATGACCCGTAGTTAAGTCCCATAGACTATACAAACATTTTTGAATTTGATAATAGCGGAAACCCTGTGGCATTCACATGCGTTCGTCATCTCTGCCATTCATTGGTTCGAGTTGTAGGCTATACTGTACTTGCCTTCACATCTGTGATTTCGTATTTTATTTCGTTTCGTACCAAAGTTACTTTGCAAGTTCAAATGTTTCAAATGTTCAAATGTTTGTATAGTTTATGAGACTTAACTACGGGGTCATCAGTCCCTAAACTTACAAACTAGCTAAACCTAAGGACGGCACAAATATCCATGCCCGAGGGGGGATTCGAACCCCCGACCGTAGTGGCCGTGCAGCGCCTCAGTCCCCTCGGCCACCGCGGCCGGCTACTTTGCAAGATTTACTATGCCATTTAAGATATTACGTTAGATGCTAATTTCTTTTAAAGTGTAGGGCAGAAGGAACTAAAGCTACCGTCTCTGCCATGAACTGTACATCTTGGCGCTACACGTTTACAGGTGAGAGTCTAAGAACTTCCGTAAGTAGGCAAATCAACATTGCACAAATTTTAACGACCTGTTTTCGATCTATGAAAACAAATCAGATTTTAGGTAGTTCTCATTACAGACCACCGAAGATTTTTTATATTCAGTGAAACAAAACGCGTCTGGTGAAAAACGACTGTACTCATTGCAGTTGCGTAGACGGACAAGTAATACCCTCCATTAGTCTTGTGTAGTTCGTGAACGAACTAGTTCTGAAGCACGCTCGCACAGGCGAACTACGCGAACTAGTTCGCAGATCCCTCGCCTCTTAGTTCGTCCGCTCCTTTTCCGATGACTGACGGGTAACAGCAAGATGACGCGAGAGCGCGCAGAATCGCGTGATTCCCTTCTGCCAGTTGCCGTCATTTCGAGCTGAGATGCAGCTCAGCTGTAGTTTTAGTAGCGGCAGCAAAAGCCAAAACGAGCGGACGAACTAAAAAGAGCAAACCTACTTCGCGGCCGAGCTGCGAACTAAAAGGAGAGCTACCGGTCGCGAACTAAAATATGCGCGATAGGTTGCGAACTAAATTATGCGTGATTGGTCGTGAACTAAAATATGCGCGATAGGTCGCGAACAGAATTAAATATCACGTGTTTGCCTTCTGCTGATGAGAGCCATTTCGAGGTTAGCGTCTGCCTGCTAGATTACATAGTTCAGTGCTACAAAATTTCTGCTTTGAAGTATTCTGCACTCTGCAATATCTGACTAATGAATTCCATAATGCCAAGAAATAGAGATAACTCTGAACTTAAACGCGAGAAATTGTCCACAAACTGTGATATCGTTAGCGGCTCAAGCAGCAAGCGCATGAAGCAGCTAGGTGGGGGATTCTCCCTCCACCTGCATGCGCAGACCACGCCGCTCAGCCGTCACTGGGAGCGGACGAACTGAAAGAACGAACTAGTTAGCAGCAGAGCCGCGAACTAGTGCTCCTGATCGCGAACTATCATGCGCAAGTCTACCCTCCATAATGCGTCCTCTTTATTTGGACAGAATTATATTTGAAAATAAGACAATACATGACGTGAGTTTTGATCATAAACATGATCGCAGTTGTTAGGCGTCAGGTCAAATACTGGAAATGACAACGAAAATGTAAATTTAATATCGCCGTTTAATCATGTGTTTCACATAATATAGTTTTTGCTTAAATACAAACAGCTGACAGTGGAGGTATTGTGCTGGTGTTTCTAAAGCCTTATCTACGCTTTCAATGAAGGGATTTAAATGAAGCATGCTGTTACACACTTGTTGTTATAATACATTAACCGCCATTTTTAACACTACACGCTATGGACAAATTACATTTACCCTTGGCTTTACATAATTTTATTTCTCAAACCGTTCTCACAAAGCGGTCTGGTCATAGTACACCGCTTTTATTCAAATGCTCTGGGCCCTTCTTTCTCAAAATTCTATCCAAGACTCTCTTACGAGTAACCCCAGTGGCGGCTCGTACAAAATTTGACCAGTGTGCTACAATATTACAAAAATAAAGAGGAAACAAAATATACTAAAATAAAAAGCACGACTTAAAATTGTTGTGATATTAGCTTTACCTAATGAACTAAGATCTAGTATGTTATTTATATGTTTATGATTTCCTTTATGTTTTTTTATTAAGTTGCCTGAGTTCTTTCCCTCCCACTTTACTTCACGCATCATTGTTCCCAAACAACAAACATGGGAAGCAAAAAAGTGCATTGCGAATATCACAGCCGCAAATCCAACTGTTTTCATACACTTTCGTTCTAAATTTCCTTGCCACCTCCATGTTGCTCGCACAGTACGTAACGCGCACTTTCACGAATAAATACACCTCGAAACACTTCTTCAGCTAACGTACAAAGCGTGACTGACAATAGTAATAACGGAGCTTAGCAACATCCCCACCACGTCATCTGCGTTCTACACGAGCGACCAATGAAACTGCTTGGCTGAAAAGTGCAGTTCAGCTCGCATGTTGGCTAAAGGTTACTAGTGTTGTTTGTGACTGAAGTTTTACCTCAAACCTATGTATGATTGCCTTTAATTAAATATCAATTAATACTGTATTGACAGTAAGACCTTCAGGGTATTCTATAACAGCGCTGCCTACTGCATGTATTCACTGCAGGTAGTAAATATAACGTTTAAAAAATATTAATTTTATTTACAGAAATTAAAAATTTAGACTCAGAGGCATTTCAATACGAGCCTCACACAATTAGGTTTGAGAGACAACGCACAAGACGCCTGAGCCAGCGCGCTATTTGACTCTGTATGCCGCAATATTCGTCATACACTATTCTTCCGCAGCCGTCACACGCAGCGCGAAGAGAAATATTGGTCTGGTGCTGCAGTCGGTCTCAGCACACGTGAGTCGCCAGGCCTGACGTCACGTCTGCGCATGCGCACTAGCGAACAGACGACTGCGCCGCCTCTCTGCGCACGTACCAGCGCGGCTGAATCCCACTTCAGCACACGGAGCTGGTTTCCAGCTATCGCGGCGAGAGCGCTCCAAAATGCGTTTTCAACCTTGTTACTAGCGTTCTAATACGCATTGGAAGGGAATTGGCATAATTTTATTGTGATATCTGGATCGCATTCCAAGAGAAAGGATGTAATTTTAAGTGATTTCTTGCTTCATTAGAAATGTCATAATTTTAGTAATATATTTACAGTGTGCTGCAGCACATTAGCACATTGTCACCAGCAGCCACTGAGTAATCCACTGCCTATACCCATAAAGAACTTATACAAGAGGGTAAATCAAAGCGTTAAAAGACACTCTTCATTAACCCTCTAGCAGGCGCACTTTGTACACATGTAGTCCAAAGTTGTCAGTATGATACCAAGAGAAACATGTATGAGCTAAGTCGTTGTTTAATTTTAGTTTATTTAAACAGCAATCAATAAACTTATATTACATCGCTAATTTACTGTTTAATTAAACAAATAACAAAACTTTCGTATCTTTTATTGCCGTAGCTGAGATACAAATAGATCCCAACTAAATAGCAGTGAGTAGCCCGACATTTCACAGGTAAAAATTTTTTGTTGACTCTCGCGTTTGTCTTTTCCCAGCGTCCCGGTGCATGTTAATCGCTTTTTCAACAGCGTATCTGCTAGTGTACGTAACGTTCTTCCTGAGCCTTCAGTGTGAATAATAAGTCTTCCCACAATATCACAGGGAGAATTAGAAACATCGTATGGTCCTTTAGGTTGTTGTTCACAACATACTTCCATATTACTAGTCAAGCGTATTTTAGCACCTGCTAAAACTAAAATCTTTTTGTCGTCCTTCGCTGGTTTGGTTGAAATATACTGAACAAAAGAACAGCGACCCCAGAAAGCTTGCAACATTTCATCTACTGTCACAAATTGTCGTAAACTGTAAACGTTCTTGCAGTTGCCCATAAAGTCATCCAATATTTGCCTTATTGCAGCAAGCTTATCATCTACTCTTCTTTCTTGTCTTGTACTCTTATCGTAAAACGGATACATCATAAAAAAGGAACACAAGTCTTCTGCATCTCATCACAGTTACCGTAATCTCCATACCAGTACCACCTGCTGTCCACAGTTCAGTCGCATTTCTGTGGTTCGCTTTCTTAGTGCCGATGAGATATAGCAACCCCACAAAACCACTATTTCACATCTGCACTTTCCTTAGCGACCCTGTCTCTGAAATATTGTATACATTCTTTGTTAGATTGAACATATATGCAGTGGCAGCTAGTGATAATGTGCTGCAGCACACTGTAAATATATTACTAAAATTATGCCATTTCTCTTAGAATGCAAGCGAGAAATCGCTATAAAATTACATCCTTTCTCTTGGAATACGAGCCAGATATCACAATAAAATTATGCCAATTCCTTTCCAATGCGTATTAGAATGCTAGTAATAAGCATGAAAACGCATTTTGGAGCGCTCTCGTCGCGATAGCTGGAAACCAGCTCCGTGTGCTGAAGTGGGATTCAGCCGCGCTGGTACGTGCGCAGAGAGGCGGCGCAGTCGTCTGTTCGCTAGTGCGCATGCGCAGACGTGACGTCAGGCCTGGCGACTCACGTGTGCTGAGACCGACTGCAGCACCAGATCAATATTTCTCTTCGCGCCGCGTGTAACGGCTGCGGAAGAATGGTATATGACGAATATTGCGGCATACAGAGTCAAATAGCGCGCTGGCTCAGGCGTCTTGCGCGTTGTCTCTCAAACCTAATTGTGTGAGGCTCGTATTGAAATGCCTCAGAGTCTAAATTTTTAATTTCTGTAAATAAAATTAATATTTTTAAACGTTATATTTACTACCTGCAGTGAATACATGCAGTTGGCAGCGCTGTTATAGATTCCCCTGATAGATTGATATTTAATTAAGGGCAATCATACAAAGGTTGACTTTTTATTTTAGTATATTTTGTTTCCTGTTTATTTTTGTAATATTGTAGTACACTGGTCAAATTTTGTACGAGCTGCCACTGTATATATGTTCGTGAATTTTACAGTTTCATCAATCACTTCCAGTGTAAGTATTGTACATAAGCCTCTTTCTCACTTGTGACCCCTCTGGCAACACTTGTAGGTCCAGGGAATATTATGACAATATTCTTTCTTTTTGTTTTTGAAATTACATTAGGACACATTTTATTTCGCTTACATGTTATGTTCCTCCCAATAAAAATACCAGTGTAGAGTAGCTCTTCACAGTAATCGTCTGAATCGTGGACTTTATCAGAATCTGAATAGTGGTCACTTCGTGTGATAAGTTCCTCTTCTTCCTCAGAGTCGTCATCGTTATGAATGTCTAATACAGTGTTGAAATCTGGATCCTCGTTGAGTAAAAAGTCAAGCTCTTTGTCTGTCAGCTTGGATTTCACCCTGCACAGTAATATATCCACTTGTTACGTGTTATCATGCCATTTGCATAGAAAGAAGTGAAATAAAAGTGCAGGAAAAATTACTTACATGACCGGACGCGTGGCGTACTTTGTACACTAAGACGACATACTCTCGATTTATTTTAAATTACTGTAGCCCAAGTGAACCTAAGACAACTCAACTTCTCACTGTGCTAGCTGAAAGTATGACGCAGGAATAGGTAGGGCCTGGGTCTTGGCAAACAACAATGAAACGGTGCAAAACAATGTTATTTGCCGTTGGCGCACTTTATACACAGGCTCGAGGGTTAAAAGTTAACGATCTCCTTAAACTATCATATTTAGAATTCTCTATTTTTTCGGGAACCTGAAGAAAGATTTCGGAATGCATTGCTGTTTTTACATCTACATACATACTCTGCAATTCACCGTAAGGTGCGTGGCGGAGGGTACACTGTACCACTACTAGGCATTTCCTTTCCTATTCCACTCCCAAATTGAACGAGGAAAAAAAGAATGCCTATATGCCTCCGTACGAGCCCTAATTTCTCTTATCTTGTCTTTGTGATCACTACACAAAATATAAGCAGGCGGCAGCAAGATCGTACTACACTCAGCTTCAAATTCCGGCCCTCTAAATTTACTTAACAGAAATTCACGAAAAGAACGTCGTCTTTCTTCCAGCGATCCCCAATTGAATTGCCGGAGCATTTCCGTGACACTCGCGCATTGGTCGAACCTACCGGTAACAAATCTAGCTGCTCGCCTCTGAACCGCCTCTATATCTTCCTTCAAACCGATCTGCTGTGGGTCCCAAATACTTGAGCAATACTCAAGACGTGGTCGTACAAGCGTTTTATACGCGGTCTCCTTTACAGGTGAAGTACATCTTCCCAAAATTCTCCCAATAAACCGAAGTCGGCTGTCCGCCTTACTCACAACTGTCCTTACATGCTCGTTCCATTTCATATCGCTCTGCAATGTTACGCCTAGATATTTGAACAACGCGACAGCACCAAGTAGCTCACTACTAATGCTGTATTCGAACATTATGGGATTGCTTTTTCTACTCATGCGCATCACCTTACACTTTTCTACATTGAGAGCTAGCTGCCATTCTTCGCACCAACTAGTCATCCTGTATGCCATTACAGTCAGTTACAGACGACACCCTCCCATACACCACAGCATCATCAGCAAACAGCCGCAAATTACAACTTACTCTGTCCATCAGATCATTTATACAGATAGAAAATAATAGCGGTCCTATCACACTCCCCTGGGGCACGCCTGACGATACACTCGTCTCAGATGAACACTCGCCGTCGAGAACAACAGCTAGTAAGCTATTACAGCCGTTTGTAGTACATACACTTCCTCATCCAACCATTTCCTACTTCTGTAAAGTACGCCGACGAATGACGGAAGTGTTCCGAGTCTCACAGTTTTAACCGGCCGTCGAACCCCAGTTTTAGTTTACAACTCACGCCGCTAGGAGGTTCTCGGTAGCGTTGTCTCACGCTTCGGCGAAGGGTTTCCGCCATTATCTTTATAAGCTGTTCGAAAACGTACCGATGGAGCTTCTGCCGCTTTTTACAGGGCGTTAAGAAACTTTGTAGAAATTCATTTTAAGTACACCAGGATGGCGCCCGGGAATAGCCATGAGCTTCTAGCCGTTACATCAGGAGCTTTGCGGCCATCACCGCTGGAGGTTCGAGTCCCCCTAAGGCCATGCGTGTGTGTGTGTGTGTGTGTGTGTGTGTGAGAGAGAGAGAGAGAGAGAGAGAGTTGTCCTTAGGTTACTTTCACTTCGTTTCCCTAGTTTTTAAGTCTAGGGACAGGTGACAACAGTAGTCGGGTTGCATTGACTTAAAAAACATTCGGACATTTTTAAGAACAGGATGTCAACACCTCCTTAGACTAACTATTTTCCAAAATCAGAGGAACAATAACTGGAGTCACGACAAATTTGTGGCCATCTATGAACCATCAATGTTATTTATTTTATTTATTTATTTAAAAAAATGTTCGTTAAGCTTATGGGACTTAACTACAGGGTCATCAGTCCGTAAACTTACAAACTACTTATCAACTACCTTATACTAAGGACGGCACAAATATCCATGCCCGAGGGGGGATTCGAACCCCCGACCGTAGTGGCCGTGCAGACCGTGACTGGAGCGCCTCAGTCTCCTCGGCCACTGAGGCCGGCTTATTTATTTATTTACACGAATTGGCCAACTTAGAACCGCGTTACAAATTTTATTTCACATTCAGCTTCTTCTTTCTCTTCTCTAGGGCTGCTCTTCTGCCTGCTGCCATTTTCGCCAGATGTTCAGCTGTCGGTTTCCTGTCGGTCTTCTTTCTTGGGGCCTCCTGAAAAACCTCGAATTCAGTTACTGCCTTTCTGTAACTGTCCCTATTCATCGCGTCCACTTCTATGATTCCAAGTTCCACGAGGGCTTTCTTTATTCCTTGCAACCAACAGTTGGGTGTTTTCCTCTGTTGAATTAAATTGAAGATTTTCTTCGTTAATCTGCTGTCATCCATTCTCACCAGATGACCGAAGAACATAAGCCTTCTCTTTCTCATTTCCGTTGTAACTAGTTTAATAAATTGATAGACCTTCTCATTGCTCGTCTTTACCCATGTTTCGCCAACTTTTTTGTGTCCACCAAGAAGTTTCCTCAGAATTACCCTTTCCTTCCTCTAGAGCTCATCTACTAGTCCTTTGTTCTTAAGGAGAGTGTTTCTGCTGCATATTGTACTTTTGTTCTTGCCACTGTCTTGTATTGTAATAACTTCGCATTTCGAGATAAGCATTTTTTGTTGTACAGCTTCATTGTTAACATTTGCGCCCTCTTGAGTTTAGCTACTCGAAGCTTGACAGCTTCTTTTTCTATGCCAGTATCCGTTATTGTTTCTCCCAAATATTTAAAGTGTTTGACCCTTTCGATGCATCCAATAATTGTGTGCAATTTGTTGACTTCCTTAAATTTGTTCGACATGAATTTAGTTTTTTCTTGTGATATCTGTAAACCAAATTTAGCTGCATGCTTGGCTAAGATTTCTATTTGTTTAATTGCATCTGTTATATTCGTGGACAGTAGCGCAATATCGTCTGCAAAAGCTAGTGTATGTATCGTAAGCCCTTTGACTGATCCTCCAAAAGAAATTCCCTTCACTTTTTCTTGTATGTATTCCAATGTCTTCCTTATTATCTTTTCAAGAGTGATGTTGAATAAGATTCGGGAGAGCCCATCCCCTTGTCTCAAACCTGTTTGGATTTTGAAATCTTGCCTCGAAATTTGTTTTCTTAACAATCTCTCTAGTTTTTCTATCAACTCTGAATTCCTCCAGAGTTCTAATGAGGCTTTCTCTGTCTATTGAGTCATAAGCCTTTCTAAAATCAATAAATGTTGTAACATGTGGTTGACGAGCACGTGTTCTAATTATGTTTTTAAGATTTATAATTTGCTTTGAACAACTACTCCCTTTTCTAAACCCACCTTGATATTCTCCTATTTGTGGATCGAGAACTGGTTCAATTCTGTTTAATAATATCTTGGAAAGGACCTTTTATGGAACGGACAGAAGGGAAATCCCCCTGTAATTGTTCACGTCTGATCTGTCACCCTAATCTCCTGGGATCTTCTCGGTTTGCCAAATATCTTTAATAATTGTACCGAGGTGTAGTGTTACTTTTTCCTCTCCTAGTTTCAACAGTTCAGCTATGATTCCATCTTCACCAGAAGATTTGTTGTTCTTCAGGGATTTTATAGCTTGCCGAACTTCGTCTATGGTGTCTTCGTCTATGGTGTATGAGATTCTGCAGGAATTTCTTCTGTAGTTTTGAATTCCGGTTTCTGGAGGGGCGCTTTACATTTGATAAGGTCTTTGAAGTAATGTGCTAGAATATCGCAGTTTCCTTGGTCATTTGTACCTAATTTCCCTGATTTGTCACGAAAATTTAAATTGGGTGGTTCATATCCGTTCAGGTGTCTTTTGAAGGATTTGTAATAGTCTCTTGATTTGTGTTGAGTGAAGTGTACCTGTATTTGTTGAAGGGATAATTTCTCGAAAATTGTTTAGGATGCTATTTTTCTACCTTCTCAGAACCTTTCCAGGTTGATTTGTGTCGGATTCGATTTAAATTTTTGCCAAAGCGTTTGTCTGTTGTCCAATGCTTCATTGCACTTGTCATTCCACCAGATATTCTTCCTTTTAATTTTATTTGGAAGAGATTCTTCTGCTGCTTTCATTATTTGAGTCTTCATTTCCTCCCATGTCTCCCCTTGCAGTTTTGATTTGAAGATATTTTTAGTGTCTTCATCAATATTATTGGTTTCAAAATTCTTTCTCGTAAGTTTTGTATTATTTTTTACTGAATTTGGGATGAATTTAATTTTGGATTTAACAAGATAATGATCAGAATCTATTTTGGCTCATTTCTGAACCTTAATATTTTGAATTGTCTTAAATTCTCTTCTAGAAATGGCTATATGGTCAATTTGGAACTCTCCAAGGAGCTGATTAGATGCTTTCCATGTCTTCATCTTCTTTGGATCTTTCTTGAAGTGTGTAGTCATAATTTTGAGGTTGAAGACTTGGCAGAGTTCCACAAGTCTTATTCCATTGGTATTTGTCCTCTTATGTGCTGGATATTCACCAATGATGTTCTTGTATTTCCTCTCCTTGCCGAGCTGTGCGTTAAAATCCCCGAGTAGGATGATGATGTTTTCCTTTGGAATCTTCTGAATCGTGTCTTCTAGTTCTTCCCAAAACGTCTGTACTTTGATCGGATTTTTCTTATTTGTTAGACCATGAGCATTCACTAGCGTATACATTTTGTTTTTACATTTTATCGTTATTGTTGATAGCCTGTCGGACGTAGAATTGAAGTTTATTAAACACTCCATTATATTTTTTCTAACAATAAAAGCTGTTCCTAATAAGGGGCATTTTCCAAAGATATACTCTGCTGGTTTTCCTTTATAAATTCTGTAGTTGCCTGTTTCAAAAGAGTTTTTATCAGTGTAGCGGGTTTCTTGTAGTGCCAGAATTTGGATAACATGATGATCAAGTGCTTGAGTCAGTTCTTTGTGTTTTCCTGTTTTGATGAGCGAGTTAATGTTCAGTGTTCCGATACTGTATTTTTTCTTGAATTTTAATTTTTCAGGTCGTCTTGGTAAAACGAGAGCAGAAAGTGCAGGCTCCCCAGAATCCGAAATGCCTGCTTGCGATCGGAGGTCGAGAGATTTTACTCTCTGGGGTAATTTGTTTTCATTTCCACTCATAATCCATAAAATTTGTAAGGTTGGAGTGATGGAGCTTTCCGAGGATTGCTCGAGATACAACTGGAGTGTTAATCCAGAGGGTTTGTGTCTGGTCCGCGAGAGCTGTTTTATTTCGCTCAAGTCTGCTGGCAATCCAGTTAGGACCCCCCCTATCCGCCACCTGGGATGCGCCACGTCGGAGTATCACCTCTCCGCCTGTTACGACAGCATAACAGGTACGTGGACCATCAATGTTATTATTCTGTTTATATATTTTAGTAGCATAAGCGTTCAAAGGATAAAGTACATAGATCAACGTAACAAAAGTTTTCGTTGGAACTTAACCCTTTGAGCGCTGCAGACGGGATAACCCGCAGCGCTCCACCGGGCCGTGGGGCCTCTGGACGTGGTTTGCCGCGGCAGTGGTGCAGTATTTCCAGCGGGCCCTGCAGGCGGCATTCGCCGCGCGGCCTGGCAGGTACCTGGGCGCTAATGCCGGCTTACACCGCGGCCGGCCCAGCACCTCTGCCTGCTGGTCCGTGGACGTGAACAGCCGCAGGGCTGCGTCACAGACTAAAATATACAGACTAGAGTTGGCTACTGAGTTGATGTTTCGACTCAGTGAATCGAGTCAGCGAACTGTTCGACTGAGTCGAAACTTGAATCGGCACTGTTTCGAAACAACGTATCTTGTGATTCATGTATCGGACGCTAGGTACCGTTAACATACGTTTTGCAGTTCGTCTGCCTGGGTAAGTTCGACAAAGCGCCCAGGCATGCAACGACTTTGAAGATGTTCCTGTAACGAGATTTTGAATTATGCTACCGCTACTCTTCAACTGAAATTTTAAAATTGGGATGCCACCGAGAAAAGTTGCTAAGTCCTTCGGTGTTTTTATGTAGTTTCGCGTGAACTAAGCGTTGTTATGCATTGTTGCTACATCTGTGCCAGGTAAACGTCTTTTCGAAACAAGGGCAAATAATTTCAGTGAGACGAAACCGCATTCTCAGTAAGACGTCAAAAATAATTTTTTTTTATTTCAATTTATAGAAACTATAACTGATTCTCTTTTATTTGACTGACTGAAGATGAATCTCATTATTAGAATATGTATGTGGACATTGAAAATTTTAGTTCAGTTTTGTGGTTTCGTCACGTAAATTGTGAAATTTGTGTTCTAGTATTAATACTTGTAGTAATATCTGTTGATTGCATTAAATATGTCTTAGGAACAAATCTTAAATATTTTGTTTATATTGATTGGTTAGAAAAGTTATTCATTTCTGGATGCACATAGACATTTGAAGTTAATTATGCAATTTTGAAGGTTGGAAAAAGTTTCATGACTTTGGAATCTGAACATTACATTTTCTGCTCCCTTTGTTACAATATTTGTTCGTATGAAAATACGAGTCATAGGAAACGTTTACGCTTTAACACGATTGTAAAATCGTAGTAGCAAACAAATACTGTGCCGTTCAATTAAGTGTATTGAATAACGTATTAAAACCATGTTGATATTCCATAGATGTTACGAATTTGCTGTAACGCCCTTCTGCAGCTTTCTCGGCCCACGTGCATCTGCGGAGGTAGCAGGACTGCGGCACGTCAAGTGTTTCGAGTGCCGAAACAGTGAAATGATCCGAATTGCCCATCACTGATACAGACGGGAAACCTCCATAAGGGCCCGGTCCTACGTGCAGGGGTGCGGGGAGGGAGGGTTTCCAGCAGTTCCGTAAGATGCCCCGTGATGGCGCTGCGGTCAGAAGCAGCCCTTTAAACTGGCCAGAGCAGGCGGCAGGTAGCAGCTGCCCCCACCACCACCTCCCCTCATAGCCGTGGCCTCGTGGCAGGCGGCACGAGCTCTCCCCTCAGCCTCCCCTCCACGCTACCCTCTGATGTACGATACGCACCCTCAGAAGCGCCTCTAGTGTAGTCTACCGGTACTAAGCCGGGGAACCGCCTGACACCTGCTAGCATCTTACGGAACTACGAGGGGAGTGTAGGACAGTGGTTTAGGGGGGGGGCTTCCTCTCTGTATATGTCACTCTGTGGCTGCATGCTAGGAATGGCGGTCATTGCTGAAACAACTGGTTTTCGGTTATACCGGTTCATTTCATCTCCAGTTTAACTGCATCGTAAAAATTGGTCAAGATAATCGGTTTTTTAAATAACCGGTTTTCGGTTTTTTATTACTATTAGTTACAGTAGAGTTCGACCGAAACATATTTTGCGGCCGAAACAGAAACCGTAATCGAATTTTCGGTCCTTCTAGTTTCGGCCGAAACCGAAACTTATGAATTTTAGTTAAAATTTAGGTAAATTTACGTTACACGAAAAATCACTAGTCTTTCCATATTTTATAAGATCACCTCCCAATACTATGCCTTCTTGAGTGTGTGTAAGCCTAGCCAGGAGTCCGTAGAAGACCATATATATGAAGCATACAGATCTACTGGCCTAGTATTTACATCCGTTGCGTATATTGAGCCAACCACTCGTTAAATTGGACTTGTGAGCCAGCGTATACGAATATCTCGTTATATATATATATATATATATATATATATATATATATATATATATATATATATATATATATATATATACAGTCAGTAAATGAACTTCAATCAGTGCTGCAGAAGTATTTCAAAAAATAAAGTCACAGTTCCCACTAACAGTATGATTGTTGTCAGTGTAAATTTACACAAATTGAACTAGGAAAGCTGAGTACCATATGATCAAAGAATATTCAGATGGGTGTGAATTCTTATGAGATCTAACTGCTTAGGTCATCGGTTCCTAGACTTAAAAACTACTTAATCTAACTAACTTACGCTAAGGACAATATACACACCCATGACCAGGGGTGGAGGGAGGACTCGAACCTCCGACAGGAGCAGCAGCACAGTCCGTGACATGGAGCCTCAGACCGCACGGCTACCTCGCGAGTCACCACATGATCAATGTTACCTAAACCCATATTGGTTATTAAAAAAGCCCCTCGCTTTCAAGGAATCACATTAATAAAACTTGTTAGCTTAACAATATGATAATACATTAAAAGTTATTATTCCAAGCTTATAGTACGTCACTTATGTAATAGGTCTATGAATCGAATTTACCTTCTTTTCCATGAAATATTTTGGATGCTTTCTCCTTAAATGACACAGCATGTTTGTAGTACCTCCACTCGTTTTCAGCTTTTTAAAGCGAATGGAGCATTGTACCTCACTGCTACCGTACTTCGTGAAGTACTTTCACACTCAGGATGGTGCCATTTAAGACACAACTGATGTCTGGTGACGACAGCAAGGATCGCATGACCAGACGGAGGCAAGTCTCGTACACTGCCGGTGCACGCGCGTCGTTTAATAGGCCACGCCACACGGCAACAGCTGCATCGATGCCTCAATAGCTGCACTAGTCCTTAAAGTTCTTATGCCTTGTTGCGCATTTCTGACTGCCGGGATTGTTCTTAAATTATCACTGATCGCTTTTCTGTTACTGCGATGACATAATATTTCACAGCAGCGGAAATTTTAGGAATATTCCTAAATATTAGGGTCTACTAGTTTTAATTTTTTTTAATTATTTACAAAAACACATTTTTAACCACTAGTACAGGAAGTAGTCATACCGGTTTTTTTACCCAGTTCTTGGCAATAACTAAAAAAAAACGGTTACAACCGACACCAAATAAATACCGATAAAAACCGGTTATTCAAAACTAAAATACCGGTATCGGTTTTAACCGGTCGGTTTTTCCCATCCCTACTGCGTGCCGGCCTGTCCTGAGTTGTTTTGTCCCTTCCACTGCATGGGATAGAGGTTCCCCATTTATTTTACTGTGCCGCTGCCCCTGCTTTCTGGGAAACACAAAGCTACAGATTTCACACACTACGTTTACATGCAACACATCTTCCGGAAGACGAAAACCGATTTTCGTAAACCGTTTTTCGCTGTCGTGTTTACATGGCATAGCCTGAATCGGATTTCCTAGCTCACTTAACATGGCGGCTGGAAAACAGCTGATTCAGTTCCTTATTTCGTCTGCACAATCGCTATTTTTCTTTATTTAAATACACAGATTGATGTTCACACTAACATTTATACTTTGATTTCATTTTAGAAAACATCACTCTTTCCATATGTGCCGAAAATTCTTAACAAGAAAACACAATCTGACAAGCCAAGAACGCTTCAAAAACGGTTGCGTTTACATGGGCACGAAAATCGATTGTGGAACTGGAAAACCGCTTTAGAGAAGCGGATTTCCAGAATCGATTTTGGAGTGTTTACATGACCAACCAAAAGCGGAATTGGGAAATTGGTTTACGGAATCCGGTTTTGGGAGCCCATGTAAACGGGGGTGACAGTTGCTGCTCGACATTCGCGCTATCTGGTTCGTGTGGCTATTAGCGTGGTGTCGTTTAGCGTGGTGTCATTTAGCTTTCTGCCGTTTCATTAGGATTTTTAGAGTTCGACAGAGAAATGGCACATCGGCGTCGTTGCACTGAAGAAGAGATACTGCAGATACTGACGAGGAGTGACAGATATGACGTTAGCGGCGGAAAAATACCAACCGGAAGTGCTTGGAATTTGGCAGTCATAAGTATAGTATCTGTGTTTTCAAGATCTTTGAGTAGGCTACGCAACGCGAAGTGACAGCTTATGATGAAAACAAAGCAGACGATCATTCTATTTTGTTTTGACACTCGGTTAGTGTTTACCTCAATCTGTGGATTACTCACGAAGTAGCTTGGTGGTTCTTTCCATATTGTTTTCCTTTCTTTACTGTCCAAGTGAGAAATAGCGACGTTCTTTAAATCATGTAGCCTACCCAGCTACAATCTATGTTGTAGACAGAGCGTGTTGGCTTGTGTCTCAGAATTTTCAGCCCATGTTTGTTTTATGTTGCAACCGGCGTTTCGCTACCACCAATTAGGACCCAGATTGGCTAGCACTGTTAAAGTTTCATATTTCATTGCTCTTTGAGACTGCAACTGGGCAATGTCAGCAGCTCATACTGTGAAACATCATATTTCGACTTAAGAAAACCTGTCAACAAATGGCTATAAAAGCTTAAAATGTACGGTAGATAATAATTTCCCAATATCTTGAACGTCCGGTAGCTGCGACCGTTATTATGATTGCCAATACCAATAGGAATGTACCTACTTTGTAACCACAATAAAACATTTTAATGCACATTGTGTCATTAGATCAGTTAGGGCCCCTTTTCTGCAGATGGAGAAGAAACTGCTTATAAAATATTTGTATTACTACATTACTCAGACAAACCTGAGTTAGTATAGCAACGTTTTCTTTATTAATGATCTACCAATGAATAATGTTTACTGTTAAGGCTCAAATACAGAAATATTTATCTTTCTCAGTGTACTTTGTAAAGTGATGTTCCTCGTCCAGAAAGATAATTACATTTACAATGGTTTCTTATTAGGACAGTATTCCTCTAGACACACACTCGGAAATCCTCACATATTCTGAAATTACTATCCAAATAACTGTTTCGTCCTTTGTTTTCTAATGAGTTGTAAATGTAAATAAAAGACAGAAACGTAGAACTAACTTTTAATATATTCAGTGAAGGTCAATTAAAATGTACATTTGAAAACAAACAAAAATTAGGTGGCGAGAGGATCCGATCCAAAACTATACAGGACAAATTCAGGAATCTACCACACTATCCATTACTCTACAATCCCATACTTATAATTCGGTTATAGAAATAAATATACCTGTATAAATAGTTACGCTATTAATTTCTTACAAATCTACTATTTATTTGTATGGTAAACATTTTCGTGATCACTCTTAAAGGCATCATAATGGGATACTGCAAAGTTAAAGTTCACCATTTCTGAATAAGCTGAATTTAAAATGGCGTCTGCCACCACATTCCAAAGTTTCTAATCGCGCTGTGTTTAGTCTCTGGTCCTGAACGGAAGTGGTATTTTTCCGCAGCTAACGTATACTGAGTGACAGTGACAGTGAGGGTGGCATCTTCGGTGAATGTAGTGACGATGATGATTCATCAGAAGAATCTCGTAGTAATACACCTCCACGTACTTTACCTAGCAGAGCTCCCCAGTACAGTTCTTCATATTCTGAAACTGAAGACGAATCGATCCGTTAAAGGCGACGCTATAATAATGAGAAATGTGATTGGCAAAAACGTGATTTTAGTCCAGTACTTCATACATTTGATGACTCATCTTCAGGACATAATTGCCAACTGGCGCCTGATTCAAGCGTTCTATCGTTTTTCATGCTATTTCTATCAGAAGATCTGCTGAAATTTATAGCACTTGAAACGAACCAATTTTATACGTTCACCATGGCAAATACGTCGGAATCAGTTTGTTCCCAGCTATTCACCTGGAAAGATACAAGTTTTGAGGAACTATATAGCTTCATTGGTCTTTGGCTTCTCATGCCTCGTGTTAAAAAGTTGAATTAAGGAATATTGGTCCAGAGATGTACTACTAAGTACTCCAATTTTTGGCGAAGTTATGTCCTGTGACCGTTTTATGCTGCTTTTGAGAATGCTACATTTTGGTGACAACTCGGCCAATCGTGGATATGACAGTTTGTTTAAAATTCGGAAAATAGTTGATACAGTTCGTGTGGCGTTCCAAAGAGCATTTAATCCATACAAAAAACTCTGTGTCGATGAAAGCCTGTTATTGTGCAAAGGTCGCTTATCTTTTAAACAGTTCATTCCTTCAAAATGAAGTAGATTTGGGATCAAGATATTCGTGTTGTCCGATTGTAAAACTGGATACGTCTAGGATTTCATTGTATACACAGGCACAACAACAGAAATTGAAGTCCATATGTTGTTGTTGTTATGGTCTTCAGTCCAGAGACTAGTTTGATGCAGCTCTCCACCCTACTCTATCCTGAGCAAGCCTCTTCATCTCCTCATAAGAACGGCTACCCACATCCATTTGAATCTGCTTACTATACGCGTCTCTTGACCTCCCTCTGCGATTTTTACCTCACACACTTCCCTCCAATGCTAAATTTACGTTCCCCGATGTCTAAGAATGTGTCCTACCAAGCGATCCCTTCTTTTAGTCAGGGTATGCCAAAAATTCCTTTTCTCGCCAATTCTGTTCATTACCTCTTCATTAGTTATGTAATGTACTCACCTAATCTTCAGCATTCTTCTGTAGCACCACATTTCAAAAACCTCTATTCTCTTCCTGTCCACACTGCTTATCGTCCATGTTTCACTCCCGTACAAGGCAACACTCCACACAAATGCCTTCAGAAAAGACTTCCTTACACTTAAATTAATATTCGATGTTAGCAAATTTCTCTTTTTCAAAAATGATTTTCTTCCCATTGCCATTCTGAATTTTATATCCTCTGTACTGCGACCATCGCATGTTATTTTACTACCCAAGTAACAAAACTCATCTACCACCTTCATTGTTTCGTTACCTAATCTAATTACTTCAGCATCGCCTGATTTTCTAAGACCGCATTCCATTAATTTTGTTTTGCTCTTGTTAATTTTCATTTTATACGCTCTCTTCAACACACTGTCCATTCCATTCAACTGCTCTTCTCTTCCAGGTCGTTCGCTGTCTCTGACAGAATTACAATGTCATCAGCAAAACGCAATGTTTTTATTTCTTCCCCCTGAACTTTAATCCCTATTCCATGAAGTCCATAATTTGCGGAAATCTGGAGATATAGTAGCAACACTAATGAAGCCATACCTTGAACGTGGACATACCATGTATGTCGACAAGTCGTACACAAGTCCAGCCTTGTTCCGCTACCGAGCGAGGTGGCGCATTGGTAACACACTGGACTCGCATTCGGAAGGATGGTGGTTCAAATCCACCTCCGGCCATCCGGATTTAGGTTTTCTGTGATTTCCCTAAATCACTCAAGGTAAATGCCGGGATGGTTCCTTTGAAAGGGCACGGCCGATTTCCTTCCACATCCTTACCCAAATACTCCGAGTGTAAGCTCCGTCTCTAATGACCACACTGTCGATGGGACGTTAAACTCCATGCTTCCTTCCTTCCTTGTTCCTCTGGCTTCACAACAGCAGCATGCGGTACTATACGAAGCTACAGAAGAAACGGAAACGAGGAGAAGTTGACTTTATGGCAACTGACACAATGCTTACCATCACGTGGCGCTGACTACCTGCAACACTACAGAAATGCGTGACACGGGCAAGACAAAATGGAAGACGGGCGAGAACGTAATGAAGTCGCAATGTGTTGTCTACTACAGTGCAAATATGTGCGCAGGAGATCAGTCTTACATATTACTAAGCTGCGTCTGCGCTTAAATCTGTTAATTGGTGCCAGCCGTGGTGGACGAGGGGACTGAGGCGCTTCAGTTACGGTCTACACGGCCACTACGGTCGGGGGTTCGAATCCCCCCTCGGGCATGGATATTTGTGCCGTCATAGTTCGTAAGTAGTTCATAAGTAGTTTGTAAGTTTAGGGACTGATGACCCTGTAGTTAAGTCCCATAAGCTTTACAATGTCAATGTTAATTGGTCCAAAAAGTTTTTTTTTATGTTGTGGACCTTTGTGTTTTGAATGCTCACACTCTTCACAGATCAGTGACAGGGAGAAAAATGTCATTATCAGATTTTCTTTTATGTCTGGTATGAGATTCAAATGTTCAAATGTTTGTATAGTCTATGGGACTTAACTACGGGGTCATCAGTCCCTAAACTTACAAACTACTTATGAACTACTTACGAACTAGGACGGCACAAATATCCATGCCCGAGGGGGGATTCGAACCCCCGACCGTAGTGGCTGTGCAGACCGTGACTGGAGCGCCTCAGTCTCCTCGGCCACCGCGGCCGGTTCTGGTATGAGAACTTGTGGAAAAATTTTCTTCAGAACAGAGCAGAGATAGGAAAGGAAGACGCTCTGGTGACGAGAATCGTCTTCGCTTTACTGGGAGGTACTTTCCAAAAATGTTCAAATGTTTGTAAAGTCTATGGGACTTAACTACGGGGTTATCAGTCCCTAAACTTACAAACTACTTATGAACTACTTCCGAACTAGGATGTCACAAATATCCATGCCCGAGGGGGGATTCGAACCCCCGACCGTAGTGGCCGTGCAGACCGTGACCGGAGCGCCTCAGGCTCCTCGGCCACCGTGGCCACATGTGATTCCAAGTGACCAGTCCAAGAAACGCGGACTGTGGCGTAGATGTGCAGTCTGCTCGAAACAGAATGTGCGCAGAGAAACGAAGTATGAATGCAAAACATGCAATGTACCTTTGTGTGTTGACCCATGTTTTGAAACATATCACACAAAGAACTTTTAGCGAAGTTTTAGCTGGAAGATGAAATTAAGCCATCACTTCTGAAAAAATTGTTTAAAAATAATAAAAAATAAAAAAACAGAAAAATTTAAAAAAATTAACTTCGCCATTGCCGGTCCAAAGCCCGAATGAGAAGGAAGGATGGGAAATTTAACAGTGCAAACAAAGACAAAAGGAAAAAATGAACACCGAATTATCTGAGCTTTAAAAGCCTCTCCATATGAATTACTTTGCTGACAAACAACTGATGTACGAAGATGTGGAACATCCAATCTGCGATGACAAACACAGACCGGTTGCTTCAAATGTTCGAACATAGGATTCAAAGATAAGTACTTAGTGCAAATTTGTAAATTCTTCCGTAACTTCTTGATAGATATTTAAGCTTAGATACTCTTAATTAAACAAAAAATTCTGGCATTAAAATTTCTAGAATATTCTGACCTGGGTTGCGGTATAAGATATTTATTTAAATGTCGTCTAGTGTCAAGCGAAGCCCAAAGAAGCGGAAAGACTGTGACAATCACATTACAGCTATCCATATCCTATGATTTTATTAACTGCTAAAGTGTGGTTCTCACATTTCTTTTTTACATGGTTGTATGAAACTGAGCTTCGGACGAAACTAGTCGCCATTTAAATAAATATCTTTTACCGCAACTAAAGCTACAGTTTTCTAGTGATATTTAGTAACGGGTTGCTGTTCTATTTTTCCAGGACGTTGGATTTGTGAAAGAAATTATAGGCCTAGACATTCATCTCCTTATGATAAGCAGAAATTATTCAGACGTAAATATAAGTACTTAGGAACCTCGATTGCCTGCAGACAATTAACTGGGTTTACCTAATCGAAATGTATTCGCAAACTTGGAAAGGCTGTCTTGCCACAAATTGGTCAGTTGCACAAACTCGCCCGTTTCTGAAGCACAAATTAGGAATTAAAGGTGACGTTTAATTAGTTAGTTTAGAAACTTGAGTATTTCCTTATCTAATTCTTAAGCAAAAGTTGTACACCATCGATTATTTCTACTGTACAATAACAATTGTGCCCCATATAAAAAGAATTCAGTAATGTTGAATAGTTTGTTTTTAAGTTTCCCTGCAGATAATTTATTGGATTAATGCTCTCAAATATATAGTGGTTAGATTCAAAAGTGACTCAGCTTCCAGATGCTTTCGTCAAAAGTAGTTTGCGCGAGAATTACTGCGCTAGTACAGAAGAACGTCAACGTTTAGTCGTTACGGATTCTAGAGCGTTTGAATCGCAAGTTGCGTACAAATTTGAGATAATGAAGTATCAGTATGCCAAATAAAATTCACATGTATACAAAGATCTTATGATGATTCTTAAGAACGAAACGCAAATAAAAGAAAGCCTTTGATGAAGAGTGTCATTCCATGTCAGCTCACCTAGCACTCCCTGTTCGACCATTGCAGTTTTTATTGAAATTTCATATGAACATTCGGTGAAATTTCTCTTGCCAACCTATTGAGTATTAAGTTTCATGAGCAGCATGCATTTACAGTCGGAGATAGAACCCAAAATTTACACTTTTCTCGCACTGTGATTTACGCGTTCACCTTTGATTCAACTCATCTAGCATTGTTGGGCTGCGTTCGTTGACCATTTGCACTTTTTTTTTAAGTTAAAATAATGTTCTGTCTAATAAGCCCAGTTTGGAAAGTTTTATAGAACACAGGTTTTTGCAAAATAGGGTTGAAAATACCGTATTTTTATCCTTTCTAATATCTTCAACTTTTACACTTAATTTACTTAGTATTGGAAAGCGGCACATAAACAAAGCTTCATATATCAGAACCTTGTAGTTAGTTGCTCCCTAAAATATAACGCGCCAACCGTTGAAGGTTTTTGGGTCGCAAATTTTTGGAGGAACTTTGTTTAAACTTTTCTGATTGTACATAGCTCGCAAAATTCTTTTCAATATTATTCCTATGAGAACGCATACATTTGTATACGATGGCCAAATTTCATATTTGTCATCGAAATATTTCCCGAGTTATAACAGCTCAACGTCGCCAGGAATTCACGCTAGCCTGTCGCAAAATTGCGCATGGCGTCAAACTAACGATTATAACTCGTCCATTATTGCTTCAACGAATCTTAAACTTGAAAGACGACCGTCTGTCGTCTTCCATATACTTTTTGTATATTTCTGTAAAGTTATAAGTTATTTAATGTCGTTAGATTATCATTTTGTTAAAATTTGATCTCCACTCTTTTCAAGGCTGGCGGCCGCGGTTGCCGAGGGGACTGAGGCGCTCCAGTCATGGTCAGCACGGCCACTACGGACGGGGGTTCGAATCCTCCCTCAGGCATGGATATTTGATATTTGGGCCATCCTTAGTGTTAGCTAGTTCACAAGTAGTTTGTAATTTTAGGGACTGATGATCCCGTAGTTAAGTCCCATAAGCTATACAAACATTTGAACATTTGAATTTTCAAGGCTTGAGAAATAGTATTTTTATTTCATGTGTTAAAATATTACTTAATATTGCTAGGCTTTTCTTATTTTGTTGTGTTAATAATTTATTATTATATTAATTAATGTGGCGTAAGTACGGCTTCTCCACTATGCCACTGTCCCTGTGAGAATGTGCACTTGTTGTACTTTTAAGTGTGTGCGAGAATCTTTGGCTGTTTGAATGTGGGGAGTGATAGCTCGCGTTGCATCGTTCTCTCTGGCTCAGAGTCGATAGCTGCTGAGGTTACACACTTTGGTTACAGTCTAGTTAGCGAGCCTTCCCTCCAGCAAGAGTATCGTTATCCGTCCCCACCACCGCTGTTTTCTTGGATTTTCTGGTTTCCGGTGGCAGTTTCCCGCCTCATGACTGCTGGATCTTCATTCTGTGCTTGTCGTCTGGAGAGGTAAGGTTGGTTCTGCTTTTATGTTTGGAGATGGTAACGTTTCCTTGTCTAGCACGTTTAACTTAGATTCTTGAACTTCGAATCATTTTTTTGAATATTTTCTCCGATGTGGAAATGTGTTCTCGTTTTTCAATTCAGTGATTTCCAATAGATAAATGCGGTGTGTGTGATTCTAGTTGCAGTTTGATAATGGCTTGGTGTGTTAAAACCTTTTGTGATCATGTGGCGGTGTATGAACTCTGTGTAAATGCTTTCTAACTTTGTGGGTTCCGATTTCTAATAGGTAATATGTTCATTTTGTGCAGTGCATGTAAAAATCTTTTCATTGTATCCTTCCATGAGTGATAGGTGTTCCACGTGCTTGGTTCATAGAGCAAAGCCTTCAGCTTCCACTCTTGTTTGTTCCATGCCCATCAAGCAAGTAACTATGCGGGTATCCTTCTGAATACCACTAATATTTCGCGATCTTCTCTCCACGCCTATTTCAACTTTGCTGTTCTTCTCCAACTTGAAGTATGCACTCTGTCTTTGTCATTAATTCACTCTGAGCCTTGTACAACCTCCTTCAATAGCTTCCTTATGTAATTCTAAACATTTCTATGGATTGCATGATGTATATCTTTATTTTATTTTTCCAACTTTGTAATTATTTCACTTTTACGAGTTTTTGAGACTGGACTTCATCAGTCTCTGTAAGCGCTCCCTATCGCATGTAGCTGCATTTCTTTCGCTTCCTCATGCAATTCTAAACATTTCTATGGGTTGCATACCGTACTTCTTATTTTTTATTTTTCCGACTTTGTAAATATTTCATTTTTGAGGTTTTTCTGAGACAGAACCTCATCCATCTCTGTAATCTCCCCCTATCGCGTGTAGCTGTATTTCATTCGCTTCCTTATATATTTATAAGCATTTATATGGGTTACATGCAGTAGTTAATTTTTTTTATTTTTCGGTGACTGAATTTATTCAATTTTATCGGTTTTCGGAACCACATGGGTCCGAGTTCCGGGGTTTGCAGCTAGTAGCCTGAGTTCACGCCATGTCTCATAAAACCAGTACCTAGATTGATTTCTAACAGACTGCAACTTAAGAATCCACCGTGATTTTGTATAATGAATCCGATATTCAACTATTTCACCTTCAGTGGAGTGTGTTCATGTAATGTAGCCATGTGTCGCCGTTAGCGTGTTTGCTCGTGGTCCAATTCATATGTAATTTAACTTGGGTGTACACACGCACCATCTCAAAACAGGCACAACAGACCAGAGCAAGCTTCAAAGTGTTTTTGTATTTTATGTTTTGGCTACCTCCGACCTGCTGAATTTCGCCTACGATAACGGTGCCTGCTTCCACCTCGTCTCAGCACGCTGATTTTGGTGAGTTTCGCTGTGGCATTGCATGTGTGTGAGAGAATGAGTGTTATTTGTGAATCCTTCCCCCCAGTAGCGTTAAATCATGTATAATTTAGGCTGGGCACTGTCTGCATTAATCCATGTAAGAGATGCATTTTTATTGTGTTAACGAAATTGGTTGCCCATTTTGCTTGTTTTCTATCTGAATAAACAAGTTTATGTTCAGCATAATCCGTAAGTTGCCTATAAATTGTATTTTAGAGCACCTTACCTCTTTTATTTAATATTGTTCTTCACAAGTGCTGAGAACTAGTTCAGATGCAATTTTTTTTATATTTAAATTCCTTTGCGCCATAAATGTTTTCTTAGCCACCTTTCTAAGATAACTGTAATTGTGGTGGCTTGCTTATTAATGTCTGTGTGTAATAACGTGTGAACTGCTATGTATATTGACCACTGTAGTATTAAGTTCCCGGTATTGAAGTAATTTGAAGCGAGTCAGTTCTCGGTTTGGGTCAGGGAACAAGGCTTTGTAGCAGGGAATAGCCAGTAGTTCACACAGACCTTATTTACTAATTTTAGTGACAAAGCAAGTCTCTTGTTACGTACAGTGGTCGACTTTTAAAATCTATCATTATTGATTGATTGGCGACATGTTCAAATGTTCACATAAATTTTTCCGTCATGGTACAGCAGGAAAAAGTTCCGAAATTAGGCGATTTGACATGGAATGATCCAGGGGCTACATTTTAGTAGCGTGAGGAGTTTCAATGTACATTGTCTGTCAGGCAGTTATTTCAAGATTCAAAGTTGAGGAATAAATATCCAGATATTCTGTTTATTTGTGACGTCAGCAAGCACACTGCGAGACTGCCACGGCCGTCCTGGTTCCAGATATACTCCGGCCAGGCGGAGAGCTCAGACACACACAACAGGCCGCGGAGATGGCGGCCAGCGCAGGTAGGCAGATTAGACAGCTGTCAGGGCAGGCTTGACTTGGCCAGTGTTGTGCACCCCCCGTTGCCATGTTATATATATATATATATATATATATATATATATATATATGTGTGTGTGTGTGTGTGTGTGTGTGTGTGTGTGTGTGTGTGTGTGTGTGTGTGTGTGTGTGTGTGTGTGTGTGTGGAAATATAAAATATCAGAATCTCGCTTGTCAATGTGATTCTATTTTCCTCCACATAAGTCTTAATATGTGAAAGATCTTAATAAAATAATTCTGATCGCAGATCACAAGGTTTTATTAATGAATAATTTGGGCCCTGGTCGCCTATACATAGCAACGAGATGGTAACAAGAAAATTTTTCCAAATACCTATACAGAAAATGTCACATCTGAACTAATATATGTATATATCACAGAAGATTACTCTAGGTTCGCCTTTTATCATTTGCAGTCATTAGGTGAGGATCAGTACACAGTTAAGGCAAAGAATGTTTCACAATATTAAACGAGTTCAAAATAGTTTCACGTTTATACTTTTAAAATGACTAAAATGGCTAATATTTTAGTATTACTTATCCATATATTTACTGCATTTCATGTTTCCAATCGTAAGTTCTTCTACACAGTTTCTCCAGTCTCAGCTGTTATTTTCTACAAACAAACAAAAATAATGTTTGTAAAGTACCCTGAGATGGTGCTGAGATTTTTCGTGTATCACCTTTGTCCTGATACCAACTTTTGAAAATAATAAATAATATTGTTCTACACCTTCTAGTACTGGCAAACTATGGATTTCATCACAAAATGAAAAATATTTTTTATTAAGAAACTGAATTAAGAACAGTGGTGAATATTTCTTTCGTCAAGTATTGCTTGACCATTTATTGAAAAAACTAAAATAAAAGAAAAGGTTTCAATAAGATTACCATAGTAAAATATTCTCTTCTTGGATATTGGTGCATTTAAGTTATCGAGTGACTTAAGGACCTAGTCATAACACCCACTACCTATCTTTTGACTTATTATTCAAAATAAAGTAAAATAAACCCTACGGCAACACCACCACTTTGATTCTTAGCCATAAATTGTGATAAATGATTCAAAGCTCTGCTCTTTCAGGTGTGGGTGACTTATCGAAACTAATTCACTACAAATAGTATTCCCCCTTTTTGTCATTCAAAAACTGAGACGTCGGGTACTTGATGTATTCCTTGTTAACATCACGTAATTCAAATTGACTTTAATTACTATATATTCTCACTCCAGTAAGTATTCAATGGCGCTAGCAGTTTTTAATGACCTCCAAATCTTTGTATCAATAACGGCGTTTTTTCTCTGTTTTACAATTACTTTCTACCATAAGAAAGTAAAATAGTTGTGATAAATAGTTACCGATTCTAACTTTTAGCACACGAACATTTCATTGCTTTTTATACGACTCCCTCAGGATCATTAAGCGATTCTACCAACTAAATCATCACAAATAAAACAGCTCCCATCATGACTGCTCATAATTACATTTCCTTTTCCCACTGGTCATGAACTAATTTGGTACCTCAACAGTTACTTGATAAGGTCTACTACCTTTTAAACAAAAGGTACGGCTTATACAACATTTATATCTTCTTTTAATAATAAAGAAAAAAATTATATCGGTTCATTGCACCGTCGTTATGGAGTTCTTTTGCTGTCTTAACTAAATGAATCCCTGGGAATGTTTAATCACACTGATTGCAACTTCTAATCACTTCTAACAGAAGTTGATGAACCCATAAGCGACATTTTTCCTTAAACATCCAGGAATTACCTTTGGCTAGATCGACGTCCTATATTTCATGGGCCAATCTTTATGATTGTACCGGTAATCATTCCCTTACGGCAGCAATTTTTTCTTTAGACCGGTAAGTTAATATTTCATACACACTGAAGGAGGCTACCATCAGACGGAATGAAAATCGACAATAATGATACATAATTGTGAGCAAGGAATAACATCTTTCTCCCCCTAACATTATTCTTTGCTTGCGGCCTGCGAGTTTTCAGTGGCCAGCTCTTGATGCAATAGCGCAGGATATTGGGCGTCGACGTGTTATAATGCAAGTGTCGATTAGCTGTACGGCAGTTACAATTCAGTTCTACAAAATTTTCCAAAAAAATAATATTGATTTATATAATACAAATGACAAATAAATCGCCTTCTCCTAATAAGGAATGAAGAATAAAGTATTTGTCTGTCGCAATAAGTTGTAGCGATCTTGGGATATCATGTAGCGAGTTGTAAAAAAATGAAAAAAAAAAAAAACCTTAAAATTTTTCTGCTACACCAGCCGGATGCACAGGTCTACTACCTTTTAAACAAAAGGTGCGGCTTATACCACATTTATATCTTCTTTTAATAATAAAGAAAAAAATTAAACCCTTTATTACATCCTCATATATTTCTTCGACCTCCTCATCGTCGGCAGAGCTAGTTGGCATATACTACTGTGGTCGGTGTTGGTTTCGTATATATCTTGACTACGATAATGGGATCACTGTGTTGCTCATAGTAGTTTACCCGCATTCCTATTTTCTTATTCATTATCAGACCTACACCTGTAATACCCCCAACTGACTTTGTATTTATAATCCTGTAATCGCCTGACCAGAAATCCTGTTCCTCTTTCCACCGAACTTAACTAATCCCCACTATATCTAAATTCAATCTATCCATTTCCCTTTTTAAATTTTCTAATTTTCCTACTCGATTAAGGGATCTAACATTCCACGCTCCGGCCCGTAGAATGCCAGTATTGTCTTTCCTGATGGTCACATCTTCCTGAGTAGTCCCCGCCCGGAGATCTGAATGGGGGACTATTTTACCTCCGGAATATTTTACCCGAGAGGATGCCATTATCATATGTTCATACAGTAGAGCTGCATGTCCTCGGGAAAAATAACGGCTGTAGTTTCCCCTTGCTTTCAGCCGTTCGCAGTAACTGTGTGGCAAAGCCACATTAGCTGATGTTACAAGGCCAGCTCAGTCAATCATCAAAACTGTTGCCCCTGTAACTACTGAAAAGGCTGCTGCCCCTCTTCAGGAACCACACGTTTGTCTGGCCTCTCCACAGATACCCCTCCGCTGTGGTTGCACCTACGGTACGGCTATCTGTATCATTGAGGCACGCAAGCCACCCCACCTCGGCAATGTCTGTGGTTCATGGGAGTGGGTCTTTGGCTATATAACACTATCCAAAACAGAAAACTTTTGTTAAATCAACAATTTCTTCACAACATTGTATATCATTTTCCAATATAAAACAATGACTAGATTTATCTGTTCTGTAGGAACCTTAAAAGGTAACTTGAAGATTCTAATAGTTCTAATGTCAAGCCCTGCCTGATCAACATCCATCTCTGTGACTGAACTTCAATGAACCACATAGTTCAGGATCGTTCAGCTATGACACTATCTATACACGACACATGATTATCCATTAATCTTCAGATCGAATATTGAGGATTTCCTTTAGCCAATCATCGACTTTGAGTGACTTAGGGCGAGCAAAATTCCCGTAAAAAGAAAAATTCAATGAACCATAAGACCACATTTTTTCTTCACTTGCAAGTACCACTTTTATAATTCATAAATTTTTGCTTAGAACTTTCATGATTATTGCATCATTTATTGATATTTGCTTTTAATTGACATATAATGTACCAAATCAAATCGTTTGTGACAAATCTTCAATCTCAAATTTCTGTTGAAATAGTTTAATTATTTATTCAATGTTCAGATATTTCATACAAAGTCTTTAGTCTCCTCACTTCCCAGTACAACTGACTGTCAGACATCGCGTCACAGTATTGGAGTATTTCGCAGGTTCTTAGATGCTCCCAGTTCATACTGGTGTTTATTCCTTCATTTATAACACACTTCGGAGAGGAGAAGATTCCAATTCTATGCAGAAGTTCTGCAAGTACGTCATAGCCAATAATCTGCCGAAATTCTGCCACCTTTCCCTTCATGGCTTTTTAGGAAGTGCGCTCTCATCCCCTGCCAGTGTAAGCTATCCTTTCGTTTCCCTTGAGTGCTCAGGTGGTCATAAACCTTCTGCTTGAAATTATTATTAATGATTCTCTTAATTGGGAGGTAATATAGTTTTGGACAACTTCTTTGAGAGATCTTTGTTCCTTTTTTGGCTAAAAGGTCTGCCATTTCATTCCCATGGATTCCTGTATGTGATGGTATCCACTGAAAGGCTATTTCAGTTCCAGATTCGGTAACTGAGTACGTAGAGGATTTGATTTCATTTATGTGAGAATTCAGAGGTGTTTGGAAGGATGATATTGTCTGTATCGCAGAAATTGAATAACAAAATACAACAACCTTCTTTTTGTGTTTAGAGGTGAATAAAATTTGCTTGCATCCAACTCTCCATCAATACAGGAGTGATACTGCCCGATAGACTTGTAAAAACAAAATATTTCACCTTATACTCCAGAACTGGCGCCACCATTGATATATATATATATATATATATATATATATATATATATATATATATATATATATATATATATATACCCTAAAGACCTCGTCCACAAACAGATTTCCCGAGCTGTCCATTTCTCTCCCTCCAACAACAATGTTCCTAACCCCAGACCACACAGAAGCACCCCCTTAGTCACCCAGTACCATCCTGGCCTGGAATGCCTCAACAAATTCCTCAAACAGGGCTATGACTTTCTTAAGTCATGCCCTGAGATGAGATCATCACTCCAAACTGTTCTTCCCACACCACCCAGAGTAGCCTTCAGCCGTCCTCCCAACCTCCACAACATCCTTGTCCAACCTTACAACATCCCAAAACCACACTCCATACCTAATGGTTCCTACCCCTGCAACTGATCCCGCTGCAAAACCTGTCCACCTATCACATACTCCAGCCCCACCACAGGAAAAACCTACCCTATTCAAGGCAGGGCCACATGCGAGACAACACACATCATATACCAGCTGACATGTGTCCACTGTTCAGCCTTTTATGTTGGTATGACTACTAACAAATTGGCTGAGCGGATGAATGGGCACAGACGGACTGTTCGCCTGGGGACACCAAATATCCTGTGGCAGAACATGCCCTCCAGCATAGCTCCAGGGACCTGGGCATGTGTTACACGACACGTGCCATTTGGATTCTGCCACCTAACACCAATCCCTCAGAGCTACGGAGATGGGAACTTGCCCTCCAACATATCCTCTCCTCCTGCCACCACCTGGCCTAAATCTACGCTAACCCCTCCCCTTCCTCCATCCTCAGCTCACCTATTCATTATCCCTTCATCTCTCTCTCTTCCTCTCCCACCCTCTCGCTCTCTCTGTCATTCTCTCTCTCTCTCTCTCTCTCTCTCTCTCTCTCTCTCTCTCTCTCTCTCTCTCTCTCTCTCTTCCCCCCCCCCCCCCTCTCTCTCCGTGTGTGTGTGTGTGTGTGTGTCTGTGTGTGTGTGTGTGTGTGTCCATCCATCTTTCCCTGTTAATGAAAAACGTTTTAGACAACTCCCCGCCCCTCCTACACCCCTCAGCATCATTCATTTCACTCATCTTCTCTTTACTACTTGATCTTTCCTCTTTGGTTATATTTATCCTCTCCGGCTTGGCTCAGTACATACATGCAGTATCTCTGACGTCCACACTCCCGAAACATCACTTTCACGACCTAGGTCGTGAACTACCTTTTCCCTTCTGTTCCCATCCTTTCTTCTTCCCTTCTCTCCCACCTGATGAAGGAACTGCGTTCCGAAAGCTTGTCCTTTTTGTCCCATTTTTTCTGTTTCTTCTTTTGTGTTATCATCGGTGGTACAGCACAAAGGTAAGTACTGGCCAGCCATTCTATCTCGTTTCAACAGTATTTATCATCTCTGAGGAGAATTTTCATCATTAATATTGTTTATGTGTAGTATTTAACGTTTCTAAAGCCTGTTTTTAATAACTCTTTTTAAAACCCTTTCTCTGAGTTTAAGTCTGAAATTGAAGAAGCATATTTTAAGAGGGCAGATTGGTGGGGCAAGTTTTCATTACTCACTGGTGGAAAGCAGTCATTTCTTAATGCAACAATACATTGGATAAAACATTTTTGTGTTTTCAACTGGCTAGCATGATGCTGGTTCCAATATATCTCATTGGGTAATCGGATTAATTTTTCGTATTGGAGTAGTGGCAGTCTCATAATTTTCGATGTTGTAGATGGAACGCTAGAGGCAGCTTGAAGAGCTGAAAGTGGTGTTGTTTCTACTGTTCCTGTAATAAGACGCAGAGCTTGATTTTGGAGAACCTCTAATTCAAAAATATTCGTGGACAGCAATGCTTCACACCCATACTGGGTTTTATGTACATTTTATAGGTAGAGTTTTAACTTCCATGGAACTACCCCACTTTTTTCCACTTAATCTCTTGAAGCTGTCCAGGTTTTTCTTAATCTTATTAGCAGTATTTTCTATGTTGTTTACCCTGAGTCATTTTCTGGTCCAAGATACTTCTGATCGTCACATTGAGTTAAATGTTTATTTCCATAGCATAAATTTATACTGGGAATTGAATGAGCTAGTGAGAAAACTTGGAAGAATGTCTTTCAGGTGTTAACTGAAATAGTATATTATCACGATTTGCACTTCAACATATCTTCTGCAAAGTTCTTGAAGAGCAAAGCCCAACAATGGAAAGACGAAAGACGAATTTCTTAAAACGTTTTTTGCTCTTGTATTTACATGTTATATCTCAACGAGCTTAAATTTCGAGCTCTATGTTACATCAAATAGAGTAAAAAGATAATAGTGGAAACTCTGTCCGAAATTGCGCGACAGCACAAGCAGCATACCCAGGTGGAGTGAAATGCACACTGTTTCCTGCATGCAAACAGAGAGACTAGAGCTGCTCTGTAAAACAGTTTCAGTAAGTTTATGTGCTGGCAGAGGCGTTATTTATGCCACATGTGGGTCCAATAATAACCAACAACAAACTGATCGGAAGTTTTTTACAGATTTCCGAGGAATAAAGAAATGTTTGTATGAATCTAAATTAGAAGCCAGTGTCTGTGAGTGACTTATTTCGTTAATGTGAAAATGTCGTTACCTGTAGCTTGGTTTTTGTATTTTTTTAGATGTAAGCAGTGAGTCATTCGAAGCAGAAGAGCAGATATCGATGAAATATTTTAAAAAAGTGGACCGGAGCAAAATCATGTAATATGCTCGGATCACTTTGTAGAGAAGAACTTTAGAAACAAAACTTTACTAAGTCAGGGGTAAGTATTGTTTGTACAGCAGTAAGATATCTCAATTTGAAAGCTTGTTCAATACTTTATCACGTTACTGCTGTTGCATATAACTTTTTTCTCCTTATTTCAGTAGGTTATATGGCCAGACTCTGTTCCTTCAGTGTTGCTTAATCCAAAGGAAACTATTTTCAGAGCAAGCCAAAAGAAAAGAAAGAGAGAAGAGGAAGTGGAGCCACAGGAATCCATCAACATTCTGGCGGAAGTGGACGATAGTGTCAGCTGTAAAGTTAGAAAAAGCTTTGAAAAAGGTTTTCCATTAGTTGCTAGGTGTCGAGCTCTATAGAAAACATTGTGGTATCAGAGAGGAGGCATTCGTACTTTAAGAACTAAGTTGTGTAATTTAAAATGAAGTGTAACAGTGATAAAGAAGGCCTAATGCTTTTAGTTAGAAATAAATTGGTCCATGAGCTGATTAGTTTGTATGCTGCTATACAGGGTGTATGCGAAAATTGTTTCCTATTATGAGCCAACAAATATTTTGCAGTGCTAATTAAAGTTAATGTAAATAAAATAAACAACTTACTTGCAACAGATTCTTCAAAAAAGAATGTGAAGTTGCAAAAAATTATGCATACGTAGTCAACAATTTTTATAATATTGTGTCTTACAGTTCGAGGACAAATAATTTTTTAAATTCCACAACTAAAATATTTCCTTTATGCCAAAATATCCAAGTTATAATTCAATATATGCCCTCCTACACCCTTTATTTTACGTATGACAGGCAAATAAAGTCATATAAAGCTATATTTTACATAAGGTAGCAGACGATGAAATTGTAGTTAGCATTCTGAACCGCTAGGTGGCAGCGTTGTGCGCTGTCTCATATGGAACTAATGCATTCTGGCATAAGTTTCCGCTGTTATATTTATGAGCTATTTGGTTATATTCAGAAGCGGATTTCCTAGCCCACTCAATATGGCGGCTGAAAGACAGCTGATTCAGTTCCTGATTTAGTCAGTAGAGCCACTATTTTTCTTTACTTAAATAAACACATTCATGTTCACTCTAATATTTATACTTCTCTTCACTGCAGAAAATTACATTCTGTTCATATGACCCAAAATTCTTAACACTAACACACTCTGACAAGCCAAGAATGTTGCAGAATCTGTTGTGTTGACATGGGCACAAAAGTCGATTTTGGATTTGGGAAACTGCTTTACAGAAGTGAATTTCCAGAATCGAGTTTGGAGAGTTTACAGACCAACCAAAGGAGAAAATGGGAAACCAATTTACGAATTCCAGATTTGGAAGCCCACATATATGGGGTGATATAAACATTCCAATGTTGTAGACATCTAGTGTCATCGATCCCCCAGCTGTAGATATTGCAGGGCCGTCTGAACTGCTGATGTCGTTAGGAGAGCCAGTTGTGAAAAATTAGTATCACCTGGTATGCAAGATGTATGAGTCAGGGGAAATACCCCCCCCCCCCTCAACTTCAAGAAGAATATTGTAATTCCAATTCCAAAGAAAGCAAGTGCAGACAAGTGTGAAAATTACAGAACTATCAGTTTAATAAGTCATGGGTGCAAAATAATAACACGAATTATTTATAGCCGAATGGAAAAACTTCCAGAATCTGACCTCAGGGAAGATCAGTTTGGATTTAGAGGAAATGTAGGAACACGGGAGGCAATACTCACATTACGACTTATCTTAAAAGATAGGCTAAGGAAAGAGAAACCTACATTCTTGGCGTTTGTCGATTTGGAGAAAGCTTTTGACAATGTCAACTGGAATACACTCTTCCAAATTCTGAAGGTATCAGGGGTGAAATATAGAGAGCGAAGAGTTATATTCAACCTATACAAAAAAAACCAGACAGCGGTTATTAGAGACGAAGGGCAAGAAAGGAACACAGAGGTTGGAAAGGGAGTAAGACAGGGTTGAAGCCTTTCCCCAATGTTGTTCAATCTGTACATTGAGGAGACAGTGAAAGAATGGAAGGAGAAATTTGCAGAGGGCATTAAAATGCAGTGAGAAGAAATAAAAACCTTGCGGTTTGCCGATGACATAGTAATTCTGTCAGAGACCGCAAAAGATCTGGAAGAGCAATTGAATAGAATGGACAGTGTCTTGAAAGGAAGATATAAGATGAACATTAACATGAGTAAAACGAAGGTAATGGAATGCAATGTCAGAAAATCAGGCGATGATGAAGGAATTAGATTAGGTAATGAGACAATAAAAGTAGTAGATGAATTCTGTTATTTGGGTAGCAAGATAACTTCTGATGGCCGAAGTAAAGAAGATATAAAATGCAGAATGGCTATGGGAAGAAAAGCGTTTCTAAAGAAGCGAAACTTGTTAACATCCAATATTAATTTAAATGTTAGGAAGTCCTTTCTGAAATCATTTGTCTGGAGTGTAGCATTGTATAAGAGTGAAATGTGGACGATAAGGAGTTCATATAAAAATATGATAAAAGCTTTTGAAATGTGGTGGTACAGACGAATGATGAAAATTAGATGGGTAGATCACGTAACTAATGAGGAGCTGCTTAACCGAATCGGGGAGAAAAGGAGTTTCTGGCATATCCTAACTAAGAGAAGGGATAGATTGGTTGGACACATTCTGAGACATCAAAGAATTGTCAACTTAGCATTAGAAGAAAGTGAGTGGGGTAAAAGTCGTAGAGGGAGACCTAGGGACGAATACAGTAAGCAGATTCAAAAGGATGTAGGTTGCCGAACGTATTCTCAGATGAAGAGACTTGCACAGGACAGGGTAGGGTGGAGAGCTGCATCAAACCAGTCTGCAGACTGAAGGCCACATCAACAACAATATCTATTTCTTCATCTGGCTTCCTGGACCCCAGGCCCACTCAGTGACGGATCTAAGGGGGGGGGGGCAAGCAGACCTGGGCACAGAGTTCAAGGAGCGCTAAAATGGGCAAAATCTTTAGTGTAATTTTTATGGTTTTTTAAGAGATAATTACATGAACTAAATCAGCTTTTACTGTAAGTTATAGTATGAATTTCGTTACATTAGCAATAAGTAATTATAAGTACTTTTATTTGCATTCCTGGCCATTTGCAGCTCTTAAATACATAATGTATCAGCTGCCTCTCCTACACCCATACTATTTATATCACGAAAGTTTATAGCCAAGTTATCCCGAATGTGCTGACAACGGATATTTCAGTATGCTTATACAGTAGTATTGGGAAATCCGGGCCATATTGGCAGAAAGATGAACTGTGACTTTCTTGGTTGTAATCAACTTAATCGTCTCATTGTTTTCTTTGTTGTTCCGTCTATGTTCTACTTCTGATGAATGCATTTGAAGGGTTTTATAATAAAAGAGTTCTGACTGATGTAACTCTGATTATAAGTATCAAGTTACCTGTGAAGTGTGGGAAGATGCCAAAAAACTATCTGGAGCAGCGTTAAGAAGGAAAGCCCGAAAAAAGAAAGAGAAAGCTCAGAAATCATCTTCGTTGATGTTAACTTGGTTGAGAGGAAAGGTGGAAGGTGAGGTATTAGATATACAATTTTCAGTTAAGATATAATTATGTTTTCACTCGCCTGTTGTTTCAATTATCACAAATGTATCTGAAGTGCAATAGTAGTATATACTATTCGGAATATATTACCGTTAAACATCTTTGCGGAAATACATATATTAGAAAACTAGAGGCATACTATCTCTCTGTTTTGTTGATTTTCGTCATAAATCTAACTTAAAAAGAACACATCAGTCATGAATGTTCAGCAAAGTTACTACAAAATGACTTCCATTCAAAAACCATCGCCCACTAGTATACTCCCAGCCTCCCCACTCCGGGAAAATCACCAAGTCAGGAAGCACTCACATTCGCCATTGGAGCGTTGCAAGCGTGTACTAGTCTGGCCGTCCGCCGCTATACGCACTTACGACATTTGTTGCATTAGGATTATTTTTCTGTTTATGGGCTTGCTATTTAAATACTTCGCCCGTTGCAAACGTTCAGTCACTTCAGGCCAATTCACACTGTCCGTCACGTCACGGAACCGTCACGTCAAGTTATATTCACACTGTCCGTCCATATCCGTCCTGTCAATTCGCCCATCTCAATACGCGATGTTGAAAGTGAGGTTATGAGTGGTGAACTGTTATGTAGAAAGTCATAGATTAATACTAGGAAGGTGGAACAACAACGCTAAATGTTATTGATGGCCAAAGAAAACTTTGCAGTGTATGTTTTTGGCCAACTTACTGAAAACTGAAACAACATTTCAAAACATCGACATCTATTTTCAAGCGAAAAAATAAAAATATGAAAACATCAAACCATACTTGTAAGAGCATAAATAGCGCCTGTGTACTTTATCCATTACGATTTGCTCGCTGACATTGTTAATACCGTCGTAAACAACTGAATTTTTGTCTTTCATTAGAACTGACTTTCATTTAAAGTGTTATTTAATGAAAAATGCGTAATCAAATTACAATCTTATTCAAATAAACAGTTTGCTTCAGTCGTTTCTGTCACAATGCTACGTAACATAATCTAACATAAACCATTTTTTGGTTTCAGATATCCGACTTCGATTTTAGGGGGACACTCAATTGACAAAAATATTTAAGTCATCATGAAAAATTGATATTTACCCCTAAAACGAGGTATAACAACAACTCAAAGATGAATAAGACACATTTGCATATAAACAGTGTAATCGTCGACTGCAACATGTAATTCGCGTGACGAAAATAGGTTAACTTCCGATGTTAGCAGACGGCCGTTCCGTCAAAACGTTCTTCTCGAGAAAGCTTGACGTGACGTGACGGTCCGGTGACAGACAGTGTGAATGTCGCCATTAGAAATACATTGCGGAATGTTCTGACGGACGGTGACGTGACGTGACGTGACGTACAGTGTGAATTGGCCTTTCTGCTCCAATGTTTTTGAGACGACTGGTGTAACTGTTTCACATATTACCTCTCCTAAGTTTTCTGTATGTTCTGAAGTTTTACTTGTGCACTGTAAAACCTTCGCAGTATTCAATACAGTGACAACTGAAGATGTTAATATTGTACAAGCAAGAGTGCTGGCAAATTTGGCAGTTCATGAGTGATTTCATTAAGTTTCTTTTCAAGATGTGAAAGCTTAACTCTAGTCCTCCAAAATTTAACACGCAATTTATTTTGTTCTATTTTTATCAGCTTTTCGTCTAAGACATCACACTGGTTGTGACTGGAAGAACGGCAACTGTTACTGCCATGATTTTCGAGCAGTTGGGCATTGGAATTAATGCTCTGATCATGGGTTTCCTCAGTGCTTTCATACTTCTGTTTTGAAGTATGATATTCACTGCCAGTTTTTTAATAGTTCTACGTACTTCTTTTGCTTGTACAACTTTATCAGCTGGATAAGAAGGAAAAGCAGAGGGAACAGCAGCATCCAGGAATTTCTTACTTTTTAATCCAGACCGGTAATCAGCCTCTCGGAAATGAAGGCTACATACCACACACGGTTTAAAGTTGAAATTGAGCGTAAAATCTGCTCTTGATATTGCTTTCAGCCACTCTTCTCTGACATCACTTTTGCTGGAATTTCGTGATATGAAACTCATTTCGTTTTACCACTTCAATTTGTACAGCAATACACCATTGCTATTGACAAATTAAAACCTTTAATGAGACGTTAGTGGGTTAAAGTAATACACATATGGTAAGTTAATAAAAATTGACTAATCAGACCAGATATACCGATGGGGTAGAAAATTAGAGCGCGAGTATGAAGAAACATGAAGATCGGATTATTGCAAACTCGGTAATGGTTTTCTAAGAACAATCTACTACGATTACGATTAAGGAATCAATCAATCGTAATTTACTTATGATGTCTCAGTATACTCTTCCTATTCTAGGCAGTCAAACGACAAGAGATTATATATACTGTTTACGAAGTTTCTATTGTTGATTACAATGTTTGCGAAGCGCGGATTTAGGGCACGCTACTAGCGCCGCAGAGGCCAAATTGGTAACTTCTTGATGTACGCTCCAAAACACGCAAGCCGAGCAAAGTGGGAAGGGTGAGAGTATAGTAGCGGGTGATGCAAAACTACCATACTTTTGAATATCGTCTTTATTAATATTTAAGTCTTGAACTTATATATCTAGCATTAACAAACTCGTGTGAAAAAATTAAATGAGTAAATAAAAACAGTTCTGTTGCCATAGCCCTATCGTTCCATCCTTACTAAGTAAAGTCCTTAACCTTAGCAATGCCAACCATTTTTTGTGACCCATGTTACCAGAAAGTGGAGGCACTTTATGGAAAAAAGCCAATTATTGAGGACTTTTCAGACAAACATTACTTTTAAAGACTTACTAAGCGATTTCTACTTCTAAGACTTAAATGTTTGGGTTATATTTAAGTGACAAATTTAAAATTACATGGAATGTAATAGAACACTATTAAAAACAATACATTTCTTTTCATAGTTCTAAAATGTAATGTTCCTAGGTTACAATATTTTCAGAAGTTGGGCATAAAGTATCCCCTTTCCCTTATCTATTTCGAAAGTTTATTATGCATAGCATGCTGCTTGACCTTTATCTGCTCGAATGGAAGTTGACCTTTGGTTTTATTTTTACTTCGGATGATGGCGGAGCTACACAGGAAGTTAGAGGACGTATTTTCGAACACATATCTACAAACGAGCCTCAAGTACTTTCCCACAATCCAAAGGAGGAGGAAGAGGAACCAATATATTCTCAAGAATGCAATTTAGGGTCTACTCTACAACAGAGGGAATACCACGAACTTCAAATACGGCTACAGCCATTACTTTAACTCACGATTCCTCTGCAAGTCAACAAAAATCCCCATTCGATTTTAAGGATCCAGGGACCTGGCCAGAGTGCTTTTTGGACACAGTGAGATGCCTCATTGTTGAAAAAGTATTAAGCGAAGAAAAAACTATACCAGACTTAAGTGATTCTCTTAGAGACGGAAGAAAAATGTCAAAAGACTGGTTTTATAAACAGCTTCCTAACAGACAAAAGGTGTGCCATTCTTGGTTAGCCTACAGTAAATAAAAAAACTCTATAATTTGCTTATCAAGCAAACTATTTCTTGAGAACATATCCGAGCTAAACAAAACTTCCTCGTCTGACTTAGAATGGTCTCACTCATTGGAAACAATTTGAAAAGATTCCATAGCATGAAAACTCATTAAGCCACAAAAAAGGGTTTCGGAGGCATCTCTAAATAAAGGTGGTACTGACAAAGAGCTACAACAACAAATATCGGAGGTGGAGACACATTGAAAAACTGTTTTAATTGTCATTGTTGATGGGCAGTCCCTTTAGAGGATCAGATGAAAGTCTTGATTTTGGTGATCCAAGACGTGGGAAGTTTTTAATCGCCATTGACTTATTACCTCACTGCCACCCTGCACTAAGAGAGCATATAAGGTGCCACAAAAATTCAATGAAAGTGGTGCAGAGATATGTGAGATTTTAACATTTAGTGACAAGAATGTGTTCGCACTTTCTGAACTAACTTCCAGGAAATTGAAAGAGGCGGGTTAGATTTTAAAAAACTGTCGAGGCCAATCCTACAACAATGGTGCTAAAATGGCTGGAAAGTAGAAAGGTGTTCAGTCTCGTTTACTACAAGAAAATAAGTTAGCATACTTCGTGTGTATGTGCTACAAACTCATTAAATTTGATTGGAGTCAATGCTGCAAGTTCTTCACACGATGCAGAAACTTATTTTAGATTAATAAACTGCCTATATTTATTCTTTCCATCATCCACTGACAGATGGGAGTTTATGTTGAGTATGAGCCTGTATATCTAAAGTTACAAAGCTCTACTTGATGGTTCTACAAAGAGGGAAGCTGTAGCAGTTGTGCACAAATATCTGGAAGAGATCTTCAGTGCTTTAAATGAACTTAGTATATTTAGTGCGACATCCACCCCTGAGACCAAAACAACGCTAAAAATCTTTTAAAAATGTCAGCAATTTTGAATTTATCACAGCTTCTTGTTTTTGGTTCACCAGCTAACACAAATCAATATTGTAAACAAAATTATATAGAAAAAAGATATCGCCATTGACCAATCTGTAAATAATATAAATCAATTTATCTAGGACTTTCAGGAAACTAGAACAAACACAACAGATATTATCTCAAAAGCTTAGGCTGCAGCAGAAAAGCTTAATTTCGATCCTCAATACAAAGAGTTGTGCAAACGAAAAATGAAGAGGATGGTCGACGAAGATTGTGAAAACGAGAGCTGGGATTCCATAACACTATCGCTGAAATAATGCAGCACATCATTCACCAACTGAGGAACAGGTTTCATGCATTACAAAAGAAACAATTTGTTTGGATTTATACATGGGGCTCAGCAGCAGACATTAAAGGAGGATGAAATCAAAATCCAGGCAATGCTCTTAGCTGATATATATATATATATATATATATATATATATATATATATATATATATATATATATATATATAATGAACTTCATAAGGATGAATTAATAACAGAAGAGTAGAGTTTTAAATATCATGCACTTAATACCAAGCATGAAAACAGCAACTCCTGCAAAAAGCTTGAGCTTAATTTGCCAAAATGGATTACGGGATGCATATCCAATTTTGGCAATGGCACTTAGCATTTTTGTTACGATGCCTGTTTCAGTTCCAGCAAACGAAAGGAATTTCAGTAAAATGAAACAAATAAAAACATATTTAAGAAAAAGATCCGCACAATTGCGTCTCTCAGACTTAGGGTATAATCAGCATTGAACATCAATTAGCGTGTAATATCTCTTATGATGCTATTATTAATACTTTTGTCGAAAGGAAAGCTCCTAAGATAAAGTTTTGCGTTACATAATTCAAATAATTAGCAGTCTCTGTTGCATATTGTAATTGATTATTATGTTCAGTTACACAGTTGGCGTATTATCACAGTGGACCTACCGTAATATGGAAACCTTAACGAAAACTTTCATAAAAATGCTAAAACTGCTTCCACCGCTGCTAGACTTGACATCCGAAGCCCCATATCTTTATATCTGCAGCATTTAACCAATCTGATCATACGCTAATCGGGCAAAACGCGTAATTGGACATAAAAATCAATTACAAATTTTAGACTTCTCACAATTTAAATTATTTATCCTTGTTGCCTTGCCAGCCGGCCATTATAAAGTGGAATAAAAATTACAGATTACAGTTGTTGTTCATACTGATTCATTTTTTCAGTAAATATTTCAAGATATTGTTCTATCTCATATTATACTTGGAAAATAAGACTTTTTTATTCTGTATTTATTTTTTATTTAATACGAAAAATTTTTCATTGTTTCAGTAAATATTTCAAGATATTGTTCTATCTCATATTATACTTGGAAAATAAGACTTTTTTATTCTGTATTTGTTGTGTGTTGTTGTGGTGGTCTTCAGTCCGGAGACTGGTTTGATGCAGCTCTCCACAATACCCTATCCTGAGCAAGCCTCTTCATCTCCACATAAGAACGACAACCAACATCTGTCTGAATCTGCTTACTGTATCCATCTCTTGGTCTTCCCCTGCGATTTTTCCCCATACACTTCCCTCCAACGCTAAATTAACAATGCCTTGATGTCTAAGAATGTGTCCTACCAATCTATCCCTTCTTTTAGTCAAGGTATTCCAGAAATTCCTTTTCTCCCCAATTCTGTTCAGTACCTCCTCATTAGTTACGCGATCCACCCACCTAATCTTCAGCATTCTTCTGTAGCACCACATTTCAAAAGCCTCTATTCTCTTCCTGTCCACAATGCTTATCGTCCATGTTTCATTCCCGTACAAGGCAACACTCCACACAAATGCCTTCTGAAAGGAATTCCTTACACTTAAATTAATATTCGATGTTACCAAATTTCTCTTTTTCAGAAATGTTTTTCTTCCCATTGCCATCCTGAATTTTATATCCTCTGTACTGCGACCATCATTTGTTATTTTACTGCCCAAGTAACAAAACTCATCTACCTCCTTTATTGCTTCGTTTCCCAATCTAATTCCTTCAGCATCACCTGATTTTCTTACACTGCATTCCATTACCCTAGTTTTGCTCTTGTTAATGTTCATCTTATATGCACCTTTCAGCACACTGTCCATTCCGTTCAATTGCTCTTCCAGGTCCTTTGCTGTATCTGACAGAAAAACTATGTCGTCGGCAAAACGCAATGTTTTTAATTCTTCACCCTGAACTTTAATTCCTTCTCCAAATTTCTCCTTGCTTTCCTTTATAGCTTGCTCAATGTACAAATTGAACAACAATGGAGAAAGACTACAACCCTGCCTTACTCCCTACCCAACCACTGCATCCCTTTCATGCCTTTGAACTCTGAGAACCGCTGTCTGGTTTTTGTACAAGTTGTAAATAACCTTACGTTCCCTATATTTTACTCCTGCTTGCTTCAGAACTTGAATGAGTTTATTCCAATCAACATTGTCAAAAGCCTTCTACAAATCTACAAAAGCTAGAAATGTTGGTTTGCCTTTTCTTAATCTATCTTCTATGATAAGCTGTAAAGTGAGTATTGCCTCCCGTGTGTCTACATTTCTCCTGAACCCAAACTGATCTTCCCCAAGGTCGGCTTCTACCAGCTTTTCCATCCTTCTGTATATAATTCACGTTAATATTTTGCAGCCATGACTTATTAAACTGATGGTTCTGTAGTTTTCACACCTGTCTGCACCTGCTTTCTTAGGGATGGGGATTATAACATTTTTCTTAAAGTCTGAGGGTACTTCCCCTGTCTCATACATCTTACACACCAGGTGAATCAATTTGTCATGGCTGATTCTCCCAGAGACTTCAGTAGCTCTGAGGGAATATCATCTACTCCAGGGGCCTTGTTTCGACTTAGGTCTTTCAGGGCTCCATCAAATTCTTCTCTCAGTACAGTATCTCCTATTTCATCTTCCTCTACATCCTCTTCCCTTCCTACAATATTGTCTCGAAGTTCATTTCCTTTGTAGAGCCCCTCTATATACTCTTTCCACCTTTCAGCTTTCCCTTCTTTGCTGAGAACTGGTTTTCCATCAGTGTCCTTGATATTCATAGGGCTGTTTTTCTTATCTCCAAATGTTTCTTTTATTTTCCTGTAGGCTGTATCTATTTTTCCCCTATTTATACATTCTTCTACATCCTTCCATTTGCCTTCTAGCCACTCCTGCTTAGCCATTTTGCACTTCCTGTCAATCTCATTTCTTAGTTGTCTGTACTCCATTTTGCCTGTTTCATTGACTGCATTTTTATATTTTCTCCTTTCATCGATTAAATTTAGTATATCCTGTGATATCCAAGGATTTTTTGTAGGTCTTGCTTTCCTACCTATTTTGTCCTCTGCTACCTTAACTATTACATCTCTCAATTTTACCCATTCCTCCTCTACTGTTTTATATTCACCTGTTTCTGTCTACTGTTGCCTAAAGCTCCCTCTGAAATTCTTAAGAACCTCAGGTTCCTTCAATTTATCCAGGTCCCATCTTCTTATTTTCCTACCTTTTTGTAGTTTCTTTAGTTTCAGCCTACAGTTCATAACCAAGAAGTTATGGTCAGAGTCTATATTTATTTTTTATTTAATACGAAATATTTTTTATTGTTTGTGAACATCTATTGGTAAAATTGTTTCTCAAGTTAGGACTAGGCCTCAAATTTTTAAATTTTTTTTATTGACATTTTTCTCTTTATTCATTTATGACTTAATTCATACAGGACATGTTCTCCAGTTTGGAATAAAAAACTCAATATAAACCCAGTTCTTGTTGTATTTATTAAATCTCATACTTCGACATTGATATGCTGAAGTGGAGGGGGGGAGGCGCCAAATGAAAATCTTGCCCCGGGCGCCAAAGAGCCTGGTTCCACTACATGTCACTGCCCTGTTCTTCCTGGTCGTCACCTGGTCATTGCCCGCCCCTACTGCTGTATCGCCCAGTGCTGCCTTACTGGTGGCTGGGGGTCCCGCTGTCACTGCCCCATGCCGCCCTGCTGTTGGGGTTCCTGCTCCTGCCACGCTATCTGCTGCTGCCATACCGTAGTCGTCGAACCTCTGTGGCTGAGCAGCTCTCGACCTCGCCTCATCACAGTCGTCGCTCTCTTCTACTGTTCTCTCATTCTCTCTCTCTGACACTTAGTCTCGTCTTTCAACTTTCGTAATGGAAGACGTTCCCACTACCAACACAACGATTTTATATACTACCCCATCCCAAGCTTCCACAATTACCGACTGGAGTCCTTCCCACAACCAGCCATCCTCCGTCTTACCCTTTCTTCTATCCTCTCTGCTGCCACGGCCTCCCATGTTCTACCTCCTACTCCCACTGTCCAACTATCTCCCAGTGATTCTCAGAGTACCCTACCCTTCCCCTGCCCACATCACTACTCGCCATGCCACAGTGGCAGACACCCCACAATTGCTGCCACTACAACCACTGCACGCCACATTTCCCGACAATCCTTCATCTGTGTCATCACAAAAAAATCTTCCAAACGTTACAGTGCGGGTCCTGTCTCCACCATCTCCATAAAGGCTCATCCCCCTCCTACACTGACAACTTCCGCCCACTCCTCTGACTTGATGGAAACCTCCTCCATTCTCCCCACCCACAAACAACCTGACCTTCATACCTTCCTCGTCTCACATCGCAATGCTCGCCTCCTCCACGTCCACCTTGGCATCTGTGCTACCCTTGCCCCTTACTGTGGCACCTCCTCACAACACTCAAGCCTCCCCACCACCTGCCGACCCTCACCACCGTGATCACTAAGCTTAGCCTGGCGATTGAGGAGGGGGAGGTGTTGGGCCAATTCAACTACCACCTTGACCTCTTCATCTGCCCCACCAAGTGGATCCACAGCTCATCCATTGACCTCATCCTCAAGGGGTACAGATTTATGATCACCACTACAAGGTAGGTCTGTCTTGCTCCCCGCCCCAGTCCTACTGCTGTGCTGCTGCCTTACCTATAACGACCATCTCACCCAGAAATGCAGAACCCCTTCCACCTCTCTGCGCACTGTAAATCTGCCCACATCCTCAAACAATGTCTCATCTCCCCACTAAGCCCAGACACATTTCTACATAACCCTCCCACATGTTCTCCATTCCTAACAATCATCAGTTTGACTACTCACTCTTTCACGACAGAACTCAAGACACCTATCACTGCCCTCGAGATTCAATTAATACTATGCACCAAATGTAACATCGCTTCTAGTCATTAATGATAACATACAGGCATCTTCAGGTCTGTCCCCTCTTCTTTCACACCATCCCCACTTAGTTTTACGTCATCCTATTTACCAGCTTCTTTCCTGACCTGTGGTAGACCTCCTGTATTCTAATGTTTCCCAAACCTGACAAACCCTCATCCCAGAATTAATCCTACCATCCCACAAGTCTCACCCCCATGTTCAGCAACATACTGGAAACCGTCCTCACCTGCTGCATCCACCGGCACCTCCATGAGCACCAACTCTTCCCTCTCTCCCAATGTGGCTTCCACCTTCCTTCTCCGCTTTCGTCTCACCCACCTCCTCTCCATCCAGCTTAACTCCTGTCGCTCTGCCATATTTGTCTCTCTCGACGTAGAGAAAGCCTACAACTGTGTATGGCAGTCTAGTCTCCTATGCCCTTCCCATTAATTATGTCTGCCTCATTGCTTCTTTCTTCACCCATCGCCCCTGCACCCTCTGCCGGCATGCTGCAAGACTCTGTCATTTTCCCCCCTCCTTAACCTCATCTACTCCAACCCCAGCTTCCCATCCACCTCCTGTAATATGCTGATGACTCCACCTCCCTAGCCGCCACTCCTTCCCTGGCCCGCTCCCAGCATTTGCTCCAGTCTCACCTCACCGAGTTCTCCGAATGGTGCAACCAGTGACTTCTATCTGTGAACCCAGATAATCTCAGGTCGAACCACCTCCATGACTTCTACCTCACCCTCCATGGTCGACCTATCCATCACTCCCAACATTAAATACCATGGTCTCACCCTCGATTGATACCTCTCCTGGATTCCCCACCTCCGCAAGGTCCGTCAAAAATCCTATCCCGCCTCAGCCTACTAAAGCTCTGTCCTGCCGGACGTGGGGATTCAGCCCCTCCAGTATCCTACACACCTATCATTGCATCATGCGTCCTATGTAGCTTCCACCCTACCTGGATTTCCTCTGTACTTCAAATCCCTTCAAATACTCGAAGGCCACACTCTCTGTCTTGCGTTCTATTTACCACTCCCTTTCCACACACGTGTCAATTATGACCTAATCCCATTCCCTCATCTCCTGCAGTTCTTGGAACACATCTGTATCCTTTACACCACCTGAAAAATAGGTTCCCGCAACTCAGTGGTCTGCCACAGCCTCACCAACCCCAGGCCTCTTCCATGCCTTCACCTTCACACTCTCCACATCATCTCATAGCGTAACTTTCGCCACCTCTCTCTCCCAGATGACGTCCTCCGTCCCAATATCTACCCATCCTATCAGCCCTAATCCTTGCCACTTCCCTCCCCATAGATCCGACGCCATTTCCTCCCCATCTCTTTCTTTTCCTTTCCCCCACTTGGCTTATCCCTCCCTCCCACTCCCCAAAGTACTCCCTCTATTCCTCTCCCTCCTCCTTGCGCTTCCAATTCCCCTCCCTTCCTCTCTGCCATGGCGCCTTCAGTGCAAAGCTTTTAAGTGGTGCATACACTTTGTGTGTTTTTAACAAGTTGCGACCACCGGCGATCGAACAAGTGTCGCCAGTGTATTTTACTCAATGCATCTGTCTGTCATCATGTCATGTCTCATGTTTCTTCATTGTGTTTTTAGCCACCGTGGCTCTATTTTAACTCCAACATGTACTGTTATCGACGTTTGCTTTTTTACAGTCGCCAATTTCACTCTGTCATTTTAAAGAATTCGCCTCTTTCGATCTCCTTTACATTGTTGTAACTATCTTTATATCTATTGTATATACTATTTGCCGAAGAACGGCGCTGAAGCTGCTGCCAGTCTTCTGATGTATCGTCAGGGATCGAATGACAAAATAGGGAAGAAAAAGACATCTAGTGGCAGTTCTGGGATTCATGTGGACACAGCCGGTGGAAATAGGCTATGCTTGTGAAAGAGTGGTGGTGGTGAGACGCCGTAAAGTTGACCGGCATCCTACATCTCCTAGTGCAAATAATTCCGACGCATGAATTTGGTTGCTTATACACGTCATTCCTATGTCACAGTTTGCCTGGATCGTTAATTAAATGCTTGTGTAAATTTCTGCCGTACTTTACTGATTTCAATATATCGATATTTCGATATATCGCTGTTCGATATTCTTAACCCACTGTCAGGTGTCAATCCAAATTCAAAGTAAATAAACAAACAGTCTGTGGAGACAAAATTTGTGAAACACGTGTTGCGTGTTAAAGGGCCGTAACGTTTCGTCCCAAGATTCTCATTGGAAGTGGTCAGTTTTGTAGTTTCGTAAATAGATAATCAAATTCAATATGCTAATTTGTTGTTTAAAGTATAACCTCATCTTCAGTTACGGCAGTGAAAAACATGAAATTCAATGACCCTGTTAATGAAATTTTGTTGTTGACAGAAATGCATGATAATGGATATTCCCATAAATTCTAAATTGAACAATCGTTGTAAAATAAGGTTGACTGAAGGTACATGAGGTTTGCTGTTGGCTTATGTTTTATCAGCAGTGACAATAAGTGTGGTGTAGCTTTAGTCTACTTATATATAATCTTGTGTGCTCGTTTTTATAATTTAGCATAATGTCATGCATAATAGAGTCACTCGATCGCCAGTCTAGACTGATGATATGGTACAGTTAATGAATAGGTCGTTGCATGTTAAGAAAGAAATTACGAGTGGTGATTTACAGTTATTGTTGCTCTTTTGAAGTTACTGATAGCGCTGTTACAGTTGCTTTATTGGTCTTAATAATTTCTGGTACATTACCCATAAAGTGTTTAATAGGACTCACTATCCGAAATGTTTTGGTCAACTAGGCCTATACGGTACTTACAGAGACAGAATATTAGTACAGTACTTCATTTTCCGCCCATGCTTTTGGTTTGGATTTCACATATTGTGTTGTAGCCTGTATATTTGGGTTTGAGCCAGTTTTCAGGTAAGCTGCCAGAAAAACTACATTTTTGTTTTTAATGCACCGTTGCTCACAGACTCCTCTCTGCCTTATAGTTCCTGAACTTTTGAAAATACAAAGGTACTATGGTACTTGTTTTGTTTAACGATTTTCGTTGCTTTTAATATCAATATTTTGCAGCCCACTTAATATGAACAACATAATTACGAAAGAGATTCTGAATCTGTTGACCTAGGCCTGCTATGTGCCTGATACATTACTCTCTTGTAGCCTATATGAAAGAAGTGAAATACATTTTATAGAAATTGTCAAATTTATACGCTTTCATCAGAAGCCAGTACTTTTGGACACACATGAACATTTACAAATATCCTGCTTGGTTTCTAACATATCACTTACATTGTACACCCACTATTTCAACTGAATGGTTTCTTTTCTATTTCACTGTCTTCACAACATCTTTTTAAAAACTGTTGCAGAAGCTCTATTACTGGACAAATTTCACACCAATCAAGTATGTCAACTGAAGAACAGGATACCACATTACAACTTCAATTGTAATGGCATCTTTGTAACATAGTGACATACAGTATCACACTGATGATGGCTAGTAATCTAGCCCGAATCGATATGTAATAAACAGTTTTGTGCGACTGATTGCTGTGTTCTCAGAAGTTATGTCAACAGTTGCTTTGCATATTAATCCTGTTATGGATTCAAACGTAACCCAGCTTCTTATGTGAAGCCTTAGCAGTCATGAATATCATGACACTTTCGAAGATGTCAAACTGACAAGTTTCGTAATTGACAATAACCTCACCATGAATGAACACAATGCATGTGTACTCCAAGCTCTCTCATGTAATATACCTTCTGAGAAGTTAAAATGTGTGTTAACTGACCAACACCTAATAACAATGTATTATGCACCATTTGGTAGCGACATTTATAATGGCTTACTGTTATGCACTATTTGGTAGCAACATTTACAATGGCTTACTGTTATGGGGGCATTCTGAAGGTTGCAAAGATGCTAAAATAAGGGTTGTTAGACTCATTACATCAGGCAAAACATTGGAGGGGTCATTTATAGCACGCAATTCCACCCGACATCTTTGACTCATGGCGTTGGTGTGTCGTGTTTTATGGCGTCATTACGTGCGCGGTCGTTTTGAGACGTGTTTATTTATATGTGTAAGTATCGAGTGGTGCTCTCTTGTGGTAGACGTTACATAGAATGGGTATATTGTTTTACGGCCATTCTTCTTTCTGTTGTTACATGTGTGGTTGCAATGGAGCTATTGAGAAGTGACTGTGATACTGTTATTTTCTCAGTTCTATGATTTATTGTTTTAGTGGTGGAGTGGTTCTGTTAAGTATTGAATATTGTACATTTTTCAAATATTCGTTTGTTTATTAGGTATGGATATACCAGAAAACATCACTTCTCATTCATTGCGTTTAGCAATGGGCGAGGGGCCGCTGGATGTCATACAATTTTTGCAAAAGTTAGGACTAATAGCAGGGAAAGTGAGTTGCTTGAAATGCTAGGAGCCAATGAAGCTGTCAAGAGTACCAGTGTTTCAGACAAGGGACCTTTACATGTGGCATTGTAGGCGTGATGATTGATATCTGGTTTGAGAAATCGAAGTTGGGTTTGAATGTTATTGTCCTTTTAACATATTATTTTTATTTCCACTCGTCTGAGGAGTTTTGTGTGCATGAGATAGGAGTGACTGTGAAAACTATATATTCTTGATGTAGTGAAGTTTGTGCCAAGTTTGTAAAGTATAGGGGGAAGTTGGGAGTTCTTGGGGTTACTGTTGAAATTAATGTCTTGTTTTGGGAAAAAGAAATATCGGATGGGTGTGCTCATGTTGGTTTATGGGTGTTCAGGGGGTTGTTGTCAGAGAGTGGGGTTTCAGATATGATTTTAGAGTTGTTGAAAATAGGACAAATGGGGTTTAGCCGCGGCGGAGTAGCCGAGCGTTCTAAAGCGTCTCGCTGCGGAGCGCGTGGTTGCTCGCCATGGAGGTTCGAGTCCTCCCTGGGGCATGGGTGTGTGTGTGTGTGTGTGTCCTTAGGTTAGTTTACCTAGGTTTACGTAGTTTGTAAGCTACGGACTGATGACCACGCAGTTTGGTCCGATAGATTTACAAACATTTGAACAAATGGGGTTTCGGTGGGGTTAATTGAGGAGGGTTCTACAATAATGTGAGTTGCTTTTTCATCATATGAGGGGTTTTGGAAGAGGGGGTATAATCATTTAGTTGTTAACAACCGGATTGAATTTAAAAATTATTCCATAGGGGCATGTACGAATACAATAGAGGTGGTATGAGGGGCTGTAAAAACTATTGTGATAGGGAGGGGGAAGCGGCACTCTTGGGTTGGCAGTCTCGTCTTGATGAGTGCTGCTGGCAAAAGAGTGTAGCAGGTAGTTTTTGTTTATTTTGTTCTTTTCTGGGTGCTTTGGGGAAGATGTATAGGCTGAAGGTTTGGAGTTAAATAGGGTGGGGGGGTGGTTGTGTGAGGGACGGAGGGTTATGTGGTTGGGATTTGGTTCTGGTGGGTTTATTAGGCCTGGGTGGTCTATTTTTCTTTTTCCTTTTTTTTTTTTTTTTTTTTGGGAGGGGGGGGTGGTATTCTAGTTTGTGTGTATCCATATATGTGGAATTTTTTTAACGCAGTTTCTGTTTTTATTTTGGTTGGGTGTGTATGTGTGATGGCCAACTTCAGAGTGATACACTGGGACATGTTTTTACTAAGCAATTTTTTTAATGTTTCACTTTTTGCCATGTAGTTTCTGTTGGTGTTGGCGGTAGCTGATGATGTTTGCATTAGCTTCAGTTAGTATCAGTTTGAAGTTTGTTCGAGGATTTCGATGCCGCATTTCTGTGATTGTAATTATTTTTTCAGTTATAAAGGTTTGCTACTTTGTTAACCGGGCAATGGTAAATCGAGAACCTGTCAACCGTAGAGCAGGGACTGCATTAATTATTTACTCCATGGTTATCACTAAAAAGGAATCCCATTTGTCTTCAATGTGTGTACATAGTGCAGTTGTAACACTCTTTCTTTCCATGGCAACACGACTCCTGATTGGCTGCCCTGCCGTTGGTAACCTAGTGGACGCTAGCCGCTGTCAAATCTGGAATGTGGTGACAGGCTGACCTGTAGCGCAGCCCGAGGCTTAGGTTAGGTTGGGATGCAACAGTTTGGTTGTGAGCTGGCGAAGCCAGATTGTGGTTGTAGCAAGAAAAACACGTATTGTTTATTATCTAAAACACATAAGTATTACAATATTATCCTGAATACGGGTTTTCTGACATGATTTTGTGGGTCAAAGCAGACAGGTGGATTTGCATAGTAAAGTAATGCCTTGTATTTGGTATCACCTTCTTCATTTTAGGTTATTGTAGGTCAATTTTAGTATTTTAATGTTGATGGGAATTGGAAGGGCCTTGATTGGTATCGTTTTCTTGATTTTAGGTGTAGTATCTAGGTTAATTGAAGTATTCGATACTATTCTTATGCTATTTGGCAACAGTGTTGATTGGTATCGCTTTCTTCATTTGATCTTTAGATCATGTGAACAATTCAATTTCGTGCATAGATTTTAGATAGTTTTCATTTTTTTATTTCGTGTGTTTTTTAAATTATTTTTTTCTTTGTTTTCAGTTGGTTTTTTGTCATATTTTCTTGCATAGAATGTCCCCACCCAAAACCCTGACATTCCTGTGCTTGTACCACTAGTATCATTTTACGTTAATTTTTGCTTGTTTATGTGTGTGTATTTTGGGAGTGTTTTGGTCGCCATATTGGCTATGAGTAAATCCGTCATTACCGCCATTTTGATGATGTCATGGGTCAAAACAGACGGGTGGAATCGCATCTTAAAGTATTGCCAAAATTAGCAATAACCCTTATAGCATAAGTAGTTGAAAGACATTACTTATAATTTCATTAGTTAATTTTCGTTTGTCTTGTGTGATTACAATATTTGTGTCGTCAGAAAAAGTCACTAGCTTTGCAGCTTCATGACTATAGAATTGCATGTCATTAATATATATTAACAAAACAATGGGAACCCGTTCTTGATAGCTCTGCAGTTTGAGAAAATGGCTGTTTTTTGCACGTTATGTGAACCATGCATTTGCTGAAAGAACTGAGTAATGCTTGAAGTTCAATCTTCCCATTATACATTGTCAGAGAATCAACGATGAAATCTCCACGAATAATAATTTGCTTCCCTGTCTGACAGATAGTACAACAAGTAATTCATTTTTTTTTTCAGAAACACAGTTACAATTGAATGATTGAGTTGAAAAAGGTACACATTACAATAAAATGAACTTACGGGGGAGGGGGGGGGGGGGTCGGCACTGTTTCGTCATAAAACTATCTTCTTTTTTTTTTTTTTTTAATTTCAGCAAAAAATGTTCTATTGTCAAGTTGTATCTTAATGTGTAGCAAATCCATCACACAGGGTATGTGAATATAAATATTATTTATATACCGTCTCATTGTATAAGTATGCTCAGGAATGTGTTCCTTTTTCAACTCAGAATCACTTCTAAGTATTGTTGACAAACACATTTAAAGTAGAGGAATATGTTCCTTCTTATGTGCTATAGATGTAGATACATCCAAAGAGCCGGCCGCAGTGGCCAAGCGGTCTGCGGCGTGCCAGTCATGGTCTGCATGGCAACTATGGTCGGGGGTTCGAATTCCCCCTCCGGCATGGATATTTGTGCTGTCCTTAGTATTAGCTATTTCATAAGTAGTTTGTAAGTTTAGGGACTGATGAACCCGTAGTTAAGTCCCATAAGCTCTTCAAACATTTGAACATTTTGAACATCCAAAGAAGAAAATGACTATCTCAGTTTAATTTCTGATATTTTTTGGAATGTGTACCTTTTTCAACTTACCCATTCAATGATAAAAGTGTCATCATTTAGTTAAGGTTCACAAGCACATGCTTCTGTATGTTGCTTATCCAAAAACTTTATTTCTAATTTCTTTGTTCACACAATGATAACTTTTAACGTAGAACCTATATGGCAAGTCTTCCTTTCTCCTTATTTTCTCTACTCACTTGGTCTGAGACTTTGTGCCCACTAACATATACTTTTTCCATATCTGTGATTAACTGATGTTCAGATAGACAAGTTTATATTCACCCAATATTTTTCCTTCCGTTCTTTTCGTACTGACGAGTTCTAATCCCCCATCACAATCATGTTTTCCTCTCCCTTAAGTATCTGAATAATTTCCTTTATCTCCTCATACATTTCTTCAATCTCCTCATCATCGGCAGAGCTAGTGGGCGTATAAACACGTACTACTGTGGTATGTGTTGGATTTGTCTCTATCTTGACTATGCTTCACTGCTCGCAGTAGTTTACCCACATTCCTATTTTCCTATTCATTATTAGACCTACTCCTGCAATACCCCCAACTGGTTTTGTACTCGCCTGAACAGAAATCCAATTCCTCTCTCCACCAAACTACACTAATCGCTACTAACTTCAACCTATCCATTTCCCTTTTCTAACCTCCCTACCCGTTTAAGTGATCTAACATTCCACTCTCGGATCTGTAGAATGCCAGTGAACTGTCCTTCATGACGACGACACTGTCCCGGATAGTCCCCGCTCGCAGATTGGGATGGGGAACTATTTTACCTGGGAGGGTGCCATTATCATATATTCATACAGTAGAGCTATGTGTCCTCTGGATATGGAAGTAATAACATTTGAAATTCTGATGTCGCTCAAGAAATATATCGATTATTTATATACCAAAGATAATACGATGAACGAGTTTACAGATATATAATTATTTGCTAGTTTAAGAAATATGTATCAGAAATGAAACACATGCTATCCATTACATTTTTTATTCCTTATTATTAAAGGAAATAGTGAACTACGTTTAAGTTATTTAAATATTATAGCGAATATACACTATACTTTTTTAATGATGCTATTCTTGGAAGTGTAACATCTGAAACAAAAAACAATAAGTAGTTACACCTTTACATATAAGAAATGTACCTTTCTTTTTATTATTATATTAATGCATTCCAGTACAAATCTGTAAGATTTTGTTAAAAGATACATCTATGATAATTCTTGCACAAATGTATTGGGTCAAGCCTTATACCTAATACAAATTTTAAATGATACCAAATGTCACTATTTCATAAGACTTCTGTATCGTATTCTTTACTTGAGCAGATGGGATCAAGTGTAGTGTATGGTACAATTTTTAAATGATACCAAATGTCACTATTTCATGAGATTTCTGTTTCGTATTCTTTACTCGATTGGGGGAGGTTAATTATGACAAACTCGCCCAATCTGTTTAACCATGAATGAATCAAGATATCATTTGTCTTTCTTAAATTACATTATTGCATTTGCATTACATCATGCAAATAATTCCATATCTTTGATACAAAAAATGTAATATCATCTTTGTATATATTCATAAACATATCTGATTAATGACGTCATTGCTCAGAGCCGACGGGTTGTATTGTAAACTTGACTTGACCCGATTTTATAATGGTAAGATATAGATTACGGAAACAGGTTTAAAACTATAAAACATATCCAGGTTCAGAAATAGATTCTGACCATATCTTATTGGCTATGAACCTGCAGTTCTTGAGAATTTTAGAGGAAGCACTAGGCAACAACAAGCGGAATCCCGTTACTCCGAATTCAAGGTGGTCTTTGTACTGACCCGACGGTTATTGCCGAGCTCATGGCAAGGCATTTTGCAAATTGTTCTGCGACCGCAGCCTACAATGCGGAATTCCGCACCCTCAAAGAGCGGGTTGAGCGGAGGCAATTGTCCTTTCACACACGTCGACGGGAACTGTACAGTGCTCCATTTAGTGAGTGGGAGTTCCAGACTGCTTTAGCTGCATCCCCCAATACCTCTCCTGGCCCGGACCGTATTCACAGCCAGTTCCTCCGTCACCTCTCAGTGTACTTTTGATGCCAGATACTCACCCTTTACAATCATCTCTCGCCAGAAGACATTTTCCCGTCACAATGGCAGAGAAGTACTATCATCCAAGTGATAAAACCAGGTGCAGATCTGTTGGATGCTCAGAGCTACCGCCCCATCAGCCTCACCGACGTTCTGTGTAAGATCCTTGAACGTATGGTGAGTCGCCGGCATATGTGGCTACTGGAGGATCGAGGTCTCCTGGCTCCACAACAGGGAGGCTTCCATCAGGGCCGTTCTACTCTAGGTATCCCTGGAATCAGCCATACACACAGCTTTTACTCGCCGAGAACACCTTGTCGCAGTCTTTTTATCTCTGTAAGGCTTATGATACAACCTGGCGTCGTCATATTCTGTCCACACTTTATGACTGGGGCTTACGTGGTCCCCTCCCAATGTTCATTCAGAACTTCCTGTCGCTACGCTCTTTTCACGTTTGGGTTGGCACTTCACTTAGCTCCCCTAATGTTTTAGAGAACGGCGTCCCACAGCGCTCCGTTCTAAGTGTACCATTATATTTAATTGCTATTAACAGACTAGCCGCAGCAGTAGGAACTTCTGTCTCTTCCTCCTTGTTTGCCGACGACTTTTGCCTTTACTTCAGCTCAGGCAGCATTGGGATCACTGAACCGCAGCTGCAGGGAGCCATCCGAAAGACCCAGTCTTGGGCCTCTGAGCACAGTTTCCAATTTTCGGTGCAGAAAAACCGCTTCATGCACTTTTGTCGCCTTCGGGTAGCTCATCCGGACCCTGAGCTATATTTGAATGACGAACCCCTTCGCGTCGAGGAGACACACCGCTTCTTGGGCATTCTTTTCGATGCATGGCTGACTCGGGTGCTGCATCTTCGCCAACTGAAACAAAAATGCTGACGATACATCCTCCGCTGCCTCAGCTGCACAGGTTGGGGAGCTGCTCGTCCCACTCTACTGCACCTGTAAAGGCCACTTACGCAGTCACGCCTTGGTTATGGCAGCCTTGTGTATGATTCTGCAGCTCCATCTGCACTGCAGGTCTTGGATCTGGTCCACCACAGTGGCATCCGTTTAGCAACAGGGACCTTCAATACAAGTCCTGTGACAAGCCTTCTTGCTGAGGCTGGGGTTCCCTCCCTGCGATTCAGAAGGCAACAGAAGGCTCCTCTTCCCAGCTGTCGCATTCCCTTCCCCACTATGACGGCCACGGTCAGGTCTCCCAATTGCGGTCAGTGTTTGTTCCCTTCTTTCTTCACTATAGTCCCTTCCCATCCCTCTCACCTTTCAGTACCATTATCATACTCCTCGTTGGGTCATTCCTCGCCTCCAGCATTGGTTGGACTTGTCCAGAGACTCCGAAGCATCTGTTGCACCGACGACTCTTTGTCACCAGTTTCAGGCCCTTCTCGATTCGTATCCTGGCTCTGAATATCTATACACCTATGGTTCCCTAGTCGATGGTTGTGCTGGGTATGCCTATACCCACGGCCGGTGTATTGAAAAACAGTCATTGCCCTGTGGGAGTAGTATGTTTACGGCGGAACTTGTCGCGATTTGGTGGGCCCTTGAACATCTCGGAGCCTGCCCCGGGGAGACTGTGGTTATCTGTACTGACTCCCTGAGCAGTTTTGTAAGCCCATAACCAGTGCTTTCCGAAACACCCTCTGGTATGGTCCATTTGGGAAGCTGTGTACAGACTAGGTACATCTGGTGGCACTGTGGTCTTCCTTGGCCTTCAGGCCATATTGGCATAACAGGGAATGAACGCGTAGACCACCTGGTGAAGGAGGCTACTACCTCAACCGTGCTAGAAATTGGCCTCCAGGAGAGGGATCTCCGAACGCTGCTCAATCAGAAGGTACTGGGACTTTGGAATACTGAGTGGGGTGAATCGAACGCACCAAATAAGCTCCGTGCAGTTAAGCCCTCTACGGCAATGTGGAGGTCCTCCCTGCGAGCCTCTCATAGGAAGTCCGTTGTACTCTGCCGCCGTGCACTGGCCATACGTGGTTAACGCACGGCCACCTCTTGCGTCGAGAGGGCCCACCAGTTTGCCGTTGTGGCACCCTTCTGACAGTGGTCCACATACTGTTGGATTGTCCGCTTTTAGCCGCTTTGAGGCAGTCCTTTAATCTACCAGATACGCTGCCTTCAGTTTTAGGTGACAATGCCTCCACAGCTACTGCCGTTTTACATATTATTCGCGCATCTGATTTTTACTATTCCATTTAATGGAAGGCTCTTATGCCTGATTTTTACAGTGCTTTTAAGTTATTGATAGCCTCTTCCTTTTTGGTTGAGGTGGTTTTTAGTGTGTACAGCATGGCTCTCTCATCCGTTTTTATCCTAGTGATCAGCCAGCCATTGTATTCTGCTGTGAGATTTTAGTCTCCTGCACCAGTACTTTTATCCCTTTTTTTTGCACTCCTGTGTGTTTCGGTGAAGTGTTTATTTTCGTCCTACACCCATCAAGGATTTCTCTCATCTGTGTTTTCATTTCGTCAAATGTCACATCATTGCTTGGAACAGGGGACTGATGACCTTTTAGTTTAGTCCCTTATAAACAACAACGAGAACAACAATAAAATGCCGCACAGTGGACACATGTCAGCTGGTAAATGACGTGTGTTGTTTCAACTATCAAAGTGCAGGTACTGTTACTTGTTTGTGGGCTTAATGTGAACTGAGGGCTGGATGTGGGACTCAACAAGGTGAAGGTCAACATCAAGGAAGGTGGCTCGAGTTCTAAAGAAGGACCAGGTGAATTTTAGGTCAGAGAAGCAGTTAAGGTCTCAAAAGAAGTTCAGAAGGGTTTCTTCACCATGAGTCCAGACCAAAAAGATATCATCTACGATTCTATACTGACCTGGAGGGGTGCAACTTCTGCATCTTTAGAAACGCCTCTTCCACATGGCCCGTAAAGAGGTCGGCACAGGAAAGAGCCGTCCCGGTTCCAGTAGCTGTTCATCAGATTTGTTTGTAGGTCGGGCCCTCACACGGAAGCCGTCCACACGACCAAATGTAGCACCTGCGAAGTATCGGAGCCCGTTCTCCTGCCATACCTTCCTTGTAGCCACACCGCAACGGGATAATGCGGGACCACCTGAGTCACGCTAAGTCAGAGATTTTTTTGCCCTCCTGTCAGACTACATTATTCCTCAGAAAGGAACCAGAAAGTGTGGCTGACAATTGTGGAGTGATTGGCCTGGGATGCACTGCACGCTGTTACTGCCGATCAGTTCTGTCAGCATGTGGAAGTGTGGACTGCTGAGCTGCGGCATGACCGGGACCTCTGAGATTCAATTGTGAGGTGTTCATCGTAGTGACACTCACTCGTGGTGTCTTCAGCTGTGTACAGAATAGCCGAGCTAGGTTTGTACACTGCAGAACGTATAATGAATTTAAGGACGATAAACACGGGTAATGGAATGCAGTGTCAGGAAATCAGGTGATGCTGAAGGAATAAGATTAGTTAATGAAACAATAAATATGGTTGATTATTTTTCAAAAGAGACAGGTTGGCTGGCCAGTACTTACCTTTGAGCTTTACCGCCAATAGTCACACAAATACAGAAAAAGGACAAAATAGAACAAGCTTTCAGAAGAGAGTACCTTCTTCACATAGGAGATAAGGGAAGAAAAAAAAGGATGGGAATGGAAGGGGAAGGTAAATCACGACCTAGGTCATCAGGATGTTATTTCTCAAACACCATCCTCATGACGTAGGACGTGATTTACCTTTTCCTTCTCTTCTCGTCCCTTTTTTCTTCCCTTCTCTCCTATCTGAAGAAGGAACTCTCTTCTGAAAGCTTGTTCTTTTTCAACCTTTTTCTTTATTTGTGTGACTACCGGCGGTACAGCACAAAGGTAAGTACTGGCCAGCCAACCTGTCTCTTTTGAAAAATAATTTATCATCTCTGTGCAGAATTTCTGTCATTAATTGAATAAACATGGTAGATGAGTTTTGCTATTTGGGTAGCAAAGTAACATTTGATGACCGAAGGAAATAAGGTATAAAATGCAGAATGCCTACGGGAAGGAATGAGTTTCTGAAGAAGCAAAATTTTTTTTTATATTCACGGAATGTACAAGATTAACTGCGAATGGCAAAGCTGAAAATTCGTACTTGGCCGGTTTACATTCAGTATTACTTTAAATCTCAGGAAGTATCTTCTGAAATCATTTGTCTGGAGTGTGACACTGCATGGGAGTGAAATCTGGACAATAAGGAGTTCAGACAAAATGATGATAAAAGCTTTTGAAATGTGGTGCTTTAGACTAATGATAGAGATTAGATGGGTAGATCGCATAAGTATTGAGGTGGTGCTCAACAGAATTGGGGAGAAAACAAGTTTCTGGCATATCCTGACTAACAGGAGGATTGGGTTGAAGGGACACATTCTGAGATGTCAAGGAATTGTCAACTCAGCATTAGAAGGAAGCGTGTGGGGTAAAAATTGTAGAGGGAGGCTGAGGGATGAATATCATGAGCAGATTCAAGTAGATGTAGGTTGCTGTTCTTATTCTCCGTTGAAGAGGCTTGCACAGCACAGGGTAGGGTGAAGAGCTGCATCAAACCAATCCGCGGACTGAAGACCACAACAAATTCATGATACAATTGACATTTATTTACAGTAAAGAAAATAGGAGAATAAAGAGTACTAATCTTGTCTCTCTTCAAGAACGTCCATATAAGTTTGTGTGTGATGTCTTCAATCTAGCTATGTGTCTAGCAGGATTCATTGTTCATTTAAAGCTACTGCTTGAAAGTTTGTGAGTAGATCATTGCAGATACTTTGTGTCTATCTGTCAAACGTGTGATTCTTTGTGTTGCCGTTCTTTGTATGCATTCGGTATCTCCCCCATTAATTCCATCTGTTGTGTGTCCCACACACACTTTAGTTAAATTTTACAGTGGGTTCCACAACTGATTTGGAAGCATTTTCCTTGTAGAGTGATGACATATTCCTAGTATCGTACCTATAAATGTTTGTGTGTGATATTCTTTACGTAAGACTAACTCTGTATGTTCATTCATTTCCATATCAGTAAAATAGTACATGACCCAAGTTGCCAATCTTGGTATCAGTTTGAAAACTAATTATTCTGCCCTATATGTATAAAAGTTGCAGAAAAGAGAAGAAGGTGGTCTGAATCCTAGCAAACAGAAAATTATTTGACTACACTCATTGTACTGTCCAAATTTGTCCATACAAAAAACATTTAAGGGTTTTAAAGACTAGTATGACTGTTAACTTCCACTGATTAATTGTAAATGCTTTGTAGCTCCACATTAACAAACCTCTCTAAATAGATGAGCACTTTAATTCTCCAGGCTACAGATATAGCACTGTTTATATAATTTTTGTGGTCTCTACTTTATTTTTTTTATTTTGGCTTCAAAAATGTATTAATTTTAATTTTTCCAGAAGATGGCACCAACACGTCGTCAACGTTCTACCTGTCGTGCAGGTACCATCAAACGAGAGCCAGTGAGTATTGTTAATACCGACAAGCATTTTTAAATGATTAATTGTGCAACAAAATCACATAAAATTTCACATGTAGATTACTGATTTATACAGCCATTGTTATATTTGATGTTTTCTTAGCAAGACTTATTTTTGCACTGGTGAGCACTTGGTTGTGAAAATATGACACAAGTTTGGGCAATTTTTTGTGTTGTTTTACGTCTCAAAGCTGTAATACGTGTCTACCTTCGAAGTACTCGCTCATTTTGAAGTACATTTCTTACGATTCATCTTCGACAATACATATGTTGTATATCTACATTTTCATCTATAACTGTGGGCCACATCATGGCATTTCTTGTCTTTATTGTGCTTAGCGATTACAATTTTTTGTTAAGTAGCAAGCTGGTTCTCCAATGTAGTGCATTTATACGATTTCACATTTCTGAAGTCTTTGACAAACAGAAGTTTACTTTTGATGTGATTCTATGACCTGCTAGTTGACATTTGCCTTACGGCTCTGAAGCTGCTACACTCAGCTATAGGCGACACACACACCCACACACACACACACACACACACACACACACACACACACACACACACACACACACAGCGAGGTCATTTCACAAATGCTGTTAATATATTGTACAATGCAGACCGGTGTTTGGAAGAGGTTGCCAAGATTTAATGGTGGCAATGCAAAAACCTTTGTTGACAGCTGATTTTAAGTGATCAGTGGCCGAACTGCACCAGTAGGTGACACATTTTGAAGCCCTCAATTTAATTCTGCGTTGTAAGTTAACCACATGTGATGTACTATGCAGTGTCATATATAAAGGGGGATGAAGAGACTCCCACCCAATAATGAATACAAAGGAAAAAAAGTACAATATCTATTTTTCAAAAGAAATATAAAAAAAATAGAAAACGGATGACTTACCCAAAGGACAGGCTCGTCGACAGACACAAATAAAATCACACACAAACACAAATACAAGATTTTGCAACTGTTGGTCGCTTCTTCAGGAAAAGAGGAAGAAAGGAGAGGAGAAAGGGAAGGATATGGGTTTTAAGGAAGTGGAAAAGGAGTCATTCCAATCCCAGGAGTGGAAGGACTTACCTTAGGGGAAAAAAAGGAAGGTAAACAAATACACACACACTCACACATATCCAAACGCAAACACACCTAGACAGACAATTTCGTAACTTCGCCTAAGCCTTACAAGTGTTCTTCCACCGCGACATATGCCGTGACAACGTGACCAAGGCTGTCTACCTTGCAGGACAGAGCCGGCCAGAACCAGTATTGAATGCTTATTCTAAAATCATGCCACCTTTCTGGCATCTGTGATGAAACTACTGAAGTTTCCATGCTACCGTGGAGCCAATAGCAGACACCCACGTTTGATCACGTGTGCTACTGCTTCAGGACTCAGAGGTGCGAGAATCACTTCCTCCGCTCTCTTCATTTGAATTCTTGTACAGAACATATGCACTCCAGAGGTCCAGCCTCTGTGCGGGACGAACGGCTGCATGCCGTCCGCTTCTGCCTAGCAGCTGTTCGGTATCAGGTACCAACTGTGTGAACAATTACCATAACCTTTTCCATTTTTTAATCCACTAACTTAGACTGGCACTCATTCATTGCATCCGACCCCAGGGCGAGTCCCGCCATGTATTCCGTACTTTAGAATATACCGAATATTAACTTAAAGCCTATCTTTTATCTGCCAGTCAGCCACCCTTTCCTAGGACGCCCACAAGCCTTCTCCGCCCCGCCTTCCACCCTCACAACGCCTCCAACCCATCTTATTTGTATAGCAGTGGGATGGGTTGTACAATTTTAGTATCATCCATGGGATAAGGATTTAGTGCTGTACATATAATTTCCATTATTAATCGAAAGTACAGTATCTCAATTATATTACTGAATGATGCCTGGAGTCATTGCAGTGGTATATTCACAGAAGTGTCAAAGAAACAGTACAAACCCAGTAACTACACTGAATTGTAGACTTTGGAAACTTCAGTTTCACATAAATTATGTAAGTTCATCTAATGTGAGCCATATCTGCGAATGCTGCAATTAATAATAAAATGTGTGTGTGTGTGTGTGTGTGTGTGTGTGTGTGTGTGTGTGTGTGTGTGTGTGTGTGTGTGTGATGTTAAATCATTGCTTGTACAAAAGGATCCAGTAGCGTGTGCTTAGTGCTGTGTACGAGTTTGTATGAGAGTCATTCGCCCCTCCCTCCAGGGGGCTCAGCGTTCTTCGGTGAGTACGTGCTCGGCTATCACAGGGCCACGGCCTCTGCAGCACTCCTTCCTTTCTGTGCCGCACGACTACTCTCCCGCCATCCTTTTCCCGTCTCTCGGGGACGGAGTCTCGCGCCTCCTCCGGCAAACCGGAGACTCATTGTAGTTTCGAATTTACCTGGATTTTTCTTTCACACTCTTTCCTCTTATTGCTTCTCTTGCCTATTTTTTCCCCTGCTTCAGTGTTTGAGGTTATTATTTTCTTCTTTCTTCTTCCCTATGCATTCCCGAAGGCTGCCCACGTATTTGACGTTTAAAAGGTGACTGTGGTAATCTACATCTACATAGATACTCTGCAAATCACATTTAAGTGCCTGGCAGAGGGTTCATTAACCACTTTCATAACTTTTCTCTACCATTCCATTCTCTAATAGCACGCGGGAAGAAAGAACACCTAAATCGTTCCATTTTCGATCTGATTTCTGTTATTTTATTGGGATGGTCATCTCTCCCTAAGTAGGTGGGTGCTAGCAAAATATTTTCACATTCAGAAGTAAAAGTCGGTGAGTGAAACTTCGCAAACAGATCACACCGCAATGAGTAACATCTTTCTTTTGATGATTTACACCCCAATTTGTGCAAAATTTCCGTAACGCTTTCACCCCCGTAACATGAGCTGCCCTTCTCTGAACCTTCTCAATATCTTCCATCAGTCCCACCTGGTCAGGGTCCCACACTAGGCAACAGTACTCCGGGAGAGGACACACAAGTGTGATGTAGGCAGTCTCTTTGGTGGAGCTGGTGCATCTTCGAAGCGTTTTGCCAATGAAACGTAATATTTTGTTCGCCTTCCCCACAATATTTTCTATGTGTTCTCTCCAGTCTAAGTTGTTCGTACTTAAAACTCATGGTATTTAGTAGAATTTACGACCTTAATATTTGACTGATTTATCGCGTAATTAAAGTTCAGCGGATTTTTTGTAGTGGTCATGTGTATTACTTCACACTTTGCTTCATTTAGTGTCAATTGCCAATTTTCGCACCACGTAGAAATTTTGTCTAAATCGCTTTGCAGTTGCTTTTGATCCTCTGTTGACTTCACTAACCAATAAACGACAGCATCATTCGCAAACAGTCTAAGGGAGCTATTCAGATTGTCTCCTAAATCATTTATAAACACAAGGAAGAGTAGAGGACCTACAACTCTTCCCTGGGGAATGCCGGAATCACTTCTGTTTTATTCTATGACTTACCATCAATGACAACAAACTGTATCCTTTCTGATAGGAAATCGTGAATCCAGTCGCACAATTGGGGAGATATTCCATAAGCACGCAATTTCATTAGAAGCTGCTTGTGGGGTACAGTGTCAAAAGCCTTCAGGAAATCAAGAAATATGGAATTGATTTGAGATCCCTTGACGATGGCACTTATCACTTCATGTGAATAAAGGGCAAGCTGTGTTTCGCAAGAGCGATACTTTCTGAATCCGTGTGGACTATTGGTTAATAGGTCATTCTCTTCGATGTAGTACATGATGTTCGAACAAAGTATGTGTTCCAAAATCCTACTGCAAATTGATGTCAATGAGAATGGCCTGTAATTTTGGGGGTCACTCCTATCGCCTTTCTTGAATATTGGAGTAAATTGGGAAACTTTCCAGTCTTTGGGTAAGGATCTTTCGCTGAGTGATCGGTTGTAAGTCCCGGCCCCTGGGTTGGCGTGTAGGGTTCGTGCTTACCCCCCTGGTGAAGGCCAGATCCGGGGTGGGAATCGCTCGAGCTGCAACCTTCCTGACGTGCCTATCGGTCCCTCCGTCCGGAGTTTGGGAGGTGTCACCTGAGGAGTGGACAATCGTGTAAGGCGCACGTGCTTCATTTGAAGGGTTCCCCCGGTAGAAAGGAGCGCGCCGTTGGGACACTGCCGAGCATGGGGGATTTCTTCACAGTGGGAACCCAAAAAAGAAAGTACGAGGAAAGGAAACTGTCTCAGGATTTTAACAATTCAACTACTTTCGTGGCTGCTCCTCAGTACCTAGTGGTAACACGTACTGAAGACGCTTATTATGCTGCGGCCAGGCTGCTAGTCATTCGTAGCACATCGTTCACATGTAATTACCTGATATAACCTTATCTTTGCAGTAAGAAATAAGGAATATAATTATACGCAGTCAATTGCCGGACAAGTGAAAACAAAATCCCAGCAGGATTTGAACACGAGTCGTATGCATGACAGTCGAACACGTTGCTAATTACATCACGCTGGCTCTCGTGCTCCTGGTGACTCAGTACAAGTATAGATGTTGCGCATTGGACTGGTGGTCTGGAGGAGTTACCGCACAATACCTGCAACCCATCAAAATTCGTTGGTACCATACTTGGTGTTCCCCTTGTGAGTGGGAATTTTGGCTTGCAACAGAGCAAAGTGGCAAAGAGTGTGTAGTCTAAGTAAGATTTTGACGCTTCAAAGAAGTTATAAATATTCATAATAAAAACTCTTAGTGTTGTGCTTTTGTTTGGATTGTTTTAAGAGAGATTATTAGAATTGTTTCTGATGAGAAGAGGCTCGAACTCGTATCTGAAATGTACATTCAGAATGTAACTTGTGATTTACAAAGTTTCAATAGACATGTTAAAGATGAGTCAAGTGTTCTTCCTTTAAAATAACCGTCTCTTGTATGTTTATATTCTGTGGAAATTTCCCCTGCAAGTAAGATTGAAATCTGATGCCGGGGATTGGATCGAGGAAACTGACTAGCGGGTTCCTCAAAAATCGCCCTTATAAGCAAATTCTAGGCGACCGTCTGTGCAATTCTGCATTACATTTACGAAGATTCAAAATAATGGAGTCTTTTATGGTGTGGCAATTGTGATAGATCTGGAAGCTGCAGCCTGGCTGGTTCAGTATAAAACAGATACTCACAGAACAATAATTCCACTACACTGCACAAGACGGAACCTCCACCCTGTACCGTCTCGCCACCTCGATAGTGGTGAAGCTGTCTGGCCCCTTTCTGGTATCCGGTTACACTCTGCGTAGAAATGGTAACCTCAGTGGAGAGAGAGCTAAAAGCAGTGTTGCTATTGTTGTTAATATACATCCTATCACTCCGAGACCCTCCCTTTTGACAAGAGTCTCTGAGCGGTCGCAATATCTGCATGTGCGCATTATCTACTACCACTCGCACCCTCAACCTGCCCCGTCGTGACAGACTCCGAGACCTTCTTGGCCAGCTCTCCTGGCCATTTCTTCCCTGTGGTAACTTCAGTGCACACGATGTGCTTCAGGGCTCTGCCACTACCCGCCCCAGAGGTAGAGCACTAGAGGGGCCCCCTAGTCTTCGCACGCACACTTCCTCGACACCGGTCTGCCCGTTCACTTCTGCACTGCGGCAGGGTCGTTCTGTCATAGATCTCTCGCTTCACTCTCTGGCCCGCACCCACAATGTGCGATGGGACGTGGTCGACGATCTTTGCGGAAGTGGTCACTTCCCGATCTCGATCTACTGACTGTACGGAATGGAGCCCGAAAGATAGCCACCGCGATGGATGCTCAGTAGATAGTGGACACTTTATAGCCGACTTGCTAACTTAGAATCTGCCCCTGATGCATCCATTCCACAGTCTGGATGCCCAAACCGGAAGCCTGTTCCTCGGCGGATTGACAAATGCCACTCTGCCGTCGGGTCCAGGCGGGAGGCTCCGCGTCAGTCACGGCGGCAGCCGACTTGGGAGAATCCTGCTTCTTTTTGAGTGGCAAGGGTCAAGTGTCATCAAGTTAGTAAGTGGAGGTCGTGACCGGTACCGAAGTATGGGAGACCGTCGGGGAGATTTCTGGGAGAGCAGGAAAGTGCCCGAAAGCTGCTGTAATGGTTAATGGCACTCTGCATGAGAGCCCACGAGACACTGCCCAGACCGTGGCTACCTACTTCGCTTCCATTACTGCCACTGTCAGTCGAGATCCAGTATAGGTTTTTTTGGACTTCAGGTCTTCCTGTGAGAACTGAATTCCGTGTTGTGTGCGGCTCGAGACACTTCGCCGGGTCACGATGGAGTATACTGTGTTACGTTTAGGTGCCGTACAGGGTGAAACAAAACAATCCTCCTCAACCTTTTTCGTGTCATTTGGGTGTCAGGTCACTTTGAGGATTCATGGAGCGAGGCAATTTTAATCCCCCTTTTAAAATCCGGGAAAGCTTTCACAGGCCCTAGCAGTTATTGTAGTGTCACCGTTACTAGTTGGTTGGAAAGACCGTAGAGCAGATGGCCAACCACTGCCTTGTCCGGATGTTACAATGCAGGCAGCTCCTTACTCCCTTCCAATCTGTATTCTTGATACATGATTTCACCTTTGATAAACTGCTCTTCCTAAAAGTGGCTGTACAACAGGTTTATTTATTAATTTTTTTCAAGAGCGTCACCTTCCGGTTATATTTTTTACATTGAGAAGGCCAACTCGGACACCTCCAGGGCTGTGTTTTCTGTGGTTATCTTCTCTGTCGTTAAGAGTCGTGTCCAGCGTTCACTATTTGTCGATGACTTCTCTGTCTTTTGCTCTTCTTCCAGATATGCAATGACAACACCTCTGTTCGTTTTAAAAGGTTGTCTGAATGGGCAGGAAAGACTGGTTTCACGTTTTTCACCGAGAAGTCTGTGTGTGTTCTTTTTAACTATTGCTGTTCTGTTTTTTTAATTTACCTGAACTGAAATGAGGGACACCGTATTGCATTTTAAAGACACCGTGAGATTTGTGGGACTCACATTCGATAAAAAACTTTCGTGGTTGCTGAAAGACATATCCTTTATATAAACAACAGCAGCCCCATATAGGCCTCTGTTATATATATACGTAAAAAATAGATGAAGTCCACTTACTTATATATATCTGTGTGTGTATTTGTTGCTATCATTGCCGGTGCTCCTTCGCCTGGTAAAAATGTAAAAATGTCTGCTTGGGTGTGTTTGCATGTGGATATGTGTGAGTGTGTGTGTGTATTTGTTTACCTTCCTTTTTGTCCCCTAAGGTAAGTCCTTCCACTCCTGGGATTGGAATGGCTCCTTTTCCACTTCCTTAAAACCTGTATCCTTCCCTTTCTCCTCTCCTTCCTTCCTCTTTTTCCCGAAGAAGCTGCCAGTGGTGGCGAAAGCTCGAATGTTTGTGTGTTTTTGTGTGTGTTTTATGTTTCTGTCAACGAGCCTGTACTTTAGGTAAGTCAAAAATCTATATATAAAAATAGACGAAGATTACTCACCAGGCGAAGGAGCACAGGTGTGACAGCATCACAAATGAATAAAAAAATACACACACAGACACACAAACGCAAGCTTTCGCAACCCAGTTGCTTCTTCAGGCAGAAGGGAAGGAGAGGGAAAAGGAAATGATGAGGGTTTCAAGGGAATGGATAAGGAGTCATTCCAATCCCGGGACAGGAAAGACTTAACTTGGGGGGGGGGGGGGGGGGAAGGAGGGTAAACAAATACACACACACACACACACACACACACACAGACCCACACATTTACACAGACGCAAGTACACTTAGGCAGACATACTGTAGAAAGCAAAGAAGTTAAGACTTCTTTGCTTTCTACAGTATGTCTGCCTAAGTGTACTTGCGTCTGTGTAAATGTGTGGGTGGGTGTGTATTTGTTTACCCTCCTTTTTCCCCTCAAGGTAAGTCTTTCCTGTCCCGGGATTGGAATGATTCCTTACCCACTCCCTTAAAACCCTCATCATTTCCTTTTCCCTCTCTTCCCTTCTGCCTGATGAAGCAGCTAGGCTGCGAAAGCTAGCGTTTGTGTGTGTGTGTGTGTGTGTGTGTGTGTGTGTTTATTTGTTGCTATCACTGCCTGTGCTCCTTCGCCTGGTAAGTGGACTTCATCTATTTTTTACGTATATTTTTCCTGTTAGGAATTTTTCCTCTATAATACTATATATATTGTTAGTATTAAATATAAATGAAATAATTCTTAGGTAGTCTACATTGCTCACATACACCAATTTCGTCCTGCATGTTCCACATTGTTGATTGTGAAGTGATTTAGTACCTATATGTATTGTAGTTTGAAGGAATGCCTAATTTTATTTCTATATTATTTCACATTTTCTGTTTTTACATGTTACTTTCTTGTTCTTTTTTAGCAGGAACCCGAAGATGTTGAACGTGAAGATTCCCCCTGTAATGAGTTCCTCATAAAAAGTGAGCAGGTAAGTAAACCTGATGATGTGTACAATTCTTTACAGTCAATAATAAATTAAAGCTGCATGTATACATTTCTCAGCTTTACATTTTTTGCCCACCTCCATGAACCACAGACATTGCTGAGGTGGGGTGGCTTGCGTGCCTCAACAATGCAGATAGTCGTACCGTAAGGGCAACCACAGTGGAGGGGTATCTTTGGAGAGGCCAGACAAATGTGTGGTTCCTGAAGAGGGGCAACAGTCTGGATGATTGACTGAGCTGGTCTTGTAACATGAGCTAATGTGGCTTTGCCATGCAGTTACTGCGAACGGCTGAAAGCAAGGGGAAACTACAGCCGTTACTTCTCACTTGGACATGCAGCTCTACTGTATGAAAATATGATGGTGTCTTCTTGGGTAAAATATTCCAGAGGTTAAAATAGTCCCCCATTCGGATCTCTGGGTGGGGACTACTCAGGAGGATGTCGTCATCAAGAAAAACAAAACAGGCATTCTACGGGTCGGAGCATGGAATGTTCTAACCCTTAATCACGTAGGTAAGCTAGAAAATTTGAAAAGAGAAATGGATAGGTTAAAGTTAGATATGGTAGGGATTAGTGAAGTTCGGTGGCAAGGATGAACAGGATTTCTGGTCAGGTGAGTACAGGGTTATCAATACAAAATCAGTTGGTGGTAACGCAGGAGTAGGTCTGATAATGAAAAAGAAAATAGGAATGCGGGTAAACTACTATGAACAGAATAGTGAACGCATTGTCGTAGTAAAGGTAGGCACGAAGCCAACACCGACCACAGTAGTACAGGTTTATATGCCAACTAGCACGCCCAATGATGAGGATATCGAAAAAATGTATGAGGAGATAGAAGAAATCATTCAGAAAGTTAAGGGAGACGAAAACGTGATTGTGATGGGGGACTGGAACTCGGTAGTACAAAAGGGAAGAGAATGAAATGTAGTAGGTGAATACGGATTGGGAAAAAGGAATGAAAGAGGAGATCACTTGGTAAAAATTTGCACAGAGCACAATTTAATAATCACCAACACATGGTTTAATCATCATGAAAGAAGGCTGTATACGTGGAAGAGACTAGGAGACTCTGGAAGGTACCAGATTGACTTTATAATGGTAAGGAATAGATTTAGAAACCAGGTTCCAAACTGTAAGACATATCCGGGGGCAGATATAGACTCTGACCATAACTTATTGGTTATGAACTGCAGATTAAAACTTAAGAGACTGCAGAAAGGTAGAAAGGTTAGGAGATGGAACCTGGACAAACTGAAGGAACCAGAGGTGATTGAGAGTTTCAGAGGGAGCATTAGGCAAGGACTGGCTGAAAGGCGGGAAAGTTATACAGTAGAAGAAGAATGTGTAGCTCTGAGAGATAGGGTAGTGAAGGCTGCAGAGGACCATATAGGCAGAAGGACAAGGCCTGATAGAAATCCCTGGATAACACAGGATGTACTGGACTTAATTGATGAGAGGAGAAAATATAAAAATTCAGCAAGTGAAACAGGAAAAAGGGAGTACAAACGTCTGAAAAATGAGATTGACAGGAAGTGCAGACTGGCTAAGCAGGAGTGGCTAGAGGACAAATGCAGAACCGTAGAAGAATGCGTAACTAGGGGAAAGATAGATACCGCCTACAGGAAAATAAAAGAGGCATTTGGAGACAAGAAAAGCAGCTGTATGACTATCAAGAACTCGGACGGAAAACGTGTACTAAGCAAAGAGGGGAAAGCCAAACTGTGGAAGGAATATATAGAGGGCCTATACAAAGGAAATAAACTTGAAGGCAGTATTCTAGAAATGAAGACAAAGTGAAGGAAAATGAGAGAGGAGATATGATACTGCGAGAAGAATTTGACAGAGCACTAAAGGGCTTGAGTCAAAACAAGGCCCCTGGAGTAGATGATATTCCGTCTGAACTGCTGATGTTGTTAGGAGAACCAGTTGTGTAAAAATTGTATCACCTGGTATGCAAGATGTATGAGACAGGGGAAATACCCTCAGACTTCAAGAACAATATCGTACTTCCAATTCCAAAGAAAGCAAGTGCAGACAAGTGCACTCATGGGTGCAAAATATTAACACGAATTATTTACAGACAAATGGAGAAACTTGTAGAACCCAACCTCGGGGAAGATCAGTTTGGATTTAGGAGGAATGTAGCGACACGAGAGGCAATACTCACATTACAACTTATCTTAGAAGATAGACTAAGGAAAGGCAAACCTACGTTTTTAGTGTTTTTCAATTTGGAGAAAGCATTTGACAATGTCGATTGGAATACACTCTTCCAAATTCTGAAGGTATCAGGGATAAAATATAGGGAGCGAAGAGATATATTCAACCTATACAAAAACCAGACAGCGGTTATTAGAGTCGAAGGGCAAGAAAGGGACGCAGAGGTTGGGAAGGGAGTAAGACAGGGTTGTAGCCTTTCCCAATGTTGTTCCATCTGTACATTGAGCAGGCAGTGAAGGAATGGCAGGAGAAATTTGGAGAGGGAATTAAAGTGCAGGGAGAGGAAATAAAAACTTTGCGGTTTGCCAATGACATAGTAATTCTGTCAGAGACCGTAAAAGATCTGGAAGAGCAATTGAATGGGATGGACAGTGTCTTGAAAGGAAGATGTAAGATGAACATTAACAAGAGTAAAACGAAGGTAATGGAATGTAATGTCAGAAAATCAGGTGATGCTGAAGGAATTAGATTAGGTAATGAGACAATAAACGTAGTAGCTGAATTTTGTTATTTGGGTAGCAAGATAACTTCTGATGGCCGAAGTAAAAAAGATATAAAATGCAAAATGGGTATGGGAAGAAAAGTGTTTCTAAAGTAGTGAAACTTGTTAACATCCAATATTAATTTTAATGTTAGGAAGTCCTTTCTGAAAGCATTTGTCTGGAGTGTAGTGTTGTATGGGAGTGAAATGTGGACAATAAGGTTTTCATATAAAAAGATGATAGAAGCTTTTGAAATGTGGTGGTACAGACGAATGATGAAAGTTAGATGGGTAGATCATGTAACTAATGAGGAGGTGCTTAACCGAATCGGGGAGAAAAGGAGTTTCTGGCATATACTGACTAAGAGAAGAGATAGATTGGTTGGACACATTCTGAGACATCAAGGAATTGTCAACTTAGCAATAGAAGTAGGCGTGTGGGGTAAAAATCGTAGAGGGAGACCGAGGGACGAATATAGTAAGCAGATTCAAAAGGATGTAGGTTGCCGAACGTGTTCTCAGATGAAGAGACTTGCACAGGACAGGGTAGCATGGAGAGCTGCATCAAACCGGTCTGCGGACTGAAGACCACAACAACAACAACAACATTTTTTGCACTTGTACCATGTATATTGTGCACTTTTCTGTTTTGCATGCAAGGTTACCCTACCTTCATGTTTTTCATTGACAGGTTTTCTAACTTTTACGCTGTTGTTTTTACTGGTCAACAGTAATTTTTGTCACATTTATACATTACAAAACCAAAAAATTGCCCCAAAAAGTTTTGTATATTTTGTGTCTACTGATTATCGGTTTGCTGACTGAAGCAAAGTCAGTCGGTCATGTTTGCATCAGCTGCAGTGACACTGTGAGCGTCGAGCTGTTGGCAGTGGGTTTCGCGCATGACTCGGCAGAACGTAGTTTGCGATTGTGGACTGGCAAGACACCGCTCGGTGCCGTCGTCTGGCCACACTATGGGTGGTCGTTTACGAAAGGTCGGCAAAACGCGTGAGCGAAATCAGCAGCAGCAGCAGCAGCAGTAGTGGGGGCACGGAAGTTGCTCACGACAACAGCTGATGTGTCTCAGTGTGCCGAGTGAATGCTCCGGCTCTGCGAAGTGGCGCTTCTCGACGGCGCCGTTTGAGGCAGCCCTACAGAGGGGGAATGCGGCACCCGGTCAATGCAGTTTTTTTGAATAGTTGTATAAATTGAATTGAATTCGGCACAGATACATATGTGTAGCCTCTTAATTTATTTTTCTTATCTAGGCAATGCATTACATAAGGGTTGCTTGTGTTAATTCGAGCCAACACAATACGCAAGTGCGTTCACAAAACTGGGATCACAAAACGTAAAACTCGAGATGCCCTCGAAAATATCCCATATTCTGCTGTAGTTTTTGATATACTGAAAGGCAATGACTGGGCTTGAATATCAAATGGAACTGATTTTGTTAATTGTGATCCTTATACTGGAGTGTATTGTATACAAACTGAGGATGAAATAATTAAAGAAGTAGTGACAGCATCTGCTGAAATAAATACAGCTGAGGAATCTGAAGAATCAGATGATGAATCAGTGGACCCTCCCAGTCTGTCAGATGCACTTACTGCATGGAAAGTAACACAACATTCCATAAGATACAGAAACATTAGCGATACCAATATGTGGGCAGTGATTGCATATTAAAAATATATTTATGAAAGCATCCTTCCACTAATTGCATGCTTATAATATCTCCCCTATTGTGCGATTGGATTTCCAATTTCCTATCAGAAAGGACACACTTAGTTGTAATTGATGATACGTCATCGAGTAAAACAGAAGTGATATCTGGCGTTCCCCTACTCTTTCTTGTGTTTATAAACGATAGAGGAGATAATCTGAATAGCTCCCTTAGACTGTTCGCGGATGATGCTGTCATTTATCGGTTAGTGAAGTCAACAGAGGATCAAAAGCAACTGCAAAGCGATTTAGACAAAATTTCTTCATGGTGCGAAAATTGGCAATTGACACCGAATAAAGAAAAGTGTGAAGTAATACACATGACCACTAAAAAAAATCTGCTGAACTTCAATTACGCGATAAATCAGTCAAACCTTAAGATCGTAAATTCTACTAAATCCCTATAAGTTACAATTACGAACAACGTAGACTGGAGAGAACATACAGAAAATATTGTGGGGAAGGTGAACCATAGATTATGTTTCATTGGCAGAACGCTTTGAAGATGCACCAGCTCCACCAAAGAGACTGCCTACATCACACTTGTGCGTCCTCTCCTGGAGTACTGTTGCCCCTTGTGAGGCCTTCACCAGCTGGGACTGACGGAGGACATTGAGAAGGTTCAGAGAAGTTCAGCTCGTTTTGTTTTATTACGCTAGGGGGGGGGGGGGAGCGACACGGAAATCTTGTACGAATTTGGGTGGAAATCATTAAAAGAAAGATGTTATTCATTGCTGCGTGATCTGTCTGCGAAGTTTCAATCACTGACTTTTACTTCTGAATGTGAAAATATTTTGCTAGCACCCACCTGCTTAGGGAGACATGACCATCCCAATAAAATAAGAGAAATCAGATCGAAAACGGAACAATTTAGGTGTTCTTTCTTCCCGCACACTATTAGAGAATGGAATGGTAGAGAAAAGTTATGAAGGTCGTTAATGAACCCTCTGCCAGGTACTTAAATGTGATTTGCATGTAGATAAACTAACTACAGTTGATACATTATTTTGGCTTAAGCAACTATAATAGTTAAAAGCCTAGGTAAAAAGTTAATTTGAACTGCTATACCTGTTATTCCACAATATATCTTCATCTGTTTGCATACACTTGCTCAATGTACAGATTAAATTACATTATGGAAAGGCTACAAGCCTGTCTTTCTGCCTACCCAACCAACGCTTTCCTTTCATACCCTTCGATCCTTATAACTGCCATCTGCTTGTAAATAACCTTCTGATACGAAGCATGTTCGACTAAGACAGGGACTATTTCAAATCCCACCAACACTACACCAGAGGTTTCACTCATTGTTCAACAAAGCTATCACCATGACACCTACTGGAGAGCGGCGAGCAGAGCAGAGGCAGTCGTTTCGCCAGCCAGGCTCAGACTTGACAAGGTGAGCCTTGTATGTTGAAGTGTGCGTTACTGCAGTAATTGGTGACGAGTTTCACATTCCGCACATCTCTTGCTTGCTTGTGTTCTCCATACAGGCTTATGGATACCGAGGCTGTAATTCAGAGCTTTTACGTCTGCAGTCATGAAGCTTTCCACTATATCAGCTGCTAGGGTATCTGCGCCATCGACGTTTCCGCCCCCGTTTCCTCAGTATGACTACTCGGCTGAAGATTGGGACACAAACGAGAAGCGGCTGCGGCAACATTTTCTTGCGTTTGAAGTCGCGGATGCTTACATATGTAAGGCCTTGTTTTTGTCCTGGCTTTCTCCCCTTGTTTATCAATTGCTCGGCCAGTTCGCACCACTGCGGGACCTGGCCTCTCTTTCCTTTGATGAGATGTGTCAGTTGTTGTCTATTTATTACCTACATGCATATTGTCACAGCACGTGGTCAATTCTACTGCTGTCAGAAAAAGGCCCATCAAATTTACTACACTTGGGTCGCAGAACTTCAGGGTTTGAGTCAGAAGTGTTGGTTCGTTACTGATGCTCACAAGGATTCTTTTGCTGATTCTATGGTTCGTGATACTGTCATTACATTGGTCCTGACAAAGAGATTCGTCAACATGCTCTTCAATGTGAAAACCCGTTGCTGGATGAGGTATTGAACATTGCTGTCTTTTGAGATTTCACAAGCAGCCGGTGATCAAATTGATGCTTTGTGTGATGTGTCGGTGGTTGATCCTACTTCTCCAGCTCCTTCCTTTGTCGATTCACGTGGCACGGAGGATGTAGCAGCAGTAAACACTTCTTCCCAGCGGTGCATAGGACAGCAACATGCCGTACAACAACAGTCACAGCGGGCAGCACTACGGCCGCGCACAATGCTTCCATCGTGCCCTTTATGTTTCGTCCAACACGACCGTGCGGTGTGTCCTAAACGCCGTGCCACATGCAATAAATGCAGAAAGAAAGGCCACTTTGCGTCTGTATGCCAGTATCAGTTTTCTATCGACTAAGACTCTAACGTGGACATTAATTGTTTTTTCCGTATGGCTTACAGCACGACTAAATTGTTTTTGACCTTAAAGTATTGGGACAAATGCTTCACTTACAGGTGGATACCGGCGCTGCTGTGGCACTCTTAAATTCCCAAACCTATGTAGACCTGTGGTCTCCTACACTCTCTTCAGTTGATCGACACTTGGTCAGTTATAACAAGCAAAGCATTCCATTTCTAGGAAAGTTCGCAGTGTTGGTAACATATAAAAGTGTGGTTCGTTCCTTGACTTTTTTGGTTGTAGACAACTCTCGTACTGCAAATTTATTTGGCATAGATTTTCTATAATGGACTCGGTCGTCCTCATTTCTGAACATGTTCCTTACCAGTAAATTGAGACTCTATCCTCTGAATTTTTCTCTCTTTTCAGAAGAGTTAGGTTGTGCCACCAATTTTACGGCACAGATTACTCTCTAGTCTACAGCTCACCCTCGATTTTTTCACTCACGTCCGCTGCCATTTGCCTTGCGCCACCAAGGTAAATGGGAATTGGGTAGGTTGACTTCTCTTGGTGCTCTGAAGCCCATTCCCTCCAGTGAATGGGTGTCACCCTTAGTAATTGTTAAAAAACCTACCAGCCAGTTACGTCTTTGTGGTGATTTTAAGAACACTGCTAATGCCCAGAGCATTATTGACACGTATCCGTTGCACACCCAAATGAGCTCTTTACACAAGAATGGCTGGAGGTCAGTTTTTCTCCAAACTCAACCTATCAGAGGCATACTTACAGGTCGCCTTGGATGAGGTCTCCAAACAATTTCTGGTTCTCAACACACCCTTTGGATTGTACCAATATCAGTGTCTTCCATTTGGAGTGGCTAGTGCTCCCGTAATTTTCCAACTTTTTTTTTATAACAATTAATTATCAAGACGACATTGTTGTCACGGGTGCCACCAGAGAGGAGCATTTGTCAAATCTTCGTACACTGTTCAGTCATTCAGACAGCTGGCCTCAAATCCAACCTGTCTGAATCAAGCTTCTTCCGGCCTTCGGTCGTCTATCTTGGCTTTGAGCTTTCTGAAGATGGCATATGTCCCTTGCAACATTATATTGCTGCAATCACAGCTATGCCTAGGCCTACTGATGTTAAAGAGCTACAGGTTTTTTTAGGCACAATCGCCTATTACCATAAATTTCTCCCTGATGCTGCCACAGTGGCTCATCCTTTGCATGCCTTATTACGAAAAACCACTCCGCTTCAGTAGACTCCAGCCTGTGAAAAGGCCTTTCAGAGGTTGAAAACCCAACTCACAACTGCTCCTTGTTTGGTCACATATCACCCGGGCCAGCGCTCGGGTGTTGGCTACCGACGATACCCAGACGGGATTGGGTGCTGTCCTCTCTCACAAATTTGATGATGGCTCTGAGTGTCCGATTGCATTTGCCTCCAAGACCCTCACTGCTACTCAGCAACGATACTCCCAAATTGAGAAGGAGGCACTTGCCATTGTCTATGCCATTTGTAAATTTCATGTGTTTCTATATGGATCTAAGTTTCACCTCATTACTGACCACAAGCCATTGGTTGCCTTATTCAATCCTTCAGCTTTGTTGCCTGATAAAGCTGCCCACAGGCTTCACCACTGGGCACTGCTTCTTTCAAGGTATCACTATACGATCCACTTTCAGCCCACCGATCGACACGCCAATGCTGATACTCTCTCTCAGCTTCCGATGTGGCCGGACCCCTCCTTCGATAGTAGTGAGTTGCTGTGTTATCATTTGGATATAGAGGCTCAGAACATTATGGGCAGGTTTCCCATTGATGCTTCCACGATTGCTGTTACTGTCGCTAGGGATCCAGTGCTCAGTAGGGTGGTCTCCTTAGTTCAAAATCGGTGGCCAGAAAATCCTCCGGGCAAAGCTTTGGATCCCTTGCACAATTACTTTGCTTTGTGGTACCGCCTCACTGTCTCCCAGGGTGTTTTGCTGCTGGCTAGCGACGGCTCGTCTTCCGGGGTCATCATTCCTGGTGCTCTTAGACAGCAAGTCCTTCGGTTGCTTCATCGAGGCCATTGGGGTGCCTCTCACATGAAGAATTTGGCATGTCGCCATTTGTTCTGGCTCGGGATTGATAGCGACATCATTCACAAGGTTGCAGCGTGCGCCCAACGTCAGGCGGCTCCGTGCTCTACTCTCTTGGTTGTTGATGCCTTCTCAAAATTTCCTTACGTAGCTCGTTGTGCTTCCACAACCTTGGCAGCCACTATTCGTGCTCTGTCGCATGTATTTGCTATTGAAGGACTTCCCTCTACAGTCCTGTCCAACAACGGCCCTCAGTTTCCTGCCAATCCTTTCGGGACTTCTGTGCTCGGCAAGGCATTTGTCGTATTCGGGCTCCTCCCTTTCATCCTCAATCCGACGGTTAGGCAGGGAAGATGGTTAACACGTTCAAGGTTCAAATGAGGATACATCTACATCTACATACATACTCCGCAATTCACCGTAAGGTGCGTGGTGGAGGGTTTCACTGTACCACTGCTAGTCATATCCTTTCCTATTCCACTCCCAAATTGAATGAGGAAAAAAAAGAATGCCTTTATGCCTCTGTACGAGCTCTAATTTCTTTTATCTTGTCTTTGTGATCACCACGCGAAATGTAAAAAAATGTTCAAATGTTTGTATAGTCTATGGGACTATGGGGTCATCAGACCCTAAACTTGCAAACTACTTATGAACTAGGATGGCACAAATATCCATGCCCGAGGGGGGATTCGAACCCCCGACCGTAGGGGCCGTGCAGACTGTGACTGGAGCGCCTCAGTCCCCTCGGCCACCGCGGCCGGCGCGAAATGTAAGTAGGCGGCAGCAAGATCATACTACACTCAGCTTCAAATTCCGGCCCTCTAAATTTACTTAACAGAAATTCACAAAAAGAATGTCGTCTTTCTTACAGCCCCCAATGGAGTTGCCGGAGCACTTGTTGAAGGTTCACCCACTATAGACACATTTTTTGAGTTCCTATTGCAGAACTGTTACACAGGCGTCAACCTCGCACCCTCCTTCATCTCCTACGGCCTTCCTCGTCTCCACCTTCTCCTGTTCCTGCTCGGCAACCTTCTCGGTACGGCCCAGGGGCTAAGGTCTGGACCCGAGGGTTCGGGCGCCGCCCTAAATGGGTTTCCGCTGTGGTGCACAGTTTGCGAGGTCGGTGCCGTTGTCAGGTTCGGACCTGCGACGGTGTGGTAATGCGCCACCACGATCGATTGCATCTGTGGCTGGTGGACGGGGCACCTGGTGGGCCTTGTCAGGTCTCCGGGTCACGGCCTGTTCCTGACCCAGATGGCACACCTGTTGCAGAGAGTGCTGCCTCCTTCTCGTGTGCTACTTCCTCCTGTGGTCACCTCTGCAACTTCTCCAATGCAGCTCCCACCACTCCAGGAGCGTACTGTACCCTCGTCCTCGGGTGACGTGACACCCGTCGGGGATGTGCCGGAGGATAACGACCGCCACCGTTCGCTCTCGCCATTTCCGACCGTATCGCAATGTTACGGCACAGAACCTCCTTCGGGACGAAACGTGAGTCGAACTGACAGATGCGGAAATGCCACCTGTGCTACTTTCTCTGGTCCTCGGACGTACATTTGAATGCCCTAAGCCTCGTCACTTTGTTCCGTACCAGCTGGGAATCTCTCTTCCCCCAGCGGGGACTGTCCCGTGTCTTCCTCTGTGGAAGGCGCTGAGATCGACAACTGAGGTGCCTCCTCAGGGGCAGAGCATATACTTCCCAAACGGGGAGGGATACTACGAAGCATGTTCGACTGAGATGTGGACTATTTCAAATACCACTGACAGTACTCCAAATTTCCACCAGAGGTCTCGCTCGTTGCTCGACAAAGCTACTGCCACGACACCTAGCGAAGAGTGGCGATCAGATCCGAGACGGAGGCAGTCGCATCAGCTGGGCTCAGACTTGACGAGGTGAGCCTCGTTACGGCACCTTCTGCTCCTTATATTGTTCCTTCTGCTGACCTCAGAAAGTAGATTCCAGTCAACATTGACAAAAGCTTTCCCCACATCTACAGAAGCTGGAAATGTGATTTTGCTCTTCCTTAATCTATTGTCTAGTATAAGCCACAGAGTTACAATTGCCTCACATGTTACTAAATTTCTCCGAAATCGAAACTGTTCTTCCCTGAGGTCAGCTACTACTAGCTTTTCCATTATTCTGTAAATAATTAGTGTTAGTATATTGCAACTGTGATTTCTTATTCAGGTGGTTCTATAAATTTCATACCTTTTCGGTCGCTGAATATGGATGCCCAGTTTGGGAAAGATCTCACCACACTAAAAAACTAGATGTGGTCTTAAACAACACCTGCAGGAAGATAACTGGCTGCCTGAAACCCACTAGAGTGGACTACTTATATTCCTTATCAGGTATCGCTCCACCAAATATTAGAAGAACTTTCCTGAGCTCGATAGAAAGGAATAAACAAACGAACGACCATCGTCACCTGCTGTACAAAACCGACCTGTGCCCAAAAGGCTACAATCTAGACGAAGCTTCATGTACTCAGTGGAACCAACCGTAGCTTCCATAAAATCACTGTGGCAAGAACAATATCCTGAAGCCTTATCACAGAGGAAGCCTTACCCCAGGGCTCCCACCTAGACTGCCAACACTGGAAAACGCTGAACAGACTTCGTGTGGGCGTGGGGCGGTCAAAACAACTTATGAAAAGTTGGGATTACACAGACATTGATAAGTGTGAGTGTGGTGCAATACAGACGATGGGACACCTTCTAAAATGCCCTTTAGTGGATGCATCTAGAGAGTGCACTCAAGAGGACCTCCTGAAGTACACTGGGACAGCCACAGCTTACACCTTGTTGCAGGAGCTGCCAGTGATCTCAGGGCTGCCTGGCTGTCTGAATAGATATAGATGCTACGATCTTTGTAGCACCTACGCAAATTCTCCTCCACACATGCCCTGATGGCAGCGATTTCGGCCTGGAATACTGAGGCCAGTTTCCCTAGAGAGATGACGCCCTCCAGTCTTGGCTGCACCCCGTATACCCTGGTCCAAACGCCTTGGTCTGATTTTGACTCGTCACTGAACCAGACAATATCCCCGTACGGTGTTGAACTATTTTCTCCCACTGCTCCCTACTTCCAATTGTTATATTGAAAGGCTTGCCGCGGTGGAGTAGACGAGCGGTCTAAAGCGTCTCGCTGCGGAGCGCGCGGTTGCTCGCCGTGGAGGTTCGAGTCCTCCCTGGGGCATGGGTGTGTGTGTTTGTCCTTAGGTAGTTTACCTAGATTTAAGTAGTTTGTAAGCTACGGACTGATGACCACGCAGTTTGGTCCGATAGATTTACGAACATTTGACATTTGAAAGGCTTGTTGAAGCAGTATGGGGTTATAATATAGTCGGCTGGCATTTCCCCAACCTTTCCTATATTTACCTGACTCACTATTTTAGTGTGTGATTCAGGATATCCCAAATAGATCCAGTTGTTGCCAGATTTGAGTCAGTATGCACCAGCCGCTGCCTCCATCTTGACCCAAAGGTGTAATGGGGGCATATCCAGCATGGTTTCCATCCCAGCAGTTGGTGTGCTGCTAATTCCGCCTGTTATGGCTAAGCAGGCTAGTCTCTGTACCTTACCAAGCTCCTTAGCAGAAACCTGCTGTTCTACCTTCTTCCACCACATGACCGCCCCATAGGTGATCCTGGGTCTAATCACTGTGGTGTATATCCAGTGCATACCCTTGGGGCTCAGGCCCCAATTTTTGCCACAAGCTCTCCTGGTACTCACAAGAGTACCTTTTGCCTTGGAGCAAATATTCCTGATGTGAGGGGTCCATGTCAGTTTCTCATCTAGGGTAACCCCTAGATATTTCACTGTCCCCTTCACAGGTAGTGCTTCGTTGAAAAGCTTTAGATTCCAACTTGAGTATTGGATATGTTTCCTTGTGAATGGTACAACAACAGTCTTCTTAGGACTAACCCCCTGATCCTGTTTTCTGCACCAGTCTTGCACAATGTCCAATGCACCTTGTGCCATATTCTTTACTGTGTCAGCAAATTTGCCAAGTATTACTATGACAAGACATCTGCGTATCTTTGTCAAAAGTACTGCCTAGAGTTTAATTCTCCAATGAGATCATTCACCACTAGATTCCACAATAAAGAGGAGAGAACTCTTCCTTGCAGGCAACCCCTAGTGGTGTTGATTACAATTTTTTCATTCATCATCCACTGAGCATGGCCCTAGTCCACCTACATATAGTGGTCCCTAGGTCATGCACCTCTGCTGCCCTAACCATGGAATCGATGGTCGTGTTGCTAAAAGCCCCCTCGACGTCCAGGAAGATACAGAGGGCTATTTCCTGGAAGTGTAGTGCTTTCTCCACCTTCCCAACGAGTTGGTGGAGAGCTGTCTCACATGATTTACCTGGCTGATATGCATGTTGGTTTGAATGTAGAGGAGCCCTACTTAACCTCCTTTCTCCAACATGCACACTAACCAGCTTTTCCAATGTCTTAAGAATGAAGGACAGGCTGATTGGTCTCATATCCTTGGCCTTGGTATGATCAATTCTCCCTGGATTGGGAATGATTCCTGTTGCTAGGCTAACCATGAATAACCTGCATAGGAATCTAATAAGATTTTCTCCCGCTTGTTACAGGAGAGCTGGAAAGATTCCATCGGGGCCAGGTGACTTGAACGGTTGAAATGTTCCCACCGCCCATCGGACCTTACTGAGATTGACACACTCCTTGGCCAAATCCCAGTCCTCTTTGCGAATACCTGAGAACCGTTGTCTCTCAGGAATCACATTCTGGTCTGAGTTATCCCCCAGAGTATATTGAGGAAAGTGAGTCTTGAGGAGCAGTTCCAGCGTTTCATGTGATGTCTTTGTATACTCCCCATCTTCCTTCCTGAATGTTCCTCCTGGATTAGTTGGTACCCTAGTGAGGATTTTGTGAAGTCTCACTTGAGCATCCGTGCCCTCCACTTCCTCACAGACTACCTTCCAGGATGCCTCCTTTGCCCGTCTGATGGCAAGGTTGTAATTGACAAGGGCCTCACGATACTTTGCCCATTGTCCCTTGTGCCTCGCAAGGTTAAACAGTCTTCGTACCTGTTTCCTTTGCATTTCCAGGTTATTATTCCACCAAGGCACACTCCTATTTGTGCACATCTTGGTGATTGAGCAGTTGTCCTGGTATGAGGTCACTATAGCAGAGGTTACGGCCTCTGCTACATCCTCAAACTCTGCTGGATTCCTTATCGAAGTTTTAATTTCCGATAGGCTGAAGTTACTATGCTGCAGGTTTATCTGCAGCACTTCCAGTCCCCATTTTGCTGCCATTATTGCCTTTAAGGTCTTTGATTACCCTGACGGCGAACTGCAAGAACCCTAAAAACAGTTTCAGGCCTTGCTCTCTCAATGCCTTCAGGGACTTCTCTCCGACCTCCACCACCAGGGTTTGTCCTTCCGGAATGACCTTTTGGTTAATTACCCTCCAATCCTCTGTCGAGACTTTTGGGTTCTGGACCCTTATTTTCTTGAACAGAGTCTTTGGAGAGACATCCTTAAGGACCTTTGGTACCCATATTGATACCTTTGCGGTCTTCAGGAGTTCGGCTGCTGTCTTGACCAGCAGCTTCGCATCCTCCCACGGGGATATCATGGGCATCTTGTACTTAAGCCATTCTGCTGAGTGCTCCCCCTCGCAGACAAAAATGAGGGCACTGCGATCTAGATAGACCCTCCTGAATTTGGGTCCTGGACCAGCGTCCCCCCCAATCTCTTCAAAGAGGGCCATCTGCACGAGCTCCTCCTGATGCGAGGTGATGCTTACATATTTATGCACAGAGAATCCAAATAACTGTATAATTACACATTGCCTATCCATTTGAATAATTAGCAGTAAGAACTGTCAAAGTACACTGCACACTAAGAAATAAATAACACCAACACAGCCTTTGTGAAATGTAACAAACTGTGTGTTTATCACTTTAAACTGATGCGGAGTTCACAGAGAGCGAGTCGAGTCCGCTCGTTACATTTCGGAAGCAGTCGTGCTTGTGTTGCGACGAAGGATTCCGGAGCCCACTCCTCCCTTCCCCTCACCACAGTGAAGGCTGTGGCAGTGGGCATCCGAAGCTCTGTTCTCCCACTGTCTCCCTGTTCCACTTACTGAATTTTTATATTTTCTCCTCTCATCAATTAAGTTCAGTATATCCTGTGTTATCCAGGGATTTCTATTAGGCCCTGTCCTTCTGCCTATATGGTCTCTGCAGCCTTCACTATCCTCTCAGAGCTACCCATTCTTCTTCTACTTTATTACTTTCCACCATTTCAGGCAAACCTTGCCTAATATTTCCTCTGAAACTCTCAACCACCTCTGGTTCCTTCAATTTGTCCAGGTTCCATCTCCTAATTTTTCTATCTTCCTCCAATCTCTTAAGTTTTAATCTGCAGTTCATAACCAATAAGTTATGGTCAGAGTCTATATCTGCACCTGGGTAGGTCTTACAGTTTAGAACCTGGTTCCGAAATCTATTCCTTACCATTATAAATTCAATCTGGTACCTTCCAGTGTCTCCATGATACAGCCTTCGTTTATGATGATTAAACCAAATGTTGGTGATCATTAAATTGTGCTGTGTGCAAAATTTTACCAAGTGATCTCCTCTTTCATTCCTTTTTCCCATCCCACATTCACCTACTACATTTCCTTCTCTTCCCTTTCCTACTAACGAGTTCCAGTCCCCCATCACAATCAAGTTTTCGTCTCCCTTAACTTTCTGAATGATTTCTTTTATCTCCTCATACATTTTTTCAATATCCTTTTCATCGGCCGTGCTAGTTGGCATATAAATTTGCACTACTGTGGTCGGTGTTGGCTTCGTGTCTATCTTTACTACGATAATGCATTCATTATGCTGTTCATAGTAACTTACCCGCATTCCTATTTTCTTATTCATTATCAGACCTACTCGTGCGTTACCACCAACTGATTATTTATTGATAACCCTGTACTCATCTGACCATAAATCCTGTTCATCCTGCCACCAAACTTCACCAATCCCTACCATATCTAACTTTAACCTATCTATTTCTGTTTTCAAATTTTCTAGCTTACATACGCGATTTAGGGTTAGAATATTCCACGCTCCAACCCGTAGAATGCCTTTTTTGTATTTCTTGATGACGACAATAAGAATAAATTCTCAAAATGAATACCGCAAAGCATGAGAAACTACCAGTTGCGTAAGGCATAAACAAAGCTAGGTCTGTACACACGCTCGACCAACGAACCAACCGACTGCATGCAGAGATTGCAGATTCTGTGGTGTCAGTTTGTCGAACTGGTTTCTTTTCCACGGACAGCAGGCGATCACAGGCAGGAAGTTGGTCGGGGTAGCGCTACACACGCACAATTTGTTGGTTAGGGAACCACCTCCACACGTCCAATTTATCGGACCGCGGATAAAGTAGGACGACAAATTGGCGCGGTGGCTGATGGGATCCCAACATAAGGGCAAATATACCTTTGAATAAATGCAAAGTGTCAAGAAACTTGACTGCATATCGTTTATAAACACTACAATTGAAGTCGAAAACTATGTAAGTGTCAAATAATGTTAAATATGTCATTTTTTCTTCACAAACGTGGTTTGAAAAACCTAAAGTGCGGGAAAAGTGTAAATATGTTAACGCAAAAATGGGGACGAATTAACATAGAGAACATAGGAAATTTGACAGCATCATCATCATTAGAGACTGATTATGCCTTTCAGCGTTCAGTCTGGAACATAGTACCTCTAATAAAATTCCTCCATGAACCCCTATTCAATGCTAACATTGGTGACTCATCTGACGTCATGCCTTTTACTTCTAAATCATTCTGTACCGAATCTAAGTACTTTCTTCTTGGTGTACCTCGACTCCTCTTACTCTCTGCTGCCGAGCTCATGAGTCTCTTAGGTAACCTTGCTTCTCCCATGCGTGTAACATGACCCCACCATCTCAGTCTGTTCGCTCTAACTGCTTCATCTATGGTGTTAACTCCCAGTTTTTCTTTGATTTCCTCATTATGGACACCCTCCTGCCATTGTTCCCATCTATTAGTACCTGCAATCATTCTTGCTACTTTCATATATATAACCTCTACCTTATGAATAAGGTAACTTGTATCCACCCAACTTTCACTCCCATACAACAAAGTTGGTCGAAAGATGAAAAGGAAAAAAAAAAGTTTGGTTCTACAATACCTCATTGTAGAAAAATCCTACACTGTACATCAATAATTTTTAAAAAATCTGAATTTTTTTTCTGTTAAATTTTATTCAACTGTGAATCTTGTCAGTTTCAGTAAAGGTAAGTTTTGTCATTTTATGGGAAATAGAAAAGAAGATACAAATTGTAATCTGTTTTATTTGTATGCTGTATACTTACCTTTTCCGATGTAAGTAACAGGTGTAAAACACTTTTAGTTCACTGAAATGTGATTACTTGGAAGTTTATTTTCCAAATGAGACTGTGACCATTGGGGAAATTTTTATTAATAAAGTCTTTTTGTAATTTACAAATATTCATTATTAATAATGTTGTTTTTAGTTACTGTGATCTGCACTTAGAACTTGTAAAACAGTGTTCAGTGTACAATAAAACCTTTGCTTATGTGAGACTTTAAAAAAACCTGATCAGAGCAGTACATGAAATGATATTATATCTAAAGAGATATTTTAAGCAATATAGACATATTTAATCACAAAAAAGGCTCTGGCCATTAATGCCAGTTCTCCAGTGTTATTGTTCCAATCATTTGTGAGTCGGAGAGTCACTCCTATGCTCAGTTTGACTTTTCAGTATTGTACTGAGCAACATTCTCTGTAGTTTATGCACACCACTAAATGTTATGATTTGACATTCTATTGACATCAAGGTGTATCGGATCAGGGTTTAATTGTCGTTCTTTAAGGGGAGTAGGAATGCCGCAAAATGTTAAAAAACCATATTTTCCGTTTTTATGCTTATAAAGTAATTTGAAGTTTCTGCTTAAAATGGTGCAAAATTTGTTAAGAAATTCTAATAGAAAGTAATTCCATTTCATTTTCTCAAAATTATACATATATCCAGGAAAATTACCCAACTTGTGATGTTGACACTTTTAAATCTTCTCATTTCTGAAAATATTAGATATAGAAGGCTGCGCATATTGCTGTTCAGTTGTAGAATCTTTGATTTTTCCTGATTTGAGAAAATTCTTCGTGGCTGTACCTGGAACCAAAACGAGTCTTTCAACAATCTCGTATGTATTTGTTGGCATAAAAATTTGAATTGGGGAGTCAGTGATTCTGTTGTTACATTCAATGACGGTCTTACAGGTAGCCTAAAGGTCACGGAAAGCCTCAACACTGTTCCCGGTATTGACAATATCGGAGTTCTATATATAACAGTTCCAGAGAAAAAAAAGTACTTAAAATTAGCAAATTTAACCTCGGCAAGATAGGGCATTCCGACTCCCCTCAATCCTTTGACCTGTAGTTGTAATTCCTGAATTGATGTGTAATGTAGAACATGTACAGTATCAATTTGCTTTGTGCTACTTGTGTGAAACACATTCGTAAGGCATTTGTCAGATGAAAATGAAAAGAAGTCATTCGATTATATATCTGCGATTTCGATTGAAAATTGTCTCCCAGCTTACGTAGTATTTTTGAAACTTTTTCAGAAATGTTCACCTTCAGAAGAACTTCCTCTCGAGCCGATCACCTTACTGAGTATCGAGAAAGAGGAGGTGGAGGTGGAGGAGGAGGAAGAGGAGGCGGAGGAGGCAGAGGCGGAAGCGGCCGTGAACGGAGACGATGGCGAGGTGAGTGGTGTATGGAGAGCGGCTGCGAGGGCAGTCATCTGCATTAAATCGAGTAAAGCATTACACAATATTTCATTGCATTTGCAACTGTAAAACCTCGTCTTCTTCAATATCGCTCTTACCTAAGCCCCACCTTAATTATGTAGCTGAGTTTTCATTTAAAAACAATGTATGCATCCCGGTAAGTAACATTGGTATAGAGCGCTTTTTATTATTTGTAAATACACTTACCTGCATTGCCCGAATATAGTTTGATGGGGAAAGTATTGTGCACTTCTTTAAATAATACTTCTTTAAATAATACTCAGAGTAATATTTTAAATGTGACTGTCTCTCAGCAACGATTACAGGATAGTAAATTAATAATCGACGAACCAGTTGCAATAACAGTTGTCTAACAAACTTGAACACGGATTTCAACGGATATAAACCCGTATTCTTCAGAAATACGTGTTATACTTATTGACAAGTGCACTTCGGTTGCACAGTGGTAGAGTGCCAGACTACAAATCCAAAGGTCGCGGGTTCAATCCCCGCCAGATCCTAGGATTTTTATCTGTCACTTCCCACTTCTTTCAACTCTGGCAGTATTGCTCATGTGAAAAATACCGAGTAGCACCGTGGTTCGGAACCCACGTTAAACTGTAGGTCCCCCTATAACTGGCTGGGTAAGTCGGTTCGAAGGTCGGAGGAAGGCAACGACATACCACCTCCAAACAGGACCATGCCTAGTAAAGCACCGTGGTGTTCAAACCAATCTTCGGATTGTTGACTGCTTTACCTTTTACTTATAGACAATGTGACATCATAAATTACAAATTCATAATCATTATGCTTGAAATATGCCTCATACTAAGCCTATTGTCTAAAACGTTGTGAAATACAAATCAGAACGAAACTGTTACTTACTATTTATTTTTATTCACCTGAAAGCTACACTTTTCTATTATTATTGCTTGTTTATGCTATGTATTTCGTAGACAGCGAATTTTTACAATTGACCATTGTAATATTTGTTTCGACAGCTTCCCTCAACCTTCTCACCCCCTTTTTATCCAATATTCCATGTATTGACATCATTATAAATTCAGTGTACATTCTGTGTATGCATGCTCCTTGCTTCAAATCAGTAAGCGTGAATGACTGCAAATGTACTGGCATATCTTTCAGTCTAAATCACATTCCCTAGATCATAGGGTTGCCCAGTTACTGTGATATGCAAGTATACTAAGTAACAGTTTTAATTCCGATTTGTATTTCAGTGTTTTAGACAATAGGCTTAGTATGATGCATATTTCAGGCATAATGATTATGAATTTGTAATTTATGTTATCAAATTGTCTATAGTTATAACACATATTTCTGTAAGAAGAGGGGTGTTGTGGCATAAAGTCACACCACATGCAGACTGCGCCGATGTCACCACAGACGTCACCGTCTACCTCATCGTCTGAGCCCCAGGTCGTGGGCGTGGGCCCTTCGGAGGTTTTCGCAGAGGACGTTCCCTCGCGAGCTCGGGCCGGACGGCGGGGCCCAGCCGGTAGTGTGGTGTCCTCTGCAGCTACAGACTCCAGTCCGTCGCTACGTCCACGACCCTGCCTCCTCCCCTGTCGTTGGTTTGGCACTTTGGGGTGGAGGGATGTTGTGGCGTAAAGTCACACCACACGCAGATCGCGTGGCCTTCGCCGCTCACACAACTTCGGCTTTCAGAAAAGGTTCTGTTCAGGATGCGTGGACATCTATAACAGCTATACTGAACAGAACCTTTCCTGAAAGACGGGCCGGGGAGAACTAAACACAGGTTGACCAGGATGACAAAAAAAATCTGGATGTAGCCGCTTGTAGAGGGCGCGTGTCTAGGTTACTGCCTCCAGGATGTGCGGTGCCGAGGTCGCTCGAGCGACGCAGGCCGCGCAGTCTGCGTGTGGCATGACGCTCGTATGTAAGAACGCTCCTTCTAAAAAGCATGTTTGTTCTATTTCGTGAACATGCTATGAACAAACAAACATAACAAATTGAACAATGGTCTTCTGAAGCATATGCACGTAAACTGGGAGGATACTGTAATAATGAACATTCTGCACAAAGTGCCGATACACGTAGTTTTGTATATAAAGTCCCAGATTTCTGTGGAAAGTGTAGTTCCTTAATCAAACAGAAGGGGAGAGGATAAAAGAGATGTGTAGAAGCGTGTGTGGGGAGGGAGGGGGAAAATAAATGAGTAATAGGTCGAGGGCATATTGCGAGGGGCGCAACACTGGTGAGAGGAAGACAAGGATTGGAGAGATGCAGGATAATGGGTGAGGCAGGGGAGGGGAGGATGTTAGGCCTAGGGTAAGTTATCTTAAGCTGAGGCCAGGGCAGTTGTGGGACTGTAGACTGTGTCGAAGGGTGCAGTTCCCGGTGAAATTCAGTTGCGATGACCGTGCTGCAACAATCGAACTCTTCTCTCGGGACACAGCACCCAAATTATACGTGGTTTGATTTCCCACGCTTCACTTCTGACCAGATGAAATTGATTTATTTAAGTGGTAATCTTCCTTCGTGTGTAATGTAAAGTCTGTAGCTACACTTAGGATTCAGGCTGGACTTCGTCTTGTTGCAGTAGGGAAGCATATACAGAGAGAAAATTACTTTTCCATAAAATTAATAGAACTCAGAAATACACTTCAACAAATCATATATTATGCCCCATAAGCCAATATTACGACAGATCATTACTGAACCAAGTCTCAAAAAGAACTCTTAACAAACCACTTCTACAAATCAGAGTTCATAATCTCGTTACTTATAACAATCGTCATAGAATTTCCACTCAGCATGTTCCTTTCCAGCATTCATTTACGTTGTTTTTTTTTTTGTTTTTTTTTTGTGACAGCCTCTTCTTCAGCCACAATACTGCATTTGGCCGCCTCACCTGCTCACGCCCTCGTACCTGCGCACACGAGCGCACGGCACACAGTAAAGTTCTTTTATATCTACTTATCTATATATATAGTGAATCCGCACATCTTGTGGTGAAATGGTGCCGTAGTATACAGCTAAATTAGCTGTTACACTACAAGGGTGAACTCCCATCTGTGCAGTTCAGAAGAGTTGGTGGTGGAGGGGAGGATCCGGCTGGCCTGGGTACTAAAGCAAACATCGACATCGAGAGTGTCGTGTCCGACTGCACGTTGTTCTGCAGGGTAGTCCGTCTAGCTTTTTGCCACACACCGGAGGTTTGGGGTTTATGGATGCTAGGAAAGTTTCCTCTAGATGGTCCTCTAAACAACTCTCCTATGCCGATCTGTTTATGGGCCGTCTAGAGGAAACCTTCCTAGCATTCCGAAACCCCAAACTTCCGGTCTCAGGTTCATTGATGATATTTTCACGATTTGGACTCGGCGACAGAACATCTATCTTCATTCCTCGACAACCTCCATCTCTCCCGTCAGTTTCACTCGGCCCTTCTCAAACTGGCATCCCACCTCCCTGGATGCCACCTCCATCCACATTAAACCTACTTATTACTGACAGTACCAGCACTTTGACAGCTACCATGAATTACACATAAAAAAAAAATCCCTCGTGCACAGTCTTACTGCCCGTGGACGACGAATGTGCAGTAACGAGAAGTCCCTTCCCCAAAATTCTGAAGGCCTCACAGAGGCCTTCACAGACAGACATTACCCACCTGACCTAGTCCACGAATTGATTTCCCGTGCCACATCCACACACACCACTAATACTCCCTCCACTTCAATAACCAGTCACAAAGGAATGTCCTTCTTGTCAGCCTGGACTGGACAATTAAATCACATCCTTCATCAAGGCTTCGATCGTCTCTCCTTATGCCCTGAAATGAGATACATCCTAGCTCCTAAAGTGGTGTTCCATTGTCCACCCGACCACCTCAGCATCCTAGTTCATCCCTGTGCCACTTTCGATCCCGCCCCCCCCCCTCCCCCACCCGGCACTTCATATTCCAGTCCTGGCACAGGCTTATCCTATCCCATCAGAGGTCAGTCCACTTCTGAAAGCAGCCCTACGATTATTGACTGCTGCAATCATTGCAATGCATTTTATGTTGGAATGACAGCAATCCAGCCACCGTCAGTACGAATGGCCACCGTCAAACTGTGGCACGACGCTCTATTCAGTGACTGCTTCACTACCTGAGCCATCTGGATCTTCCCCTCCTCCACCAGCTCTTCTGTACTGCGCAGGTGGCAGTTCTCCCTTCAACACATTCTATGGTCCCACAACCATCGTGACCTCAACCTAAGCTAACTTCCCAACTCTACACCCTATGCCTAATATCCCATCCTTTTCCCACTCATTATCCTGTATCCCTCTGATTCATGTCGTCCTTTCAACTGTGTGTCACCCCTTACAATATCCACTAATTAATTAGTTCTTTAATTGATTAATGATGAAAATTCTCCTCAGAGATGATAAATTATTTTCCAAAAGAGAAAGATTGGCTGGCCAGTACTTACCTTTGTGCTGTACCGCCGATAGTTACACAAATGAAGAAAAAAGAAAAAAAGGGGACGAAAAAGGACAAGCTTTTGGAACACAGTTCCTTCCTCAGGTGGGAGAGAAGGGAAGAAAAAAGGATAGGAACGGAAGGGAAAGGTAATTCACGACCTAGGTCATGAGGGTGGTGTTTGAGGAGTGTGGAAGTCAGAGATACTGCATGTTAGTACTGAGCCTAGCGAGAGAGGATACATATAACCAAAGAGGAAAGATCAAGTAGTAAAGACAAGAGAAGATGAGTGAACTGAATGATGGTGAGGGGTGTAGGAATGGCAGGGGTTGTCTAAAACGTTTTTGATTAACAGGGACAGACGGAGAAACACACACACACACACACACACACACACACACACACACACACGCAGAGAGAGAGAGATAGAGAGAGAGAGAGAGAGGGGGGGGAGGTAAGGAAGGGATAATGAATAGGTGAGCTGAGGATGGAGGAAGGGGAAGGGTTAGCGTAGATGTAGGTAGGCCAGGGGGTGGCGGGCGGAGAGGATATGTTGGAGGGCAAGTTCCCACCTCCGTAGCTCTGAGGGACTGGTGTTTGTTGGTAGTATGCCAAGGTCCCTCGAGTTATGCTGGAGGGCATGTTCTGACACAGGATACTAAGTGTCCCCCAGGCGAACAGTCCGTCTGTGACCATTCATCTGCTCAGCCAATTTGTTAGTAGGCTGAACAGTGGACACATGTCAGTTGATATATGACGTGTGTTGTCTCGCATGTGGCCTTGCCTTGAATCGGGTAGGTTCTTCCTGTGGTTGGGCTGGAGTATGTGGTAGTGGGAGGATGCATTGGACAGGTTTTTCAGCGGGATCGGTTGCAGGGATAGGAACCATTAGGTAGGAAGGGTGGTTTTGGGATGTTGTAAGGTAGGACGAGGATGTTGTGGAGGTTGGGAGGACGGCGGAAGGCTACTCTGGGTGATGTGGGAAGAACAGTTTGGAGTGATGGTCTCATCTCAAGGCATGACTTGAGAAAGTCATAGCCCTGTTTGAGGAATTTGTTGAGGCATTCCAGGCCAGAAGAACTGGTAGTTCTTTATTATTTTTATCACTGCAAATCCCACCTCCTTCCTGACATACCCTCCCTTTTTTCCTCTCCTGCCCCTTTCCTTCAGTGCATTCATTGCTATAGACCACATTCCCATCTGTCAGAACCTTTACAGTGCATCACACAACATGGAGGTTAACCTTGGGGACAGTAAGAGCGAGTTTTAGATGAAGCCAGTCTGACTCCACTTTCTTGAACTTTCAACTTCTGTCCACTCTCTTGTAACTTGCGAAATTATTTTAGATTTTCTTCGACGGTCGCCTAGAATTACTTGAAAAGGATGAGTTTTGAGGAATCTGCTCGTCGGTGTCATCACTACAATTCTCTGCATCAAAGTTCTTCTCATTATCATCATCATCAGCCAGTACTATCACTTGGTGATGTGGTCTCTTTGAGTCGGCATGTAACAGAGGATCCCAGTAGGTTCTTCCATTTCTTCCAATCTTGAGCTTCTCTTTGCCAACTGAGTCCTGCTGTCTTCTTTAGGTCTCTGTCCCATCTGTCTGGTGGTCTTCCTCTAGGTCTTTTCTGCTAAATTATGCTTCAGTCTGACTTGTCTAGACCATCTACCATCCTTTACTCTAGCAGCATGACCAGCCCACTGCCATTTCAGTGTAGTCACTCTTTTCGTATTGTCGGTGATCTTTATCGTTTGTCTTATCTCGACTGCTCTCATTCTGTTTCTTTCTTTTTTTTTTTTTTCGTGTAACCCAGCATTGATCTTTCCATTCCTCTTTGGGCTACAGTTAGTTTTTTAACAATGAACTCATTTAAAGTCCATGTTTCACAGCCATAAGTTATCACTGGCGGTATACATTGATCAAAAATAGTTTTCTTCAGCTCAACCGACGTCTTAGATTTCAAAATTGAAGAGTGTCTCCCATAAGCTTGCCAGACAAATTTAATTGGTCGTAATATTTCTGGTTTCATATCACCTTTCACGTTTATCGGTTGTCCCAGATAGACATATTCTGCGACTCTTCCAACTGATACATTTCCTTCAGGTTTCCATTCGTTGATCGTGATCTTGGTCTTATCAGTGTTCATTTTTAGCCCAACTTCAGAGCAGACTAATGCAATTTCGTTAACTAATGTTAGAAGTTCTTCTATGTCATTTGGAAACAGAAAAATATCATCTGCGAACCTCAAGTTGTTCAGTCTTTTTCCAATAACTTGAATTCCCTTTTCTTTTCAATTCAGTTTAGACATAGATTTTTCTAAACTGCTGAAAATAGTTTGGGAGATATAGAGTCACCTTGTTTAACACCCTTTTCAATGGGAAATTCATCAGTTTCTTTGACAGTGCTTACAAAGGCTGTGGAGGTTTTGTAAGTGTTATGTATGATTTTGATATAGCCCTGTTATATTCCTTGTTCTTTTAGAGACACAAACATAGTTGGGTGACTGATTGAATCAAAGACCTTTTCAAAATCTGTAAAAGCAAGGCAAAGAGGTAGATGGTACTCATTTGTTCTACTAATTATCTCCTGTAGGGTTGAAGATGTGGTCAACTGTGCTAAATCCTATTCAAAAACCTGCTTGCTCAATGGGTTGCGCTCAGTCAAGTGTACTGCTCAATCTGGTTGTCAAGATTCTGGTGAAAACTTTGTATACTGTGGAGAGTAAGCTGATTGGTCAGTAGTTTTTTATGTCTTTGGTACTACATTTCTTATGCACTAGTACTATTTTGGCTTTATTCCAGTCTCTTGGTAACGTTCCACTATGCAAACAACCTGAAAATATCTTAACTAAATGCTTCATCGATTCCGCATCCATCAGCTTTAAAACATCGATTGAGATGTCATCACTACCTGGAGTTCCTTTTTTCACATTATCTATTGCTTGTTTCACTTCTTGATGGTATTCTTAGAGATAAGATTGTGGCTCTTATTTCTGTCACATACATATGGTTCCTTGCTGTTCTATGCCACACTTTGGTGCACAAAGCGCCCCTCTTGTCTCAATTTACCCACAAAACCCCATGCAAGCTTGTGTAGTAATTATTTTCTCTGATATGATTTTGATGAAATGAAGCGTTTATCCAACAACACAATATGCTCAAGTTCCGGCTGAAAATCCTATGAGAATTCGTCATCTAGTTTTGGATATAAACATGTTCGAAGAGACTTACAGACGTGATGGTCGGATATACAAAACTGTAAATTAAGATATCAATTTTTTTCCATGATCCCACTTTTAAGTAGTTTAGGAGATTAGTGATTTGTAACAGCTGTACACCCGTGCTTTGCAACGGATATTAAAAAACAAAAGGATACCATCACGTGTTGTAGAGAACTACAACATAGTTATGAGCATGAAAAAAGAGCACCATTGCCTTCTATTCGTTATTTGGTGTACTACGTAAACTAACAGGGCCTCTAATTCATTCTTGACTGTACTAAAACATTTTATAGGAATTACTAAAAAAAAGTCACTCAAGATCTAATACGTACACACTGAAATCAGAAAGGACACTACATAAATTCAATTCCTACTGGGGTTAAATTTTACTTGCAACGAACTATTCACTTCAGGAGGATTATTAATTTACTGACCAGAATAGCATAAATTATTTATTTCATTGTGAACATAAGGAATTATTCCCCTCATTCTACATGACTGATTTCTGAAAAAGCATTCCACCTCTGTTGCCAACATCAGTACACAACTCTGCTGCATTAAGTAACATAGTACCCCTTCTTCTAGTGTACTACACCGTAATTATGAGAATGAAATCAATGCAGCAATGCCATAATTAGTTATTTGGTGTACTATGTAACTACCGTAGCCGTAGATTGTCCTTTCCTTTACTATGGCGTTTTCGAGGAACTGCTAAACAGAACACACTCAAAATGTAATGAGGATACACCAAAATCAAAAAGGGAACTATATAAATTCAATTTTCCTTTCAAAGAATTTTTATGTAATTAGAGCATCAATAGACATGATGGAATGTCACTATGTTTTGAATTCAGATGTTCCCTGTCAAAAGAAGCAGAGAAATGTTGTTAAGCTGTGAATATACAAAGTGTAATCAGCAACTCGCTGTTCAATGTTAGTTTGTATTTCAGAGATAAGATTGCGGCTCTTAATTCAAAATACTTCTGTTACTGAGGGAATATGCAAAACACAATCGTGTATTGTTTCTTTGCAGCACTACGAAACCAACAGCAGCTCTAGTGGTTTATTGCTGTTCATTCATCTTTCCTTCCAAAGAATTCTAAAGAATTCCCACAAGCGAATGGTCAGACTTGTCGTGTCGAAACCTGTGAGTTAACACTGAAGGAAGTCTGTATGCAGACTGTTAGCTGCTGACATGACCTAGAAGTCTGTAAAAACTTTTATGAAGTATGACATTATTGTCGCACGGTTTCCGCACTTATTACTGCCTATTGTACAACCCTGACCTCTCTCGCTACGTTATACCGACGCCACCTAGGCACAAGGTGGCGTTAGCTACGCGCCGCTCTCCTGCCACAGCAGTAAGAGAGCTGATTCCCTCAGTGAAAGCGATCATACGATAATTAATAAATATGATAATAATAAATTTGTTGACAAGTGTAGCTGATATGTTATGTACAACATTCTTTCCAAATAGCTATGAAATAGATACAAATACATAAATGGTTTAGAACACATCAAACTTTTATTTCTTGTAATTACCACAAAAATGTGAAATATTGATACAATGTTGAAAACATAGTTTTTTTGTGCACCAAGAACATACAAGCAAAGACAACATATGACATCCCTGCAAATCACAGACAATGTTAGACGTCCGTAGACAAAACTCGGCTGGAGTTAGGAAGGAATCAGGCCTAATATCAGTATATTTCGAGGCGTGCCACACATATTTAATGTAAGACTGATTGCAACTTGAGAATATTGTCACGGTGATAGACAGGAAACCGCAGTGATTTGCACACACTAATTTTCTCTGTTAGTTTTCTGTAAAATGCCTTCTACTGGTGGAAAAATTCTCTGTCTAACAGTTGACGTTCGGCGTGCCGGGTGGAATCTGAAGCATCTCAACTTCTTTGTCAGGGTGAGCTCAAAATACAGCTTTTAATGAATCTGAACTATTATGACCTGACCACGAATCTAGAAGCAGAAGAGATTTGTTCCCGCAGAACGGAAGAAAAGCATGATGCATGAAAAGTGTAATGTTATCATTTCCCATTTTTCCCTGACTTCAATGTGTCTACCACAAGATTGTCTGTGTAGAACATCGTTTGTTTGACACATGGTCCAAAACATCCAGTTGGTTCTTGAAGAAACACACACAGTTTAGGCAGCAATGAACCATCCAGACTAATTATGGGCTTTATAGTGTATGAATGGGTGAGTGCAGTCATATACACTGTTTGCGTTTCTGTTATAAGTGTGTGTGTGTGTGTGTGTGTGTGTGTGTGTGTGTGTGTGTGTGTCCTTCCCTTCTGCCTGAAGAAGCAGCTAGGCTGTGAAAGCTAGCGTTTGTGTGTGTGTGTGTGTGTGTGTGTGTGTGTGTGTGTGTGTGTGTGTTATTTATTTTTGCTACTATCACTAACTGTGCTTCTTCGCCTGGTGAGTAATCTTCATCTATTTTTTTATATATATTTTTCCTGCTAGGAATTTTTCGTCTATAATATTCCATTCAAAGAGTCAGACAGACATGACAGTCATAGATTAAAAAAAATCAAATTACAATATTATTTTTCTCCATGATCCAATTTTTATGAAACGAAGCCTATATGTTGTCCAGAGTTACGCTGAAGTTAGGCCTATCTGTGAAAACCCCATGCAAATTCGTGAAGTAGTTTTGGAGATGAGGTTTTTAATAGTTGAACAAACAGACACAATGGTTACTGAAAACACTTAAAAGTATGATATCTTTCTTTGTTTTTTTCGTGATCGGATTTTGATAAATTTGTGCCTATATGTTGACCCAAACTTCTCTCCGATTTCCTGTGAAAACCGCATGAAGATTTGTCCAGTAGTTTGAAGATTGAAGGGCTACAGGCCTACATTTACAGATTTATTATTAGTATAGATTACTTTTATATTCTGTGCTCTGTCATAATTTCACTCAGAATATGCACTCTTTGCCACTCTGTTCCACTGCAGGTCAAAACTCCCAGCCTATAAATTGTCTCTCGCCCTTACAGGCACACAGTTTTCTGTTCCTTTAATAAATTGCTTATAGGAATTATCTTACCTCAGAAAGCTATCTCGTACGTAATGCCCAGCATCCTTCCCCCTCCCCTCCCCTCACACTCACTACAAGATGCTCTTAAGGCTCAAGTAGCTGGAGACGGTGGTCGGGTGTACGAGTTGTGTCTGAGTGATTGTGTGATGAGGGCCGCTTAAGTTGTGTGAATTTTACTTTTATTTTGTGTGCCTGTTGGTGGCTCAGTGATAGTCTCCACAGTGAGTTGTCACTTACCGAGTAAAGGCCACAGCTGAATACTTCTCTTCCGGCACCTCTGAAGATGATCCAAATTCCACAGTGTGACGAATCTGCTTTTCAGAGTAACTATTGTCCTTAAAAATGGTAGTCAGATGTTCAAGCTCTACAGTTAAACTGTTCCACGTCGGAAATGGCTTATGCTCTTATGATCCAAATTCCACAGTGTGACGAATCTGCTTTTCAGAGTAACTATTGTCCTTAAAAATGGTAGTCAGATGTTCAAGCTCTACAGTTAAACTGTTCCACGTCGGAAATGGCTTATGCTCTGCATACCGTGGAGTCAAAAGTGTCGGGAGGCCTCCATTTTTAATACCTCGGTTTACGAAGTACACGATAGCACCGTGGGACACAGTGGTCACCGAATGACGACATATAATGATTGATATTTGTGTCAGAAGTTGCCGTCCACTGAACTGATGTAATGGCATCCTCAGGACTCTGGTAAACAGTATTCCATTTCAGATGCAGGCAGTTTAATACCGGAACTTGAACATCTGATGACTGCTTTCAAACACAGTCGTTACTCCGAGAATTTAGTCGACTATGGAATTTGGACCATCTCCAGTGATGCTTGGGGAGGAGTATACAGCTGTGGCCTTTATACATTATTTTGGAGGCATACGTTTCAAAATTGGAAGACTTTTACAATATTTTATGATATTTTCAGTCCACCTTCCAAGTTACAGCCATTAGATGGCTCCATCAAAGATGATTTGGGACTTAGGAAACCTGGTGATCAGCGTAGCAGTGCATGCATCGGCCATTCAATTCACTATTTAGCCGAGGGACACAAACTGAAATTTGATGAGACCCACACAGTTGCCAACATTTCCAGTTTTAAGAGCAGTTTCTCTAGGGGAGCTTCCGAAATTGGGTCGAATGATGATCCGGGTGTTACTCTCGCCGAGACACGGAACTCGCTACGAACTCGTATAAAATAAGTGACGTCCCGCAATACGATAAACTGTGTAGTGTTATACTCGGTTGCCACTAGTATCTCAGTAGGGACGGCACTGCCGACCGATTGCAGTAGGCGGTGACTGCGATCGCAGTGTATGTGGCAGACAGGATAACCGACTGCGGTGTCAGCACCGGCACCCGGCAGTGGCGACGTTCACGCAGACGGGAGTATTGCCAAAATATTGAATCAGTTTTATATTAATATCCTGCAGCAAACTCTCTGTGATTTTGATTAAAACATTTGTCTTTCAGCTTATGTAGCACATTCTAAAACTCTTTCAGGAATTAAACATAAGAAGAGGCAATGAATTAAAATTTGTGCTATGGCTGGGATTCGAACCCGGGACGACCTACTTACGCGGTAGGTGCTTTAGACCACTCAGCTAACACAGCTTTGCAGCCAAAGCAACTACACGTCTCCCTCGATACCACGTACTTTAATTCTGCCTCATGTTCCCTGTGAAATGCGTATCAAATTTTAATTCATCGCCTCTTCTTATGTGTAATACCTTTGGTATAACGAGACAATGTTGTCTCGAGGAATTGTATTATCTGTTGATATTCTTTCAGGGATGTTCAGGAGAGGTTTTCGAACCTATCACCATACTGAAAGTTGAGAAAGAAGAGGAAGAGGAGGAGGAGGAGGAGGATGACGAAGGGGAGGCTACGAGCAGAGACGGCGACGAGGTGAGTGGTGCTTACGTGTCAGTGAAGTGGCTGTTTATTCCTGTAATTTAATGGCCAGATAGACCGAGTCTGGTGGTGGCATTATTCTGAAAAGTTTCCCTATCAAAGCGAAACCTTCAGGTGCGAAATTACCTAACGGTAATGGCACAGTCGGACAAAATCCTGCAAAGGTGTATGAACATTACAGTGGTATTATGTGATACATTTGGCTTTCATTTCACTTAGAACCCACTGTGTGTTACAAATTATGTTCAAAACTGACACAACATATAGAGGACTTATGTCCAGGACTAAAGAAATGAGTAGAAAGGAGTGAAGAAAAGGGTAAAGGTTTGATAGTGAATTTAATGAAATCTATTCAAATTTGAAAAAGATGTGAAAGAATGTCAGGATAACTACAGTTGAAATCGGTTATAATGACGTCGAAGGGTTTATGGTCGTTATAGCTAATAGACGCACAGACTGGGTTATTGCTTTGTTTTTTGATTTAAAAAAAAAAATCCTATTTGTAAATTACAGAATGTTATAGAGTTAAAACTTCAAAAAGGCGAAAAAACACAGTACACCTACAGTGTGATTTTTTTTCTTGTGATGCAGTTGCTGGCTCACTGCCTACATACAGCACATGGAGGTGGAGGTGGATGCTCTCCTCGTTTCGCGATGTAGAAGGATGCCAATAACGAGCTCGGTCTACGACACTCATCTCACCACATTTAAAGCGCCCAAACCACTCGAAAATCTGTGTGCGGCACATAGGGTCCTCGTAGAAAGATTCCTGAAGCATTTGGTGTGTCTCTGTTGCAGATTTTTTTAGCAGGAAACAAAATTTCACACACACTCTTATTTCTTTTAAAGTTGCCATAACAACTTCGCAGGGGTAACCCGCCAACAGTCAGAGAAACACAATACCGATACCACACCTGCACGTTCAGCTCTACACTGACGCCATCTGCAGAGCTGTTTCACGAATGTGTCTACTAACGCCATCTAGTGTGAGAACCCTGTACTACGTCTACGAAGGGCAGAGCCCTCGGAGTCCAGTTTGTTTTGGGTCCTCCCTCGTACATAGTTTTATACGATAAGTCACAATAAGCGAGGTCGTACTAAACAAATTTTTTTAATATATGTTTACATAGAATTTAGCCAGGACTATTAGATTTTGTTGTTTTAACCAATATGTCGTTAAAAGCGGTGTCGCCGACAATGGTATTCACTGTATTTTAATTGACAAGAGGATTTTAATAATTTAAAGCAGTTATTCCATTCCAAAGATGAAATTGTAGCCACTGGTGTGTTGCTGGTGGCCAAGGAAGGTTGAGTAGTTGGCTGTGGAAATTAGTGGCAAAAGTAGTGGCCGCCCAATAGTCCAGATCTCAATCCGTGTGACTTTTATCTTTGGCGGTACCTAAAGAAAAAAATTTTCCCAAAACGTCCACATGATTTAATGGACCTCAGAAGACTTATTCTTCAAGCTTGCAGTGAAATTACAGAAGACATGTGCCTTAGGGTAATCACCAATTTCAGTATTCGTTTAAAGGAAGTTAGGAAACGAAATGGTGGACATATTGAGCATGTACTGAGTTAGAAGAAATCTCCATGGACGGCTCTTCATTGCAGTATATGTTCCTTTCAGATTGTGTTGGCAATAAAGTTTATATTTAAAAACAAAATGGTAACACATTTCGTGCGCCACCATGTACTTATGGGGTAGGAGGGGGTTAGAGTGGTAGATGCTAGTTGATAGTTGATGACTGAGTGGTACTGGGGGGCAGAGGTAAGGAACCTGCACAAAGAGGAAGCAACCAAGGAAAGTTTGTGTAACTGCGCATAGACATTAAAATGTATTGTGAGGGGTGGGAGTGAGATGAAAAGGGGGGGGGGGTGGAATGCTACATTACTACATTGGGTAGTAAAGAAGAACAGATTTACATAAAGAAACAAGAGTAGGGCTGCAAAAAATTAAAATCTGAGGTAATTTACATATAGTTATAGCACACAGGAAGAAGAATACTATGAAAGTGACTGGTGGTAGTAGGTTGGGGGGGGGGATATGTAAAGTTTACTAAAAACGTAAACAGCTGGTAGTAGGTGGAGAGTCGTGTGTGTGTGTGTGTGTGTGTGTGTGTGTGTGTGTGTGTGTGTGTGTGTGTGTGCGCGTGTGTGCATGTGTGTAAGTAATAGGTCAATATGATGGTGTAACTGTGGAGATAAGGTATGAGTGTGGGTGTGAGCAAAGTTTATGGTTATTAGTTTGGGAGGGTTTTTGTGAAAGAAGGGTAATAGCTGATAATAGTATGGAATTAGTGTGAAGGGATTGGGGGGGGGGGGGTACGTGTGTAGCAGAAATTGGGCAAAGACAAATCCATATGTAATGCACCACAGGTGTTTAGCTCTGTGATTGTTGTTAAAATTACATATGGTCTACCACTATAATGTGGTGTGGCTACCACTTTCAATCTTAAGATAGGCAGAAACATAAGGGAGTAGTTCAGTGTCTGTGTAGAGCTATGGATACAATATATGCAGTATTAGGGTGGGTCAGTCAGAAAAGTTAAAACATGTGTAGTATGTGAAGGAGGCTGAAGTAAAGCAACATAATGAATACCACAGTAACTTATATGAAGAAGAAGAGCTAATCAGTCAATGAGGAACTGTGTGTGTACATCATACCTTGCTTGTGGTTCAGTGAAATTAACTATTGATTTAATTGTATTATTACATCTTTATCAATCTTGACACCCTAAGGAATATGTTTACTCTGAAAGGTACTAGGATGAGTTAAGACTCAAAACAGTAGGAAGAGGAGGGTCTTTTAGGAGGCAACTACACCAGATAAGTGAAGATAGTGTGAGTTATCAGCACACTGGAGAAACCATAGTGATAGATCGGACATTGATTAGTGAGGTATATATAAAGAATTGACCAAAGGTGAACATGTTCAAACAGGTAATATCTGCACTTCATGTTTTACAGAAACAATTACAAATAAGAAGCAACCATTATACTGTATGAAGTGCCCTACATCTTATACCTTTTGCACTATAGTTTGCTATGATTAATAGTATCATATGCGGCTGTCAGGTCAACTACAGCTAGCCCCGTTAATTTTGCCTTTCGAAGCCTTCTTCAATTTGGTTAGATTGAGGACCTGACTGGTGCAAGATTTACCTGGACGAAAGCCAGCCTGCTCTGTCATTGGTTTGGAATCTAGGATGTTTTGTATTTGTTGCAGAATCATTCTTTCGTATATCTTGAAGAGATGGCACAGTAGGGAGATTGGACGATATCTGTATGGCAGGTCACATTTTAGGGATCTTGTGAGAGCGAACACATTTATTGAGGAGGCTTATAAGCCTTGTTTTGTTCTGTGCATATGTCGTCCACTCCTAGGGACTTAGCATTTTTCATGCTATTTATGGCCGTATGTAATTCACTCACTTTGATTGCACTGAGTGAGTTAGATTCATTGTGGACATTTTGTACTAGTTTGGAGCAACTGCATTTTTTTTTTCTCCATGATTCCCATTGAGCAGGAGTTGGTGTGCAACTCGTCAGGGGTTATATTGCCATTTTTTATGTTCTATTGGGTCAACACAGAATTTGTTGATAGTATTCCAGGCCAGCTTACTGCTGTGTGTCATGTCCATTTTCTCTAGGGTTCCCAACCATTTCACTTTTCTGGCTCCAGAAGGGTCGTTCCACATTCTATAGTCACCTCGGTGAAAGGGTTGTCCTCGTTAAGCCGCTTGTACTTCTCCATCGAGCTCCTCAAATCCTCTGTCGTGCCCGGTAGGTATTGTTGTCTACATCCCCTTGGTATACATTTCCTTAAGATCGTTTTAATAAGTTCAATGAGCCCTTCATAGTTATCTGGTATTGGGTCAATCTTGTTAATTTCTTTGTCAATTTGTGAAATCCAACCACCTGGCTTTTTTGAATTTAAATTGTAAATTGCCTTCTAAATGGGATTGTTGGTGTTATGAATGCACTATATACACTGATTCCTATGGGCCGGTGTTGAGTTCTTGTGATCAGACACCATCTTAACACATTTATGTTGGATGTTAGGTGTTGAGAAACAAATATCAGTGTTGTATCATTTTTCCAGGTCTTACTGTTGAAGAAAAAGCAGTTTAGGGTCATTGTTGTTGTGGTCTTCAATCCGGTGACTGGTTTGATGCAGCTCTCCACCCTACTCTGTCTGAGCAAACCTCTTCATCTCCTCATAAGAATGACAACCTACATCCATTTGAATTTGCTTACTATATTCATCTCTTGGTCTCCCTCAGTGATTTTTATCCCCACACACTTCCCTCCAATGCTAAATTCACAATTCCTTGATGTCTAAGAACGTGTCCTATCAATTTGATACCTTCTTTTGGTCAAAGTATGCCAGAAATTTCTTTTTTCCCCAATTCTGATCAGTACCTCCTCATTAGTTACATGATCCACCCACCTAATCTTCAGCATTCTTCTGTAGCACGACATTTCAAAAGCCTCAATCCTCTTCCTGTCCACACTGTTTATCATCCATGTTTCACTCCCATACAAGGCAACACTCCACACAAATGCCTTCAGAAAGGACTTCCCTACACTTAAATTAATATTAGATGTTAACAGATTTCTATTTTTCTAAAATTCTTTCCTTCCCTTTGCCATTATGCATTTTATATCCTCTGTACTGCGACCATCACATGTTATTTTACTACCCAAGTAACAAAACTCATCTACCACCTTTATTGATTCATTACCCAATCTAATTCTTTCAGCATCGCCTGATTTTCTAAGACTGCTTTCCAGTACCCTCATTTTGCTCTTGTTAATCTTCATCTTATATGCTCCTTTCAACACACTGTTTATTCTGTTCAATTGCTCCTCCAGGTCCTTTGCTGTCTCTGACAGAATTACAATGTCATCAGCAAAATGCAAGATTTTTATTTCTTCACCTTGAACTTTAATTCCTTTTCCAAATATCTCCTTGCTTTTCTTTATAGCTTGCTCAATGTACAAATTGAATAGCATTGGAGAAAGACTACAACCCTGTCTTACACCCCTCCCAACCTTTGCATACCTTTCATACCCTTCAACTCTGATAACTGCTGTCTGGTTTTCGTGCCAGTTGTAAATAACCTTCCATTCCCTATATCTTACTCCTGCTAATTTCAGAATTTGAAAGAGTTTATTCCAATCAACATTGTCAAAAGCTTTCTCCAAATCTACAAAAGCTAGAAATGTAGGTTTGCCATCCCCTAATCTATCTTCTAAGATAAGTCAGAAAGTGAGGATTGTCTCCTGTGTTCCTACATTTCTCCTGAACCCAAATTGATCTTCCCCGATGTGGGCTTCTACCAGCTTTTCCATCCTTCTGTAAATATTTTTTTTATGTGGTGTTAAAAGACTGAAGAGTGACTACACAGTCAAATCATACAATAATATCCCCCAAAAAATCAAGAAACATCACATAATTATGGCGACCATGACTGGACACGAAATAGAGAAGAAAACCAGATGAAATTGTGATTAATTTTACGAAAATTTGGTTTATATTGCTTCTGTGGAAGAGAGAGGTTGCCTTGACGACAGAAGTAAACTGTGTCAATAAACGTGAACGTGACTAGCAACAACTAACAAGTCACAAACTCATTAGAAACAAGAACAATTACAATTTATGACAGAAAACGACGCTAACAAACTTCAAAAATGCATTTTGAACTCTTTGTTGAGTTCAGTCATATCAACCAGGAAATACTTAGAGTTTTATAGGCCACAACTATCTTAAGCAGCTGAGATTGGCAGATACAAGATCCAGGAGTGCGGAGTCACGACTATGGCGCAGATTGGGTAGTTGGTGTGTGACGTAACGGGGCAGTGCTAAGTCGTCGCAGAGCAGCAGATGCTGAAAGCCCAACCACGCCGCTACGCCGGGCCGATGCAGCCTGTTGGTGAGCGTAAACATTTCTGCTTTATTGTAGCAGTGTGAGAAGAACCATTATGTTAGTGTAAAAGGAAAGAGTGAATCCAGTGTTTTTTTAATGTACCTAACAAGAAAGATGTTGCGAGAAATGGAGCAGGCACCAGTTTGGTTTTTTAATGTTTCATAGGTAGTTAAATGAAAAACTAGATTTACAATCTAAAGAGTTAAATGAAAAACTGGATTTGCAATGTAAAGAGTTAAAAGATATCTAAGACAGTTATAGTCCACAAAAAACCTCCTACAACATATAAAAAATAATTCATTTGGACATCTTGTCCATCCAAGGTGAGCATGTAGTGTTTGAGACACTACAAACCCCCCCCCCCCTCCCCCTTTCTTAAAGAAAAGATGCCAAATGTGCCAAATGACACCTACACTGCCAATACAATTTCAGGCTTTCACAGCGTACTAAGCATTAACATCTTTAACTTATTAATTTCTCCATCACTGGATGCTTGCTGTTGCCACAACTGTGGTTCAATTTTTAAATGAAACTCCATCTCCAGTTGCATTTATTGGTGCTTTATTTAAGCCCACACTACCGGTTTCGGCGCCAATTACTTGACGTTGCTTTCTCTATGGCATAACGTCTGTCACACTTGAAAACAGCCTAACATAGAGGCCGAAACCGGTAGTGTGGGCTTAAATAAAGCACCAATAAACGCAACTGGAGCTGGACTTTCATTAAAAAAAAAAAAAAAAAACAACTTTCACTTAGTCATCTCACATAAACATCATCTCATTTTATTTATTATTTTTCTTTAAAAGGTAAAATCATTCCTCGACATTTACGGTGATCATTGTCAGAGATGGCTCTGAGAAGTGCCAATTATCATTGCTGTTCTTCATTTCCCCAAGTTTACTTGATTTGTTTTGTCAGGTGGTGAAAGAATTAGCCCTCTCTTTTTAAACGTTTCCAGGGGACACCAGTGATCTTGTATTTCCATGTTCTGTTATCATTTCCATTTGGTTTTTGGTTATATATCGCTTACATGGAGGCTTCTTCCTTGTCCCCCTACATAACAGAAATTGAGCTTTGTTTGCTGTCAGGTTAAGGAGACCTTTCGGTCAAAACTATGTAATTAATACAGACTGTTACACGCATGTAGTGACTGCTCCTTGATGCACTTCTCTTTAACTTCTTTTCAAATGATACACCCACGAATCAGAGGGATGTTGAGGTGGGGTGGCTTGCATGTCTTAACGATACAGATAGCCGTACCATAGGTGCAACTGCGATGGAGGGATTCATAGAGAGATTGAACAAGCATCGCACAAGGTGCACCTGAAAAGTTCGGAGAATGGTCTCACGAAAAATAAGAAACGAGAGTAACCAATGGAATACTTTCATTGCAGTTGAAAGCAATCGCAATTGGCTGCAATACACTTCTGACATGGGTTGTACAGCTATTGGAAACTGTCATCAAACGAATCGCTGAGGGCACCCGCTTTTGGATATTTGCAACCACTCAGACCAGTGTCTACATCCAGTATCTTGGTCAAAATACTGTCAAGCTATTGAGTATCCTGATCCATGCTTGGTTATGGAGTTTTCAGAAAAGGCATAAAATCATTTACTCGTTTTTCACAAAAATAAATAAATGAAGGGAGAGAAAGCTCAGATTAGCAGGTTTTTTCCTCACACTCTGGGAAGGGGGGGGGGGGGCGCATCTGGTTCACACACTTTTTAGTGACTTCTTCAACATCATACACTTGCACTAACATCTCGTGGGTCTCCCTCACCATTTTGCCAAATTTGAAACAAAAGTTGATGTTAATACGTTGCTCCATTGTCCGCTCCACGTAGCAATGACAAAAGAGTTCTCACACTGACCCTGTTAGCTGTGTCGCAGCGTGTACCGCTGCTTCACTGCAATGCTTTGTATGGTAGGGGGTGCTTGTCGACACGTCCCTCGGTGTGTATGCTGGGTACCCCGCCCTCACCATTGCAGTTTGTAAAATAGGGGACCATTCAGCGAACTCTTCAGGCGTATCTTGTAAATACAGGTCAGAAAATGCTGCTCTCACAGGTTCAGTACTGTGTTTATATTTCCATTCTGCACGATTTTGAAGCTTTAAGGGCTAGTGTTAACTGTAATCCAGTGGAATATAGTGATAAGACTGTACGAATGACGAGTACCGCCTCAGCTCTGGAGATACAGCGTCAGCATCAATCGCTCCTCAATGGAAATTACATTGATATTGTTTGTTCGAATTTTCATTCGTTTAGCCATATATTTCATATATATACTGAAGAGTCTGAAGCGACATTTTCAGCTGCCTGAAGAAGTGTTCCGGATATTTTTTGACTTTTTGCCAAACCTGGTGGAAGCGTTCATACTTTGGACATTTTGAATTCATAGGATGCACATAGTACTTTGTCTTATCTTTGTCCTTTACAATAACTGCATCTTTGAAGTGAACAATACTTTGACTGTCGTCAGACGGCCCAGGAAGATTTTTTATGCTTCATCCCACTGCTAGCGATACGAACAGGCCCTCAGGGGGCTCAGCATTAATTTGCCACGAAAAGGCTCGGCGAACCCTGAGCTGGGGGCTGCGTCACGCCAACAGTCCTCCGTACCGTAAGCTCTGTGCGTGCCACCGACCGCCGTGCGGCGCGGTGGTGGAACGTAGTACAGTACAGAGCTCGGGGATCTCGGCTTTATCGCCCGGCTCGTGAGGACGATACAAACTTCTACAAAAAAACAGATCAATCTCAGGTGAGCCACATGCTGAGGAGATGCATAGCTTCTGAGGTGGAACAGTAATTAGCAAGCGACCTCTGGGGAACCTGCCGCACCACCGTGGCATGTGGAGCTCTGTCTGGCTGGACCAATTTTCTCTAGCTGCTCGTCAGACCAAAATGAAACGAACAGTACGTTATGCCAATGGCGTCTCTAAGTGTGGATGAGTAACTTTCAATGTTGAGAAATATAATTCCACATTGTTCCCTACAATGGCAACACCGTCGGGCAATATACAGGAATGAGCCCTACTCTCCCAAATTCCTTGTATGCATCTGAACTGATGAAGTTACTAGTATATCCAAGATGCAAAGTGGGTCAGTCCTGATTGAAGCAGCATCTTCAGCCCAGTTATGGGCTCTGCTGGCCTTTGACGAGCTTGGCGATATTCCTGTTTCCGTCACGCCTCATAAGACTAACATGGTACACCGTGACCTCCAGCTACAGTCTGATGAAGAATTGCGTGACAATCTACAGCGACACGGGTTCACTTCGTCAGACGTGAAAGATCGTAGGGTTGCCACCGGTGCTTTCATCTCAGTCTGTGACGGTGATACATTGCCCGAAAAGGTCAAGGTGACGATTTACCGACATGATGTCCTCCCCCAATGAGGTGCTTTAAGTGCCGGAAATTTGGTCACACTTCTTCGCGATGTACCTCCGGCCTGACGTGCAGGGACTGTGGGCGCCCATCTCAGCCAGACGCTCCATGTACCCCACCTCCCATCTGTGTCAATTACAAAGAGCACCGTGCACCCCGCTCGTCGGACTGCGGACTGTACTGTCCTCCGCAAAGAGCGGAAAATTATGGAAATCGAGGCTGTAGACTGACTGACCTACATAGAAGTGAGGAAAAAATACGAGCGGCTTCATCCTGTAACCGCAGTCTCTTCCTTTCCTGCAGCTGTCTCATCGTGTCCACCCTCTCTGGGGACGGCTGTAACGAAGGTTCGACAATCTTCCGTGGGCCCTAAGGGTGTAACTCTCAGCCTGCCCCCTTGAAGGTTAGGGGCCCTCCTTCTGTTGCTTCCACAACACCACCTGCATAGCTGCCAACTATTACGGATTGTCCGTAATTGTTATGGATCTATCATCTTATTTATGGAGTTACGGGAAGTTCTTAGAAAATTACGGAATTAAGACATTTTAAATATGATGTTTTAAGAAAATCGGAATAGGTACTAATGATAATGCTAGGGAAAGTTTCATTGATCGCAATGATTTTCTTCCTGAGTACATAGAAAAGCTGTAGGAAACGTTAACGATAGCATTTTCACTGCAAAAAGTCCCGCCTGTTGTTCTCCTCCATAGCTACCAAATGAAACTAGAGCTACATAAATTCCTTCGTTCATAACTAGTACTTGGTCTTCCGTCTCAGCTAAACAGTCCACGTGTTTTATCAGGCGTCAGAAGTTAGCCAATTCGTTTTTGAAGAGAAAAGTTTTCACTGTTTTTTCTTTCTTTCTTTCTTTTTTCGCCTTCTTTCATTTTTATAGCAGTGTTGTGCCACTAGAAATAAATATGAGTTATGATATTTCGGCAAAATGTGACATTAATTGGGGTAAGTTGGTTTATTCATTGTTTTAAAAACCAGACCATTTGGTATATAGTGTTACCTGCTAATGATTTTATATTGTTATTTCATAAATGCAAGGAATTGCACACTTATTTCGTTCTTCTGCAACTGTTAACTTTCCTTGAAGACAACTGTTTGAAAATTGCAGGAATGTTTTTATGTCACCCTCGGTATTTACAAAAATAATTGTTTGGGTTATTCCCACTAACCTGATACTGCTCATTTAGAATTCTTTCTTTTCGAGGAATATATTTATGAAAGGAAAGTGTCATAAATATACCATTTAATTGTCTAAATAGGGCTTGTAAAATTTTTCTTGGAAGGACGCACGTATGACCCACAAACCCTCGTCCTCCTCATGGGTCTGTCGAATTATTACTGACAGTCTCTTCTCAAGGTTGGCAACTATGCACCTGTGGGAGCAATTTCCCCCACACCTCTGACGACACCAGTTCCCGACCCCCATCTGGAGAAATAACAGCCTTCTTGCTAGGAAGCGGTCCCTCAGGACAATTCCTTCAAATGTTTCTCCCAGTGAAAAAGGGAATCGCAGCCGATCGAAGAGCTTCCCGATCTACGTCGGTTCCTGAAGTCACTTCAGAGAAGCGTGTGCGGCTGAGCTCCAAATTCTCTTCTGAACCTCCCCGGAGGCAGCATACGGGTGCTCCCGCGGCAGGGAGGAGTGAGGGGAAACGCCGCTTTTATTACTGCCGTCAATGCTGGTAGAGGCACCAGCTCCTAGTCACTCGAGCTGTGGCGGTTACACACGAATGGTCCCGAAGCCAGACAATGGAACTGCTACGGATCTCGCCTTGTGCATGTGCAAATCCTCCTTGAAGGCAACGTCCGCCCTTTGTATTTGTTCTTGGCACATTGAAGATTAATCATAAGCATGTCATATTTGGTAAACGTCTTATAACTATAAATTAAAGATACATCAACCGTAAAAGCCATCAGAAGATCCAATTGTGAATAATAATGAAATCACTTTTCTTCACCTAGCAAGAATAGCCGTGTTGTTAGTAGAGATGGGCAATCTGCTCCTGAACTGATTCAAAGAACCAGATCCTTCTAAGGAGTGAGTGATGGATGAATAAAAAAAAAAAAAGAATGGTAGTTCATTTGATCCGAAAAGTCCCTCTCTTGACAGCAATGAGCTGCTTAAGCACCCCTTGCCACATTCTTCAGAAGTTTTCTAAACCCCTTGCCACATGCTTCAGAAGTTTCCTAAGCTACAAAATAAATGTGCTATAGACCATGTGCAAGTATAAAACGCAAAAAATGAGCGCCTAAACACGTGCAGCGCCTTCGCGCTGCGAGTCGAGAATCGGCGAGTCGCGCAAGCAGCATGTTTCAGTGAGCGCACGGCTCCCCACTACCGATGACTCGCTGCTCTGCACGCCTCCGGCGATCGAGGCGATCCGACCGCCAACTGAGTCTGTGAGTTAGCTGGTTCACCTCTCCCCACCACTCTGCCGACTCCGCTCGCTTGCGGAGCCGCCCGTGTGGCGCGCTGCTCATTATTCCCCCCACTCCTCTGGCTAACCGCATGGTGCCAAACAAAGCGACTCCACGCATTTCTGTTCTCTCGACTCCTGTGTTCTGATAAAGCTTGCAGCTCACTTACAGAAATGATCATCTGAGGCAACAGAAACCGTCATATTCCTATTTCGAATAGTACTCGAGATGAAACGTATTTATTTAATGTTACATGTTTTTTCTTAATAACAGGAAATCTGCAGTCGGTAGTAAAAACGCGTTACAGTACAAAATTAAACTATTCTGCGAAAAAGATCCTACTCCATTTTTCTCGAACACTTGTAGTTTGCATGAAGGGAGCAAGAGAGACAAAGTCTTGTGCAATGTGCATTCTGTTGGTTAAATTTTGTAAGCCCATATCACGCAGTTTCCTGACTTGATAGACGAGTGTCCTGTAACAAATTATGCGTCTTTCATGCATCTACATTATTTTGGCACATTCCAAACAATGACTATATAACCTAATAACAAAGAAAACAACAATGTGCATTAATATTTGAAACCATTCAGTTTTGGGAATGTGTCCATTTGAAATTTTTGCTGCTGGCATCAAATCTTTGACAGTAACAATAAACTTGTTTTCTAAGAGAGGGAGAAAACACTAGGATGTCAAACGAGATGTCTATAATTACGTTTCTGAGTAAAATATCTTGCTATAATGTTTCATTACGAATTTAATGTGTTTGGTACAGTAGGATGTGTGTGTTTGCAATTAAAGATAAACTATATTGGGAAGCACTTAATAAAATAATTCGCATTGATCTGTATAGATAATATATAAAACTTTGCACAAATAACAGGTGAAAGGGTTATAGTTCCAGGAACTAAAAATATAAGGTGGAACGGAAATCTTACCAGCAACTGCAAAACTTAGAATATAGGAGCCCAGAACGCTACCCCTGTACTACGCCGACTGTAAAAGAATCACCGCAGTTATTTACCTAATTATTTCTTTAGCTAAGACTCTATTCGAACTTAATCAATTATTGATGGTTTGTACTCACAAAAGAAAAACTCATTGACGACATAGTCGAAAGTATCTGTACTCGTCGTCGTATTTTCGAAGAATTTGGCTAGAGATTTTATGTCTTTTTTTCGTACTTGAAGTTACAAATGAAATAGTTCTAGCGGCCATCTTGTAGCGAGAAGCTGTCGCGCTCACGTATGTCGCTGCTTGTAGCTGCCGTGACGCATCGCTGAATATTGCGCACTGTCGCTCGCTTTTTGTCGCTCACATGGTACACGGCCTTATTGCGCACGGCTATTCCGCTGCGGCAGTTGCCACGTTCTGCACGGAACTCTCGCAATATATCGCATTTCATTCAACTCGCTTAAACTACTCACTGTATAAATACGGAACTAGTATTTTTATTCTGCAAAATATTGTATGTTTTTTAATGAAAGTATAAAAATATAAAAATAATAATTTCTTCTTTTTCCAATTATTTCACCTGCAAAAATATTTAAATTCTGTTATAAATGTTTAATTTTTAATGTAGGTGTAACTAACAAATTTTAATTCTCGAAACTACTGACTTACAATAAAATTATTACTCTTCTTTCTTCTTTCACAATATGGCCAAATCAGATAAAAGCATAGTGACAAAACAGCAATGTGACATTGTTTTACGTTTTTTATCAGTTGGTGAGTTGGTGAACCATGAAAAAGAACTAGTTCATCCCAGTGAATGACTATTTTTGATCCGATCTCTGAAAAGATCGGTTTTGCCCATCTCTAGTTGTTAGAGGCATCGTGCTGCATCGTCAAAGGTAGTGGGTTGGAGACCAACTGCAAGCAATTTTTTCCCAATCCTTTTTTGTAACAAATATTTAACTCCAAAATTGGACTTTCACTCTTCAGCGGAGCGTGCACTGTTATGAACTATCCTGCCAGATTAAAACTGTGTGCCAGAACCACGACTCGAACCTGGGACCTTTGACTTTTGCGGGCAAGCGTTCTACCACTGAGCTATCCCGACATGACTCACGGTCCATCCTCCCAATTTTACTTCCGCCAGTACCTCGCCTCCTACTTTCCAAACTTCACAGAAGTTCTCCTGCGAACCTTGCAAGACTAGCACTCCTGGAAGAAAGAATATGGTGAAGACATGGCTTAGCTAAAGGATGTTTCCGATGCAGAGTGAAAGTTTCATTCTCAAAACATCCCTTAGCGTGTGGCTAAGCCACGTCTCCACTAGAGGCCATCATACGCGGCCTGGCTACCGCTCGTTTTCGCTAGTGAGACCGCCGCATACGGGCTTTGGCAGTGCTGGGTATGCAGTCTCGGGAGCGAAGCGACTCGGTACTCCCAACTGGCATGTAGGACAGCCAACGCAGTGTGCATGCGCCCGGTCAGCCCTCACGCGTCTAAATTATTGCGCCTGTCCGGCACACGTCTACATTAAGGCTGCGTTCATACTGCCAGCTGGGCCGAGACGGAAGGGAGAAAATCCATGTTCCGATTTTCTCAATTAAAATAATGTTGACAGTATATAAGACCATCTCACAATGTTTTATGTATGAATTTTTTCCTTACAAGCTTTGTCTTATGTGTAAAATAAGAAAATGTCAGCTTTTCATTCCCCCTGAGTTTTTAGTTTCGTAACGCTCCTCACTCGATTTTTATGAAAGTATGCAGTTAAAAAATGTGATTTTTGGACTTACGATAGTCCATTATCTAAGCTTTTGAATAAATCATTCACCTTTTCATAATACATAAGTAGTTTTCAAATGACAATATTTGTCAAGTGCATGTGATTGATTTACAAATTGTGTATTGAAAAAGTTTGATAGCTAGCAGCTTAGTGTTCTATGTATTTTAGACCATAGATTACGGCAAGTGAAATGGAGCTAAAAAATTGAGAAGTTTTTGAAATGGTAGTCACATTGATATCTACCTATTTTCACAAGTAATTGCGAGTTATCTGAAGGGCGTGATGCCGCGACCACAAGCCTACAAACTCGGTGTGTATTGAGTGTAGCGTGAGACACTGCAGTGCCGAAAAAATTATTTGCTGGCCACGTATGTTTGTCTCTCATGATGTATTAATAATCCATAACCAGAAAATAACTATACACTAATATTTCTTGGATAGCAACCGATTACAATGTCCAAAGATCTGCTATGGTTTTCTGTAAGGTAATACTTCACTTAATAAGAGGTATACAGCTAGTTTGTTGACCACATCGTACAATTTATGGAATAAATATTTCATGTTTCTAGCTACAAGAGAAGAATAAATTAATGTAAAATTCAAATGTACTGTTGATGGACTGAATTTTTTTTTCTGAAATTCTACTTAATGACTTTCTAGTTGGAGATAATAAACAGAAGCAGCCCAAAAATATACTTACATTTATTGATGCATCTACACCTCCTAAGATGACTATTACACTATTTATCCTTCTTTTAATTTTCGGCCGGTTGCGGTGGCCAAGGAGACTAAGGCGCTCCAGTCACGGTCTGCACGGCCACTACGGTCGGGGGTTCGAGTCCCCCCTCGGGCATGGATATTTGTGCCGTCCTAGTTCGTAAGTAGCTTGTAAGTTTAGGGACTGATGACCCCATAGTTAAGTCCCATAGACTTTACAAACATTTGATTTTAATTTTCGCTTTGTATCTCTCAGATAATGTTGTACCACAAGGTGAAACAAATTGTATACAGTGTCTCACATAAAAGCGCTATCCCTCATGCATGAGACTGAAGTAGGAATGGACTAAGTAAAAAGGAGTGTGTTGTGATGCAGGGAATGGTACTTGAATCTCAATGTATCCAAGTTTAATGTGCTACTAATACACAGAAAGAAAGATCCTGTATCATTTAGCTACACTATAGCAGGTCAGCAACTGGAAGCAGTTAATTCCATAAATTATCTTGGAGTACGCATTTAAAATGGAACGGCCATATAAAATCAATCGTTGGTAGCATATGCCAGATATAGATTCATTGGAAGAATCCTAAGGAAGTTCAGTCCGAAAACAAAGTAGTAGTTTACAGTACACTTGTTCCCCCACTGCTTGAATACTGCTCACCAGTGTGGGATCCGTACCAGGTGGGGTTGATAGAGGAGGTAGAGAAGCACGCTTTGTACAGGATCATTTGGTAATCGTAAAAGCGTTACAGAGATGATCGATAAACTCCAGTGGAAGACTCTGCAGGAAAGACGCTCTGTCGCTCGGTACGGGCTTTTGTCGAAGTTTCGAGAACTTACCTTTACTGAGGAGTTTAGCAGTAAATTGCTCCCTGCTACGTATATCTTGCTAAACGATAACGAGGATAAAATCAGAAAGATTAGAGCCCACACAGAGGCATACCGACAATCTTTCTTTCCGCAAACAATACGTGACTGGAATAGGAGGGAGAACCAATAATGGTACTCAAGGTACCCACCGCCACACACCATCGGGTGGCTTGCGGAGTATGGGTGTAGGTGTAGATGTAGAAAACACTATCAAAATTATCGCATTCTGAAACTTAACACTCTCTCTCTCTCTCTCTCGCAAGTATCCACCATTACAATTTTAGACACTGAAAATCATTCTTTTCCAAATGTTCCACGTCTTCATAACTTCTAACTGACATATGTGAAACTTGTAAATACTGATGATTACCTCAAAGTATGTGACATGCTAATAGTCACAGTTTATAAACAGGTATATTATTTATTTGTAGCTATACGTTCACTTATTCAAACTAGTAGGTAACTGCCAGAATATGTCGGTATATAGGGCTACAATTCTTCTGAGAAGAAGGCTCTCCTAAAATGGTTAATTAACTGCAGTCAGAAACGTTCAGACAATATCTTTATACAGCAGCAGATCATGAAGCAGTGGTCGAGTATCTGCGATTCTCGTTAGGAGCCGAAGTTTCCAGGTGAATGAATTGTTAAAGATTTTCTTCCACGACTAAGAGTATTACTAACCACCGTAAATGAACCTTTGTTGTTCGTAACATTATTCTGTTACTTGAAGAGCTATGCTGCAACGTGCGATGCCGTTCCTGATCGGGGATTCGAATCCTCCCTCGGGCATGGATGTTTGTGTTGTCTTTAGTATACGTTAATCATCATTTGGTTGTCTGCTCTGCGGCAAGTTTAGCCTGCACAGCCCTCCGTGCTTCTGTCTTTTGAAATTATCTTCATTGTTTGGTACCCTCCTAGTGGCTTGCTGATGTCATCCAGCATCTGATACCTTCTTCTGCCCCTCCCTCTCTATCCTGGAACGCAACCTTCAAAGAACGTTCAAATGTTTGTAGAGCTTAAGGGACTTAACTGCGAGGTCATTCCTTCATTCTTTGTTTAAACCACTAGTTAGGAGTCTTCTTTGCTTCTGAAACGCTTCTTTCGCCAGAGACATTCTCACTTTGACATCTTGTTGGCAGTTCATATCTTCCTTAATCCAACTCCCCAAATACTTGAATGCTGTCACCTGTTCTATGGCTTCTGACTCCAACTTAATTTTCACTTTCCTTTTCTTGAAACCTATGATTGTTTTAAGTTTTATTTTTATTAATTTTTGTGCCATATGCTGTACAGGCTTCACTCAGGACATTTAGCATTTGAGTCAGTGTATCTTTATTTTCAGCAAGGATGACCATGTCATCAGCAAATCTTATACATTCAATTTTCCGCCTACCTATCCTTACGCCTCTTCTCCCATCCAAACAGCTCTCCAGTACTTCCTCCAGATAAAGGTTAAATAAAACTGGCGAAAGACAATGCCTTGTCTGATACCTCTCCTAGTCACGCTGTCTTCAGAGTTCCCGTTACCTATCTGTACTCGTGCCTTCCGATTCTGGTACAGACTTGCAATTAATCTTCTCTCCTTCCACTCTACTCCCATCCTTCTCAAGATGTCTAACATCTTATCCCACTGCACTCCATCAAATTCTTTTTCGGCAGCCGGAGATGACGATTGTGTGACTGTGTTGTGTGCCTGTGTGTGTACGCGTTGTACGTCTTTTGTATGTGCCTGTCGCAGCTCATCGTCACGTCTTTGCGGCGAGTTGTAAACTGTCTTATTAGTGTATTAATTCACTTTGACTTTCCATTATTAGTTTTTATAAGTAATTTGTAAGTTTAGGGACTGATGACCCGGTAGTTAAGTCCCATAAGCTTAACAAACATTTGAACATTTTCTTCCTTGTCAGCATCGTTTGCAGGTAAGAGATTTCCGGATAACATTTTTGATAGCTGCTATGATTGATAAGCTGCTAAAAATGATGGTGTTTTGAATGTGCCACTCACCTCCAGACAGACATTCAGTGCACAGCCGCCCAGCCGCTGTCGCACATCGGGGGTCTCGTGACTCTCTTATTACACCGAGTGATCAAAAAGTCAGTATAAATTTGAAAAATTGATAAATCACAGAGTAATGTAGATAGAGAGGTAAAAATTGACTCACATTTGTAATGACATGGGGTTTTATTAGAACAAAGTGAAAAAAGTTCAAAAATGTCTGACAGATAACGCTTTATCTGATCAGAAAAGCAATATTCAGCATAACAAATCAAGACAAAGCAAAGATGATGACCTTTACAGGAAATGTTCAATATGTTCACCCTCATTCCTCAACAATAGCTGTAGTCGAGGAATAATGTTGTGAACAGCACTGTAAAGCATGTCCGGAGTTACGGTGAGGCATTGGTGCCGGATGTTGTCTTTCAGCATCCCTAGAGATGTCGGTCGATCACGATACACTTGCGACTTCAGGTAACCCCAAAGCCAATAATCGCATGGACTGAGGTTTGGGGACCTGGGAGGCCAAGCGTGACGAAAGTGGCCGCTGAGCACACGATCGTCACCAAACGACTCGCGCAAGAGATCTTTCACGTGTCTAGCAATATGGGGTGGACCGCCATACTGCATAAAAATTGTACGTTCCAGCAGGTGTTTATCAGCTAGCCTGGGAATGATGCGATCCTGTAACAGGCCTTTGAGAGATCACAAATAATCCCTACTGGTGATGCAACAATAAACAACAAAGTGAAGTCACTGCCACCTGTAATGACTGAGCCCACTCGTCTTGCACAAAGGCAAAGATACAGAGACAGGAAACGCGCCTCCCGTTTGCTGCAGTCCCTCAAACATGTGGTCGTTCTGTGACTTCCCACTGCCACCTCATAGGTCTGCATAAAACCGAAAGCCGCACAGATATTAGGCTTGAACTGACTCCCATGTGTATGTGAATGTCACTTTCTAGTGATTTAACTCAATATACCTTGTCTTAAAATGCTTGTATTGGAAATATCTTTAATGCAATGTTTCATTTTCCCTCCAAACATTCACAATAAGGAAGATTAAAATATGAAATCCGTCAAATACAGCACATTACCTTGAACTCAAGATTAAGCAGCGTAATGTATGGGTAAAAAAATGTATGGGTAAATGTATGGGTAAAAAAATGACCCACCCGGTACTAATGGTATAAGAAATAAATTTTTCGTATTTCTAGGTGGCCTAGAGGAATGGAATTTTGGTCTATAAATGATTAAAAGTCACGAGCGGGTTTGCTCCTACTATGAATATGGTGGCAGTAAGGGCTCCCAGAACACCCGTACGGCTCAAAAATGATGCACATGGTACTTCTGAGTTACAGTACTACTACAAATCGAGTTGTGAATACCAACTATATCGTCGCAGTTTATTTTTGTAACTTCTTCTACTTGCTCGGCTACCATTAACCAGACGTTTTCAATTGGTGAGAGATCCGGAGAATGTGCTGGCTAGCGCAGCAGTCGAACATTTTCTGTATCCAGAAAAGCCCGTACAGGACCTGCAACATGCGGTCGTGCATTGTCCTGCTGAAATGTAGGGTTTCGCAGGGATGGAGTGGAGGGTAGAGCCATGGGTTGCAACACATCTGAAATGTAACGGCCACTGTTCAAAGTGCCATCGATGCGAACAAGAGGTGACTGAGACATGTAACCAATGGCACCCTATACCATAATGCCGGGTGATAAGCTAGTACGGCAATTTCGAATACAGGCTTCCCACTGTATGTTCAACGCGATGTCGCCAAACACAGATGCGACCATCATGATGCTGTAAACAAAACCTGCATTCATCCGAAAAAAAAGGACAATTTGCCATTCATGCACGCAGGTACATTGTTGCGTTCAACATTGCAGGCGCTCCTGTCTGTGATGCAGCGTCAAGGGTAACTGCAGCCATGGTCTCCGAGCTGATAGTCCGCTCTGCTGCAAACCTCATCGAACTGATTGTGCAGATGGTTGTTGTCTTGCAAAAGTCCCCATCTGTTGACTCAGGGTTCGAGACGTGGCTGCACAATCCGTTACAGCCATGTGGATAAGATGCCTGTCATCTCGACTGCTAGTGATACAAGGCCATTGGGATCCTGCACGGCATTCTGTATTGCCCTCCTGAACCCACCGATTCCATATTCTGCTAACAGTCAATGCGAGCAGCAATGTCGCGATACGATAAACTCCAATCCCGATAGGCTAAAATCTGACCTTTATCAAATTCGGAAACGTCATAGTACGCGTTTCCCCTCTTCACAACAATGTTTCACCAGACAACGCTGGTCAGCTGCTGTGTGAATGCTCTGCAAAGCTAATCATTTGCATATCACAGCATCTTCTTCCTGTCCATTAAATTTTCTTGACCAGGAGTGTACTTATACTAATATTGGATATCAAGAAATGTCTGTTCATTTTTTGTCAATTTTTCAGCTGCTCATGTGGGTTTTCCGTATCTTTGTCTGTAAACCATCCCTGTATTAAACTAAACAAACAAATAATAATTATTGAACTCGACCGAGCCATTTCTGAGTTGTTGTGAGACTGATACAAGGATATTTTTTTAAATTTTATTTATTTATTTTTTCATATGAAGATCACTAATGTTCTCCATTATCATTACAGGATTTCGAGGATAAGTCGGAATGGAGAAGTAGTGGCAGAGCACGAAAAAGGTATTCTACACGTTATTTAGGATATTATACAAGGACAGGCTCCTACAAAGCATACGGAGGGAGCGTCCCGTTGCACACAGGGCCGTCTGCACCCTGCCCGGCACTGCACCTGCTCCGTATGTCCAGTAGCAGCCTATCGTCCTCACCTCATAATAATGTTCTTATTCCAGTCTTGACTTAATACTGTTTAGCTTTTTGTATTTGTTATCTTTAATTGCGTGCACTCTTACTTTGCATCTGAATGTTGTTGTAAAAGTGACTGTATCCACATAAGCACACAATTACTATTGACCGGTGACTGTAATGGTCTCACGGTTCCTCTAAGTTGGCTATATTCCATCGACAGCAAGCATTCTCCGAACTTACCAATGGCTACAGTTATAGGTACAACCTGTACCACAGTTTTACAGAGTTTGGGAAAAAGCAACCGTTTCTTCCTTCAGCTATGATAAAGCTGGGAGTAGGTTTCATTTCTCTTTAATATAGACTGAAGAGTCAAAGAAACTGCTATACTTATGCAACCATAGAGATACGTACACTCAGTCGCAAAAGTATTCGGACAGCAGTTTGAACAAATACAGAAATTGCACTTTGTAATGTATTTGGGACTCAGGATATGATGTCGCAATGTGAAACAAGCGTCAAATATGAAGAATTGTTGTTGGACGTGTATCTGTTATATAATATTTCCTGAAAACTGCATGGGAAGGTGCAACAAAAGTATTCGGACAAAGGCGGACAATGTGAGAGAATAGTTGATTCTGAGACGCACAGAGGGTGAAGCTACTGCACCGAGTCCGACATTTCCGCGAGACGATAGCGATGATTAGTAAACACGTATCGCGAGCCTGCGCAGGTTGCCGATGGGACGCAGAGGGAAGTGTCCTATGTTCGGGCAAAGGCAACTTGTCATTTATCATCACGCGAAGGGGAAAACCTGCAGGGAAATTGCCGCAATAGTGAATATGAAGAAAAGTACAGTTCATGACATTATTAAATGGTTCGAGAAAGAAGACCGATTGGAATTCCGTTGCAGTACAGGACAACCACGGACATTTTCACAGAGAGATGAACGTGTGATTGTACGAAAGGTACAACAGAATCCGAAAATATTTGCCACATGAATTGCAAGTGCGTTAGAGGGAGACCTTGGTATAAAAGTTCATCCCGAAACCGTGCGGAGAGTACTAAGACGATCGCAGTACTGTGGTCGAGTGGCACGCCAAAAGCCATTCACAAATGCAGTGAACCAGAAGAAACGTATGCAGTTTGCAAGGGAATACGCCGAATACGATCAGGCTTGTTGGAATCGGGTGATATTTTGCGCCAAATGAAAATTTACATTATGGCAAAGCAACGGAAAAGCATACGTGTGGCGAAAGACCAATGAAGACCTGAATCCCAGGAAACTCAAACCAGCAGTAAAGTTTGGAGGTGGTAGCATCACTGTGTGGGGATGCATGTCCGGCAATGGTATGGGTTATTTAGTGTTCATTGATGATACAATGAAGAAGGAAGCGTATTTGAATATACTGCGAAGACATTTGAAGCAGAGTGCACGACATCTAGGTATTGCGAACAACTTTCATTTTTATCAGGATAATGATCCCAAGCACACCGCGCATATTGTACAAATGTGGTGGCTCTTCAATTGCCCGAAAGTATTGCACCCCCTCCCCCTCTCCAGTCACGAGACCTTCACCCAATCGAACATTTGTGGGATAAATTGAAATGGATCCTCTGCGTGGACAACATCTATACGAAGGAGACCTCAAAAGAGAAACTGCACCAAGATTGGGCAAACATAGGCCCAGATTTCACAAAAAAACTCATTGAAAGTATGCCTAGTAGATTGGAGGAGGTATTGAAAATGAAAGGTGGACTCACAAGGTATTGACATTTTCGTCGTACAACTTGTGTCCGAATACTTTTGTAGCAGCAGGGTGTGCAGGTTGTTTCATTTTGGTTGTTAATTTTTCTGTTATTTATGTTTTGGAAACGAAATAATACAATAATTCTTTTGTAAATAATGTTGTTATGCATATATCTTGCTAATAAATATGTTTGGGTTTCATAGTCAGTGTTTCTGGAGTACTCATTGTGAAACTTCCCACTGTCCGAATACTTTTGTGACTGAGTGTATGTTTACACCAGCATTGCCAACGTGATGGATTGCCTGTCAAATTTGACGGAATTTCAAGTTGTAAGGCGGATAAAATTTAGCTTTGACAGTTGGTGGATTATTTGAGCGATATTATTGGATTTTTTTTTTTTTTTTCTTTTTTACATATATAACTGGTTTAATATAATGGTTTTTATACAAGTTGAATATAACTCTTCATTGCCTTCAGAGTTTGAAAGAGTGTATTCCAGCCAACATTGTGAAAAGCTTTTTCCATACGTTGCTTGCTGTGGCCATTTTGAGCAGCAGCTGAATTGTATTTCACTGTAAGGTTTTAAAAATAAACGCCTTTTGCTACTGCGAATGGTTTTATTTTGTGCTCAGAAAGCCAAGCAAACAGCACAAAAAGTATGGTTAAAATTGGAAATCAAAGCCTTGTACTCAAAGAAACAAACTTTATCTCGAAAATTATTCAACACACAGGTACAGCTAGCAAATAACATTAACAATGCAGCTGTTTTCTCAGATCTGGTCAACAAGGTCGAAAGCTACACAGACACTGCTGTAAAAGAAATTGCGGAAAAACACAAGAAGAAGATAACACAGCTCATAAGACAACAAACACTCCACAAAAATGATAACCATAAACAACCAAGACACACACATCAATTTTACCCAAGACTAATGAACCTCACAAAGACACAACTAAATGAAAATGAGAAAGAGCTGTTAGAAAAAGGATTGAAGTACAATATTAACACAAACATAAATGAAGAATACATAGAAGACCTGATAATACAATCAGAAGCTGTTTTAAAACGTGAAGAAAGAAATGAAAACAACAATGTAAACACTGGGTTAGCGAGGGAACTTATAAAAAACGAAATACATAAAATCATAACAGACATGAAACAACAGAACAACAAAAACAAAAAAAGTCCTGATTCTATAACACTCAAAAACCTAAAGAGAAAACTCCAAGAGGAAAACGTCATAATTTCCAAAGCAGATAAGGGAGGCACAATCGTTTTGATGGACAAACAACAGTACATTGAGAAAACAAATGATCTCATCTCTCAAAGTAATGTTAAAAAATTAAAATCAGACCCAACAAACAGATTTCAGACAAAAGTAAAAAACACCTTAAAAGATATAGACTACACATTGGATGACACAGAAAAAAGAAAATTAATTCAGAATAATCCCACAGCACCAACCCTCCGATGCCAACCAAAGGTACATAAACCAAATATCCCGTTACGGCCCATTGTGAATTTCAAAAATGCTCCCACTTATAAACTTGCAAGACACATGATGAAAGTACTATCAGAAACCTATCAAATGAAAGATGACAAAACCATCAACACCACCTCACACTTAATACGACTCATAAAAGATACAAGAATCCCAGACTCAGCTACCCTTCTTTCCTTTGACATAGAAAATATGTACACTAACATACCAGTAGATGAAACAATAACTATCATAGAACAAAATCTAAAAGAAAACAGTCAACTACCAGATGAACACATAAAAGAGATATACTCATTGCTAAAATTGATAACCGAACAAAACTATTTTCAATTTAATAATGAACATTACCTACAAGAAGAAGGCTTACCCATGGGATCACCAGTGTCAGGTACCCTAGCCAATATTTTCATGAACCATGTAGAAAGCATGATTTTTAAAAAAGTAACCACAAAAAACTATAAAATACTCTACTGGATAAGGTACATGGATGACATCCTCTGCCTAATTGATGAACCTCCGGAAAGAATAGACCAGCTCCATACAGATTTAAACACTATACACAAAAAAATAAAATTCACAATAGAAAAAGAACATAACAACCAAATAAACTTCTTGGATATAACCATCAAAAAGGAAAACAACAAGCATACCTTTGACATTTACCGTAAACCGACAACAACTGATACAATTATACACCAGACCTCCAATCACCCACATGCACAAAAACAATCAGCAATCAGATACATGCTCCACAGACTCAACACAGTACCACTCAACAAAGAAAATTACCAAAAGGAACTAGACATCATCACACAAATAGCAACAAACAATGGATACGATGGTAATATAGTAGAAAAATTAAACAAAAAAATTAAAAAACAGATACGGGCAAAAAACACCAAACGTACAGACCCCCAGACAACAACACAGCAAAGCAGCACAAAAACACACACAACACAAACTGCAGTACAAAGAACACATGAAAGCAAAAAAGAAAATTCAAGATGGTACACAATGACATACAAACACAAACTAACACATAAAATAATAAATATTTTCAAAAGACAAGGCATAAAAATAGCTCTCAAAACAGATAACCCAATCCAAAAATATATCCCAAAAATCAAAACAGACACAGATATCTACCAAAGAGCTGGAATATACCAACTACAATGCAACTCATGTGATGGAAGGTATGTAGGACAAACCAGCAGAACATTCGATACCCGATACAAGGAACACATCAGGGCATGGAAATACGGAACAAACCACTCCACTTTTGCAGAACATCTAATAGCATATAACCACAAACCCACCACAATAGAAAAAGACATGAAGGTAATTAGAATAAATAATGAAAAACATCTCCTAACATTACAAGAAAATTATCACATATATAAAACAAAAGCTGAGAAAAAGATGCTACTAAATGACCAAATAAACCTGACCAATCAATCATTGTTCTCACTGATTGACCATATGATAGACACAAATCCCAACACATAATCACAACCCCCCACCACACACACACACACACACACACACACACACACACACACACACAGAAAGAAAGAAAAGAAAAAAAAAAAAAAAAAAAAAAAAAAAAAAAAAAAAAAAACCCTCCTACCCACACACACACACACACACACACACACACACACAAAGATACCTTCAAACATTTTCAATGAAACAGTTGAATTTCAAATAAGCTAAGGTTGGCAACACTACAAAACAAACAGCAGTAGACACAGTATGGCAGCAGGTGACAGCAGAATCAGAAAACTGCGATGTGTTTCGAAAAACAGTGTAACATTTCGACCTGGTTGCCAGAATAAGACTGAAGTGGAGTAGCAAGTGCTGTAAGTACACCATTTTATTCCAAAAAACGAACTGTTTTAAATCAGAAATGAAATGTTTTAGATATGTAAGAGACCTAACCTATATGTATAAACAAAAAGATGTAAATATTTCAGGACACCCACTTATGATGCCTTGAGAGAAAGGCGAAACACGTATGGGTGATTTAAAAATATAAAAATAAAACCATTCGCAGTAGCAAAAGGCGTTTATTTTTAAAACCTTACAGTGAAATAGCTTTTTCCATATCCACAAGTGCTAAAAATGTAGGTTTCCCTTTCCTTAATCTGTCTTTTAAGATAAGTCTTAATGTGAGTATTGCCTTGTGTGTTCCTACATTTCTCCAAAATCCAAATTGATCTTCCCCAAGGTCGGATTCCACCAGTTTTTCCATTTTTATTGAAATAATTCTTTTTAGTATTTTGCAACCATTACTTTATTAAACTGATAGTTCTGTAATTTTCACATTTATCAGCACTTGCTTTCTTAGGAATTGGTATCACTATATGCTTCTTGAAGTCTGTGGAGCTTTCTCCTCTTTGCTTAGTACTGGTTTTCTGTCTGAGTTCTTAATACGCATACAGCTGATTTTCTTGTCTCCAAATATCTATTTTATTTTCCTGTAGGCAGTATCTATCTTTCCCCTGGTTATACATTCTACTATGGTTCTGCATTTGTCCTCTAGCTACTCCTGCATAGCCAGTCTGCACTTCCTGTCAATCTCATTTTTCAGATGTTTGTAGTCCCTTTTGCCTGCTTCACTTGATGCATTGTTATATTTCATCAGTTAAGTATCTCCTGTGTTATCCAAGGATTTGTATTAGGCCTTGTCCTTTTGCCTATATGATCCTCTGCGGCATTCACTACCTCTGAGCTAGCCATTTTTCTTCTACTGTATTACTTTTCCCCATTTCAGCCAATCCTTACTTAATGCTCCCTCTGAAACTCTCAACCACAACTCTCGACCACCACTGGTTCCTTCAATTTGTCCAGGTTCCATCTCCTAACTTTTCTACCTTTCTGCAGTCTCTTAAATTTTAATCTGCAGTTCATAACCAATAAGTTATGGTCGGAGTATATATTTGCCCCTGGATATGTCTTATAGTTTAAAACATGGTTTCTAAATCTATTCCTTAACATTGTAAAGTCAATCTTGTACCATCTAGTGTCTCATTGTCTCTACCAAGTGTACAACCTTCTTACTTGATGATTAAACCAAGTGTTGATGATTATTAAATTGTGCTTTGCACAAAATTCTACCAAGCAATCTCCTCTTTCATTTCTTTTCCCTAGCCATAATCACATACATTTCCTTTTCTTCCTTTTTCTGCTACCGAGTTCCAGTCCCACATCACAATCAAGTTTTCAACTCCTTTAACGGTCTGAATAATATCTTTAATCTCCTCATATATTTCTTCGAACTCCTTGTTGGCACTGCTAGTTGGCATATAAACTTGCACCACTGTGGTCGGTGTTGGCTTTGTGTCTATTTTTGCTACAATAATGCGTTCACTATGCTGTTCATAGTAACTTATCCGCATCCCTATTTTCATATTCATTATCAGACCTACTCCTGCGTTACCACCAACTGATTTTGTATTTGTAACCGTGTACTCACCTGACCAAAAATCCTGCCACTAAACGTCACTAATCCCTACTGTATCTATCTTTAACCTATCCATTTCTCGTTTCAAATTTTCTAACTTACCTATGTGATTAAGGTTTAGAACATTCCACGCTCCAATCTGTAGAATGCCTGTTTTGTTTTTCTTGATGATGATGATATCCTCCTGAGTAGATCCAAATGGGGGACTATTTTACTTCCGGAATATTTTACCCGAGAGGATGCCATCATATATTCATCCAGTAGAGCTGCATATCCTAGGAAGGATTTACGAGTGTAGTTTCCCCTTGCTTTCAGCCATTCACAGTAACTGTATGGCAAAGCCACATTACCTGATGTTACAAGGCCAGCTCACAAGAAGAGGACGCCTACTCGTCATCGCCGAGTGCAGGTCTTCACGACTCCAATAAAAATAACAGCTCAAGTGGACCAAGGACTTTCATTCAGACTCTTACAATTTTATCATCTAATTTTTAACTGTGTGAAAGTTTCTTAAATATGTATAAATATTGTAGCTGTGGTTGCCCGTCATACAAAGTTCTTTGTGTCATCTCCGAATTCGTCCAAATTAATGGAAACGCACACTACTGGCCATTAAAATTGCTACACCAATGCAGATGATAAACGGGTAGTTATCGGATAAATATATTATACTAGAACTGACATGTGATTACATTTTCAGGCAATTTGGGTGCATAGATCCTGAGAAATCAACCTCTGACTGTATTAACGGCCTTGATACACCTGGGCATTGAGTCAGAGATTGAATGGTGTGTCAGGTACAGATGTCCATGCAGCTTCAACACGATATCACAGTACATCAAGAGTAGTGACTGGCGTATTGTGACGAGCCAGTTGCTCGGCCACCATTGACCAGATGTTTTCAGTTGCTGAGAGATCTGGAGAATGTGCTGGCCAGGGCAGCAGTCGAACATTTTCCGTATCCAGAAAGGCCCGTACAGGACCTGCAACATATGGTTGTGCTTTATCCTGCTGAAATGTAGGTTTTCACAGGGATCGAGTGAAGGGTAGAGTCACGGGTCGTAACACATCTGAAATGTAACGGCCACTGTTACAAGTGCCGTCGATGCGAACAAGAGGTGACCGAGACATGTAACCAATGGCACCCCATACCATCACGCTGGGTGATATGCCAGTATGGCGATGACTAATACACAGTTCCAGTGTGCGTTCACCGCCAAACACAGATGTGACCATCATGATGCTGTAAACAGAACCTGGATTCACCCAAGAAAATGACTTTTACAATTCGTGCACCCAGGCTTGTCATTGCATACATCATTGCAGGTGCTCCTGTCTGTGATGCAGCATCAAGAGTAATCGCAGCCATGGTCTCCGAATTGATAGTCCATGCTGCTGCAAACATCGTCGAACTGTTTGTGCAGATGGTTGTTGTCTTGCAAACATCCCCATTTGTTGACTCAGGGGTTGAGATGTGGCTGTACAATCCATTACAGCCATGCAGATAAGATGCCTGTCATCTCGACTGCTAGTGACATGAGGCTGTTGGGATGCAGCACAGCATTCTGTATAGCCCTCGTGAACCTAGCGATTCCATATTCTGCTAACAGTCATTGGATTGTGACCAACGCCAGCAGCAATCGTGGTAGGCTACAATTCAACCTTTATCAAAATCGGAAACGTGATGGTACGATTTCTCCTCCTTACACGAGGCATCACAACAACGTTTCACCAGGCAACATTGATCAACTGCTGTGTATGTTTGAGAAATCGGTTGGAAACTTTCCTCATGTTAGCACGTTGTAGGTGTCGCCACCGGCGCCAACCTTGTGCGAATGCTCTGAAAAGCTAATCATTTGCATATCACAGCATCTTCTTCCTGTCAGTTACATTTCGCATCTATAGCACGTCATCTTCGAGGTGTATCAATTTTAATAAGCAGGATTGTACATCTACATCCATATCCATGGGCAGATCCAGGACATCCTGAGGGGGGGGGGGGGGGCAATTCTCATGGCCAGGTAAACCCTGGCTCAGTAGAAAGACCCTAGTACCTGCCACCCATTTTTAACCCATGCCTAATCAATTCTCACAGTTTTGGAGACTCAGTGCAGTGATAGCTTCCCATTCTAAAAGTAAAAATGAAAGAGAGTGTTCTGTCAATAAAACGCAGACTCTGGTTCGCCTTTCCTAAGACATTATATACATGTTCTTTCCAGTTTGTCTCATGTAATAGGTATTTAGTGGTGTTTACGGCCTTCACTTTTGATTGACTTATCTTGTAAACACAGTTTAACGGATTTCTTTTAGTACACAGGTGGACGACTTCACATTTCTAATTATTTAGCGTCAGTTGCCAGTTTTTACACCATAGTGATATCTTCTTTAGATCGTTCTGCAGCTGTTTTTGATCTTCAGATGATTTTACTAGACGGTAAATGACAGCGTTAGCTGCAAACAACCTGAGAGAGCTGCTTAGATTTTCTCGCAAATCGTTTTATGTAAATAAGGAACAGCAGAGGACAAATAACACTACCTGTTGTAGTCGATGCCTTACCATCTATTACTACAAAATGTGTTCTCCCTGACAGGAAATCTCATATCCAGTCACAAATTTGGGGCGATATACCATAACCACACAATTTGATTAAAAGTAGTTTGTAAGATACGGTGTCAAGAGGCTTCTGGAAATCGAGAAATACAGAATCAATTTGAGATCCCTTGTCGATAGCACTCATCACTTTGTGTGAGTAAAGGTAGTCGTGTTTTGCAGGAACGATATTTTCTAAATCCGAGTTGACCTCAGGTCAGTAGATCATTCTGTTTGAGATAGTTCATAATATTTTAATACAGGATTTGTTCAAAATGTTCAAATGTTTGTTACGCTTAAGGGACTTAAGTGAGGGGTCATCAGTCCCTAAACTTACAAACTACCTTACACTGAAGATGCCACACATATCCATGCACGAGGGGGGGGGGGGATTTGAACCTTCGGCCGTAGTGGCCGTGCGGACTGTGATTGGCGTGTCGCAGACCGCTGGGCCACCGTGGGCGGCAACAGGATTTGTTTCAAAACCCTATTGCAAATTGAAATATAGATAGAAATTTCTATGGCAAATCTGTCTCATACGTTTTACTTTTTTACAGGCGCGTCGGTGTCATCGACAGCGACGGTTCGGTCAGCGAACCGAAATCGTCTAGGGGGAAGAGAAACGGCGTGTCGTACGTGGGGCACGAGAGCACAGACTCGGACGAGCAGACGCGGGGCGGCGGCGCGACCTGCAGCGTGTGCCACAGGAGGATCCAGAGGGCGGGCGACCTGCCGCGGCACATGCGCACGCACCGCAGCTGCAGCATCTGCCACAAGAGCTTCCTGACGAGTGGCTACCTGAGCAAGCACATGCTGCTGCACACGGGCACGCGCGCCTTCGCCTGCGCCACCTGCGGCAAGACGTTCGCCACGGCCGACTACCTGAGCCGGCACTCGCGCATACACGCCGGCGACCGCCCGCACGCCTGCGCCACCTGCGGCAAGCGCTTCACGACGCCCCGCTACCTCAAGAAGCACTCGCAGCTGCACGAAGAGGGCCGCGCGTACGGCTGCCCCGTGTGCGGCAAGACGTTCACCACCGTCTACTACCTCAACCTGCACGCCAAGGTGCACACCGCCGACCAGTCGTACAGCTGCGAGGTCTGCGGCAAGACGTTCGCCACCAAGCACTACCTCAACGTGCACTCCGTGCTGCACACGGGAGACAGCCCGTTCACCTGCGGCGTCTGCCACAAGACTCTGCTGACCAAGAACTCCCTGGAGAAGCACTCGCGGCTGCACACGGGAGAGCGGCAGTACAGCTGTGACGTCTGCAACGAGACGTTCCCGCGCGGCAGGCGCCCGAAGAATCACTCGTGCGTGCGGAGTGCCGAATGACCGCGCGTACGTCGCGAGTGTGCCGTGTCGTACCGGCCGAAAGAAACGTTGTCGACTGCGTGTAGAATTGTAGTGTACGTCGATGTAAATACTCTTATATGAGCCACTTGAAAAACTTGTTACGTCTACACGCGAGAAAACACTTTGGACCTATTTTGTCTCTCTTGGGCTTGCAGCATTGAAAATGTCATTTAAAGGCATCGTGCGATGAAATTCCAAATGCTACTTTACATACAAGTACATTTATTACAAATATGGCCCGCAACAGCTTTAGCACCATCTTCAGGTGATCTGTGAAAAATGTATCGTCATCAAAATACGTGGAATTTTACGTTTATCGTAATTGTAACTTCTATTACGAAAAAAAAATATATATATGGCAGATGGATGTGATATCCATATACGTCCATGGTTTTTCCTGCTGTCAGTTTATTTATTTCTTCATAATTTTATAGAGGCCAGCCAGGCAGAAATTTGGGAGCTCAAATAACCCATGTACTTTTCAAAAAAATGTTCAAATGTTTGTATAGTCTATGGGACTTAACTACGGGGTCATCAGTCCCTACATGTACTTTTCACCAACACTTAAAAACAGCACATTGCAGATAATATAGAACAGACATTCGAAATTTCACATGTAACACCTAAAGGACAACTGATGAACATTCTGCAAGAAATTGAAATATACTTACACTCACTACACCACCCCTCTGAAACACTAAATGAACAAGTTGACTTGAAACACAAAAAATACATAGAAAATGTAATTGGTATCGTCCACCAAGAAAATGAGTGAAAAGTACTATAACGTCATATATTACACACGAATAAAATTTCAGTAGCAAATATTACTAAATTTAAGATACAAAGATCACACATACATGTCAAACATTCAACCAACCTCTCAAATAGCAAAGATTATCATAAGAATTAACAGATGTAACCATATTACATCTCAAGAAGCTGTCACATAAAAACGAAAACCGTAAATCAAAACAAATATTGCTTTAACAATATTATGAAGCAATAAATAAATTGACAGCACGAAAAACCATTGATTTATATGGATGTTACGACCATCTGCCATATGTATATTTAGTAGTAGTAATCATAAAATTCGATGTATTTTAATTGTGTTACATTTTTCACAGATCAGCTGAAGATGTTGTTAAAGCTGAAATAGCCCCTATTTGTAATAAATATACATGTATGTCAAGCAGCATTTTGAATTTTGTAGCGTAATGTCTTTAAATGACTTTCGACCTAAGTTGCACATTTTAAAACTGGAGAAACGCACAGACTTACGCCAGTGTCCCTCCACACACTTGTGATGTCTGCGTCAGGATATTGAAGAGCAATGTCACTATGAGAACACTCCAGAAGACGCAACTGACAATGTCTACATTGTGGATTGAAGGTCACTCATAGGAAGAAACTCTCAAGTCGAGCTAAGTCGAACTGTGTAGGGCACGTGAGGGATAGATGATTGCCTTTTGGCTTTTATTAAATAAACTCGCCTACACTAGAGCCTTGAGATCTGTGAGTGCATGCTGCTATATGGTCCTATTGCTGTGGCTTGTCTCGTAGAAGGATCAATAGTAACTTTAAAGCGTTCACAAAATTTCATGTTAAAGATGATTTAAATGACTGTGTCGTGATATGTAATCCTGGCTGGAGAGTTGAACTGGTAAAATAAAGTTTATATATAATATAGTGAAGCCACTTATTTTCATAAAGATGTGCTGTAACAAACGTACATGTGACTTGTAAAAACACCTTTTGATGTGAACCTTCATATTTTCTCAGCGTATTTCATAATAAAAAAAGAAAATTACGGGTATTCAGTTGTAACCATTTAATCCCTTTTTCTAAGATCTGCAAAGCATTAAAATTCAAACCTAAAATGAAAGTTACACTATAATAACCAGGAGATGAAAAGTTCAGGTCAGTGCCGTTTCTATCATACATCGGTAATTAATCCTCAAAAATTGGCTGCATCCTGTCCAAATACAAACTCGAGGTTATTTTCCTGCCATCACCAAAGATATCCACATTTTTCACCTCTGTGATGGATGATTTGCGGATGTACGAAATTCGATGTCAGTGTGGAAGATGGTATATTGGACACACTTTGCGCACAGATCGTGACTGATGTGCGGAACATGATGATACACAGACTTACCAAACCATTGAAATTAGGCTGGCGAGCAATTTAATTAATCACAATAATTGTGTTATTCTTGATAAAATTTGGAATGCGGCACTCTGAATACATATGTTCCCCATAGATGGCATTACAGCTTTGTACTTCAGGGTCAAGGTTAACCACAGATTTTGATTATATGTAATGTCTCTGGAGAGCTACATCTTTGCCGTCTATTTGCTACGCCTACCCAGTTTAGAAGGTAGACAGTACCACTCTTTCTACAGTGTAGTAGTCTTTAGTATAGCCCCAATGATGGCTGAATGATATACAGCTGAAATATTAGTAAAGAAAATAAATCGTAACGGCTGAATACCCTTAATGTTATTTATTAATACCTATTATGTGTATTCAAAATGAGAGTCCTAATTAAATGGAGTTCCTGGCATGCCAGTGCAGGAGTGAACTTTCAAGTTAGAAGGGATAGGGAGATGAAAAACACCAATCTATTGTGTCACTGAATCTCCAGTCTTACGGCTCACTGTGTATGCCACTTCCCTATGCCCACTGTCTTGCTGCTCTTAAACTCTACATCTCCACCAAGCACACCTTATTGCTCGGACCCCTGCTGACTACATCCTAACAAAGAACAAAGTTTTCTTTAAAGGAAGCATGCGCCATCAAATCTGTGCCACAGCAAGGCAACCCTCATGACACCAACTTATTCGTGTCCTGTCTAGAGGAAACCACCTTATCCTCCAAAAAGTCCAAATCTCTTATCTGGTTCAGCCACGATGTTTTCATCATTTGGACTTAGAACCAGGGCACTGTATTCTTATTCCTTCACAATTTTATCTCCTCCTCTTCCATCTATGCCACGGTGGAGTAGTCGAGTGGTCTAAGGCGCCTCCCTCGCTGCGGAGTGCACAGTTGCTCGCCGTCGGAGGTTGGAGTCCTCCCTGGGGCATGGGTGTATGTGTTTTTCCTTAGGTTAGTTTACCTTAGTTTAAGTAGTTTGTAAGCTACTGACTGATGACCACGCAGTTTGGTCCTATAGATTTACAAACATTTGAATTTTTTTCCATCTACGTCATTTAATCTACCTTAATTTGGCATTCCACCTTCCTGGACTGGAACCAACACCTACACCAAAATACGAGGGGTTGTTCAAATGAAAAGGTACGAAACGTTTTAATGACCAAACTGGTTGAATTTTGAATACGCCGCTTCAGTATAACGTAGTGCGACATCTAGGGCCGCGTAGCATGCGTCGTCACCTCCCACTAAAAAATTCGAGGCTGTGCCCTATGCAGGCAAGGACTTTTTCGACAGCAGAGGTCCGATACTCATTGAATTCCTCGAGCACAGAGAAACCATTAATAGTGATTCGTACTGTGAGACACTTCGGAGCCTACACAAGTCCATCGAGAGCAAACGGCCTGGGCTTCTCAAGGAGGGAGAGATTCTGAAGTATGACAACGCACGTCCACACATCTCCAGGGTCACACAGTGTACTGGCCAAGTTCAAGTGGAAGCAGCTTGAGCATCCGCCCTACAGTCCGGACATGTCACCCTGAGACTTCCATCTGTTTGCTCCGCTTAAAAGAAATCTCAAAGGGAAGCGCTTCAGCTCGGATGACAAACTGGACACAGTAGAGGACTGCCTCTTGCCACAGCCACAGTGGAACAGGGGATCCTTCGTCTCGTTAAACAATGGGGTAGTTGTACTCAGGCCTCGGGTGATTACTTTATTGTGTAGACAATGTACCCACAGGAAGCCGTGGAACAGGGGATCCTTCGTCTCGTTAAACAATGGGGTAGTTGTACTCAGGCCTCGGGTGATTACTTTATTGTGTAGACAATGTACCCACAGGAAGCCGTGGAACGGGGGATCCTTCGTCTCGTTAAACAATGGGGTAGTTGTACTCAGGCCTCGGGTGATTACTTTATTGTGTAGACAATGTACCCACAGGAAGCCGTGGAACAGGGGATCCTTCGTCTCGTTAAACAATGGGGTAGTTGCACTCAGGCCTCGGGTGATTACTTTATTGTGTAGACAATGTACCCACAGGAAGCCGTGGAACAGGGGATCCTTCGTCTCGTTAAACAATGGGGTAGTTGCACTCAGGCCTCGGGTGATTACTTTATTGTGTAGACAATGTACCCACAGGAAGCCGTGGAACAGGGGATCCTTCGTCTCGTTAAACAATGGGGTAGTTGTACTCAGGCCTCGGGTGATTACTTTATTCTGTAGACAATGTACCCACAGGAAGCCGTGGAACAGGGGATCCTTCGTCTCGTTAAACAATGGGGTAGTTGTACTCAGGCCTCGGGTGATTACTTTATTCTGTAGACAATGTACCCACAGGAAGCCGTGGAACAGGGGATCCTTCGTCTCGTTAAACAATGGGGTAGTTGTACTCAGGCCTCGGGTGATTACTTTATTGTGTAGACAATGTACCCACAGGAAGCCGTGGAACAGGGGATCCTTCGTCTCGTTAAACAATGGGGTAGTTGTACTCAGGCCTCGGGTGATTACTTTATTGTGTAGACAATGTACCCACAGGAAGCCGTGGAACAGGGGATCCTTCGTCTCGTTAAACAATGGGGTAGTTGTACTCAGGCCTCGGGTGATTACTTTATTGTGTAGACAATGTACCCACAGGAAGCCGTGGAACAGGGGATCCTTCGTCTCGTTAAACAATGGGGTAGTTGCACTCAGGCCTCGGGTGATTACTTTATTGTGTAGACAATGTACCCACAGGAAGCCGTGGAACAGGGGATCCTTTGTCTCGTTAAACAATGGGGTAGTTGTACTCAGGCCTCGGGTGATTACTTTATTGTGTAGACAATGTACCCACAGGAAGCCGTGGAACAGGGGATCCTTCGTCTCGTTAAACAATGGGGTAGTTGCACTCAGGCCTCGGGTGATTACTTTATTGTGTAGACAATGTACCCACAGGAAGCCGTGGAACAGGGGATCCTTCGTCTCGTTAAACAATGGGGTAGTTGTACTCAGGCCTCGGGTGATTACTTTATTGTGTAGACAATGTACCCACATGAAGCCGTGGAACAGGGGATCCTTCGTCTCGTTAAACAATGGGGTAGTTGCACTCAGGCCTCGGGTGATTACTTTATTCTGTAGACAATGTACCCACAGTGTAGTTTCTTACCTTTTCATTTGTACACCCCTTGTGCCTCATCATCATCATAAAGCAGTTTCATTTTTACTTAAATGTAAAGCAATACACAAAGGTTTAGCCAAATGGGGGTCTTTTTCATCAAGATATTCACTTTGAGGTAATTTATTTTGGAGTTCCATAGCAATTAAATGAATGTAAAGAATTAGCTGATCAAACTTACTATTTTAGGTGCCTTTTCTTTTATGAGACATCATTATATGAAAATGTGTAAAAATATGTCAGCTCCTAGAACAAGATATGCAGTGGAAGAAGGTAAGCCTTAAGAATAAGGTGTACGTTACATAATGGAGTTTTGTTTTATCGTAGTAGAATACAATCTGTTAAGTAGTTTGTCTATTTATCAGTAACGTACACACACAATTTCAGCAACTAAGAGGCGTGTTTTTTAAGTAAGTACCGTTTTGAAATTAAAAAAAAAAAAAAAAGACGTGGTAAAATATCTCAATAATTTTATGCGCACTTGGTACGTACATCTGTTGTCTACGCACTGACGCCATTACAGTCTGATTCTTCCTTGTTTACATTGTGTACTGAGTGTTTAAGATGCCTCCGATAATCGTGAGTCCCGCCGACTGTGAAGTAAGGGGCTGTTATAAGATTTCTTAGTGCTAAAGGCCTAAAAGCAATCGATATTCATTGTGAGATCTGTGCAGTTTACGGAGAAAACATTGTGAGTGATGGAATGGTAAGAAAGTGGGTGAGAGCATTTAAAGATGACTGTACAAATGTGCACGATGAACAACGGAGTGGGCGTCCTTCGGTCGTTAATGAAAGTTTGGTACAGGAAGTGGACAATAAGGTGAGAGAAAACAGATGCTTTACGATTTCCTCCAAGCGGGATGACTGTCCTAATGTTTCTCATAGTGTTTTGTATGGCATTGTGACTGAGCAAGATGATGACAGTCAAAACAGTTGTGAAGCAATGGTTAACAAGTCAGGTGGCAGATTTCTATGAAGAGGGTATTCAAATCTGGTACATTATGAAAAGTGCCTCAATATTGACGGAAAAAATGTAGAAAAGTAGATTAAGGTACAGGCACTCGTGTCAAAATAAAATTATTGAGATATCTTAGCATGTCTTCTTTTAATTTCAAAATGGTATGTACTTGAAAAAACGCGCCTCGTATGCACGTACCTCATGATGTCACTGCGGTGTACTAAGAAAAGTCATATTGCTACTTTTCTAACATACGGCGGAGTATTACAATTCGTAACGAAATGTGCAATTTGTGAAAAATCAAACTCTTCACCAAATCTTGACCAAATGAACTACATCATATTATGTAAACTGATATTGCAAGTCCATTGCCAATAGCAAAGGGCGAGTGATATCTGTAATAACTTTGTACAATGTATTTTCTAAATAACTGAAAATGTGATCCATAAAAATTCTATAATGAAGGAAACATTAGATTTTTTTAGAGTGGGTAAACTGAAAGCTATTTTGATGGAGAATGCAACTGATTTCACAAGCACAAAATGGAAGGACTTTTCAAAATCACTTAACACAAAGCAGATCCGGGTCTGCTTTGAACATAAGCCTCTCCATCTTTTACTGTCTTGCCACCAACTTTCTGTCTTCACCTTGGTCCAGTCTTCTCTTATTTTCTTGACACATTCCTCTGCTCCTTTCAGCCATCTGTCTCTCGGTCTTCCTATCGGTCTCTTTCCCTCAAGTTTCATCTCATGTATCCTCCATTCGCTTAACATGCCCATACAATTTCAGCCCATCTTCTCTTGAAATGGTTCCACTTTCATTAACTCTCTGTCCCTCTCATTTCTTTACCTGTCACTCCATTATTGTTCCTCAAGAATTTCATCTCACTAGCTGGTAATTTACTTTCCCCTCTTCCTTTCATAACCCACGTTTTGGATGGACATGTCAGGATTGGGACACAGTATGAACTGTATATCTTTTTTTACTGCTTTGGGGTACATCTCTGCTCGATATTAGGATTCTAACACTTTTCCGCTATGCTTCTGCTTTTCTCCCACACTTCTTTATTTCTCTATCATTTCTTCCATCTTCCTGTATCAGGCTTCCTAGGCACTTCAAACTCTTCACGCTCCGCAATCGTTCCCCACCGACTGTTACTCAAGTTGTTCCTCTCTCCTTTGCTCTTGTTGTGATAATCATCTCACTCTTACCTATACTAAATTTCATCCCTTATTCTTGTACTGTTTCATCTACATCTACATACATGCTCCGCAATTCACCGTAAGGAGCGTGGCGGAGGGTACACTGTACCACTACTAGGCATTTCCTTTCCTATTCCACTCCCAAATTGAACGAGGAAAAAAAGAATGCCTATATGCCTCCGTACGAGCCCTAATTTCTCTTATCTTGTCTTTGTGATCTTAATGCGCAATGTAAGTAGGCGGCAGCAAGATCGTACTACACTCAGCTTCAAATTCCGGCCCTCTAAATTTACTTAACAGAAATTCACGAAAAGAACGTCGTCTTTCTTCCAGCGATCCCCAATTGAGTTGCCGGCGCATTTCCGTGACACTCGCGCATTGGTCGAACCTACCGGTAACAAATCTAGCTGCTCGCCTCTGAACCGCCTCTATGTTTTCCTTCAAACCGATCTGCTGTGGGTCCCAAACACTCCGGCACAATACTCAAGACGTGGTCGTACAAGCGTTTTATATGCGGTCTTCTTTACAGGTGAAGTACATCTTCCCAAAATTCTCCCAATAAACCGAAGTCGGCTGTCCGCCGTACTCACAACTGTCCTTACATGCTCGTTCCATTTCATATCGCTGTGCAATGTTACGCCTAGATATTTGAATGACGCGACAGCATCAAGAAGCTCACTACTAATGCTGTATTTGAACATTATAGGATCGTTTTTTCTACTCATGCGCATCACCTTACATTTTTCTACATTGAGAGCTAGCTGCCATTCTTCGCACCAACTAGAAATTTTGTCTAAGTCAACCTCTATGCTATTACAGTTAGTTACAGACGACACCCTCCCATACACCACAGCATCATCAGCAAACAGCCGCAAATTACAACTTACTCTTTCCATCAGATCATTTATATAGATAGAAAATAATAGCGGTCCTATCACACTCCCCTGGGGCACGCCTGACGATACACTCGTCTCTGAACACTCGACGTCGAGAACAACCCCCGTACGTCCGACTGCTCTTGTACTTCCTCCTCCTTATTCCCCTAAATAATCTGATCACTTGTAAAGACCATAGCTTTCATCTTTCTTTCGCCAATTACTCGAGCTACTGTACTCATTATGTCATCCACCACCACAATGAAGAGTAATGGTGAAAGTGCACTCCCCTGCCTCAAGCCATTCTTCTGTTCAATTCAAACTGATCTCTCTCCTCCCACTTTCACACAGCTCACAGATCCATGGTACATTGCCCTTATCCTCCAAAATAGTCTATTTTGCTGCCCCTTTTATTTTCCAGGGCTTTCCACACTTTGCTTTTATGTACACTTTCATATGATATTTAAATGTCCTGGAAGATCATTAGCAGATCTTATAATTATAAATTTATATAGCCAAAGACTGTTTTGCATCTCAAAAATTTCAAAGACATTAAAAGGTGATCATTGAATTACAATTTGTGCTGCAGCTGGGAATCGAACCATGGAAGCACAGAGGTCCGGGTTCGATTCCTGACCATAGCATAAATTTTAATACAATGCTTCAACTTTAATTAGTAGATGTATTCCATATTCATAGTGATGTTCCTGTAGTTGCGTTACTGTTCTGAAGCCATGTTGCTCTTCTCTCGTTCCTCCTCCTAATTTTGCCTAAATTTGTGCTTCCAAGATTTTCTCGAAAGTCTTTGCACAATGACTCATCCGTGTTTTCCCACGATAGTTCTGCACTACTTTCTATCTCCCTTCTTAAAGATTAGCTCACTTATTCCCTTCTTTCAGTCTGCTGGTATCGTCTTCTTCCCCCATACAGTTTTCGTTACTCGATAGAGCCACTGTATCTCCACCTCTCCTGCCGCTCTCACTATCTTGACACTCGTCACTCATCCAAATCCGCAATGGAATGGCACACACTGTGGCATTTGGGTCACTGCAAGCTGTCTTGTCAGCCGCTTCATTTCACCGAATCCCAACATGCCCAGGTACCCAAAGAAATGAAACTTTTTTACGCCACCGTTGGAGGAGGTACAGTTGCTCATGGATCAATCGTGTTATACTTTCAGCCAGGTACATGACCAGCAGTGATTGTAGGGCACTAAGGGAATCACAGCAGAGTAGAAATTTCATACCTCGAGCACGCCGGATGTGTTCCAGTTCCTGCTGAGAAAACTGAGTAGGCAGTGGGCAGGCGAATCCCTATGATGTGACCAGGAAACACTACAGAATACCCGACAGAGTGCATAATCATAATACCTATTTAAAATGTTCAAAAATTCTGACTAAAACGTTATGTCTGGAGTGCAGTTTTTTTTAAAACTGATTAAATCTAAAAGGAGTCTGGGCCTCTGTAATAACCAAGGGGGATATCTACTCCATTCTGTACGTAAAACACCCATATCTAAAAAACAGTCCTTAGCTCGAATCCCAAAAGGCCTCGTAGCTCGAAGCCAATTACGAAACAGCTGTTCCACAGGTGACTGAGAAACAGTATTGTAAGCAGAAATATAGGGGGTAGACAATGCAGCATACGCCTGACGCACCATGAGGAGCTGTCGCCGTATGGAAAGCGGCGGCTCAGCAGTCTCGGTGCAAAGGCTTGGTATAGGACTGGTTCGAAATGCCCCGGTAGCCAACCGAATCCCTTCATGGTGCACCACATCCAACATTTTTAGGTAGGAAGGTCTTGCAGACCCATACACCGTGCAGCCGTAATCAAGTCGGGATCGTACAAAGGCTCTATAAAACTGGAGCAGACGAGTCCTGTCAGCTCCCCAGGAAGTGTGACTAAGACACTTTAAAATACTTAGTGCTCTGAGGCACCATCTCTTCAAGTCTAAGATGCGGCAACCATGTAAGTTTACAGTCAAATGTGAGACCCAGAAAATGCACAGTGTCTTTAAAATTCAGAACAGTGTCCCTCATCTGCAGTTCAGGTAAGTTAAAAATAGAACGTGAACAGTTAAAAATAACACACACAGACTTCTCATTTGAAAATTTAAAACCAGTCTTCTGTGCCCATTCGTCGAGCCATCTGAGAGTGATCTGCAACTGGCATGTCGTCGTTGCAAGGCTGGAAGAAGAAGACAGAAGTCATCAACAAATAGTGCAGTGCTGGACAGGACATTTCACAACAGAAGTAATACTGTTAATGGCTATAGCAAACAATGTCACACTTAAAACACTACCCTGAGGGACACCGTTTTCCTGCTCAAAGTGGTCAGAGAGCATGCCACCAACTCAATATCTAAAACAACATGGAGAAAGGAAAGACCGGATAATAATGGGAAGACAACCACGAAATCCCCTGAGTATAAGACGCCTCCAAGTAGTGTCGTAGGCTTTCTCGATATCAAAAAATACACCCAAAAGGTGGTGACAACACAGGAAAGCCTGTCGTATAGCCGCCTCCAGAGAGGCCAGGTTATCGAAGGTGGAACAATATCTTCTGAACCCACACTGGAAGCGACTAAGGAGCAGCCTGAATTCCAACATCCAGACAAGACGGCGTTTGACCATCAGCTCTATGGTCTTTCCAATGCAACTAGTGAGGGTAACACTGTGATAACTGCTTGGGCATGTGTGATCTTTCTTGGGTTTTAAAAGGGGGATTAAAATTGCTTCTCTCCACGAGTCAGGAAAGTGACCTGACAACCGAATGGCATTAAAAAGTTGCAGGAAGATTTATTTATTTCGCTGTGTTAGGTGCCGTAGCATACTGTAGTGGATACCATCATTATCAGGGGATGTGTCATGCACCACAAACGAAGCAGAATCCAGCTCCCACAATGTGAAAGAGCAGTTATAATCCTGATGACTAGTGGACATGAAGTCCAAATTGCCCCTCTCAGCAACCATTCTGTGGCGCTGGAATACTGAATCCTGACTAGCAGTAGCTGTAACATTGGCAAAATACATAGCCACGGTTTGGGTAATATCTCGCGGGCTGGTGTGGAGAACGCCATGATTCATTCCCCATGATAGCAGCCACTGGACACCGCCCCCTTTCCCAGAAATCCTCCATATGGTCTCCCATACAGTGGAACTTTTAGTGGAGCGGGTAACGGTACTCAGGAACTGTCGCCAAGATCTCTCATATAATTTGGCGACATTTTGCCCTTGCCACCCGAAAGGCCGCGAGGTTGTTTGCAGTTGCCCAACTCTTAAATCTACGCAGAGCTGCACGCCTGGCCCTAATTGCTGAGCGACACTCAGCCGTCCACCGAGGGACAGGTTGCCGTTTTGGTCGTCCTAACGACAGCGGCATAGATGCATCGGCAGCACTGTGTATCATTTGAGTGATACAATCCACCCATTCCTGGACATTGCCATGCATTTCTAGCTCAGCGAGTTGGCTGAACAGTGTCCAGTCGGCTTTACTGATCACCCATAGAGGTGGTCTGCATTAGGGCTCTACTCCGTCTGGGAGGTGAAGCCAGATGGGGAATTGTCACTACCATGAAGGTCATCGAGCACTTCCCAGTGTGTAGAGTGGGCGTGGGCTGGAGAACAAAGCGAGAGATCTATGGCTGAGAACGACTCTGTTGCAGTACAAAAATCTGTGGGCTGTCCCGTGTTTAATAAAAGTGCACTCGATGACAAGAGAAGCCTCGACCCCTGGGGCAGGTTATGGCAGAACCCCAAAACACATTGTGTGCATTAAAATCCCCACAGAGGATGAAAGGGTGGGGGAGCTGTGTCGGAAGGTTTTTGAGGGCCGCTACATCAAACGTGTCACGAGGTGGCAGATAGAGGGAGCACACACTCAAACGGTGGCACACATGGACGGAAACTGCAACGGCTTGTAACTGTGTAGTAAGAGACAGGGGCTCAGAGTGATAAGCCGTATTAGTAAAAATTGTCACTCCGCCTATCGCTCTCTCTCCACTAAGATCGTTCTCCTTGTGGAGTACATAGCGACGGAGCTCAGGGTTGTAAGTGGATTTAAAGTTTGTCTCTTAAAGGCATATACAAATCGGTCTACCCTGAGTCAGTAAACGGAGTTCCCCCACATGCGTCCTGAAACCCTGCAAGTTCCTTATTGGGGCAATTTATCAGGGAGGTTGGATCTTTACCCTCTCTTTCTTCCGAGACGGAGACACTGAACGTGGTGGAGGTCCAGAATGGGGGCGAGAGGGTTGCCCGTGAGGGAGATCCAGCTGAATGAGGTCTGGAGCTGGATCAGACGAAGGATCAGGTGGGATAACTTCTACGTAGTCGGAAAAGTTCATGGCTGTTTTTGCCTGTGACTGTGTTTTGCTAGTAACCTTCTTTGGTTTAGGTGGTTTGGTCGTGGATACAGAGGGTGTGGTTACAACTGTAGCGGTGGTGGTTGTAGTGATGGCGGGTTCTGCAGTAAGAAGTACCACAGGCTCTCCAAAAGGCAGTATCTGTACCTTTGTCAGCTGTCGTCAGGAGGGCTACGGAAGATGCAGGTTCCGCGGCCTTACACGTGCACTGGCAAGTGCATGTGTTGGTGCCTACACTGACAGTACTGAAGTGAAGGAGATGGTAAATGCAGCAGGTTGCATGGCCTTCAAGGTCTTCTTGGCCTCTGCATAGGAGAGACGCTGAGTTGTTTTTATTTAAAGTATCGTCTTCTCCTGAAGGTAGTCCGCACAGTCTCTACTCCAAATTTTTTATTTGTTTATTTATTTTTGTTTTGTTTTAGGGTGCACAACTGCTGAGGTCATTAGAGCCCGAATCAAAACTGAGATATACCCAAGGATAATAAGCCTATATGAAAACAGCTAAAAACATACAATAAAATACAACAAAAGGAAGAGCTAAATGTCCTTTGACAAATTGTTCAAGTTGATAAAATTCAATACTCGAGCACAGCTTGTGCGTCATCAGCTAAAATTTCTTCCAGTGTATCCCATAGATTCAGTGCAATCCAAACAGGAGTAAAATTGGAAAATGACAATAAAACATGGCACACCGTCAGCGGCTGACCACAGTAACACAACGGTGTGGGGTCACCAGTGAGCAAGTGGCAGTGGCTGACCCGATCCAAAGCCGGGCCAAGATGATCTCTTCTCATTGCGAGCAGTGTGATGAGGTCATCCGAGCCACCGGGAGCGGTTTAATGGTTCGAAGCTTATTATTTGTAAGGGAGGACCACATTATGCCACGACGATATAAGGCGATGGGAAAGAGGCCCTCGAATATCATTCGATGGGACACAGTACATAGCTGTCCGAGGTAGGAGAGTTGCAGCCTTGGCCGCGGCATCAGCAGACTTGTTACCAGGCACGCCTGCGTGGCCAGGTACCCACAGGACGTGAATGCGAGGGCCATCGGCAGCTAATAATTGAAGGGAGCGGTTGATTCGGTGCACAATAGGATGGGCCGAAAATGTGATGGCGCTGAGGGAGTCAGAGCAGATGACATAGGAAGAGGAATGGTGTCGGCAGACATATAGCACAGCCTGATAGAGGGCAAAAAGCTCAGCTGTGAAATTTGAGCAGTGGTCATTAAGCCTGTACTGAAAACCGTCATCCCCGATGACAAACGCGCATCCAACAGCTTCATTGGTCTTAGAGCCATCCGTATATATAAAGACAGAATTTTAAAGCCGTGCACGAAGTTAAAGAAATCTCGAGCAGTAAACAGCATCCGAACTACTCTCCTTCGGGAGTGAGGTGAGTTTGAGGTGAATGCAAACTTGATCCTCAAGCTCTCACCTATTTGAAATGTGGAAAGGAGGGTAATATCAAACTGCCGTAGTAAGCGACAAAAGCAGACTCCAGGAGGCAGCAGGGCAATCGCGGACAGCCCGTAATGGCTATCGAGGGAATCATTACAGAATGATGGATAGGAAGGGTGGTGGGGCATCGAAAGCAGATGGCATGCCTACAGACACAGCAATATGTCGTGTCGATAGGGTAAAGGTAATTCAGCAGCTTCGGCATAGAGGCTGTCAACAGAGCTAGTGTAAAAAGCTCCTATCGCCAGGTGCAACCCCCGTTAGTGAATAGAGTTTAGGTGGCATAAAACTGGCGACCGTGCAGACGAGTACACAAAACTCCTGTAATCCAGCTTGGATCTGACAGTAGACCAATAGAGGTGAAGCAGGCTGGTAAGATCCATTCCCCATGATGTACCACTAAGAACACAGAGAACATTGAGGGAACAAGTACAGCGGGCAGCCAGAGAAGACACATGTGGAGACCAGCTAAGTTTCCTATCCAACAATAGCCCTAAAAATATCATTGTCTCCACAAATGGGGGAGCGACGGGGCCGAGATGGAGAGATGGTGGAAGAAACTCTCTGTACTTCCAGAAGTTGATACAGACCGTTTTCTTATGGGAGGAACGGAAGCCGTTTGTGACACTCCAGGAATAGAGACTGTCAAGGCAATGCTGAAGACGACGCTCCAGGAGACACATTCTCTGAGCGCTGCAATAGATTGTGAAGTTGTCCACAAACAGGGAGCCTGAAACGTTAGCTGGGAGGCAATCCATAATTGGGTTGATCACAATGGTGAATAGTGCCACACTCATAGCGGAGCCATAAGGCACCCCATTCTACTGGCGAAAGGTATCCAACAAAACAGAGCCCACTCGTACCCTGAACATTCGATCTTTTGAAAAAGGCACAAATAAAGAGGGGGAGGCGGCCGCAAAGACCCCATGTATGCATGGCGCAGAGAATGCCCGTCGCCTACAAGTGTCATAAGCCATCTCCAAATCGAAGAAAACAGACACTGCCTGACGCTTCCGCAAAAAGTTATTCATAACAAAGGTCGACAAGATAATGAGGTGATCAATAGAAGAGCGATGCCTTCGAAACCCACATTAGACATTAGTGAGGAGATGTTGAGATTCAAGTATCCAAACCAGCTGTGCATTGACCATGCACTCCATTACCTTACAGAGACAGCTGGTCAGGTAAATGGGGCGATAACTGGAAGGAAGACATTTGTCCTTTCCTGGTTTGAGTATGGGAACAACAATTGCTTCAAGCCAAAGTGTGGGAACTTCACCTTCAGTCCAGATGCGATTATAAGTGCGAAAAAGAAAGCATTTACCTGCAGGGGCGAGGTTGATTTGATTTGATATTTTCAGGGAAGCCAAAACAGTGTTGGTCCAACCCGCCACTGCCCACACCGAAACTGAGTTTATTGTGCGGTATCGCTCCCTGTATGTCTAGTAAAGCCAACCAATGCCCTTGAACAGTGCAAGGAGTCCCTTTACCAGTTCTTTATTAGACACAATTTCTTCGGGTCTGGTTGTCCCAAATGTTCTGTGCCTTTTACTCTCCAATGCAATGCATTCGAAGATTAGATGTGATGCAGTTTCATCCCCATCATCACAGATCCTACATTTAGGGTCCTCTTCTGTTATTCCCATTGTATGTAGGTGTTTTTTGAAATTCCCATGGCCTGTCAGCAATCAAGTTATCAAATGCTTCAGAGTAAAACGTCACGTGTCACCATGTGAGTTGTTCCAACAGCCATTACTGATTAAGTCCAAGGCCAACTTTGTGTGTCGAAAAGAAACACATTACCATATCTTGATAATAAATATCATTTGCAATTACCTTTTAGTTGGATTAGTTTGAATTCAAGTAAACAGTGACTTTAAGGTAACACAAATAACCTTTTATTACATCACTGAATTACATGCTTAATGGAATTCAACTTACAGACGAAGAATGTTCTTTCAACCAATCAAGAGTAAAGGCAATTCACAACAATGTCATTTTCCATAGAATATACATACATACGATACATAGAACTTGTCAACATGGAGTAACTAGGTGACTGGCACAGTATCCCATTGTTCATTTATTCTTTGCTGCTGCACAAAACCTGTTCAGAGTAAAACTGGAGCCAGAATACATTCTCCTGCCCTTTCCTAAATAAAATACGATTTTATTTAATTATTATACTAGAATTTCTTGAGCCTCTAGCAGAAACCATGCAGTGTAAGCTGTTACACTACATATTCCCCTCCTTAAACTCAAGAAATCGAGTTTAATTCATGTACTTTAACTACATATATATGGTTATGTCATCTTAACAAAATTTCTGCATTTATCACTTCTATGGATTTGTTTTTAACTCATTTGGAGTGCTCAAATTTGACAGTATTATCTATACAGCTGGCCTGCAACCTATCTTTCAGTAATTTTAGTATTTGGTAAAATCAGCTTAGTCGGAGGGTAAGTTCCTCTCCCAAAAATCATAATAAGGGTATGGGTTATTTAATAGATAGAAACGAACAGTGAGAGAACTTTAAAAATATATATATATATATATGTAGGTTGGGTCCTCTTTTTTGGGTACCACAACCAGTTAGGGCCTCTCCTGGGTTACCTAACAAGAGATGACAGCCATTCTGTAGTTTTGCCACTCCAAACAATATTAATCCTCCACTTGTTCCATAATAAAAATTATTTTCACCCTATTCCTAGTTTACAACAGAAAGGAGAAAAAGAAATAAACCTCAAATCCCACATTTTCCAAGGTCTTGCGTTACAGCCTGCACTAGTGAACACTCATTTCTTTAGCAATTATCTCTCCTTTTATTCCCTCCCCGGGAAAATGAGTATTTTATGAAGCAGGAGAAATGCTAAACTTCTTCAGAGTTAAGCATTATTCAAATGTTATTATAAACAATGTATATAGGCTCTTTATTATTGCTGTGCACTAATTGGCATCGTATGAAACATGCATATTTAACAATAAAATAAAAATTCTATTAAAACTAGTGTGTGTGTGTGTGTGTGTGTGTGTGTGTGTGTTTGTGTTGTTTCATTTTGTGTAATTTATGTATAGGTGTTTACGTCTTGACTTACCACAGTTGGTAACCCTGGCTGTCAAAGTACCTATGTTTGTGAAGTGTGTATGAGTGTCATTATGTGAAGCTCACATCAGCCTCGGATTTACTAGGTGCAGCTTGATTTCCAAAATACAGATGGTTTCGATATGATGCGCATGTGTCTGTATGTGTACATCAGTGTAAATTAACTATCTTGATAAGATTCTGAGAAGGCCGGACACGATGCCGTTTTGTGTTATGGAAAAAGGGAAGGTAGCATGTTACATAACATTAAGGAAGTAAGAAAGGAAAGAAAAGACGGACATTTGGAGCCGAAGAAAGAAAGAAGATAGATTAGAAAGACTGGAAACCCATCCCACCCCCCAAGGGACCCCAAGAGTCTTCATCTTACTCACCATGTCGCCGGAGGATTTTGGTAAGCTGATGTTTGCTGACCTCCTACACCAACGGCAATCAATGGTTTTCAGATTCGGAACTCCCCTGTAAGGTAGCTCCGAATACCCACTATTGTCAAATCCACCACCTGGCTACTCCTAGTGACGTGTGTTTGTGCAGTATAAATGTGTCTGTAATTGTGTGAGTGTATCTGTATGTGTGTGTATATGTGTAATTAACCCACCCATAATACAAAATATATAAACCATCCCCCTAATATTTGATTAAAAAAAATAATCCCCTATAAAACTTACATACTGCGTTAAAAAAATGCAATCTGTAGTATTGGGACAACACGTCTAGTGCTCATTCACAATTATATCAAATTGTCGAGACACCACAGATTATTCCATAACTACAAGTAACTAGTTCTTTTTGAACTGCACTTGTATCCAAAAGGTATGTCATATTTTCTTTTCTCTTCTGTTGTAAGACATATATAATTACAAAACATAATACACACAATGTAATCATATGAAATATGAAAGTACAAAAATATAAAACTTACACCTAATTGGTCATTACTTTTCAGTTCTGATTCTTGTCATTTCAGTGTATGTACCGCAGAAGCGAGTATTCAAATGAGTGTCATATTTTGTTCAACATAAATGTAATCGTTAATGGTTCAGCTTAACAGCTTAAATATCCAGAAATCATATAAGGTTTTCAAATAAACTTAAGCTTATGAGTAATAGTACTTCGGGTTAGTAATATTCATAACTTTATTAATAAAAAAAATTGAGATTACTGTCAACTCATTAACCTTATTAATGCCAGTAGTACCCTCTCATGGCTATCAGTTACACTACTTGTTCTTTAATATTTCGTGTAACACTTCGCTACTTCTACTCCAACGCCATCTGTGGATAAGTTGTTCAACTAGATTCATTACCTATGCGTGTGTCATCGGTTATTGGTTTTCTAGCTTTCATTGATTTACTTGGCTACTAATACAATATAGCACACGCAACTGTAACAAAAATCTGTTATAAGTAAGTCCTATTCGAGAGAAAAAGAAGATAATTAGAAAGTCTGAGAAAAATAGGTATGTACAGAAGAAATGAAAGAAAAAACCATGCATACAAATCAGAAACTCAACAGTCGTTAACTGTATCATTAACACACCGTCGATGCTCTAGAGATGAAATAGTATGGAATAGTCAAAGATAGATAGGTGTATCCTGTGGAAAAAATAACAAGATACACAACTAAGGTACCGAACAGTCGTCAGCTGTTTCACTAACAAAGTGTTAGGCTACCTTAAGGCTAAGGTTGGTAACAATTCATCTCTTCTGTTTGACTTGATATCGGAACTGCATCTGTAATGCAACACCTTTGTTGATGGTTTGAATTATTACTATTAAAGAATTTACGTTGCTTAAAAGTCTTACTTTTATTGTTTGTTTGCTGGTGTTTTACTTGGCAAACGTAAACTTTTTTTATTGGTACAGTTGTTATTTTGTTCCCTATTGACACGGTAATTATCCTAAGATTTGTGTAGCTTATCTACACCTTCAGTTACCTCAATTAATTCATTTACAGTTTTCCAACCTTTATACCAAAAGGCCTTTTTGAGCATAATGTAGTAATCTCCTAACGAAGGCTTTCGCCAAATACTCCTCATCAATTGGCTTATCTAGAAATCTTGCCTTCGTAAAATAGTCTTGCAAATAATTCTTAATTGTACCACAAGACTCATCGTATGGTTTCGGGTCGGATAGGTCAAATTTTAAGTTGTCTCGTGTGTTATTAGACAAATGCTTTTCCTTAAATTTAATTTTGAACTCCTACCATGTTCTAAAACTATCAATATGTGCAATTCCCCACAGATTTGCCTCCCCTTGTAAGTAACATATTATGAAATCTATCTTCTGCAAGTCAGTCCAATCCCTTGGAAAATTGCAGGACAATGTACAAAGAAAAAGATTAAGATTTATTTCACCATCTGGAGCAAACTTAGGTAGTTGTTTCAATAAGTTCACTCCAGAACCTGTAGTAAAATTATACCCTGATCCTTTTTGTTGCTGGTTATACAAAGCGGGACTACTACCTACTTCTATAAGAGTGGCAGATCCATGTGAGGATGCCTGACTATTTAGTGGTTCTACGTGATTATCATGATTATTTATACTACCAATGACATTTTCCCTAAGTTTTCTATTAATGGCCTCTTTGATTTTAATTTCCCAAATAACAGTATTACCTAAAGTTAGGTCATTACTGGCTTCATTTTGATTTTCTTGTAAAGTCCATAATTTACTTTTGGTGTCTTATTTTTTTCTTTGATTTGTGATATCTCTGAATTAGTCTCATTTCTTAACACATTTACACTATCAGAGGCTGCTCTAAATCTTTCATTACTAGAAATTTTGTTGTCTATATCATTTGCTATGAATACTTCACTACAAGAATTATTTATATTTGTGAGCATCTCATCCTCTAAATTCTGTTTTGTCAAGTCAAGTTTTCTATCAATTATTTCCTCATTTAAGGAAACTCTCTCTTCTCAAGGAAGTGTAGAATTTTTCATAGCCTTGATTTCTTCAGAAAGATTATTGTACAGCTCCCTACATTCGGTAACATGTTTCTGAAGAGTGCCATGAATATTCTCCACTTTCTCAGCATGTTCCTTTAACTTCAACTGAATTTCAGATTTAAAAACATCAAAACTTGACTTGACATCTTTACATAGTATATTAAATTTATCATTTTGCACAGATAACTGAAGATCTATTTTACTAGATAACTGATTATTTTGTTCAGTTATCTGAACATTAATCTCCATTTTGTGGGAGTCTATTTTACTAGACGATCTATTCACTTCTTCTCTAAAAGCAGTTAAGTCTACAATAGTCACTTTTCAATATGTAAAGAGTGACACTTTTCGCTCACCAAACATAGTTTATCTCATCACAGCACTGGTGCTGTGGTGTCGCACAAGTACAAAGTGCGCGCCACCTACTTTAGCCGCGCGCCGCCATGCACGCACGGCGCGGCGTTCTTACATCAGCCACGAGCGCCCTCTGAGACAACTCTGCTCGTGGCCGCCACTGAATGACATCGTTCACTTGAGACTGAGATAGGAACCAGTTAACACTTTGGAATCAGATAGGCACCAGTGAAGACTTGGCTATTGGACAGGCACTAGGCAGGCCTCTAGCTCAACTATGTATCAGCATTCTGCAGTACTGAACTATGTAAAAGTTAAGTATTGTATAAATTCTGTGCAATATATATCTCGTTCTAATTTACTTTAGTGTTTCTAGTTTCTGCTGTCCTACTGGCTGCTCACCTTCGTACCTGCACAAGCGTGCTTCCTTTATTCCTGTGTCGGTACTTTTCTACTCGGCCACCGACATCTACGACGGAAACGAAACACAAAAGCGGCGATGAGGCTGGGACACAAAAGTGGCGACGAGGAGTGATAGAAGAACAGTGGACCAGCCCGCTTGCAGCAGCCAGACAGCAGCAGTCGGAGCATACAGAAATTGCTCCCTCCCACCCACCCTTATTATAAGAATTTTGGGGGAAGATATTTTGTTACGTTTTTTGTGGACTTTTTTGTTGCAGAGAACGTCCTCTTTCATTTTGCATTTGTGTTTTGTTATAATTTACTTATATGTGCGGTGCCTAATCTGTCAGCATGGCCACTACCCCGAACCCAAACTTAATGGAAATTATTCAGTTACAGACGGTGCAAATCACGCAACTTCTCCAGGTGGTGTCCCAGCTAACAGTGCAAGCAGCTAACCAACAACAACAACAGCCGCCGCTTCACCAGCCCACACCTGCCGCCGCAACGCTTCCTGCGTTTCGCCAGTACAACGAACGTGAGGAAGAATGGAGCGACTATTTCGCGCAATTTCAAGAACTCGTCGCGGCTCATCAAATTACAGGTCAGAGAGTGAAGAACCTTTTCTTATCGATTGTGGGCCCCCAGACCTTCGTATTACTGCAGAAACTATTCCCCCACGCATCTCCTCATGATGTAGACTTTGAACAAATTGTAGATGCACTGAATGCTCATTACGAGAGAAAAGTTCTCGTAGCCGCTGCGCGGTACTGATTTTTCAGATTGAAAAAATCACCGGAACAGACCCACACGCAATGGATTACGGAATTGAAGGGCTTAACCCGCCAGTGTAAATTTGCTTGTTCTTGTGGACTTTCTTATAGTGACATTATGTTGAGGGATGCAATTATGCAGAACATTCAGGATCCCAGAATTAGGAACAGTGCTTCGCGGAGTGCGAGAACAGTTAATTCTGTAAATGTCATACACTCTGTAAACTTGAACAGTGCTTTGCTTGGTTCTCAATTCCAAGAAAGTAGTTCTGCGCCTACGGCAAAACTATATAGTGCACCACGTAGCAAGCGCCGACGAGCGCGTAAAAATGTGCAACGGAAAAGGGTTCGGGACAAGCAAAGTGACAATGTACAGTGCAATCCTGTAGTGAACCTAGTGCCTTCTGCAACTTCTTATTGTAAAAGTGCCCAGTACTGTGTAGCTAGTGACAGTAGACATCCAGTAGCTACTCAAGAGTGTAGTGCAGTAGTTAGTAAATCTGGAGTAGCTTCGTATGCTTGCGCGGACACCGATCCGGCGGTAGTGCCATCTAGTGACAGTGATATTAATCTATGTTCCGAGTCTGTGCTACTTCCTTCACTACGCAGCCTGCGCATGCGCAAGAGCATCAAACAAGGCATAACAGACGTTGCCCACATTCGCGCACCTGTCGAGCGCCACAAGCAAAAACTTTTTGTGACTCTTTGCATAGAAAATAAGACTGTGCAACTTCAGCTTGATACTGGTTCCACTGTTACATTAATTAATAAAGACACATATGAACTTCTGGGTTCGCCAAAATTGTCGCCGTCACAGCAAGTGTTAACAGCATATACAGGACAAAATATTCCCGTGCTAGGTATGTGTAGCCTGCCCGCCTCTTTTCAAGGTGTAACAAAAACAGTTGCTTTTGTAGTTCTTCAGGCCAAATCTACACAGAACATTTTTGGACTAGATGCTTTTGACTTGTTTGGTTTATCAATTCAAAGAGATGTGCTTCAAATTTCGTCAGTAGTGCCTCAGGACAAAATAAATGCATTGTGTGAAAAATATAGTGACTTGTTTTCACCGGAACTAGGTTGTGCAAAAGACTTCATGACACATGTAACTTTAAAAGAATCTGCAGTTCCAAAATTTCGTAAAGCTAGACCAGTGCCTATCGCAATGCGTGATACAGTTGCCGAAGAACTTAAACGTTGGCAAGATAGTGGGGTGATTTCTCCTGTTTCTGCGAGTCAGTGGGCCTCGCCTTTAGTAATTATACCCAAGCTGTCGGGAAAACTTTGTCTCTGTGCGGACTTCAAATCAACAGTGAACAGTCAAACAATTGTAGACACTTATCCCCTGCCCAGACCTGAGAAACTGATGGACAAATTAGGACAGTCTCTCTTCTTTTCTAAGATTGATTTAGCAGAGGCATACTTACAGATCCGCTTGATGACGAGTCAAAAAAAGTTTTTCGTCATTAATACTCACATGGGCCTTTTTCAATTTCAACGCCTACCCTTTGGCAGTTCTTCCTCCCCTGCTATTTTTCAGCGTTTTTTGGAACAGCTGACAGTTTCTGTACCGTGTTGCTCGAACTATTTAGATGACGTACAGTTGAAGAACATTTAGCAAACCTAGAGTGCCTTTTCAAAGTTTTGACTGCAGCAGGTCTACGTTGTCATAAAGCAAAGTGTTCGTTTTTGCAGACTGAAATAGAGTACCTAGGCCATGTGATTAATGCCCAAGGAATCCATCCCTTACAGTCACATCTTCGAGCAATCAAAGACTTGCCTCCTCCTAAGAATGTGCAGGAATTGCAAGCAGTAATGGGAAAGCTTAACTATTATTTCAGGTTTATTCCCAATGCCTCTCAGATTGCAGCTCCACTGCATCGCTTACGTAGGAAGAATGTTCCGTTTGTATGGTCCAAAGATTGCCAAGTTGCTTTTGACAAATTAAAGTCTGCACTACTCAGTGATGCATGCCTCATCGTACGGTCTGGGTGCAGTATTGTCGCATCGTATTGGATGTCACAACCGTCCTATTGCCTTTGCATCCAAGCTACTGACGCCGACACAACAGAATTATAGTCAGATAGAAAAGGAGGCCTTAGCAATCATTTACGGCGTCACAAAGTTTCATCATTATCTCTATGGCAGAAAATTCTATTTGTTGACAGACCACAAGCCTCTCACGTCGTTGTTCTCACCCACAAAGCCAATTCCACCACGAACGGCACAAATGCTTCAGAGATGGTCGTTAATACTGTCTAATTATCAGTATGAGATTTTGTACCGACCTACCACTAAACACATCAACGCGGATACACTTTCCCGACTTCCGGTTGGTCAGGATGTGTCATTTGACTCTTTAGAAATGGCATGTTGTCAGATAGACTCCAGAGATGCTTCCGCTGTCACAGATTTCCCTTTGAACTCTCGTCGGATTGCACAGGAAACAGCTGTGGATGCAGACCTAAGTGTGGTAGCACGTTTTGTTCACTCAGGGTGGCCTGCCAGAGCCAAAGACATTGATCGGCCTCTGGTTCGACGTTATTTTGCACATCGTCATGCATTATCTTTAAGTCAGGGTGTTCTGTTGTTACATACGGACAACGACCAAACAAGAGTGATTGTTCCTCGTTCCCTCCAACTAGAAGTGTTACACCTCCTGCATCAAGGACATTGGGTTATTGTTAGGCCAAAGCAACTGGCGAGACGTCATTGTACCTGGGTTGGTATGGACGCTCAGATAGAGAACATGACGTCACATTGTTCAGTTTGTGCGGAGCATCAGGCAGCTCCTCCGCAACTTTTCTCAGACTGGCCACGCCCCAAGGGACCATGGCAACGGTTACACATTGACTTTGCCGGACCTTTCTGGAATACGTGATTCTTAATTGTTGTAGACGCTTTCAGCAAGTTTCCTTTTGTGATTGCCATGAGCTCAACGACAGCATCTAGTACAATCAGTGCCTTAACATCAGTGTTTTGCATCGAAGGTTTGCCTGAAACTATCATCAGTGACAATAGACCTCAGTTTGTTAGTGTAGAATTTCAACAGTTTTGACATGTGAATGGCATTCAGCATATCACCACCGCACCTTTTCACCCCTCAGGCCAATGGTAAAGCAGAACATTTCGTTCGAACATTCAAGTCTTACATGGAAAAGATGAAAGGTCAGAACACCACGCAGCAAGCTCTTCAAATTTTTCTGTCTACATATCAGTGCATGCCACGTGACCGCTCGTCTCCTGCCGAGCTGCTACATGGCCTCCGTCACCGCACCCTCAGTCACCTGCTGCAGCCTCCCATGCGTCGAGTCGGTTCGTATGGCGCTTCACTTTTTCAGGTTTCTACACCAGTGCTGTACAAGGTGTTTGCTGGACACAAGAGATGGATGCCGGGCACCATTCAGTGCATGCTCGGTCGCAATACGTATGTTGTACGTTATTTCACAGGGTCGAAGCTGCGGTACCACGCAAACCAATTGTGCCTGCACGATCCTGTCTCCAGTTTCTTGATTCCAGAACCAGTTCACCACCAGGGAGCATAGCCACATCGCTCGCCGCTGGGCCCAGCGTCCCCGGACTACGAGATCGTACCCATGGAGGTGGACGCGCCTCCTACGCAGTCCGCCTCTCCGCCTCCGTCGCCGCCGCAGCTGACAGCATCACCAAGAAGGACTCCGGGACCGTGCGTGCCCCCGCCGCCTGGGCCACGCACCTCAGAAGAAGATGACCTGCTGCATCTGGGCGGAGGGGTGTTCCCTTCCTTTCGTTTTGGCGGGTTTCCCGGGGGAACACAAAGTGGATACCGGGACGCCCGTCCCACCAGTAACACCCCCGCCCAGGCCCTCCTCCCAGTGCCGTCGCCGTGGCCCTCAGCCCTACACCACAACGGCGCGGCGGTTTGAGGGGGAGGGGTGTAGTGTCGCACAAGTACAAAGTGCGCGCCACCTACCTTCGTCGTGCACCGCCATTCACGCACGGCGCGGCGTTCTTACGTCAGCCACGAGCGCCCTCTGTGACAACTCCGCTCGTGGCCACCACTGAACGACATTGTTCACTTGAGACTGAGATAGGAACCAGTTAACACTTCGAAATCAGATAGGCACCAGTGAAGACTTGGCTATCGGACAGGCACTAGGCAGGCCTCTAGCTCAACTATGTATCAGCATTCTGCAGTACTGAACTATGTAAAAGTTAAGTATTGTATAAATTCTGTGCAATGTATATCTCGTTCTAATTTACTTTAGTGTTTCTAGTTTCTGCTATCCTAGTGGCTGCTCACCTTCGTACCTGCACAAGCGTGTTTCCTTTATTCCTGTGTCGGTACTTTTCTACTCGGCCACCGACATCTACGACGTAAACGAGACACAAAAGTAGTGACGAGGCTGGGACACAAAAGTGACAACTAGCTCCACATAGAGTTGAATATGCCCGCGCAGCACGTTGATTGGGGGAGACAGCTCGCCCTGCGTAGTGTTGAATTCACCCGCACCGCACGTCTGTTGGTGTGGTGTCGCACAAGTCTGAAGTGCGTGCCACGTATTTCGACGCCATGCAAGCATGGCGCGGCATTCTTACGTCAGCCACGAGCGCCCTCTGCTGAAATCCCGCCCGTGGCCACCACTGAACTGTATCGGTCACTTGAGAATAGGACAGGCACTAGGACTCATCAGTAGGCAGGCCTCTATCTAGTTAAACTATGTATCTGCATTCCACTAGTCTTCAGTTCACAAAGTAAAGTAATGTACTATCTCTACAAAATACTTATCTTATACTAAATCTAGCTTAGTGTTTCTAGTTTCTGCTGTCCCACTGGCTGGTCACATCAGACTCTGTACCTGCACATGTGTGCATCCTATTTCCCTGTGTCGGTCTCTCTCTACTTGGTCACCGACATCTAGGACAACGGCGGCAACGAGACACAAAAGTGGCGACGAGGAGCGATAGAAGAACCTTGGACCAGCCCGCTTGCAACAGCCAGACAGCAGCAGTCGGAGCGCACAGAAATTGCTCCCGCCCACCCACCCTTATTATAAGATTTTTGGGGGACAATATTCTGTTATGTGTTTTGTGGACTTTTTTGTTGCAGAGAGTCCTCTTTCACATTGAATTTGTGTTTTGTTCTAATTTTCTTGTATGCACGGAGCCTAATCGGTCAGCATGGCCACTACCCCGAACTCAAACTTAATGGAAATTATTCAGTTACAGACGGCGCAAATCACGCAACCACTATAAGCTGTGACCCAGTTGATGGCGCAGGCGGCTCAACAACAGCCGTTGCATCAGCCGCCCACATCTGCCGCCGCACCGCTTCCTATGTTTCACCAGTACAACAAACGTGAGGAAGAATGGAGTGATTACTTAGCGCAATTTCAAGAACTTGTCACAGCTCATCAGCTTACATGTCAGACAGTCAAGCACCTTTTATTATTAGTTGTGGGAACCAAGACCTTCGTGTTACTGCAGAAATTTTCCCCCCGCGCATCTCCTCGCGATCTACACTTTGATGCCCTAGTAGATGCACTGAATTCTCATCATGAGAGAAAAGTTCTTGTAGCTGCAGCGCGGTACTGATTTTTCAGACTAAAAAAAGTCACCTGATCAGACGCACAATCAATGGATTACTGAGTTGAAAGACTTAACCTGCAAATGTAATTTTACTTGCTCTTGTGGACGTTCTTATAGTGACGTGATGTTGGGAGATGCAATTACGCAGAACATTCAGGACCCCAGAATTAGGGCAGTGATTCTGAAACAGTCTGACCCCTCATTAGATACTGTACTGCAGCTTATAGATGTGCATGATACCTTTGACTTAGCAGATGTAGAAATGCAAAGCCACAGTGTTAATTCAGTGTGCTATTACGGACGCTTTCCTCACCGCACTTCTCAGTCTACCCGTACTGATTCTTTCAATTCTACCGGCCATGCTGAACAGACAGTGAACAGTAGCCAGTGTCAAAGTGCGACACAAAGGTTGCCCCGTCGTGTTACACGAAGTAATGTGAATAACGGGCATCAACGCTCGTATCAGAAAAATGTTCGTAAATCTTGCCCCCCGTATGTATCTCGCCACAAGTGTGCGCAGTGCCCTAGACTCAACGCCATCTGTTATCAATGTGGCAAATCAAGACATGTACAGACAGTGTGTATGAAGAATAAGACTTCTAAGAACGGTGCCATTAGGAACAGTTCTTCGCAGAGTGCGACAACAGTTCTTGCTGTAAATTTCATACACGCTGTGGACTTGAGCAGTGCATTGCTTGATTCTCAAATGCAAGAAAGTTCTTCTGCGCCTACGCGAAAACTAAGTAGTGAAGCACGTCGCAAGCACCGTCGCGCGCGTAAAACTGTGCAATGGAAAAGTGTTCGGATTAAGCAAAATGAATATGTACAGTGCAATCCTGTAGTGAACCTAGTGCCTTTTGCAACTTCTCCTGCCAAAAGTTCCCAGTACTATATAGCAAGTGACAATAGACTTGATGTAGCTACTCAGAGTAATTTTAGTGCAGCAGCTGGTGACTCAGCTGTAGCTTCACATGCTTGCGCGGAAGCCGATCCAGCGGTAGCGCCATCTAGGGAAAGTGTTATTAATTTACTGTGTGCCGATTCTACGTCACCGCCGCCTCCTTCCGTACACAGTCCGCGCAAATGCAAGTGCAACAAACAAACTGTAGCAGACGTTGCCCACATTTGCGCACCTGTCGTGCACCACAAGCCAAAACTTTTTGTGACTCTTTCCATAGACAATAAGACTGCAATTTCAGCTCGACACTGGTTCCCCTGTCACATTAATGAATAAAGACACTTATGAACTTCTGGGCTCGCCAAAGTTGTCGCCCTCTCAACAAGTGATAACAGCATATATAGGTCAAAATATTCCCGTGTAACCAAAACTGTTGCTTTTGTTGTTCTTCAGGCCAAATCTACACAGAACATTTTTGGACTAGATGCATTCGACTTGTTTGGTTTATCAATTCAAAGAGATGTGTTTCAAATTTCGTCAGTAGTGCCTCAGGACAAAATCAAGGCATTGTGTGAAAAATACAGTGACTTGTTTTCGACAGAACTAGGTTGCGCAAAAGACTTTGTGGCACATGTAACTTTAAAAAAATCTGCAGTGCCAAAATTTCGTAAAGCTAGACCAGTGCCTATCGCCCTTTGTGATAAAGTTGCTGAAGAACTTAAATGTTGGCAGGATAGTGGGGTGATTTCTCCTGTTTCTGCGAGTCAGTGGGCCTCGACTTTAAGTGATTAGTGATTTAGTAAAGCCAACAGGAGAGCTTCGTATCTGTGTGGACTTCAAATCTGCAGTGAACAGTCAAACAATTGTAGACACTTACCCCCTGCCCTGACCAACTGATGCACAAATTAGGATAGTCTCACTTCTTTTCTAAGATTGATTTAGCAGAGGCATACTTACAGAATCCGCTCGATGACGAGTTGAAAAAGTTTTTCGTAATTAATACTCACATGGGCCTTTTTTCAATTTCAACGCCTACCCTTTGGCAGTTCTTCCGCCCCCACTATTTTTCAGCGTTTTTTTAGAACAGCTGACAGTTTCTGTACCATGTTGCTCGAACTATTTAGATGATATTGTTGTCTCAGGAGACACAGTTGAAGAACATTTATCAAACCTGGAGTGCCTTTTCAAAGTGTTGACTGCAGCAGGTTTACGTTGCAATAAAGGAAAGTGTTCGTGTTTTTTTTTTTTTTTTTTTTTTTTTTTTTTTTTTTTTTTTTTTTTTTTTTTTTTTTTTTTCAAACTGAAATAGAGTACCTAGGCTATGTGATTAAAGCCCAAGGAATCCATCCCTTACAGTCACATCTTTGAGCAATCAAAGACTTGCCTCCTCCCAAGAATGTGCACGAATTGCAAGCAGTAATGGGAAAGCTTAACTATTATTTCAGATTTATTCCAATGCCTCTCAGATTGCAGCTCCACTGCATCGCTTACGTAGGAAGAATGTTCCTTTTGTATAGTCTAAAGATTGCCAGGTTGCCTTTGACAAATTAAAGTCTGCACTACTCAGTGATGCATGTTTGATTCCCTTTGATCCACAGAAGCCTGTAGTGTTAGCAGTGGATGCCTCGTCATATGGTCTGGGCGCAGTAATGTCGCATCGTATTGGATCTCACGACCGTCTTATTGCCTTTGCGCCCAAGCTCTTGACGCCAACGCAACAGAATTACAGTCAGATAGAAAAGGAGGCCTTGGCAATAATTTACGGCGTCACAAAGTTTCATCATTATCTCTATGGCAGAAAATTCTTTTTGTTGACTGACCACAAGCCTCTCACGTCGTTGTTCTCGCTCACAAAGCCAATTCTGCCACCACCACCACCACCACCACCACCACCACCACCACCACCATCATGTTTTCAGTGCCAGTTTCCCGGGTGTGGTGTAAAAGCTCTCGCCATCTCCTCCTGTCTTCACCCATCTTCTGTTCCAGGATGTCTTCGAATTTGTGTCGTTTCTCCTCCACAGTCTCTATCCAGCGTTTCCTTGGTCTTCCCCGTGGTCTTCTTCCTATGAAGTTGAGGTTGAAATACTTTTTAGCAGGTCTTTCACTATTCATTCTCATTAAGTGCCCATACCACTGAAGTTTGCGTTTCCTTATGATGCTGGTGACAGGAACCTCAATACCAGCTACTTTTCTATTTACCTCATTCCTAATTTTATCCTGCCTGGTTGTTTCATTCATAGTTCTGATGAACCTCATTTCTATTGCCTGAATTCTACTGAGGTCTCTGGTTAGCAGGGTACACGTTTCTAAGCCGTATGTAAGGAGTGGAACGAAATAGGTATGGTACATGGTTGCTTTTGCTTTTTGTGGCATTTTATCATCCCAAAGAAGATTTCTTATTTGACTGTAAAAACTGGAAGCTTTCTGTGTTCTGCTGAGTATTTCCTGCTTAACTGTGTTGTCTTTAGAGATCATACTTCCTAGGTATTTGAAATGAGACACAGATTCTACTTTAGCCCCATCTAGAAATATATTTGATGTTGTTCCTTGCCTGTTGATGGTCATTTCTACTGTCATTGTTTTACTTATCTTTAGTCTGAAAATTTTGAATGTGTTGTTCCAATCATTCAGTTTCCTCTGTGCTTCAGCTTCTGTCTCTCCCCATACCATCAAATCATTGGCAAAAACAAGGGCATTAGGTGCACTGTCTATTTTCTTGATAGATTTTATAATTGCGTCCATGACTATTACAAATAGGAGTGGTGATAGGGCACTTCCTTGCTGGACACCTCTCTTTGTTTTGAACCATTCTGATCGTCCGTTGCTTATCTGGACACAGCTATAACACTTTTGGTATAGCATTTTGACTTTATTAATCAGATACTTTGGCACCTTTAAGTTTTCCAAACATTCCCATATCTTGCTTTGAGGAACACTGTCATATGCTTTTTTTATGTCTACAAATATAATAAGATTTGTTCCATATTCCCAGTACTTTTCTGTTAACATTCTTATTGCAAAAATAAGATCCACAGTACCTCAGTCTTTCCTGAATCCATGTTGTTCTTCCTCAAGCAAGGGTTCAACTACCTTTCTAAGTCTTCCTTCTATGATCTTTTCTAACAGCTTCAGTGTGTGGGACAGCAGTGTGATGCTTCTGTAGTTTCCACATTTCCGCCGATTGCCCTTTTTAAACAGAGGGATGATGAATCCTTTAGTCCAATCTTATGCAATTTTGTTTTCTTCCCAAATCACTGATAACACTCTGTGCAGCCTATTTAAGCCTGTTGTTCCTGCTGCCTTTATCATGTCTGAGCTGAGATCATCAAAGCCTGCTGACTTTCCATTCTGCGTGCTCTTTAATGCTGTTTGTACCTCACGCCGTGTTAATGGGTGTCTATTGGTTTGGGCTTCATTAATAACTCTACAGACATTGACGGTGGTGTTGTCCTCATCTCCATTTAGCAGCATGCTGAAGTGCTTCTTCATTTCATCCCTGATCCCTTCCTCTGTTTGTACTAAGTTACCATCATCTGTTTCCAGTACAAGGATATTTACATATTCATTTCGTTTGTTCTTCAGTATTTTGTATAGCAATTTTCTACTGCCCAGTCAATCTTCCTCTATCCTTATTGTAAAGTCCTCCCAGCATTTTATCTTTTCCTCCTGGATAATTCTTTTTTACAGCTAGTTTCTTTCTACGGTATTCCTGTGCTAGATGCTCAATTGTTACCTCATTTCGTTTAGCATCAGTTACTGTTTTTTAATGGTCTAATTTTCTTTTTAGTATGTTCCTATCTTTTACTGCTGTCTTCACCCGATCGTTCCACCAAGGTCTTTCCTTCTGTTTTGGTGTGGCACTCGTTTTTCCACAGATGTCCGCGGCTTCTTTAACTAGGGTTTATACAATAAAGACCATTCTTCTTCTACACCACCTCTCTCATTTGTTGGTAATTTGGTTGCTATTTGTGCTTCGTAGTTTCTTTTCTTTTCTGTGTCCTTCAACAGCCAAGTCCTAATTTTTGGCATTCTCTTTTGTTTAAATTTGGGCACATGAACATCTTTTCGGGCAGCAATTAATAGTCGGTGGTCACTGTCTAGGCACTCACTGGGTATTACTTTAACATCTATAACATACTGACCCGCTTTTCTGTCAGTAATGATAAAGTCTATCACAGTCTTGAGCTTGCCATCCCAGCTGTATCTGGTAATTTTATGACTTTCCCTCTTCTGATACCATGTGTTCTGTATGGTTAAGTTGTTTCGCACACACAAATCAATTAAGTTCTCTCCTTCCAGATTTCTGTTCCCATAACCATGAGGACCAATGTTTTCCCATCCTAGTCTTTCTTTACCAACTTGAGCATTCAGATCGCCCATGATGAAGATGTTCTCCTCTGTTATTTGTTCTTCAAGCTCATTAAGAAAATCCTCTTTATCTTCTGTGGTATATCAAGCCTGTGGTGCATATACTTGCAAAACAGTATGCCATGAACGGCACAAAAGCTTCAGAGATGATCCTGTCTAATTATCAGTATGAGATTTTGTACCAACCTACCACTAAACATGCTAACGCACACACCCTTTCCCAACTTCCGGTTGGCCAGGATGTGTCTTTTGATTCTTCAGAAATGGCATGTTGTCAGATAGACTCCACAGATGCTTTCGCTGTCGCAGACTTCCCTTTGAACTCTCGTTGGATTGCACAGGAAACAGCTGCGGATGCGGACCTAAATGTGGTAGCAGGTTTTGTTTGCTCAGGGTGGCCTGCCAGAGCCAAAGACATTGATCGGCCTCTGGTTCAATGTTATTTTGCACAACGTCATGCATTGTCTTTAAGTCAGGGTGTTCTGTTGTTGCATACCGACAACAACCAAACATGAGTGATGTTCCTCGTTCCCTGAAAAGAGAAGTCTTATGCCTCCTGCATCAAGGACATTGGGATATTGTTCAGAAAGCAACTGGCCAGACGTAATTGTACCTGGGTTGGTATAGATACCCAGATAGAGATCATGACGTCACAGTGTACGGTTTGTGCAGAGCATCAGGCAGCTCCCCTGCAAAGTTTCTCGGATTGGCCACACCCCAAGAGACCATGGCAATGTTTACACATTGACTTTGCCGGATCTTTCTGGAATACGTGCTGGTTAATCATTGTAGATGCTTTCAGCAAGTTTCCTTTTGTGATTGCCATGAGCTCAACGACAGCATCTAGTACAATCAGTGCCTTAACATCAGTGTTTTGCATCGAAGGTTTGCCTGAAACTATCGTCAGTGACAATGGACCTCAGTTTTGTCATGTGAATGGCATTCAGCATATCACCACCGCACCTTTTCACCCCTCAGGCCAATGGTGAAGCAGAACGTTTCGTTCAAACATTCAAGTCTCACATGGAAAAGATGAAAGGTCAGCACTCCAGGCAGCAAGCTCTTCAAATTTTCCTGTCTACATATCAGTGCATGCCACGTGACGGCTCGTCTCCTGCCGAGATGCTACAAGGCCACCGTCACCGCACTCTCATTCACCTGCTGCAGCCTTCCATGCACCGAGTCGGTTCGTATGGCGCTTCACTTTTTCAGGTTTCTATGCCGGTGTTGTACAAGGTGTTTGCTCGACGCAAGAGATGGTTGCCAGGCACCATTCAGCGCATGCTCGGTCGCAATACGTATGTTGTACGTTCTTCCACAGGGTCGAAGCTGCGGTACCACGCAAACCAATTGCGCCTGCACAGGCCGCATGATCCTGTCTTGGGTTTCTTGATTCCAGAACCAGTTCACCACCAGGGAGCACAGCCACATCGTTCGCTGACGGGTCTAGCGTCCCTGAACTACGAGATCGTGCCCATGGAGGTCGACGCGCCTCCTATGCAGTAGGCTCCTCCACCTCCGTTGCCGCCGCAGCTGCCAACCGTGCGTGTCCCCCCTGCCTGCCTCAGATGATGACCTGCTCCCTCTGGGCGGAGGTGTGTGCCCTTCCACTCGTTCTGGTGGGTTTTCTGGGGGATCGCAAGGTGGATACCAGGGCGTGGCCGGTGTCTCGATTCCAGCCTCGGCTACGACGCCCGTCCCACTAGTAAAGCCCCCACTGAGGCCCTCCTCCCAGTGCCGCCGTCGCCGTGGCCCTCAGCCCTACACCAGGAAAACACAGTGGGGAGGTGTGTGGCGTCGCACAAGCCTGAAGGGCGCGCCACGTACATTCGCCGCGCGCCGCCACGCAAGCACGGCGCAGTGTTCTTACGATGTCGCCACGAGCGCCTTCTGCTGCAATCCCGCTGGTGATCACCACTGAACTGTATCGGTCACTTGGGAATAGGACAGGCACTAGGACTCATCTGTAGGCAGGCCTCTATCTAGTTAAACTATGTATCTGCATTCCATTAGTCTTCAGTTAACAAAGTTAAGTAATGTACTATCTCTACGAAATACGTATCTTATACTAATCTAGCTTAGTGTTTCTAGTTTCTGCTGTCCCACTGGCTGGTCACATCAGACTCTGTACCCGCACATGCGTGCATCCTATTTCCTTGTGTCAGTTTCTCTCTACTCGGCCACCGACACCTAGGACAACCGGTGGCAACGAGACACAAAAGATGTCAGTTAGGCGTGGTCGCGATGTCCCATGGCAAGAATCTGCCCTTGTTTACCCACCTCTTCTTTCATCCGTATTAGTTTTGCTGGTATTGTTATGTGCTTATTTATATGCCGTTGTCATTGGCAACTAATATTTCCTCTCGTCAATGTGACAAAAATAATAAATTTTTGGCAACTAGTCAGTGCAGATTCTTGAATAGAGCATAAAAGTCACTGTATGTTATCAAATGCTTCAGAATAAAATGTCACGTGTCACCATGTGAGTTGTTCCAATGGCCATTACTGATTAAGTTCAAGGCCAACCTTGTGTGTCGAAAAGAAACAAATTACCATGTCTTGATGGTACTTTCTCTTGATAATAAATATCATTTGCAATTACCTTTTAGTTGGATTAGTTTGAATTCAAGTAAACAGTGACTATAAAGTAACACAAATAACCTTTTATTACATCACTGAGTTACATGCTTAATGGAATTCAACTCACGGAAGAAGAATGTTCTTTCAACCAATCAAGATTAAAGGTAATCAACGTCATTTTCCATAGAATATACATACATACGATACGTAGAACTTTTCAACATGGAGTAACTAGATCACTGGCACAGTATCCCATTCTTTATTCTTTTGTTGCACAAAACCAGTACAGAGAAAAACTGGAGCCAGAATACATTCTCCTACCCCTTCCTAAATAAAATATGATTTTATTTAATTATTATACTCGAATTTCTTTAGCCTCTAGCAGGAAACATACAGTGTAAGCTGTTACACTACAAACTTCAGTGTACATGACTGCAATTTATCAATTAAATACTTTAAATTCACCCCCTCATTTTAATTTGGGTGGCTGGTTCATCTTTCCACGTAAAATATTCAGCAAATCCTTAGTAAAGCTAGTTGGGATTCGGACAACATTTTGGGGGTTTTGCTTATAGCACCATTAAAAATTTAAAACTCATTCTTTAATCAGCTGATGTTTATATTGGCTTCCAGAACCTGCAGTCATCCCAATTTCTCACTCATTATTTTATGTAAATAAATTTAAAATTACTATCAGGATAAATCATGGCTGGAGGCACTACGTACAACTGTTGTGTCTCAATCTGGCATCCAAATCATCATCTTCACCAGATACTGTATATATTATGCAGATTTCCTGTCCCAGAATCACTGACTACAACACTGCACCACCGAGAGCAAATTAAAGTTTAAGTAAGAATTTTTACTCAGTTATACTCTATAGTTTGTACATATGTTGGTTGTTAACTTATATATAACAGCATATCAAATTCAGAGGCAATATTGAAATTTCATTTCAAACTGAGACCACAATAATATCTCATTATCTTCCCGAGATATCGGTTTCGTATCTGACTGGCGAACCATCGTGACAGGCGAACTGTTGTAGCGTGCCTACCTCTATCTGATGTGTAATACTTGTCATTCCATTTCAATAACACTATTCTGTGATAAATTTTATTTAGATGTCATAAGATTTCATATCTCCTCACAATAACATTTTGTTATTTCTTTTATATCCTGTATATAATATATCAAGACAGAAAAAAATTATCACATTTTTACTGATACACAGAATTTGTCGCACATAATCAGAACACCCTGTTGTTCCATGAAATAGAAGGGAATCAGCTGGAAAATGCTGCTGTCAGAGCAGAAGACAGACAAATATCTTCCTGTTAAAACTACAGTGAGGAGCAGGGTTTTTTTTTTTTTTTTTTTTTTTTAAATAACTTGTGCTTGTCGCTGACTTCTGCCCTCTGCCAGTGTATCGATAAACATTTGATATTTGCCACATTCTATTGTAAGTGTGAGCTTAGTTCCTTTTTTTAATTAATTTCAATACACCCCCACAGTTAATTTGAAATATCTTTCTTACTTACAATCCCTTCTCCATTTTCACTAATTTTAAAGTTATTTATTTTCAGCAGATCCAGTACTTCATAAAGTGATGCTCCAGTATTGTTGCGATTTGTTTCGCGATTGTACTAGAACATTCTCTGTGCAACTTTTAATTCTTTCATGTCTATGAATGGTTTATTACATTTTAATGCTTGCAGAAAAATCTTCACATTGTTTATGAAGTCTGATAACTTTGCAATTTTTGGCGACTACCATGATTAATTTTCAACTCTGTCATAGAACAATAGTAAACGAAACGCACAATCCCAGCATCAATTTATCGATGTAATATTCCAGTCATCTCAGCTAGAATCACTACAGAATATAACCGAAATATTAGTACCAGCTCTCAATAAGGTAAAATTTAGATTCCGCTGACTTCTTCTGTAATGTTGCTTTCTGGTGTTGTATTTGCTACCGAAGTCACGACCGCTACCATTTAATGGCGGAATCCAATAATTTTGTTTAAATTGTCCCTTCCTTGTCAAAATTGCTCAGTATTTTCATTTAAAAATATTTCACTACCTGGTAAAATTTAATTTGCGGTCCCCAACCTTAACTTTAATACGCAACACCCATTTACATACAAAAGCAATATTACAAGCGGAATTTTGTGGTTTTAGGGTGCACAACTTCTCAGGTCATTAGAGCCCAGATCAGAAGAGAGATTCGCTAGATATCGCAAAAATTTGTAACTGCCAAAAAGGAGATTATCAAGAGAAAGCTAAAACAAAGAAAGAAAAAACAAATACAAGGGTTAAATATCCTTTGATAAATTGGCCATGTTGATAAAACACAAAACTCTAGCAGGTACTCGTGTGTCATCAGCGAAAAGTTCCTCCAGAGTAGATGGCAAATTAAAGGCTACACGGAGATGATTAATATTAAGACAAGACAGTAAAACATGTCACACCGTCAGCAATTCACCACAGGAGCACAGCGGTGCAGGGTGGCAGTTAGCAAATGACGGTGGCTGAATCGACAGTGACCGATGTGCAACCGGGCCAGGATGACCACCTTTCGCCGAGAGGGGCATGAGGAGGTCCTCCAAGGGGTCGGGATCGGTTTTACGGTTCTCAGTTTATTGTCGTGGAGTGAGAACCACAAACTGTGTCAGGACGACACAATACACCTGCGAAGAGCCCGATGAATACGTGTGATGGGACGCAAAAAGTAGCCACGCAAGACAAAAGAGCTGCTGCCTTGGCTGCTATGTCGGCAGTCTCATTCCCGGGCACACCCACGTGGCCAGGGACCCACAGAAAACAAACGCGACAGCCATTATCTGCTAGCAACTGAAGGGAGCGTTGGATTCGGTACACGACAGGTTGGGTCGAGAAAGGGTCCCTAAAACTCTGCAGGGCACTAATGGAGTCAGAGCAGATGGCATAAAAGGAATGGCAGTGACGGCGGATGTATAAAACAGCCTGGTGGAGGGCAAAAAACTCAGCCGTGAAATTCGAGCACCGGTCAGGGAGCTTGTATTGGAAAAGGTCATCCCCGACGATGAAAGCAGATCTGACACCGTCAGTGCTCTGGGAACCATCAGTGTAGATAAATATGGCATTATCGAACCGCAAATGGAGTTTGACAAACCTCGAGCAATATACCAAATCCAGAGTCCTCTCGTTGGGGAGCGAACTAAGTTTAAGGTGTGTGTGTGTACCTGGGCCTGATGCCACAGTGGCAATGGGCTCTCACTCAACCGAAAGGTGGAAGGAGGCGAAACCAAACTCAAGGTGGAAGCAAGGCTATCGCAGACAACCGATATTGGCGATTGAGGGAGTCATCAAAGAATAAAAGGTAAAATGGATGGTTGGGCATCAACAGCAGTCGGCATGCGTACCGACACAAGAATATGTCACGCTGAGAAGTCAAGGGTAATACAGCAGCTTTGGCATAAAGACTTTCAACAGGGCTTGTATAAAATGTACCAGTCGCCAGGCGTAATCCCTGATGGTGAATGGAATTGAGACGGCAGAAAAGGGACGGCCGTGCAGAAGAGTATACAAAGCTTCCGTAGTCCAGCTTTGGCTGAACAATGGCCTTGTATAGGTGAAGCAGGATGGTACAATCCGCTCCCCATGATGTGCCACTGAGGATACGAAGAAGGGATCGGGCACAACGGGCAGCCAGGTGGAACACATGTAGGAACCAACAAAGTTTCCGATCCAACATTAGCCCCAAGAATTTTGTTGTCTCCGCGAATGGGAAAGCAACGGGGCCGAGACGTAGAGATGGTGGAAGAAATTCCTTGTATCTCCAGAAGTTTATACAAACCGTTTTCTCAGCGGAGAAGCGGAAGCCATTTGCAATGCTCCAGAAATATAGGCGGTCAAGACAGCGTTGAAGACAACGCTTAAAGACACGTCCGCTGAGCGCTGCAATAAATTGCAAAATCGTCTACAAAAAGGGATCCGGTAACGTCAGCTGAAAAGCAATCCACGATCGGATCGATTGCAATGGCAAAGAGAACTAAGCTCAAGACAGAGCCCTGTGGCAGTCCATTCTTCTGGCGAAAGGTATCTGACAAAATAGAGCCCCCCCGTACCTGGAACTTGCGATCCACCAAAATTGCTTGAATAAAGAGAGGGAGGCAGCCACGAAGGCCCCATGTGTGCAAAGTGCGGAGAATGCCCGCCCTCCAACAGGTATCTTAAGCCTTCTCCAAATCAAAGAAGACTGCTACTGCTTCCTTAGAAAGTTATTCATAGTAAAGGTTGACAAGGTAACGAGGTGATTAGCAGCAGAGCGGTGTCTACGAAAACATTGAACATTAGTCAGGAGGCGTCGAGATTCGAGGAGCCAGACCAACCGAGCATTAACCATGCGTTCCATCACCTTACAGACGCAGCTCGTCAGAGAAATGGGGCGATAACTGGAAGGAAGATCTTTGTTCTTCCCTGGTTCGGGGATGGGGACAACAATGGCTTTACGGCAACTTGTGGGAACCAGACCTTCAGTCCATATGTGATTATAGGTGCTAAGAAGGAAACACTTACCCACAGGAGAAAAGTTCTTCAGCATCTCACTATGGATGGAATCGGGCCCAGGAGCAGAAGATCGGGACAGGGCGAGAGCACGGTCTAGCTCCTGCATGGTGAAGGAGACATTATAACTTTCACGATTAAGAGTGGAAAGAAGGCGGCCGTGCCTCCTCTGCCTGTTTGCGAGGAAGGAAGGCAGGGTGGTAATGGGCAACAAGCGGATTAGCAGAGTGGCAGTGGAAGAACGTTTGAGTAGGAGAGAAAGAAAGAATAGTCATTGTGGGAGAGGGTTAGTGGCAGTAAAAAAAAAACGGTAAATAAATTGTTACAGTAACAGTGAAAATGAAAGAGAGGAGACAGTGAAATTGAAAAAGACAGATGAATGTAGGATCTAATAACGGAAACTCCAGATTGGGTTTCAGCAATAAAAGGACAGAATGAAACTTTCACTCTGCAGCAGAGTGTGCGCTGATATGAAACTTCCTGGCAGATTAAAATTGTGTGCCGGAACTGGGACTCGAACCTGGGACCTTTGCCTTTCGCGGGCAAGCACACTACCGACTGTGCTATCCAGACACGACTCACGACGATGCCGCCTCACAACTTTAGTTCCGCCAGTACCTCGCCTCCTACTTTCCAAACTTCACAGAAGCTCTCCTGCAAATACGCAAGACTAGCACTCCTGGAAGAAAGGACATAGCTTGTTGAATGTTTGGAAATTAGGAAGCGAGGTACTGGCGGAAGTAAAGTTGTGAGGCGGCATCGTGAGTCGTGTCGGGATAGCATAGTCGGTAGTGCACTTGCCCGTGAAAGGCAAAGGTCCCAGGTTCGAGTCCCGGTTCCGGCACAGAATTTTAATCTGCCAGGAAGTTTCAATAAAAGGACAGTTTCCAACTCACCGCAAAAACGTAATGACGAGCCGTGACAAGTGCGCACAATCGTGCACCACACACACACACACACACACACACACACACACACACACACACACACACTACTTCAGCTATTGGCAATGGCCTTCTGCAGAATCAGAATAGAGAGCATTCACACAGCCACACAACCGTCATCTCTGGCCTCTGTGACTTGACTTAGTTCCTGTTGTTCCCTCTGTAACATAGAGCCAAAGCAAAATTTCTCAATTTGATAGAATTTCCAGCAAGTCTTTTCACTGCACTCCAGGTTTTTCCATCCTCTGCAGCTTCTATCTCGATCGTTCGTTTCCAGATATGTTGGGGACGACCGAATTTCCTAACTCCTCGAGGGTTCCAGTCTAATGCCACCTTTTCAACAGCTACATCAGGCTTCCATAATGTATGCCTAATCCATTTTCTTTCCTTGATTTGTATATTGATTGATTTATTGCTGGTTTGTGTCCCTCCAAAGCTCTTCATTCGTTATTATATTTGGCCATCTCTCATTTAAAATATGTCTCAGACAACGGTTAATAAGAACTTTGAGAGCTCTGGTTTTTGATGTGGTTAGTCACTTTCCAAGTTTTGCAACCATACATCAGAACTGCCTTCACATTGCTATTGGAAAGCTGGAGTTTGGTTTTCTTTGAGATGTTCCTATTTCTCCAAACAGGGTACAGCTGCACAAACGCAGCATTTGCTTTGCGGATGCGAATACGGACGTCGTCCTCAGTGCCTCCTGTAGTCGTGACAGTACTTCCGAGATAGAGGAAAGATTGGACTTGTTCTACATCCTCTCCATTAATGGCCAGCCTACTTGTGATGGTCAAGTTTATCCACATTTCTTTGGTTTGGCAAACATTTATCTTGAGGCCTGCAGCTTCCCCCTCTCTCTGTAAACTGGCCAGTTTCTCTTCAATGTCTCAGGTAGAGGGTGTGTTGCCACTCTGCACTTTGTTCCAGAATAATTCGAAGAGTATCGATTAGGTCCACACAGCTTCAGTGTTTTCTAAAACCCGCCTGCTCTCTCTTCAGTTGGGCTTCCACAGATCCCTTAATACAGCTTAAAATACTCCTCGGAAGTACCTTATTTGGTACTGACAATAGCGTAATGCCCTGTCAGTTGTTAGTAACATCTCCTTTTTTTGGTATTTTCCAGACTGTTGGCACTTTCTCCTATTTCCGTATCTTCCCTAAGAGGATGTACAATAACTCAACAGTGGTGTCCAAGCCTGTTTTCAACATATCATTATCTGGTCCTGGTGCCTTTCTATTCTTGATCTGGTTCAGTGCTATCCAAATGTCTGCATTCATGGGTGCATTTACACCAATGTTCGGACTAGGATCATTGTATTCAGTTCGTTCTTTTTCTTATTGTTCAACACCGAGGTCTCTATTTAGAACTTCGTTAAAGTGTTCCTTCCACCTACGTAATTATTCTTCGTATGTAGTTAGTATCTCCCCTTTTAGTTCCTTACTGGTCTGCTTCCCTGGAAGCTTTTCTTTGCGAGCATCTTAATGATATCGTGAAGTTCTTTCGCATCCCCCCCCCCCCCTCCGCGCTTCCTGTTCTGCTCTATCAGCCTCTTCGTCTATCCGTCTTCTGTGGTCTCTTCTCACAAGCCTTTTCACTTCTTTATCTGCTGTTCTAAAATCAGCTTGTGCCTGTGCTTTTTGTTGCATGGGCCTGCTCTGGTTTATCCTTCCAAAAAAATCAAATGTTTGTTAAGCTTATGGGACTTAACTACGGGGTTATCAGTCCCTAAACTTACAAACTACTTATGAACTACTTACGAACTAGGACGGCACAAATATCCATGCCCGAGGGGGGATTCGAACCCCCGACCGTAGTGGCCGTGCTGACCGTGACTGGAGCGCCTCAGTCACCTCGGCCACCGCGGCCGGCTACCCTTCCATTGGCCTCCTTTCTATGGGAGATCTTCATCCAGGTATATTTGGACATACAATATTTCCGCAGGTGATTTTTAATGCCAAGTTCTCTCACTCACTTGCACAAAAGTATTCTTAACTTCTGTCGACATTTCTTCCGTGTCCTTATCCTCAGTCATTTCCAGTTTCAGCATCTTAAATCTATTGCGGAGTTCCAACTGTAACCCCCCAGCTGTCTATGAATCTTTTAGTTTACCTACATCGGATCTTCTCTTCCTTCGCTCGAATTTCTTTTTTTTGGATACCACAATCTTCATCCGGAGGTTGTCAATAACAAGATGGTGGTCGCTACTTGTGTCTGCTCCTCTTCTATTCCGCATATCTTCCAGGCTCCTCCTGAACTTCCTGGACACTGCAATGTGGTCAATTTGATTTACTGTAATACGATCCGGGGATACCCATGTTATCTTATGACATCTCCGATGAGGAAACAGTGTCTCTCCTATTACAAGATCACAACTTGCACAGAAGTTGTTAAATCGTTCCCCATTTTCGTTCAATTCACCCACGCCATGTACCCCCATTTTCTGTTCCAAACCCATCATTGTTGTCTCCTACCTTGGCATTAATGTCTCCTATAACAGTGAGTATATATTTCTTGTTCACTTTCTTTGCAGTCTCTCATAGCAGATAATTGAACTACTACTTTTGAAGAATGCTATGGCCATAACTTAAGTGTGTGTGTGTGTGTGTGTGTTTTATATGCCTGTTGCAGCTTGTCAAACTATCCTTATTATGCAGATGAGTGTAGACTGTGCATAAGCTTTGGGAATCTGGATCCTCCAAACCAATGAGTGACAATAACAAAAATTTTGTCTGCTGTCCCCCATCTTCGTGTTTCTCGGTTGAGGAGTTAGAAGCCTGAACAAAGCATCCAAAAGCTTAGGTATAAAGAGGAGATAATTGTGACTGAGGAAATGGAAAGCAGACTCTGAGAAAGAAAGAGGCAGTAGCAATGTAAGAAGTAAAAAGAGATTATATATGCCTGCCTAGGTGTGTTTGCGTCTGTGTAAATGTATGGGGGTGTGTGTGTATTTGTTTACCTTCCTTTTCTTCCCCCAAGGTAAGAATTTCCTCTCCTGGGATTGGAATGGCTCCTCACCCCCCTTCCTTAAAACCCTTATCATTTCCTTTTCCCTCTCCTTCCCTTCTGCCTGAAGAAGCAACTGGGTTGCGAAAGCTTGCGTTTGTCTGTATGTATGTATATATATATGTGTGTGTGTGTGTGTGTGTGTGTGTGTGTGTGTGTGTATTCATTTATTTATTTGTGATGCTGTCACACCTGTGCTCCTTCGCCTGGTGAGTAAACGTCGTCTATTTTTTATATATAATTTATATATCCACAATGGCACAAGAAGGCAGCCAGAATGGAAAGAAAGGGATGAAGGCAGTGGCAGTAAGACACACAAACACAGAAGGAAGTCCTAATAATAAGAAAATGAGACACTGGGCCAGAGCAATTTCTAGACAATGGCATCTGATGCATTTGAAACCTTCCTTACAATGAGAGGATGGGCAAAAGCATTTACGATGTTCCGTGTTAAAAAAAGTGCAAATATGACCGCATGCCAAAATTTTTGGCGAGAAAAGCGGAACCAGGAGCGAGGCAGTTGGTTCCCGTTTTTTGTCAGTGTTGTTTAAATAGGAACAAATTTGCCTTTTTTGTGCTCCGACAGGAGCATTCTTCAGATGGTTCATCTGCTACTTGAGAATGACAGCACTAAGCGACCTGCAATGTACCTTAAACAATTTCAAACCTTTACAAATCTTTTTACCACTTGACAACCTATCAAAGAAAGGAAAGAAGTTTACTTTCTCACTGTTCATGAAGTGAAAATATGGCATTCGGCATGATGTTACGAATTATTACTTCTACACTACTAACTTAGTGTGACCTTTTACAGACAGTATACATACATACCACAGACTGTACCTTCAAAAATATATTGTAGTATGACGCACAGTTCATGAGATGTGACAAAAACAATTGAATGAATGAAAATCCATGCCATGACATATGCAGCTGTAAGTTATTACTTTTTTTTTTTTTTACCACCAAATCTATTTAGTCCAGTTGCCAGGTATGTTTAGGTCCAAAAAAATTGCATGAAGCTGAATTTTTGGTACGTTGTTAGGACATATTAGAATAGTATAAACCAAGTTTGCAGATTCGAAAACCTTTAGCTTAACTTTTAAAAGCCAAAAAAATTCGAAATTTTCAGACTTTTTTCTAGTTTTGGCTTATAACTAGTGATGAGTGGTTTTTTGAAGAAAAGTCACTCACACATCTATTAATGTAGATAAAATAGTCTAAAATTTAAGCCCAACCGCAGCTCTGTAAGTCCAATAGTTCCCAAGATATTGGACTTCAAAAATTCACTTATTTCTCCAAAAAGTTCAAATTTTCGATTTTAGTCTTCTTTCACCTAGACTGTTGGTTCTAATGATCATCCCACTAGGAAAGTCATACAAAAAAGTTATAGAGCAGTTATTTACCTTTAATCTAAGTACTGAACGAAGTCCATAGGCTCAATAGATTTCTAATTATCGTTAAAAAACGAAAAGTTGAAAAAATCGGAGTATTCAATAAATTGACCCAGACAATGTGCAGCACTCTTATCCAATATATGTTAATGAAAAAGGAAGAATTACTCACTGACAATGATTATTAACGTAATGCATATAAATATGATTTTTTCAACACTGTTTTCAGCAAATATTGAACAGAGAAGTTCCTTGAGTCCACTTCTTGCCATTTTGGCACCGATGACCCCCATGAATGACATGAGATGGTGAAAACCTCGAAGCCTCACCACTATGTTAACGAGCTGAGGATGTTGGTGGCTTTCCACAATGTCTCAGGCTTTCAAGTACAGTGGTTGATCATAGGTCACAAAACGTGTTTCCTGACCGTAAATGCTTGTTCTTTAACTGGCTTCCAAAAGTGATGTTCAAACAGTGTCGTAGTCGGTTGGGGGGGCAGGGGGGGGGGGGGCCATGAATAAAAGGGAGATATACAATCTTTGAACGTTTGTAAGGAAGATCTTACGTCACTTGCTCCATAAATCCATTCCATGCTGGGATGCCTGGCGTGTTATTTGCTTTTTCAAACAACCAGATTGGTTTGAACACCAAAGTGCTTTACTAGGCCTGGTCCTGTTTGGAGGTGGTATGCCATTGCCTTCCTCCGACCTTCGAACTGACTTACCCAGCCAGTTATAGGGGGACCTACAGTTTAACGTGGGTTCCGAACCACGGTGCTACTCGGTATTTTTCACATGAGCAATACTGCCAGAGGTGAAAGAAGTGGAAAGTGACAGATAAAAATCCTAGGACCTGGCGGGGTTCGAACCCTCGACCTTTGGATTTGTAGTCTGGCACTCTACCACTGTGCAACTGAGGCGAGATTCAAATTGATGAAACGAAAATTATAGAGGGAAACTTTCCCGGTGGGATAAACAAAAATAAAAATAGAAAAGAGATGACTTACCAAAAGGACCGGCTCGTCGAGAGAAACAAATAAAATCACACACAAACACACATACTAGCTTTCGAAACCGTTGGTCGCTTCTTCAGGATAAGAGGAAAAAAGGGGAGGAGAAAGGGAAGGATATGGGTTTTAAGGAAGTGGAAAAGGAGTCATTCCAATCCCAGGAGTGGAAAGACTTACCTTAGGGGAAAAAAAGGAAGGTAAACAAATACACACACACATACACACACATATCCAAACGCAAACACACCCAGACAGACATTTGTAAAAATTTTTCACAAATGTCTGTCTAGGCGCGTTCTCGCTCGGACGTGTGTGAGTGTGTGTGTATTTGTCCACCCTCCCTCCCTCTCCCCCAAGGCAAGTCCTTCGTCTCCCGGGACCGGAACGACCCCCCCTCCACCCCCCCAAAACCCACATCCCCCCCTCTCTCCCCTCCCCCCCTTCCCCCTATCCTGAAGAAGCGACCAACGGTTGAGAAAGCCAGTATGTGCGTTCGAGTGTGACTCCACTTGTATCCTTTGACGAGGCGGTCCCTCCGGCAAGCCACCTGTCTTCCATTTTTTATATTTGTTTATCCCACCAGGAAAGTTTCCCTCTATAATTTTCGTTTCATATATATATATATATATATATATATATATATATATATATATATATATATATATACCGGCAGCCTCCCCAGGAAAAAGAGGAAAAAAGGGGAGGAAAAGGGAAGGATATGGGTTCCAAGGAAGTGGAAAAGGAGCCACTCCAATCCCAGGAGTGGAAGGACCCACCTTAGGGGAAAAAAAGGAAGGCAAACAAATACACACACACTCAGACACATCGAAACGCAAACACACCCAGACAGACATTTGTGAAAAGCAAAGAAGTTGGACAGAGATACCAATTGAGGCAGAGGCTCTGTCCACAGAACCAAGGCAAAGATGCTAAAGATAGTGGGCGGGAATTTGAGTTAGCGGAGATTGAGACCAGGTGGGCAATGGGAGGAGAGAATAAGCTGAAGGGCAAGTTCCCATTTCCGGAGTTCTGAAAGGTTGGTGTCGGTGGGAAGTATCCAGATAACCCGGACGGTGTAACACTGCGCCAAGATGTGCTGGCCGTGCACCAAGACATGTTTACCCACAGGGTGATCCTCATTACCAACAAACACTGTCTGCCTGTGACCGTTCATGCGAATGGACAGTTTGTTGCTGGTCATTCCCACATAGAACGCTTCACAGTGCAGGCATGTTAGTTGGTAAATCACGTGGGTGCTATTGCAAGTGGCTCTGCCCTTGATCGTGTACACCTTCCGGGTTACTGGACTGGTGTAAGTGGTGGTGGAAGGGTGCATAGGGCAGGTTTTACAACGGGGGCGGTTGCATGGGTAGGAGCCAGAGGGTAGGGAAGGTGGTTTGGGGGTTTCATAGGGATGGACTAGGAGGTTACGAAGGTTAGGTGGGCGGCGGAAAGACACTCTCGGAGGAATGGGGAGGATGTCATTAAGGATGGATCTCATTTCGGGGCAGGATTTAAGGAAGTCGTATCCCTGCTGGAGAGCCACATTCAGAGTCCGCTCCAGTCCCGGAAAGTATCCGGTGACAAAAGGGGCACTTCTGGGATTCTTCGGTGGAAGGTTCTGGATTTGGAGGAATGAGGAGGTGGCTCTGGTAATTTGCTTCTGAACCAGATCAGGAGGATAGCTGCGGGATGTGAAAGCTGTTATTAGGTTATTGGTGTACTGGTTCAGGGATTCGGGACTGGAGCAGACACTTTTGCCACGAAGACCTAAGCTGTAGGGAAGGGAACGTTTGATATGGAATGGATGGCAGCTGTCATAATGGAGGTACTGTTGTTTGTTGGTAGGTTTGATGTGGACGGATGTGTGAAGTTGGCCGTTGGACAGATGGAGGTCGACATCAAGGAAAGTGGCATGGGATTTGGAGTAGGACCAGGTGAATTTGATGGGACCAAAGGAGTTGAGGTTGGAGAGGAAATTCTGGAGTTCTTCTTCACTGTTGGTCCAGATCATGAAGATGTCGTCAATGAATCTGTACCAAACTTTGGGTTGACAGGCTTGGGTTTCCAGGAAGGCTTCCTCTAAGCGTCCCATAAATAAGTTTGCATACGAGCGGACCATCCTCGTTCCCATGGCTGTTCCCTTTAGTTGTTGGTATGTCCGGCCCTCAAAGGTGAAGAAGTTGTGGGTTAGGATGAAGCTGGCTAGGGTATTAAGGAAAGAGGTTTTAGGTAGGGAAGTGGGTGGTCGGCGTGAAAGGAAATACTCCATCGCAGCGAGGCCCTGGGCATGTGGGATATTTGTGTATAAGGAGGTGGCATCAACGGTTACAAGGATGGTTTCAGGAGGTAACAGGCTGGGTAAGGATTTCAGGCGATCGAGGAAGTGGTTGGTGTCTTTGATGAAGGATGGGAGACTGCACATGATGGGTTGAAGGTGTTGGTCTATGTAGGCAGAGATTCGTTCTGTGGGGGCTTGGTAACCGGCCACAATTGGCCAGCCTGGATGATTAGGTTTGTGAATCTTAGGAAGTAGGTAGAAGGTAGGGGTGCGGGGTGTCAGTGGGGTCATGAGTTTGATGGACTCGGGTGAAAGGTTTTGTAGGGGGCCTAAGGATCTGAGAATTCCCTGAATCTCTGCCTGGACATCAGGAATGGGGTCTTCTTGACAGACTTTGTAGGTAGTATTGTCTGAAAGCTGGCGCAGTCCCTCAGCCACATACTCCCGCCGATCAAGTACCACGGTCGTGGATCCCTTGTCGGCAGGGAGAATGACGATGGAATGGTCAGCCTTCAGATCACGGATAGCTCGGGATTCAGCTGCGGTAATGTTGCGAGTAGGATTAAGGTTTTTCAGGAAGGACTGAGAGGCAAGGTTGGAAGTAAGGAATTCCTGGAAAGTTTGAAGGGGGTGATTTTGAGGGAGAGCGGGTGGGTCTCGCTGTGATGGAGGACGGAACTGTTCCAGGCAGGGTTCAATTTGAGTGATGTCTTGGGGAACTGGATCATCAGGAGTGGGATTATTTTTCCTCGTGGCAAAGTGATATCTCCAGCCAAGGCTATGAGTATAGGATAGTAGGTCTTTGACAAGGGCTGTTTGGTTGAATTTGGGAGTGGGACTAAAGGTGAGGCCTTTGGATAGGACGGAGGTTTCAGATTGGGAGAGAGGTTTAGAGGAGAGGTTGACTACTGAATTGGGATGTTGTGGTTCAGGATTGTGTGAATTAGGATTGTGAGGTTTGGGGGGCAGTGGAGCTGGAAGTGGGAGATTGAGCAGATGGGAGAGACTGGGTTTCTGTGCAATCAGAGGAGCTTGTGGTTTATTGGAGAGGTTGTTGAGGGAGAGTATTGCCTTTCTGGAGGTGGGTGACCAGGAGTTTGGATAGTTTTTTGAGGTGGAGGCTGGCATGCTGTTCCTATTTGTGGTTGGCCTGTAAAAGGATGTTCTGAACTCTAGGTGTGGATGTGGGAGTGGAAAGGTTGAGGATTTTGATCAGGGATAGGAGTTGACAGGTGTGTTCATTGGCGGAGTTGAGGTATAGGTTAAGGATCAGGCGGGTGAGGGCTGTGGATTGTTTTGTTTGGAATTGGTATAAGGCAGGATGAAAGGATGGGTTACAGCCAGAGATGGGAACTTTCAGTGTGAGGCCCTTGGGGGTGATGCCAAATGTTAAGCAAGCCTGAATGAATAAAATTTGTGACCTCAATCTGGCTAGGGCAAAGGCATGCTGACGGAGGGAATGTAGATAAAATTTGATTGGGTCAATGTAGGGTGACATGAGTAGTATGGAGGGGGAAAAACTGTTGGTAGAATAAGGTTGAAGGACGAAAATAATATATCGAATGAATAGAAGTGAAAACGTGTAGAAAAAAGATCGGAAAAGTCGGAAATATCGAAAAACGGGAATGGAAAATAATCGGAAAGTTGCTACGAAATTCCGAAAATTGTTATGAAATGACAACGTGTAGAAAAAAAGATCGGAAATGTCGGAAGACCAGACGGAAATATCGAAAAACGGGAATGGAAATAATCGCGAAGTTGCTATGAAATGCCGAAAATTGTTAAGAAATGTAAACGTGTAGAAAAAAGATCGGAAATGTCGGAAGAACAAACGGAAATATCGAAAAACGGAATGGAAATAATCGCGAAGTTGCTATGAAATGCCGAAAATTGATATGAAAAGCCGAAAATTGTTATGAAGTGCCAATTAAAGGTTATAGTAAATGAGGTTCTGAGATGATGTTTGCAGTAAAATGAGAAATGTAGATGAAAGGGGGATATTATCGAGATGCAGTTTTGAAGGCGGTATCCGCGAGAATATGAATAATAATAATAATAATAATAATAATAATAATGACGTTGGTCGTTTTGTTTGGATAGGCTCACAAGTTAATATTACTGATTGTTGTACAGATTGTTGTATGTGTGTGTGTGTGTGTGATTTTATTTGTTTCTCTCGACGAGCCGGTCCTTTTGGTAAGTCATCTCTTTTCTATTTTTATATATATATATAGAAAAGAGGTGACTTACCAAAAGGACCGGCTCGTCGATAGATACGAATAAAATCACACACAAACACACATATAAGCTTTCGCCACCACTAGCAGCTTCTTCAGGATAAAGAGGAAAAAAGGGGAGGAGAAAGGGAAGGATATGGGTTTTAAGGAAGTAGAAAAGGAGTCATTCCAATCCCAGGAGTGGAAGGACTTACCTTAGGGGACAAAAAGGAAGGTAAACAAATACACACACACTCACACCTTCCTTTTTGCCCCCTAAGATAAGTCCTTCCACTTTCTTGAAACCCATATCCTTCCCTTTCTCCTCCCCTTTTTCCTGAAGAAGCTGCCAGTGGTGGCGAAAGCTTATGTGTGTGATTTTATTCATATAGTTCACTTATACATGAAAGGCGCTGAAGAATCTGTTGTCTCCATTCACCAGCTTGTCTAGCTTTTTCCACAATCGATTCTTTCACTTCCAGTGTTTCCACTTGATGGAGTTTATCCCGTAGATATTTTGGCAATTTTATTTGCTTCTCAAAATATTCCTTGGAGAATTTTTCACCACAAAGGAAACAACTATCTCCAATGATGTGATGCCTTGAATCCGACGCACTTCTCAGCCTTTCCCCATGCAAAGACGATGGTTGACCTAATGAAACATCTCCTCTACACAGGACAGATGCTTTCACATTACTTTCCACAGTGTACCTCTTCCTGCATGCGTCATGTACGGTCACTTCGTTTAAATTGCACAGAAACCTCATGTTCATTTCAAACCCACGTTTCTGACTCATTTTTATCAGCGTCTATATCCCTCTCCAAGCACTTCCCAACAACCCCGAAACAAACATGCGACGGGGGTAGCTCAGACATATTGTAAAAGAGTAAGTACATAAAACACCACCACGATCGAGATTTAGACGATTTTTGTTTGAAACGTTCTTCACAGATCCGAATACGGCCGTTTCTAAGGGCAGACTGGGTGTAGTGGGGAAGACCTCGGAAACATGAAGTTTGGGAGGGAGGACAGAACACCCGCTAAGTCACCACTCGGAGTAAGATGGGGGAGGCGGGCGGGGGTGCCTTCGCACAACAAAACGCCTCGCTACGAACGAAAAGTCCCACTCCTTTAATGGCTGATCAATACCCACAAACAGAGAGGCTTTCGTTGTTTTTACAGCAATACCTACTTTCACAAATATATTGGTATGCACTAACACACAAATTTCACCTATTTTATATACAATGCGTTAATAAACATCGTCAATGAGTAATTCCTACTTTTTCTTTAACATATATAGGATAAGAGGACTGCAATTCGTCTGGGTCAATTTATTGAATACTCCAATTTTTTTCCAACTTTTCGTTTTTTTAACAATAACTAGAAATCTATTGGGCCAATGGACTTCGTTCAGTACTTGGATTGAAGTTAAATAACTGCTCTATAACTTTTTTGTATGAATTTCCTAGTGGGATGATCATTAGAGCCAACATTCTAGCAGAAAGATGACTAAAATCGAAAATCTGAACTTTTTGGAGAAATAAGTCAATTTTTGAAGTCCAATATCTCAAGAACTATTGGACTTACAGAGCTGCGATTGGACTTAAATTTTAGAATATTTTATCTACATTAATAGAATTAATTACTATGACATTTTGTCAGAAAACCACCCTTCACGAGTTGTAAGCCAAAACAAGAAAAAAGTCCAAAAATTTCGAGGTTTTTTGGCTCTTAAAAGTTAAGCTATAGGATTTTGAAGCTACAAACTTGGTTTAATATTAGTCTAATATATCCTAACAACATACCATTATTCAACTTCCTGCAATTTGTTGGGTCCTAAGACCATTTTTTTGTCTAAGATGACTGGCCTAATTTGTTACCACAGTTCCATATTATTCCAGTCCACATATCTGGAAAAATTATATTGCTGTGGGGCAAATTAATCAGGACAAATATCATAAGGATTCAGTTGCATGAAAAATGAAATCTACAGAGTGGGACAGAAGATAACGGACAGAGGAGAAAGGAGATAAATGCCCAGGCAATGGTTATGCACCACACTTCCTACCTCCACAAATATATGTTGTATCAAAGGTTGGTAGTCCTGCACAAGGTCAGATGTGCGGTGTCAGTGCGAACGGAAAAGATAAGTAATTTAGGTAGAAATATAACATAGTTTAACACTATAAGTAGCTTAATACATTTATTAGTGTGCTCTTAAAGCTTACCATTAAAGGTTTCTCTTTAATCACGTGTTGATCCAGTAATCACTAAAAGTTCGGTTTGTTTACGTACATCCTTGTTAGGCCTAAACTCCGAGTGTGCACATTTAGCGTTTCTCCATAATTTTAAGTGCATTTAACACAGTTAACTAATTGAGTACGTTTATTAGTGTGCTCTTCAAGATCACCATTAAAGGTTCTTTTCTTTTTTCGTGCATTGTCTCAGTAATTGCAAAAAGTTGTTTTGTGTATATTCTTAGGCCAAATTTGCGAGTGTGCAGTTTTAGCGTTATACTGCAATTTTAAGTGTATTTACTAACAGCTTACATGTATTTTAGAGTCCTAAACAAATCTAGTAACCCTTAGTATCTGTAGTTATATATTATTGTTGATATCACATAATCATGAATGCAATGTGTGTAACCTGCAGTAGGTTTGTTCGTTTTGGGCTTCAATGCAGCTGTTGCGACAAATGGTTTCAATGGTTTCAGGTGGGGGGGGGGGGATGTAGCGGTGTGGGAAAGAGGGAAGCAAACGAGTCTCTTCCTTTGTTTGCAAAGTGTGTTCAAGGGACAGCAAAATAGTTGAACAGGAAGGGAAGATTAGAGCCCTTCAGGCTGAACTGGATAGTGCTAGGGAGGAACTTACGAGGTTAAGGGGGGAGAAGGGTGAGCAGGGGTGGGAAGTGGTAGCAGTGACAGCTTCACAATTGGCACAACCAACAGATTTGCCTTGCTACCACAGTTAAGTGAGGAAGAGGCTCCTTTAGAAGTAGGTGCAGTTAGGAAACAACAGACTTTTAAAAAGTAGAAAGTAGGAGGAAATTCTGTTGTTAGGAAGTAGCCATGGAAGAGGTGTGGACCAGATTTTGCAGGAAAAACTAGGTGACAGGTACCAGGTCACAAACTTTTTCAAGCCCAGTGCAGGTGGTACAGGATGTAGGTTTCTTGTGTAAGGGTTTCACAAAAGAGGATCATGTTGTGATAGTCGGTGGGGTGGGAAACAGCATCGATAGGGATCAGGGCTACTGTATTGAGTGTGATCTGGTTAAAATAGCTTCTGCAACGACCCAGACAAATATTGGACTGTTGCCTGATTTCAAGCAGTATGATCGACCCCAATTGAACTGCTCTGTCAGGAGGGTCAATATGGAAATTGATCAACTGCTTAGGGCGGCTACTCTGTCGGACATAGGTTTGGTTCCTGTTGATGCTATTGATAGGTGGGATTTCACTAGGCATGGTCTGCATCTCAATAGGAAAGGGAAGGAGAAACTAGCTGGGTTGATAGCAAAATCCTTAAGGGGGGACACTGCAATTCACGCAAGTACTTCTTTTTTAGGCTAAGAACAGTGTCCAGTGAGAAGCTCAGGCAGGCAGGTGCTAAAAATGTTGAAAAATCAAATGTTTCTCAGAAAAGTAAAGTAAAAAATAGTGTTAGCATTTTTCACCAGAATATTGGTGGATTAAATAATAAAATAGATGAGCTTTTGGTTTGTTTAGGTGATATAGAAACTGAAAATGTAATAGATATACTATGCCTGTCTGAGAATCACATTGTCACTGGTATGGCCGGTATTACACTATCAAATTATTGGACAAAGAATTGGACGAAAAACTTGGATGAAATATTGGTCATATTTTTTGACAAAGAAATTGGATGAAACGCAAAAGGGGGTATTACACTATCATCCAATATTTTGTCAAATTTGCTTCAAAATGGCAGTGTAATGCTCAGCTATTGTTTATACTACAGTTGCGTTGTGTCTACATTTAGAAGAGGAGGGGAAAAAAGAAAAGGAAACGCACTTGGATGAAACCGTGGGTGTCAGAGCGAGATAAATAAAATTTGTTACGGGACCGGGAGGATTTTTCTTTTTTATTCCGTCGGCAGAACAGCCAGGTCGTTCACTGCTAATTATTTTGTCGCTCTTCATCCTTCACAGTTTGCAATAGAGTAACAAAAAGGCTGACTCAAACAGTGTATACGAATAAGATTGTTAAGTTGATAAAGCAAGTTTCATTAAATAATGTTTTAAATGGAAAATGTGAGCACTGATAAAGAGGATAATCAAAATTGTTTATGATGCTATTAACAATGTAAGGGGGGAAACATTGCTGATAAAGTAAATAGCCTCTATTTATTTCCTTACAAAAATTGGCTGACGTATTTATATGTTCATAGATTCGCTTGCAAACAGATGTCGATGTTTTGAAAGTTTTTTCATTTCCCAGAACTTAGCACACCACATTACCAAAAGCATACATTCTAAAATCTGCTTCGGCTGTATTAAGATTTAGGGGTATTACTTAAATTCCGATAGTATATAATGATTTTTTTACATCACGGATTGTAACTCAACCTCACTTTTGCAGCAGAGTATTAGGCTACGCGAATTGACGTGACGGACAGTGTGAATTGGCCTTGTCACCTGTCATACAACGCCCCATCTGATTTTTAAAATTTTGTTGTTGCTAGAAAACACTACACAAACATTCCACTACTAGCCATGTTTACGAATATGAACATTATGTCCAAGTAATGTCAGATATTTAACCTCCAAATAAAACAGCTGTAGTGGTAAGGAAGCTGTATACTACTAGCGCTCCAAGCGGTCACATTTCTCACTACAGGAAACAGAAGACGAGCGATTTCTTTGATCAAATCTAGGCCGAGGCCGAGATTGGATGAAATATTGGACGATGTTCGCATTACACTACATCCAATTTTTCTTTGTCCAATTCTTTGACAAATAATTTGATAGTGTAATTCCGGCCTATGGAAAATGTGAATGTCAATGGATATAAATTAGCTTCAAATGCAAGTAGAGATAATAAGATAAGAGGAGTTGCCATGTATGTCAAAAGCTATCACAGTGCAGAATATTTCGAAACAAAAAAGTTTTGTGTATAGCAGCATATTGAAGCATGTGCCTGCCAGCTTAAACTCAATGATGATTATCTTATAATTTAACAGTATATAGATCCCCTTCAGGAAACTTCCAGTTATTTCTGGAAAACTTGGATGCCTTGTTGTGTTATCTGTCAGATAGGGGAAAGCAAATTATTATTTGTGGTGATTTCAATGTAGATTCACTGAAAGAGTGTAATAGGAAGAATGACCTGGAAGTCTTACTTGGCTCATTCATTCTGACATCCGTTATTTATTTTCCTACTCGGGTAGTAAAGGACAGTAGTACATTGATAGATAACTTTTTTATAGACCAAGATAAGTTTAAAAACGTAAATGCTTGTCCTGTTGAAAATGGTCTTTCTGATCATGGTGCACAGCTAGTAACAGTATATGACATAGCTCCGTTCAGAACTGTGCGCTCGGTTAATGACTTAACAACTAGAAATTTCAAAGAAAGTCTACAGCAGTTAGACTGGGATGAGGTTTATAAGGAAAATGATGTTAATTTAAAATATAACTTATTTCACAATACATTTGTAAGGGTATTTGATAACTGTTTCCCCAAGAAATTAGTTAAATTTAATTGTAAGAAACCATGCAAAAAACCATGGATTACTAAAGGAATAAAAATACCTTGTAACCGAAAAAAGGAACTATATTTGTCCGCAAGAAAGAGTAATAACCCAGAAACAATAAAAACTACTGTGCTACATTAGAAAAAGTTATTAAAAATCAAGCATCATGTCTGAAATTAGCTCCTCTGATAAGTTGAAAACAATTTGAAATATTATTAAAAGGGAGACAGGGCAACCAAGAGCAGAGAAAGAGGGTATTACCAGCAAAACAAACGAAAACTTTATTAACAACAAGTAAGAAGTTGAAAACATTTTTAATGTTTACTTTTTAAATGTTGTAGAGAGAAGGAGAAAGGCAATTGATGGAAGAGGCCATACCCACACAATTTGATAAAATTGAAATACCACCCACCTCTCCTTCAGAAATTAGGAAAATAATAAACACTCTCAAGAGTAAACGGTCATATAGAATTGATGACATTTCCAGCAGGGTATTAAAAACTTGTTCCCAGGAAATAAGTACGATTCTAAGTCATATTTGTAATAGCTCTTAAAACCAGGGTATTTTCCGAGATAGACTGAAATATGCTACCATAAAAATGGGGATACGTCTGATGTCAACAACTACCGCCCTATCTCACTTCTGACACCTTCATCCACAATTTTTGAAAAAGTTATGTATTCTCAAGTTGCTTCACATATTAGTAAAAATAAAGTTCTTACTAAATGTCAGTTTGGTTTTCAAAAAAGCTATTCAACTGAAATACTATATATGCCTTGACTGATGAAATATTAAATATTTTGAATAACCGGACATCATCAGTTGGAATTTTTTGTGATCTCACACAGGCTTTTGATTGTGTAAATCATGGGATTCTTCTAGATAAGCTTAACACATTGACTGCCACGGCCAAAATGAGTAAACTGCTCCCAGAAGCCATGTTAAGTAGTTCATACAGATTGATTTGTCATCTCATTTGAAGTCCGTCTGTATCATCGAAACTTTAAAAATAACAGTTTTGGCGGGAAAATGGGGCGTGCGAGTTATCTCGTAGTTGGTTAATGGAGTAGAAAGTTCAGCTCAGACGCCAGCTACGAGATAATTCGTTGTCAACAATCAGAGAGTATTTCAACGTACATTTGACAATACGACATGTCATTGTTGTAACCACGTCAGTATTTATTCAGTCTTCATTGTAGATACTTCACTGACGTTTATCATTATCTGTGTTCAATTTTCCTCGTAAAATGGCTAGTAATAAGAGGAAACTGAGTGACGTAGAACTTGAACAGCTAGTGACATTCCTCGATATCCACCAGTGTTTGTGTCAACGAGAATGTGGGATTGAAATTAGACTTACAAAATTTTTGTATCAATGCACTTGTTGATATGTTTTTTGTGACGAGTTCCTAATGTTGTTATGTGAACAAATAAATCTGTATGCAAGACAGGAAGCAGAAAAACAGGGTGGGAGAAGGTCAGCAAGGCTTTCCAGATGGAGGGATACAGATGTTGCGGAAATGAAAGTATTTCTTGGTCTGTTGCTGCACATGGGACCTTGTTGTTTGCCATCAATAGAACATTACTGGAGTACAAATCCTTTTTACAATGTCACGTTCTGGAGATCTATTATGAGTTGAAACAGATTTCAGCTGTTATTGAGATATCTACACTTCTCAGAAAACTCATTACAGTCTAATGATAGACTCTACAAAATTAGACCAGTTTTGGACCATTTCAATAACATCATGAGCAATAATTATGTACCAGACAAGAATCTCTGCATAGACGAATCAATGGTTTTGTGGCGCAGCCGTCTATTTTTCCGACAGTATATCAAGAACAAGAAACACAAGTATTGTGTAAAACTTTATGAGCTCTATGAATCTAATGGAGTTGTTCTCAGAATAAAAATCTACTGTGGCAAGTCAGAGAAGAACGCCGAAATGGGCCATGCGTCTGACGTAGTTTTACACCTCATGGAATCTCTCTTGAACAAAGGATATGTGCTTCATATGGACAATTTTTATAATTCTGTATCACTTACAAAACTCCTGTTGACTTACAAAACCTATGTATGTGGAACATTACGTAACAACAGAAAGGAAAACCCAAAATCATTAGTTGCTATGAAGCTGAAGAAAAGTGAGATGGCATGGAAAAGAAATGACAATGTTGTTGTTTGCAAATGGAAGGACAAAAGGGACGTTCTGACCATTTCTAATATGCACTGTGCCGAAATGGTGGAAGTTCGCAATCGAAATGGCAAAGTTGCCTGGAAACCAAACATTGTCAGGGACTACAACAATGGCATGGCAGGAGTTGATCAGTCAGATCAAATGCTGTCGTATTATTCAGCTTTGCGAAAAACTGTTAGATGGCCAAAAAAGCTTGCTCTACACATAATAGAAATTTATGTTCAGAATGCTCATCGTTTCTATATTCAGCCAGCAAGAACGAGTATCAAGTCTCTAGCTTTTAGAGAAAAATTTATTCGGCATTGATTGGGGATAGGATGCCAGACACCCAGAAGAAAAGCAAGATGGAGGGCAGCTTTCATTATTTAGAGGCAATACCACCCACAGAGAAAAAACTGTGGCCAACAAAGCCGTGCAAAGCATGTACACAACAAAAGAAACACTGTGAATCGCGATACTTTTGTCCCGTTTGTCAAGAAAAACCGGCTCTTTGTGTAGAAGAGTGCTTCAAGACATATCATCAATAAAGAAAAAACTTTGTTTTCATTGTCATTAGCGAGACAAAGTATACATTTTACGTTTAAAGCTAAAATATTTGTATGAACTTTTCTGCAACTATATTCAAACTGTGAAATTAAAAATCCTGTTCCACCACGCCTAGAAGATTTACTTTACCTCTCCACGACACCCAAGACCTGTAAATCGCACGTATTTGCTACGAATGTTCTCGTATCTGACTTTATGTAGGAACTCGTTTCCTACGAGTTAACTCGTATTGGGCGCCAGTTGCCAGTTCGGCAAATACGAGATAACTTGTAGTTGGCAGTCAACATGTGAAGTATTGTGGTATGAGTGGGCAGTGCACAAATGGTTTAAATCATACTTAAGTGGAAGAGTTCAGAAAGTTGAAGTAAACAGTTCACATGATATCGATGAAATAATTAATTATTCTAACTGAGGAGTTATCAAAAATGGAGTCCCACAAGGTTCGGTCTTGGGTCCTTTGCTGTTCTTAATATATATTAATGACTTGCCATTCATGAAGATGTTAAGCTAGTACTTTTTGCTGATGATACAAGTATAACTATCACACCTGACAAACAGGAATTAACTGATGACATTATAAATGATGTCTTTCAGAAAATTATTAAGTGGTTCTCTACAAATGGTCTCTCATAAAACTTTGATAAAACCCAGGATATACAGTTTCATTCGATAAAAGGCATGACACCATAAATCTGTAGCCAAGGTAGAATATTCAAAAATTTTAGGTGTTTGCATTGATGAGGGATTGAATTGTAAGAAACACACTTAATATCTGCTGAAACGTTTGAGTGCAGCTACTTATGCTAGCACAGTCATTGCAAAATTTTGTGTTATACATCTCAGTTAATTAGCTTACTACGCCTATTTTCATTCATTGCTTTCATATGGGATCATATTCTGGGGCAATTCAACATTGAGTAAAAAAGTATTCATTGCACAAAAGCGCGTAATAAGAATAATTGCTGGAGCCCACCCAACATCATCCTGCAAACATTTATTAAGGGATCTTCACTGTAGCTTCACAATATATATATTCACTCATAAAATTTGTTATTAACAATCTGACCCAATTCAAAAGTAATAGCAGTGTGCTTAGCTACAACACTAGGAGAAAGGTTAAACCTATCTTTGGCTCAGAAAGGGTAAATTATGCTGCCACAAAAGTCTTTGGTCACTTACCAAGTAGCATCAAAAGTCTACCAGATAGCCAATAGTCCAGTCAACTGATGCTCAAAACAGCCCTTTTCGTAACAAAATCCCGAAATTTTTTTCTCAACGGTTCTATATGTTTTTGGGGGCGTTGAATTCGAATTTCAAGTTTGCTGCATCGTATGAGGTCGGCTTCACAACGAAAAACTCAAAAAACCTCCAAATTTACGGACTTTTTTTTCAGTTTCTTGGTTTATATCTCAAAAACTAGGTGTTTCTCGAAGATGTTCATTCTGAGCAAAATTAAAGTATACAAATTTCCTACAAAGTGCACTATTCATGTTTGATTTTCTGACAAGCAGTATAGGCCCTAGAACTCAATGAAAAAGAGCAAATTTTTGGCCCTTCTGCGAAAATGTCAAAAACGCACAATTGCACACCCTACAACTCGAGATATACACATATTATCAACAAAATCCCTACACCACATGAAAGTACATTAAATTTCCTACAAGGTACGTCTATAATATTCCATTTTCTCGTAATGGGGGGAAGCACCAAAAAGATAATTACGAGCAATGCTTTCTGCGCCCTATAGTGTAACGCCCCTTCCCACTTGCCTATCTCTCGCCGGTGCTTTATCTTCGATGTGTTGCACTGAAAAGTGATGTTTTGAATGGATTAAAGAGAAAGTATGTTTTAAAAAATCATTATCAAATTATATTTAGAACATTTTAGTTACATGACACTGAGCAGAAAACTGAATATGAAATCAGCATGCGTTATGAAATGAGTGAGTGTTGAGCCCAGGATTGGGTTATCAAATGTAACAAAACCTCCTACACCCTGTGAAAATACATCAAATCATCAGCTCAATCAAAGAGGTCGAACCCTGTTCCCACCCCCTAGTGGAAAGGTCCTTGCATTCCTTTGTTGGCCACATCCCTGCTAATAGGTTCCCCCTCCAGACACTTTCGAGCGTCTAGCAGCCCATCTGATCTTATCTTGCGGTAGTTTAGTCAGGTCAGAGTTGCCAACATGTTGCGGGTTGAATCTTTAAAGCTGCAACATTTTTTTTACTTTTCAGTGTAGGTGCATGCATAATGTCTCGTGCGGAATGTGTGATTTGTGAGAAACTGTTAGAAGATGCGACACAGAAGTGTCTTGTGAGAGAAAAAGGTTTGAAATCTTTCATTCAAGCCAGTAAGAAGAGACAGGATGGTAAGTTTCTAACTTTTAAGAGGAACACTGAAATTCAGTTTCATGAAAAATGTAGGAAGAATTCGTGACAGGAAAGTCTATTGCTGCTTATTTACAGAGGGCTCAATAAAATCCTGAATCAAAACCGTTACGTTCAGTTATACCTGAGTTTGCCTTTAAAACTTGCCTCTGGACTACACCAAGATACAAATAAAAAAGCCCCCCCTCAAAGCGTAATTTGGTATACCCTGTGAGGAAATTAGCCATTAGAGAAACTGTGTTCACACTGGCGATAAACTTAAATAATGAATATGGGCGCAGTATAGTACCACGTGTAGAGCCAGTTACTGATTTGGTAGCAGCTGATGTGCAGTACCATTTCTTGTGTATGAGAATTCTACACCAGGCTCCACCGACTCCTCAAGGAGTTGGCAGACCCCCTGGAGGTGAGGTGGAAGATTCTATGCAAGCAGTTTACTGTTGTTTAGAAAACGACGACGAGGAATGTCAATTCACCATAGAAGAATTGATGAAGCAGATTGAATGTGATTCCCGTCCACATCAGAGCACTATCAGAAGACACCTGCTTCAGAAGTACGGCGACGAGTTTTTAATTACAACAAGCACACCTTACGTTTTATGTTTCAAAGCCACTGGACGCAAAGTCATTAATGAATCCTGGTATCGAGATATTCAGAGGCTACCAGAGAGAGAAGAAAAGTGTGCCATAATTGAAGCAGCTGCTGCCTTAATTGTGGAAGACATAAGATCGCAAGTATACAATGTGACTGAATACCCCGCTTCAGAAAGGTTTCTAGAGGAAACTGAGGATGTCATTTCTGAGAGTCTTCGAGTTTTCACGGACGCTGTCGTGCTGAGAAAAAAGCGAGGGGATCTAGAGAAATGGAAGAAAAAAATCAGCAGCCATTGCACATTGTATAATTAGTGCTGTGGGGCCTGCGTCATTCATGTCGCCTCCTCTTCTGCAACTTATCTTGCAAATGCAAGACGGATTGCCACGGTCGGTGTGCGTGCAAGCGAGCAGGACTTTCTGCACGAAACTGTGCCGGCAATGTGAAGGATTGTGCTCGAACATTGACGATACTTTGAGTACAGAAGACGAAGAGCACTTGGTCGAGCCATTTGCAGCACCACTGTCTGAAGCAGCTGAGGTGAAAGAAGGTATTAAATCATGTAATATTTTGTGGCATTATACAGCTTTATTGATCAATTGTTCTCTGTCATAACGTTAATCATTCAATTACGTTTTTTTTCACTTGAAGATCAACTACTGACTGTTCAGCCTGGACTCTGCAAAGCCCCTGATAGTTTACCTGGGTCTTACGTTGCTCGAGATCCTTTACCTGGACCTTCACGTGACCAAGAAACATTGTCTGTGCCGAAACAACCAAATGGAGACGAATAAAATAACTGTGCATATGACATCAGTACAGGTATTTCTTCATACAAGTATTGCAATACAACTTATTTGTCTTTTGTAACCATATTGTAACACTAAAAGGAATTTTTTTTTTCCAGATGGAAAACCTATAGGAAGAGATGACCCAATCCAGAACTCGTCATTCACTCATTTTATGATACATGTATTTCATGTTACTATGTAACTTCATCTTTCTGTTCAATGACATGTACCTAATGTGAACTAAATATAATTTGATAATTTTTTTTCAAACATACTTTTTTTTTTTTAATCCATTCAAAACGTCACTTTTCAGTGCAACACATCGAAAATATAGCGCCGGCGAGAGATAGGCAGGTGGGAGGGGGCGTTACACTATAGGGCGCAGAAAGCATTGCTCGTATTCGTCTTTTTTGCGCTTCCCCACATTACGAGAAAATGGAATATTATAGACGTACCTCGTAGGAAATTTAATGTACTTTCACATGGTGTAGGGATTTTGTTGATAACATGTATATTTCTCGAGTTGTAGGGCGTGCAATTGTGCGTTTTTGTCGTTTTCGCAGAAGGGCCAAAAATTTGCACTTTTTCATTGAGTTCTAGCGCCTACACTGCTCGTCAGAAAATCAAGCATGAGTAGTGCATTTTGTAGGAAATGTTGTCTACTTTAATTTTGCTCAGAACGAACATGTTCGAGAAATGCCTAGTTTTCGAGATATAACCAAGAAACTGAAAAAAGTGCAAAAATTTTGAGGTTTTTTGAATTTTTCGTTGTGAAGCCGACCTCCTACAAGGCAGCAAACTTGAAATTCGGATTCAGTGCCCCCAAAAACATGCAGATCCAGTGAGAAAAAGCTTTCAGAATTTTGTTACAGAAAAACCACAATTTGAATGTGCTACAAGTAGTATTTAAAAAGAAATTAATGGAATTTCTGAGTGGCAACTCCTTCTACAATGTAGATGAATTTTTAGATAAAACTTTAAAAATAAATAAGTAAATAAATAATAAAATAAAAAAATAAAATAAACAACAAAAATGTAATCAAAAATCCTTAAAATATTGATTGTCAAGTGTATACAACATTTACTTAACTGATAAGTTCCACATCATTACGAAATGTCGTATATATGATCTATGGATCAAGTATCAAGCTAATCTAATCTGAACAGATGCTAGCAATAAAATAAAAATGAGGTTGAGAGCATGAGAGGGTGGAGGGGAGGGGGGTGGGGGAGGGGGAACAGAGAGAATATTAAATGTTGTTACACTCAGTGCATTTTTGAACTTATTATTGCAACTAATTTGAGGTGACTTTTGGTTGAGGATGAAATATGTTTTGGTTGTGTGATTTTTCCCCTTTATAGCCAGAAGCACAATATGTTGGAAACAGTGGAGGTACTTTTAAGAAAAATATATATTTATAAAACTGAACATTTTCAACAACCCTTAAACAATCTTAAAACATTCATGACCTTGCAATTGCAAAGGGGACACCTTTTTGTCGTTTTCCATACCTTAACCGTACATTTGTAACAACAACACATGTGTGCCATTGTGGAATGCACAAAAATTCCATTGAGTGTCCTCGAATAACATATCATACATTTCTCTACGTCTAATTGGGGTTTATCTTTTGGAATGCCACTCTGTGAAATGAAGCACAGTTCGGTCTGAGTCTTCACTGAACGCTTTAAAGTTGAACCTTTATTAACATCTAGAGTTGCAGGAGACTGTAGGTCAGCTTTGTCATCTCTAATGCTCCAACTCAACAAAGGATGCACTGAATCCATGTCCTGACTCGTGGACGGCTGCACCGAGTCCACGTTGTTGATGCCCTGATTGATGGACAGTTGTAGCAAGTTGACCCGAGCGATAGGCGGCCGGCCGGAGTCGACGTCGTCGGAGCCCCGGCTCCCTGGCGGCCGGCCGGACTCGACGTCGTCGGTGCCCCGGCTCCCTGGCGGCCTTCCGGAGTCGACTTCGCCCGAGCCCCGGCTCCCTGGCGGCCTTCCGGAGTCGACTTCGCCCGCGCCCCGGCTCCCTGGCGGCCTTCCGGAGTCGACTTCGTCCGGGCCCCGGCTCCCTGGCGGCCGGCCGGAGTCGACTTCGTCCGGGCCCCGGCTCCCTGGCGGCCGGCCGGAGTCGACTTCGTCCGGGCCCCGGCTCCCTGGCGGCCGGCCGGAGTCGACTTCGTCCGGGCCCCGGCTCCCTGGCGGCCGGCCGGAGTCGACTTCGTCCGGGCCCCGGCTCCCTGGCGGCCGGCCGGAGTCGACTTCGTCCGGGCCCCGGCTCCCTGGCGGCCGGCCGGAGTCGACTTCGTCCGGGCCCCGGCTCCCTGGCGGCCGGCCGGAGTCGACTTCGTCCGGGCCCCGGCTCCCTGGCGGCCGGCCGGAGTCGACTTCGTCCGGGCCCCGGCTCCCTGGCGGCCGGCCGGAGTCGACTTCGTCCGGGCCCCGGCTCCCTGGCGGCCGGCCGGAGTCGACTTCGTCCGGGCCCCGGCTCCCTGGCGGCCGGCCGGAGTCGACTTCGTCCGGGCCCCGGCTCCCTGGCGGCCGGCCGGAGTCGACTTCGTCCGGGCCCCGGCTCCCTGGCGGCCGGCCGGAGTCGACTTCGTCCGGGCCCCGGCTCCCTGGCGGCCGGCCGGAGTCGACTTCGTCCGGGCCCCGGCTTCCTGGCGGCCGGCCGGAGTCGACTTCGTCCGGGCCCCGGCTCCCTGGCGGCCGGCCGGAGTCGACTTCGTCCGGGCCCCGGCTCCCTGGCGGCCGGCCGGAGTCGACTTCGTCCGGGCCCCGGCTCCCTGGCGGCCGGCCGGAGTCGACTTCGTCCGGGCCCCGGCTCCCTGGCGGCCGGCCGGAGTCGACTTCGTCCGGGCCCCGGCTCCCTGGCGGCCGGCCGGAGTCGACTTTGTCCGGGCCCCGGCTCCCTGGCGGCCGGCCGGAGTCGACTTCGTCCGGGCCCCGGCTCCCTGGCGGCCGGCCGGATTCGACTTCGTCCGGGCCCCGGCTCCCTGGCGGCCGGCCGGAGTCGACTTCGTCCGGGCCCCGGCTCCCTGGCGGCCAGCCGGAGTCGACTTCGTCCGGGCCCCGGCTCCCTGGCGGCCAGCCGGAGTCGACTTTGTCTGTTCCTCGACTCGCTGGCGGCCAAACAGAGTCGATATTGTCGACACCACGACTCGCCGGGTGCCGAACAGATTCGACATCGTCAAAGCCAGTACTCACTGGGTGCCGAACAAAGTCGATATCGTCAAAGCCACGACTCACTGGGTGCCGAACAGAGTCGACATCGTCAAAGCCACGACTCATCGGGTGCCGTCCAAACAAACTGGCTCTACCAAGTGGCAATGGGCTGAGTTCAACAACACGCACTCTGGTACTCGAGAGTCTGATTCCGTGGAAGTCCCGAGTGTCAGTGCCGGAGTCCGGACTGAGGCTGGAGTCGCTGGCAGGCTGGCAGGAGCCCAGTGTGCTCTGGCTGCAGCCCAGGCCACTGCTCTGGCTGCAGGCGACACCACTGTCCCTGTTCTCCTGGGAACATAATTCTAACTTTATTCCACCACTTTTAACGGTGTCTCCTGTACTGCTAGACTGCAATTTATTTGTGCCTTTAGTACTGTTTGCCATCCTCGCTGTGAAATTTGAGTTCTTCCTCTTTCTTCTCTTTCTGGGATTCAGCCTCGGCTGGAACATGTCCCGCCTCACCTAAAATGAAGAACATACACACATTACTTGGTTTAAAAACAATCCAGTTAAACATAAAAAAGCTAATGTACTACAATGTATGGACATGAACTTGTATTCATCATCATCATTATCCAGTTCTAAGATAAATATAATGCTTTCTTAAACACATTTCTCATGCTCTTTGAAACCTGCTATCCATTAGAATGCTCATAGCGAGGTACTACCACTAACAGGCAACTGGATGGCTGACAAGGGGAATAAGAATATTGTGTCGATCATAGTGGGAATTATATCAGGATGTTAGAAGCTGTCATGATGAAGCCGCAATAGCACATTACACACGGTATCGCATAAAGCCCTCTTTACACCGAAGCGAACACAAGCAAACGAGAATTTGCTCCGGCGTAAAATGCTATGCGTGAGGTGTTGTCACGCTCAGCTCGCATGCGCAAGTGCTCGCTTGTGATCCGTTGGGTGTCGGTTTCAGAGCGAACCATCAAAGAAAGTTCGCGTTCTCTCCGCTTCAGCGCTAGCTTCGGCAACAAACTGAGTGGGCTCGGCTTGCAGCAGTGTGCTGTTTTCTCTTCCGTTTGCTCCGGTGTAAATGCTTATTCGCAAGTACAAGTCAATGCTTGCGTGCGCAGGCAAATTCCTTGCAAATGCGCATTCGCCTGTGTTCGCTTCGATGTAAAAGGGGAACAACATTTCGCCAGTGCGAATGATATTTGCTTCGTGATACATTACTCATGTTAAAATGGACCGTTTACCAAATGCGGAAAAGATCGATATGGCATTTATGTATGGCTACTGTGATCAAAATGCCAAATGGGCAATATTTCATGGAACACAGAAGCTGAATTAGAGTTTGTGATGTGGAGGGAAGTTGTGCTTAGACTATTCCAAGGCGCCTTAATCGCTAGTGGTGCGGTGGTTTATCGGTAAGACGTCCGACTAGTAGGGATAGAGGTCCAGGTTCGATTCCCGGTCCAAAACAGATTTTCAATTCATTGCTTCACCTTCAACTTAAAATGTCAATATAGCAATAAGGACAGTTTACAACTCACCACAAAGACGTGACGACAAGCTGTGACAGGCGCGCGCTCGCGCGCGCGGACACACACACACACACACACACACACACACACACACATACACATACACATACACACACACCTACACCACTTTAGCTATTGCCCATGACCACCTTCATAAAATAGAACATTCACACAATCTCACAGGCACGGTTGTGTGACTGTGTTGTGTGCATGTGTGATTGTGCGAATGCTCTATTTTCTGAAGAAGGCCTTGGCCAATAGCTGAAGTGGTGTAAGTGTGGTTCTTTTTTGTGTGTCTGTTGCAGCTTGTCGTCATGTATTCGTGGCAAGTTGTAAACTATCCTTATTACTATATTTTTAATTCCAACCTGAACTTTCCATTATTAGATTTTACTTAACATATCTTTCCATTGGTTTGCCCCCACCCTCCAAAAATATATACGGTCGAGCAATATGGGGTTAGCTCGTGTACTATCAGTCGACTGGCATTAGCAGCCTGGGAATTCTGACATTGGCCTCTCAATACACATTTTCCTTAATTTCATTAGTTGTCAATAATATGCACGTATTACCGAGAGTTTATCACTAGACAGAAATCGAAATCAAATCTGCATTTGAATCACACTTCCTCGACCCTCGTGCAAAAAGATGTGCAGTATTCTGCCGCACTCATTTTTAATAAACTGCCACTAAAATTCAAAAAGCTTAGTAGTAATCCAAACACTTTCAAGGCTAAACTGAAGAGTTTACTCATGGCTAACATTTCTATTCTTTGTAAATAGAATTTTATAAACCATGAGACTGTTTTTTGTCTTGAACATGTCAAAGACATTGAAGGTAAAGGTGAAGATAAAATTAAAATTTGTGATGCGGCAAGGAATCAAACCCAGACCTCCATGCTTACTATGCAGACGATTCCCAGCCGTTTCAATTTACAATGATATTTATATCACCTTAGGTTAAGATTAAAGGCAGGAATGTTCCAATATGTCCACTGCCAAGGTGCTATTCCGCTGCATGGAGAGCCTTTCCGCTGCATGGCAATATTTCATGGAACACGAAGCTGAATTACTGTTTGTGAAGTGAATGGAAGTCGTACTTAAACCTTTCAGAGGCATCTTAATCGCTAGTGGTTCGGCGGTCTAGAGGTAACACGTTTGCCTAGTAAGCATGGAGGTCCGGATTCGATTCCCGGCCACATCTCAAATTTTAATGAAATGCTTCACCTTTATCTTTTTTTCCTATTCTTGAGAAAATAAAAAAAATTGGCGAGTTCTTGGTTCTATTTACTTACGCTTAGGCCTTGTGTTCTTGCACGACAACCCAGGTGTAAAGAGCCCTATTGGTGTCTGCAACTACACCTCATTTTCCTTGGATACAAATTCACTCTATATTAAACATGAAAAACACACCTAAGATCTGTGCGCGCAACTAGTAAAATCTTGTTGTAGCCGCACATTTCTCTCTCGAGTAGAAATTAATAATAAAATGAGGTCCAGCTATACTCTGCCTTTGAACTTTTTCGAACTCTTAGGCCACCGAGGCAATCGGACGTCTTCTCCTATTTTTTAATAAATACGAGAGTGAAAATAGTAATTAAATAATTTCACACAACACATCAGTCTTGAAATTCTTCACATTGGTTTTTTATTGGCCGTTTTTACAAAGCCAAATTGAATACTTGTATCTGCTTCTACAGAACCTCCAATATTAACAGAACAACAACAATTGAAACAAAAGATAATACACACAGAGTTTATATATTGTCTATACTGTGAACTCTCTCCACTTCATCCTAGCATCCACTCTGCAGTGAACAACTGCTTGTCATGTTTGCAACAAAGACAGATCCTCGCAGTAGCTACTGCATTCCTAGGCTGCTCGTATGCAAATTATTGCCTCGATAAACTCAAGTCAATCCAGAAGGGAAATGTAGTTTATTTTGTACCACTACAGCCTGTCATATGCATACTAATAATATGGGTTTGATTTATGGCTTCTGATGTGTTGACTCGTATCAAGACCATGGAGGCTTGCTCCTCAGCTTGTTCCTGTGGAACATGATGCATACAAATAAATAAAAACGAAAACCACATAATGACATGGCCTATTTGAGTGAGCATGTAACATAGAATCCTAGCACGGACTTCTATTTATTTTGTTTCCGAGCTTCCCAGCTGTTGTCCTTATATCTGTGTCCCACCAGTCTGGTGATCCTCTTGGTCTGATAATTGGGATCCAGTCTAGCCTCTTGAGTGCCCATTGTATTGACATTTCAATGTATTCACTCTTTCCATTATTTCAGTGACCTTTGTTGTACATCTCATCTCAACTGCTCACTGTTTTGAGTAACCCAACATTTATCCTTCCATTCCACATTGCATTACAATTACGTTCCTCACAATGAATTCATTTAATGTCCCTCTTTCATAACCACAAGTTATTACTGGTAGTAAACATTAGTCAGAAATTATTTTCTAGAGCTCAGACAACATATTAAAGACTTCAAAATCGAAGAGCTTCTCAATAAGCTCCCAAGTTTAGTTTAATACAAAGAAACATTTCTGGTGATCTCCTTTCGTGTTTATCAGTTGGCCCAAATACATGCATTATGTGACCCTTTGAAATTGTGTACTTCCAACAAATATACTTCCTTCCAGCATCCATTCATTAATCATGATCTTGGTTTTATCAATGTTTATTTTCAGTCTGACTTTAAAGCTGGTACTGTCATTTCACTGCCAAATTGTACAAATTTTCCACCTCTGTGTTCATTATACATTGTTTTAGCATCTTTATAATTGATTTTTCTCCATTCTTCCATCAATTATTGAAATCAAAGAGTAGAATATCACAACCCTTACAACTAATGAAGTTCAGATGTGCTCTATTTAGGATTGCTAGATTGAACTTGAAGGCAGACCTGGAGGACTAAACAACAGGACATTTGTGTTGCTGTTGATGTATTTTTAATACAGATTGTTGTGCGTTATTGTATCTCAATTTTTACTAATATAATAAAATTTACCACTACTAATTACCTGCTAATGCTGACATTCCCAGTTTAACATTAACCAAATCTATACCAAACCAAATAAAAAACACATACTTTATTTCCAATTACTTTTTCAGTTTATATTATACGACGGTTGGAACTTACATAGTGGCAACTATTTATTCACAACTGATACAAAAATGTCATGTTTGCAACTATTACTGTCCTTTAAAGTAATCACCTGCACTGCGTAAAAACTGTTGCCAGCGATGTGGAAGTCGTAGTATACCTTTAGCAGATCCTGTTCTGTGGATGGTGCGAATGGAGCAGTATACTGACTGTCAAATCTCTGGAACAGTTCTGAAGTGAATGCCACGAAGTGGTTACTTCATGTTTGGAATTAAATAAAAATCACAAGGAGTCAAGTCCAGGGAGTACGGTGGAAGTTACAGTTCTTCCCAGCCCCATCGACCAAAAAGAGCAGCCACACCTTGCACCGTATGTGCCCGCGCATTGTCGAGCAAGATAATGGGTGTATTGTACAGAAAGTGTTGCCGCTTCTTTTGAAAAGCGGTTCCAAAAATGAACAGTAATACTGTGCATTGACGGTCTGCCATGGAGGAACTTCATGTGTTAGGATAACACCATCACAATCGTACACAAGAATCACGATAACTTTCACCACACTGGGGCTCCAACATACTTTTGACTTTCACAGTGCCCCATGATGATGGTATTCATTGGATTGGTGTTTCAGTTACGGCACGTACAAAGTGGCCCATGTTTCATCCAGTGTTACGATATGGCATAAGAAAGCCTCTCCTTCACGTTCATAGAGCTTCAAGTGTGTCCGAGCAGCGCCATAACGCATCTATTTCTACATTCCGTCAATTCGTGCGGAACCCACCGAGATGTAATATTTGGCATGCCCAAGAGTTCATTCAGTCAACGAAGGAAAAATAGGGAGAAAAAATCGTGTAGTCGCAAATTTTTGTACAGTGGTAGCGAAGACGGCGTGAACAACACACTAAAAATCTGGGGTGTGACCTCTAGCACGGGTGGGCGTTTAAGGGTACAATTTTTAAGTTTTCCTTAACTAACTCAAAAACTATTATCTCTACCAAAAAAAAAGTACAACCGTACAAAATTAAACTTAATACAATTTACTACAACAAAAGGTCCTTTTCATAATTTCTCTAGGATCACTATTTTGTGAGATACAGGAAAATCAAAATGAGCAAATTCTTAAAAACTGAATTTTTATTCTATAAAGTTAAAATGTAGTGTCAACTACAGTAGTTTATGAGCAAATAAAAATGTCTATATGACATCTAAGAGCCTTGTGTGGTGTTAGGGGGTGCATTGTTCACTTGTAACGCGGTATTGGGGGGGGGGGGGGGGGCTGGACAGCTGCGCAGTGGGGTGGCAGGCAGGCGACTCCAGTATGGCCGAGCGCCTCCCTCTGCTGTGCCGACGCCCACCTTGCATTCAGACCCGACAGCCTGGAAGCATCCCTGTGTCAGCTTCGGTTCTCGCCATTGAGTCTTTATTCTGTTTGTGTGTATATAATTTATTTTTAGGCAAAATATAAAATTGGAAAGTCCAGGTTGGAATAAATAATATAGTGAGGACAGTTTACTACTCACCGGAAAGACGTGGCGACGAGCTGCGACAGGCACATACAAAAGACACACACATACAACACATTCAGCTATCGGCCATGGCCTTCTTCAGAAATAGAGCACTCACGCAATCACACAGGCACACAACACAGTCATACAACCATCACCTCCGACTGCCACACTTCGAAACACGCTCTGCAGCGAATCGGGGACGGGAGGGGAGGGGAGGGGGAGGGGATAGAAAGGTTACGTCACGGTGGTGGGGATGGGTTAGATGGGAATAACGAGATGCAGCTTAGGAATGGAGTGGGGAGGCGGGTGAGGGGAGAAAATAAAATAAAATAAAATAAAGTAAAGTAATATAATTTAAAATAATTCATGTACACTGCAAGTGCACAAGACCACACACACACACACACACACACACACACACACACACACACATACATATACACACACACGATCACACATTCACACACCACTCAAATCAGGCGAGGTTTGGGATACAGAGGTAGGAACTGTAAGGTATGGAAAATATACATACACATACACATACACATATATATATATATAGGGAAGTTATCGTAGGTTGAGGCCTGGTTGATTTCGGGATCGGAGAATGTATTGTAGGGATAACTCCCATCTGTGCAGTTCAGAAAAGCTGAATGTGTTGTATGTGTGTGTCTTTTGTATGTGCCTGTCGCAGCTCGTCGCCATGTCTTTCCGGTGAGTAGTAAACTCTCCTCACTATATTATATAATTTATTTTTAGTTTATTACACGAGTACTTGATTCCAGTTAGTGGCGACTTTTCTTGTTTAAGGCATCTGTGAACAATAACTGAGAAGTGTTTAGTTTGTGAATGTGATGTTGTCAGTGACATTTGTGACTCTGGGGGAAAAAGGTGGTTTGGTTCATCCAAGTAATTAAGGAGAAGATGGGAAAGCTCAAGTTTTTCTGAATAAGAAACACGGTGTTTGTCATTGGTCCTGCAGTGAGGAATACGAAAGAGAAAATTCAATTAAAAAGCTTCAGAACATCACTCTTTCAGCCTTCAATTCCCCACATTTACATTCGACTGCAGTAAAATTTCTTTTTAAATTTGTTTGTTTTATTTGGAAGATACAAACAAAGTGTTTTATAACAAACAAAAGGAAAAGCCCTTTGATTTACGTTGTAAAGTTTACAATGTTCAATCATGATCTGTGCACAGGATATGAAAGATCAGTGCGGACAGACACATTCAGAGCCACATTCAGAGTCCGCTCCAGTCCCGGAAAGTATCCGGTGACCTGAATCCCTGAACCAATAGATCAAAAACCTGATAACAGCTTTCACATACCGCAGCTATCCTCTTGATCTGGTACAGAAGCAAACTGCTAGAGCCACTTCCTCATCCCCTCAAATTCACAACCATCAACAGAACCCCAGAAGTGCCCCTCTTGTCACTGGATACTTTCCGGGACTGGAGCGGACTCTGCATGTGGCTCTCCAGCAAGGATACGACTTCCTTAAATCCTGCCCCGAAATGAGATCCATCCTTCATGACATCCTCCCCACTCCACCGAGAGTGTTTTTCCGCCGCCCACGTAACCTCTGTAACCTCCTAGTCCATCCCTATGGAATCCCCAAACCACCTTCCCTACCTTCTGGCTCCTACCCTTGTAACCGCCCCTGTTGTAAAACCTGCCCTATGCACCCTTCCACCAGTCCCGTAACCCGGAGGGTGTACACGATCAAGGGCAGAGCCACTTGTGATAGCACCCACGTGATTAACCAACTGACATGCCTGCACTGTGAAGCGTTCTATGTGGAAATGACCAGCAACAAACTGCCCATTCGCATGAATGGTCACAGGCAGACAGTGTTTGTTGGTAATGACGATCACCCTGTGGCTAAACACGATTTGGTGCACGGCCAGCACATCTTGGCACAGTGTTACACCGTCCGGGTTATCTGGATACTTCCCACTGACACCAATAGCCCTTCAGCATATTCTCTCTTCCCGCTGCCCACCTGGTCTCAACCTCCGCTAAATTCGAATTCCCACCCACCATCTTAACATCTTTGCCTCAGTTCTCTGGACAGAGCCTCTGCCTCAAGTGGTATCTCTGTCTAACTTCTTAACTTCTTTGCTTTCTACAGTACGCCTGCCTAGGTGTACTTGCGTGTTTGTAAATTGTGTGTGTGTGTGTGTGTGTGTACCCTCCTTTTTTTTCCCCCAAGGTAAGTCTTTCCTGTCCTGGGATTGGAATGACTCCTTACCCTTAAAATCCTTTTGCCTCTCCTTCCCTTCTGCCTGAAGAAGCAGCGAGGCTGCGAAAGCTAGCGTTTGTGTGTGTGTGTGTGAATTTATTAATTTGTGCTACTATCACTTCCTGTGCTCCTTCGCCTTGTCAGTAGTCTTCATTTATTTTTTATATATAAACAATGGATACTGACAGACAGGCCATACATGCAGGCTACGGAACTATACTTCTGCCAATCAGATTTGACACAAGTGATAGTTTTCATATGCATCTGTCTTGTCCTTAGTCTGTGTTCTAATTTACATTCTTATCCTCTACCTATTATTGAATTACCATCCACCTATCAATAACCAGCCAAATAATTTCTCGTATCTCATTTCATCTTTATATCACCTACAGAGGTAACTGACATACCAGAGATACTGTGCCAGATGTCGGCTTCGTACCTGTCTCAGCTACTACATCGGAACCACAAATCGCGGCAGTCGAGTTTAGGCTCGGTCCGCACTCTGACGCCACTATCAGTCGACAGCCGACGACCGATCGGTATCGTTCCGAATGCTCTGGGGCATTCGTGTAAGCATTGCAAAATTCAAATTGATTGTAGTTGCGAGTTATTCAGTGTATTTTAGTCTATTTGTTGCAAGTGATCATCACAGACGGTGCTGACACACAACAAATACTATCTAAGCAAGTGAGAGTCATTATATTTGAGCTATAAGGGCTGGAAGTGCAAAGCACTTATATACGTGTACTTCAACTGTCATTTGAAATTGGCAAAGATGCCGTCGTCTAGACACGAGTGATCCATCACTGTTCACAGGTCCAACTATGTAATGCATTCGTGTGGTTTACCCACATTTTTATTTTCCTGTTATTTATTACAAATGCTCCCAGTTTTGTCGACAACCGGGCCCCTTTTGACCAGAAATCCTAATCTTTGAAATTAATTTTTTTTTGTCTTAAATTTTATTTTAGATGCCACAGCTCTAACTTACCCGATGACAGGTAGGGTTGATTGTGAAAGCTGCTGTGTGATTTACCTACTGTGCTGCAATCATTGCACAGCCTTTCACACTAATATGACCGCCATCAAACTGTGGCCTAGAACAAACTGGGCACCCCGTGGTGCAGTCAAGTATAACATGCTCCACAACTGGGCACTCCACCACCAGCTCTTCTCAACTGCGCAGACACGATGTGAATTATCCTTGTGACACGTTCTGTGCTCTCGACGTACCGTGGCCTGCTCCCTCCAGTCTCTGCCTCTCAGTTCCTGTTTATCTTCTGACTGTGAAGCCTCTTTTCTCCCCTGTCTCATCCGTCCCACCCCCACCTCCACCCTCAAGGCGTATATGTGGACAAGAAGAAAAAATTCTCGGATTTTCCAGGTAAAAATTAAAAATTTTTTTTAGGTGAAATACTATTTTTTCCAGGCAAATTGTGATTTTTCCATTACCCTTAGCTTAGAGCTGTAAAAATTTTGAATTCTCATTTTAAAAAAAATGTTAATTTGTTATACACAGGCGCTGACAATGTCAGGGTATATATCCCCCCCCCACACACACACAATGTTTGTAAAGGCGAGATTGTTTTTCACTTCTTTTTCATAAATTATATTCATGTATATTTCAGCTTCTTTCATGATGACACACACACATAATTTATGAGAAGGTCACTTATGATTTGCTTCTTTTTATAAAATACTTCACAATTTTGTATGAACAGGTTATGATTATCATGTATGTTGTTAGGCTGGAACCTAATAGAACAGCTTTAAGCGGTTGTCAAAAATATCTTGCTGCTTTCACTGAATGTGTCACCATTTTTGAGTAAGTTGTTATGTGAGAATCTAATAAAACGACAAAAGTTCGACCACAATGCATAATTATTTACAAACTCACGATTGGCTGCCTTCACGTAATATTTATGGATACTTCTTGCCATTGTTATTACATAATTTGTAATCTATGTCACAAAGAACTAAAGGAAATATGATAAACTAACCTTCAACCTCAGTCTTTTTTCAGCATGTGTTACCCTTTAAGATGTAACAAAACAAATGTGCTGTTAAAATTTTTAATAATGGCATAAACAGTTGGACTTCACTGCCCTAAATTTCTTCAAGTGCTGATTCCCGAAGTTTTGAATGGGATTTAAACCACTTGTGATTTAAAAAATGCATTGCACATTCACACTATTAATAAATTCATACTGTGTAAAAGGCCGTTTACTTTCATATTATAGCTTCTCCACTATTTGCAGTTTTTCCTGTGACCTGCTAGAAATGTAAACCAATGAAACATAATGCTCATCAAAAGCAGTTTGTTGTGAAGTACTGCATACTCTTACTCCTAACGCCTTTCACACAGTCGGCTATGTGCAGATGCTTGTAGGCCAGGTGCATGGTGTTTGGTTGTTAATTATGCATTGTTTGACCAACAAAAGTTTTATTTTCATGTTATTCTCTAGTTAATGTTTCATTGATGGAGAGTTATTCTGCAGTATCAGGCTAAAGTAATACAAAGAATATTAACTGATGTAAATGATGAAACATTATGAAAATTCTAAAAAAAATTCCTGGGCAACTCCAGATTTCTCCTAGATGAAAAATATTCCTGGGTTTTTGCCAGATCTCCCATTCATATGCACACTGAGTCCTTCCTTCTTGCAAATCCAGTAACATTTCCAATACTTAATTTTTATAGTTGCACATAATTAGAACCAATACAGGAGTGTCATAAACACAAAAGTTTGATACATTACCTTGTAACACTTTTCACAGTATCTAAAGGCAGGCCTGTTGTTAAGGTTACTGCACTGTAAGCATGTCCAGTAATCCCTCCTCGGGATTTCTGGATCAAAGCCGTCCGAGTCACCTGAGGAAGCACGTGAGGGGCTGGAGTTGCCCGAATACTTTGGTGGCGACTGCCGAAACTGTTTGAACTCCTGTTAATATAAAAATAACAGGTACAAAACTGTGGAAAGTCTTTATAAAAACACACACACACACACACACACACACACACACACACACACACAAATATATAAACAAAACTATAATTTTAACCTGTCACTGCTCCACATTGTACATATTTTTAAATACTGGATGGTTATAATTGAAGTGTAGCTACTTACAAAGGTGCAGAGTGGGCTGTACTGACCATATGTCAAGATAAGTAAACTAATGTGTTAATGCAAAGTTAAGTGGCCAAAGTTGGTCACGCAGTCAGGGCAGCTCTTCCGTAGCACCTCGTATGTCGGCAATGCAATGCAGTAACGGCATGCACTTTGACGTAATCAACGAGAGGCAAGGAACATTGGACCAAATTAATACAGCCATACTTGAAACAACTGTCTAGTTGGTTGTATTTGCAAGTTTAACACAAACTGCTTGGCAACAGTACTGAATGGTACATGTCCCACAGTTTAAAAACACAGACTTTTCTTATGAATCCGCCACTGCTTTTTACGATATAACCCAATCCGTTTATGTTCATTGATCCGCATGATTTTAAATTAAAACACTATGTTAGTAATTTTAAACACTGATCTATTGCAATGGAGATGTCTCTTCTGTCAAGAACATAACATGATTACTTTTTACAATATAAATTGATCCGTTACTCTCACGTATCGATCTACTGTCGTCCCACTGACCGTTAGCGAGTGGAGGTGTTTCTGAATCCGCCGTACTATGGGGTGGACTGGATATAGATCGCACAAGCTCTGAAGAGCACTCAGTGAATCCGAGCAGATGACACTGTGAGGAGGCGAGTGGTGTCTAAAGTACTGAGTGGGCTGATATAGAGCAAAGAGCTCTGCAGTGAAGATCTAGCACTGGTCAGGCAGACAGTATTGCAGGGACTCATCGCCGAGTACCGTGGCACACCTAACACCGTGGTCGGTCTTTGAACCGTCGGTGTTGAGGAAAATATGATCGGAAAGTTGTGAGCAGGGTGCAAGAAACTTGTTGCGGTAGACTGGGACAGGAGTAGTTTCCTTGGGAAGTGAATGTACTTTAAAGTTGACACGTATCTCCGGATAGAGCCACGGTGGGAAGGAGCCAACACCCGTCGGGAATGTCCCAGGGGGCAAAAAGTCTAGTTGCCGAAGCAACATACGAAAGCGGACTCCAGGTGGTAATAAGAGATTATGGACGCGATCAAATAGTCGGTCACAGAGTCATCAGAAAAGACAGCACGCAGTGGGTGGCCACGCATAAATGACAACCACCTCGCATATCGACCGAGTAGGACGTTCCTCCGGTAGAATAGTGGGCTCATTTGATGGTGTTTCCATTGGCAGCTAGCGATCTAGACGTCCACCCAGGCAGGATCTAGACGTCCACCCAGGCAGGGCCCCACTTGCCTGCGTAACCCTTATAAAACTGAGGTGCGGCACGTTCCCCAGAGGTTGTTCGCTAGCGACTGTTCGACCACAGGAGTCAGCCATCTCCTTGGCACATAGCACACCTTGAGATTGAGGAGTGGTTTCTTTTTTTTTTTTCTGTTTGTACAGCCCTCGCAACCCGGGCAATTAATCCGAGATCCCCAGGCTCTGAAATGTACAACGGGTTCCACTGTCGCACCAAACGATGGTCATTGAAGCACACTTAGAGCTTACGGAGTGACGGACTGTTGGCACGACACAGTCCACAGCTCAGGACCCCGGGACCTACATAGTGGTGATACGTTGCTAGCGTTGCAAGAATGAACAGTGTGCGTACGATGTTTTCACAATCTTAAGATTTGCCTTTTCCTGCAAAAACGGAGGTGATCCCATTCTCTGACTACTGCAGATGACTGCCACGTGCATAATGTGGTTACAAAATGTCAGTTAAAAGATGTGTGTGTACTGTGAGAGTCTCGCAAAAGCACTTATTTATTATTGTTACTCGTGATATCCTTTCAATAATATGACCAGTGTCGAAGAAAGAAAGAAATGAAAGCAAAATACGGTACGAGCTAGGATCGAACTGGTGATCCACCGATCGAAAAGCCAAAATGCTGAGCACTGGACTGCCACTTTCTCTCGCTTACGGTTTACTTATAGATGCAACACACGTTTACACGTTCAACGAGTGAAACTACTACTGCGATTTTCTTAAAATAGTTTAAGTATTACGGCTCAGTTCTCGCACATTATTTTGTCATAACGGTCTGCAAAAAGTTTGAAGAAAATCCGTGATCCAAACATTGTGGAATGTAAGAAATTGACATACAGTTTCAGTTTGAAGAAATGAACATACTGTGACTCTCCTCAGCTGTGAATCGACGAGAGCCCAAACAATGGGGAGGGTGGGTGGTGTGGGGGAGAGGGAGGGGGGAGGACAAACCACAGGACAGGGGGCTCACACAGAGGCCAACCTCACAGTTTGTGCCACGTGTCACTCAAATTTGCCTATTGTACGACAAATGCTATTTAGACACAAGTTAGCAGGCAATCAAAGTTGAGTCCGGTAGTTGTTGAATTGATAATATCACAAAACTTACGTTGACACTGGCATCACTTGCAGTGCTGCTATCACCAAAAATATCAGGTCCTTCCTCGGGAGAACGTACTTCAAATTCGATTGCGTTTCGCTCTGACCCCTCACTGCTAGACGTTTCGCTGCTGCGGCAACATAAGTCTGTAGGACGAAGGAATGTTAGTGACATCATTTCTTTTGAGAGGCAAAGTGAGGCAAGTGAAGAATATACTGCAGCCCTGCGTTCTGGTGGCACACACTGCTGCACTGATAAAAAAGGTACAAAAATGAATGCAATACTCTACACTGAAAAGACAAAAAACACTGATATTCCATATTATAAATACAATGAGTCTCTTTATTTTGGTTTAATCTTTCACACAATTACAGTCACTGTCAATTCTTCAACAACCCTGTCAGATTAATTCTGTAAAAACTGAGTACACAAAGATCTGGGGGGTCTCCCCCCTCCTCCTCCTCCTCCTCCTCCTCCTCTGCCAGTCATTTCACAATGAAAAGTGTTTCTATCAAATTGGTCCAGAAAGGATGTAAAGAAAAGACTTTCTGTTATAAGTCCAAAAATAGGTAAAGGGGTCCTAGCAAAATCATTTTCTGCAGTTAAGTACACATACAAATATAAAAAAATAGAAAACGGATGACTTACGCAAAGGACCGGATTGTCGATAGACACAAATAAAATATCACACATACAAGCTTTCGCAACCGTTGGTCGCTTCTTCAGGATAAGAGGAAAAAAGGGAAGGAGAAAGGGAAGGATATGGGTTTTAGGAAGTGAAAAAGGAGTCATTCCAATCCCAGGAGTGGAAGGACTTACCTTAGGGGAGAAAAAGGAATGTAAACAAATACACACACACACTCTCACATATCGAAATGCAAACACACCTAGACAGACATTGGTAAAAAGCAAAGAAGTTGGACAGAGATACCACTTGAGGCAGAGGCTTTGTCCACAGAACCGAGGCACAGATGCTAAAGATGGTAGGCAGGAATTTGAATTTAGCGGAGGTTGAGACCAGGTGGGCAACGGGAGGAGAGAATATGCTGAAGGGCAAGTTCCCATCTCCAGAGTTCTGACAGGTTGGTGTCCGTGGGAAGTATCCAGATAACCTGGACGGTGTAGCACTGTGCCAAGATGTGCTGGTCGTGCACCAAGGCGTGTTTAGCCACAGGGTGATCCTCATGACCAACAAACACTGTCTGCCTGTGACCGTTCATGCGAATGGACAGTTTGTTGCTGGTCATTCCCACATAGAAAGCTTCACAGTGCAGGCATGTCAGTTGGTAAGTCACGTGGGTGCTATCGCAAGTGGCTCTGCCCTTGATCGTGTACACCTTCCGGGTTACTGGACTGGAGTAAGCGGTGGTGGAAGGGCGCATCGGGCAGGTACCTTTTCTTCAAATTAATCACAATCAGTTACAATATACAGTATAACCCCACGAAGAGACTTATTGAAAATGCCTTGTACGGGAGTGAAACATGGACGATAAGCTGTGCAGACAGGAAGAGGATAGAGGCTTTTGAAATGTGGTGCTACAGAAGAATGCTGAAGATTAGGTGGGTAGATCGCATAACTAATGAAGAGGTACTGAACAGAATTGGTGAGAAAAGGAATTTTTGGCATACCCTGACTAAAAGAAGGTATCGCTTGGTAGGACACATTCTTAGACATCGGGGAATCGTAAATTTAGCATTGAAGGGAAGTGTGTGGGGTAAAAACCGCAGAGGGAGACCAAGAGACGCGTATAGTAAGCAGATTCAAGTGGATGTGGGTTGCCGTTCTTATGAGGAGATGAAAAGGCTTGCTCAGAATAGAGTAGGGTGGAGAGCTGCATCAAACCAGTCTCCAGACTGAAGGCCATAACAACATATTGAAAATGGTGTAAAATGTGGCAACTAATGTTTTAAATGGTAAAATATGCATACAGAATTACACTTGCATTTTCATGGTTTATTTGTGGCATACATACATAATAAGCATCAAAATACTCGCAAGGAAGTTTATTATGTAATAAAGGTTATCCGAATTTTGTATTATTTTAAGCGCAAGGCAGAGCTGGTAACTTTATAGGAAGTAGAAATTTTTGACGTAATTTCATTCATCCTAATCGACTTTGCCAGCAAGCCTTTAACTGGCTTCATTATTTACGTACCAAAGCTGCACAAGTTCTGTACGTTTTCTATTTTTTGCTGTTTTGCATGATGATATTCAAGAATTTAGGTGCGTTCTCAAGTACAAATATATGCAGAAGTATTTTTGTGACACTTGCAGTGTCAGCGTTTTTCAGGTTATAATGTGCCCTCTTCAATGGGCAGAAAAACCATACACAAGCAAATCATCAGTTCCACCGTTTATAAAATTTCACAAAAAATATTTAGATACATATTTGCATTTCACAATAAGCATAAATTCTTGAAATGCACCATGCAAAGGTAGCTGACAATCCCGAATAAATGCGAAGTGTCAAGAAACTTGACTGCATAATGTTTATAAACACTACAATTGACGGCGAAAGCCGTGCCAGCATCAATTTGTCAATTACATCCCCCCCCCCCCCGAACACGGTTTCAAAAGGTGTAAAATGTGGGAAAAGTGTAAATATGTTAATGCAAAAGTGAGGAGTGAATTAACACTGTGAACATAGGAAATTTGACGGAAATTTGTGAGTAAGGCGGACAGCCGACTTCGGTTCATTGGGAGAATTTTGGGAAGATGTACTTCACCTGTAAAGGAGACTGCATATAAAACGCTTGTACAACCACGTCTTGAGTACTGCTCAAGTGTTTCGGACCCGCTGCAGATCAGTTTAAAGGAAGACATAGTGGCGGTTCAGAGGCGAGCAGCTAGATTTGTTACCGGTAGGTTCGACCAATGCGCGAGTGTCACGGAAATGCTCCGGCAACTCAATTGGGGATCGCTGGAAGAAAGATGACATTCTTTTCGTGAATTTCTGTTGAGGAAATTTAGAGGACTGGAATTTGAAGCTGAGTGTAGTATGATCTTGCTGCCTCCTACTTACATTTCGCGTAAAGATCACAAAGACAAGATAAGAGAAATTAGGGCTCGTACGGAGGCATATAGGCATTCTTTTTTTATTTTTCCACGTTTGATTTGGGAGTGGAATAGGAAAGAAAATACCTAGTAGTGGTACAGTGTACCCTCCGCCACGCACCTTTCGGTGAATTGCGGAGTATGTATGTAAATTATAGAGGGAAACTTTCCCGGTGGGATAAATAAAAATAAAAATAGAAAAGAGATGACTTACCAAAAGGACCGGCTCGTCGAGAGAAACAAATAAAATCACACACAAACACACATACAAGCTTTCGCCACCACTGGCAGCTTCTTCAGGAAAAAGAGGAAAAAAGGGGAGGAAAAGGGAAGGATATGGGTTTTAAGGAAGTGGAAAAGGAGTCATTCCAATCCCAGGAGTGGAAGGACTTACCTTAGGGGAAAAAAAGGAAGGTAAACAAATACACACACACTCAGACATATCGAAACGCAAGCACACCTCAATTGGAGTATGTATGTATGTAGATGTAGAACTGACAAAAAATGGTGTAAATGGCAGGAAAATGTAAAATCCGAGTGTACCTCGAACATCAACTGTAAGACTCTCGGAAAGAATCAGTAAACAGTTCTCGTAGAATAGTTCAAACTGTTGTGGTCAATAATTGCCAAATGTCTGCAGAACCTGCAAATGTTCACGAATAGTGTTTACACTTAAAAATGGAGCAAGAATTAAAGTATATTGTTGCTGCACATTAGAGAAAACCGTGACGAAAACTCACGGAATGTTAGTTTAAGTGTATGGTGCCGGAGCAGAGAGTCAAACGGTGTGTCCGACAATTTAAAAAAATTTAGAGATAACAAGAATAAGGACAACAAGCCACACTCAGGTCGAAACGCACAATCCCCCACGACGAAATGAGTCCAACAGAAACATCCCCTAGGCTGTGGCTAATCCGTGTCTCCACAATATCTTTCCTTGCAGGAGAGCTAGTGCTGCAAGTTTTGCAGAACAACTTCTGTGGAGTACTGGTGGCAGTAAAGCTGTGAGGACGGGCCACGAAGTGTGCCGGGACAGCCGAGTGGCAGAGCTCTTGCCCGTGAAAGGCAAATGTCCCAGGTTCGAGTACCAGTTCCGGCATGCATTAAGTTTCCTATCGGCACACACACTGCTGCAGAGCGTAAATATCATTTTGGACATCGATGTAAATACTGTAATAACCAACACATTGCGACACTGCTCCTACAAAACAGTATTTTAAAAAAAATTATTTTTGTGCACCGATGCAGCTCTATGTATCATGCTCTGTGTTCCCTTGCACTATTAGAAACATAATTCAAAAGCAGTTCAACGAACACTCGAGTGTGAATTGCAGAGTAGCTACAGGGTGGTTATAATTAGACTGGCCGTGTTCCAGGTACTGCAATACAGGCCGTACGAATCATAGGATGCTAAAACTTCGTGGCTATATTCGGTAATCGATTTGTTCAAAGAGTATGATGAAAAACATATAGTGTGACTTTCTGCCAGCAGGCGACAATATTGTGCTGTAAACAGACGGTATGTGATTTGGGTGCAGGAACAGGGGGAGGAACGATTAAACGCACGATAAAGGTGGTTCCGACACATTTATTAGGATACGATAACGAGTTACACACGTTCGATACAGTCTCCTGTCTTGGCAAAGATCTGCATCGACAACACAGCGTGGTTGACAGTTGCTCGCACCATTTCCGGTGTATTGTGGGTGACATATTGTCGCATACTTCTGGATGCAAGGTAACCGTCAGAAGTGTAAACAACATATTTTGATGGTGTCAGATATGTTGTAGAGGTACATATCCTGAGTATGAGTATATCTGATTTTTTAGCACCGGGCCTCACTTTCTGAGAAAACTGATGTCAAAGTTCACTGTGCGATGTAAGACGCATAACGTTAGCCACATTCTGACAGTGAGTGTGGTGCAATGGTTAAGGACTCCAGCTAGCACGCTGAATAGTCCAACATTTTTCCATTTTATTTTATATAATATCAACAAACAGAGTACATTGCACAATTAGTAAAAAATATTCAAGTTTGCCACAGTAATTTAATTTTCACGTCATTATTACAAAATCTTACATGCTATCACCTGCACTACTCACTAAGCCGTAACAGAAATCTGGATGATATTTGTTGTAGAACCACACTGATTAATTTTATTTTGGATCAATTCAGGGAACCTGCTTTTTCAAAGATAATCAATACACATGATTTGCACCATATTTAACAGATCAAAGAGAACTCTGTTAATGAAAGTGAACTTTTTCTGGTATTGCTCTGAAAAACTACACATGCCTGCAAGACAGTAGCTTCTATGAAATGTCCTTCGTGTTGTAAACCATTATGTTTTGGTTGATTTTACGACAAATATCTTCCAGATTTCTGTTGGGGCATAGCAAGTAAGATTAAATTACTATGGCAAAATTGAATATTTCTTACTAATTCCACACAATGTACACTGATTGTTGATATTCTATAAAATAAAACCAGCGTGGTAGCTGGAGACCTTAACTGCTGCACCATGATCACTTGGTTGAAACGTGGCTAACTTTACACATCTTACATCAAGCAGTGAAGTTAAACATCAATTTTCTCGAAAACCAAGGCCTGACGCTAAAAAAAAGAAAAAAGCGGTTAGCCTCATACTCAGGGTATGTCCCTCAACAAAATATACGAAAAGCAAGAAAATCCGTTATTTACACTTCTGAAGGGTCCCGTGTCAGATCACAATGAGTCCAGAAACAACCCTCATAACCATGATCCTTCAAATATCCCACAACTAGAAGTCACACGCATTTAGGTCAGGGGATCTGGAAAACCATACACCTATAAATTATCCAGATTTGGCATCACCGAAGGTTTTCCAAAGCACATCTTTCACCTGGCAAGTGACATGCGGTATTATCCCAAATTGCACAATGGTAGTGGTGTGGACATTGTTTTGTTCTTGCAAAGCAAGAATCGTGTATCACACAAGGTGGTCTTTATAACATGCAGCTGTTACTGTATTCTTAAAAGGCCTACACGATGCCACCTCAGAGAGGGGGAAAAAATGGACCAAGCGTGAAAGAGCTCATGAAACTACTCTACAGACACATAAACTGAATGCAGTGCACGGTCCTGCACGTCCACAATACGCGCCAGTTCCGTTCGGTCACTACACCACTGAGAGTAAAATGTGTATAGTGGAATATTCCCTGGCCACATACATCCATTTCTACGAGTGTGAAACACCAGAGAGCAAAGTAAGAGTGCTGCAGACTATCCTGGGGTCGTATTTTGTGCACATTATGAGTCTTGTGGAGATACCAGCATAAAATGCACCAGAGAATCTTTTGAACTGTTGCCTGAGGCAGAAATAATTCCTGTGGCACAGTTCTAGCACTGGCTGCAGAAGTTTAGGCTACAGTTACAGCAACTGCTATGGGAATGGGACACCTCCCCGTCCCTGCAGCACGACCTAATCCAGCAGTTTCTTCAAATTTCCTGACATGTCCTTTAGCCCATTTATTGAAACAGGGCCTCTCAGCAGCTATTTCTACGGGCAATATTCCCACAATGTGACGCTACTGTTCCTGCCTTTCTGTTGTAAAAACTTTACCTGCAGTGCACGGTCTTCCTTCCTGATAGCAACTGCAATTTGTACCGTAAAGTCGATCTTTGTAACACTTTACACCGATAGCCCCTTAACAAATGACACCGACAAGTGTCACCAAACGACCGACGGTGTAATAGTGTCAAACTGGGAAACATTTCACATTTCAATTGCTTACAGCACAATATTTTCACCTAGTGACAGAAACTGGAACTATAAATTTAATCGTCATACTTTGCGAGTGCATCGATTACTGAACATACTCACGAAGTTCCGGTGTACGGCCCGCATTGCAGCACCCGGAACAATAATGTCAGTTTAATTAAAACCACCCAGTATGTAGATGTAAGTCTCACATACAATCTACAAGTTTGAAACGCGTCAACAACGTGTAGATGACTACAATTTAGTGACAGACGTGACTTCAGCAACTCCTGCCTTCGTTGCTCAGTGGCAACCTGATCCCAGGTTCTCCACAGCAGAATGCAAATGAATACTAAAAAGAATTGCACATGTCATGCAGTCAACACACTTAGATATCCTGACAAGTTTTCAGAAATCAATTTTTCAAATATTTAACTGTTTAATATTATTTCTAAGTTTCCAAATTAAAATTGATTTCCACATGAATTACAAGTTTCTTGACACTGAAAACAATAAACTGAGCTTTGAGAACAATGTAATGACTGTAATGTGTTGCTTTACTGGCCAGTAATATATGCACAATCCATGAAATCAAAATTGTGTTTTATTCATTCTTCTCCTGCAAAACAAGCAAACACACACACACACACACACACACACACACACACACACACACCTCTTCAAGAAAACACTAGAATATATAAAATAAAGTCTTACCAGTAGAGTCTTCTTGGTAAGAAAATTCAGTTTCTGACCCAGGGTCAGTGTCACGCTCCGGTAACTCGAGCAAAATGTCATTTTTTCTGATTCTGATTGGAGGGCAGCCATCATCTGAAAAATGAAATCTGTTTCACTAATATCCTCTGTAGAGAGAATTCATATGCTGCTCACTACAAAATGGAAAAATAATATCATACTGTATATACAATGAATGAAATCTTCTGAGTACAAAAATATTTATAACTATAATGACACTAAATATATGTGTAATCACTGCAGTGTCATTGTTGTGACAATTAACTGTGAAGTCATAAAAACAGTTGACAAGCTTTTGAAATTAGGAAAGTTGGAGAGAGAGAGAGGATGACTGAATAGAAAGAGAAAGATGAGAAAAGGCAAAGAATGATTTTGGTGAAGTAATTTTAGTAAAGTTCAGAATCTGTGTTTATCACACTTATGGCAGTGACAGATACTTTCAACACATAAACTAATTGAATCTCAGGGTCGATTGGTCAACGCTGGAGATATGAAAACAAATGAATATACAAAATGGAGTGATATGGAAGACAGGTATAATTAAAGAAATAAAGAGTAAACAGAATACGCAAATCACATTTTTTAGTGCCACACTGCTCTATTGGCTGTCGTTTACACAAAGTCAATATGCATCTCTTTTGAAATCGAGACCCCGTTCCATAAGTATGCAATTTTAATGATTCACTATGAACAGTACTCACAGTATATACTCACTAACAGATTACAAATTCATTGTAATGTGTGTTCTGCATTAAAGTTCTATGTCCAGAAAATGATAGGAATGTTTAGAGATCGTGAAGCCATGGCAAAGGAATTCTCGTAACATGGACAATCTCTGACTTGCTTTATTAAGGGGAGACTAATGAGAATGGAAAATTGAAATTGTAAATGACATCAGGGTCGCATTTTACAGGAAAATTACTTATTTGTATTCTATACCCAGAGGGACAATGGCAAACAGTGCCAAATGAAGTAGTGTACAGGAAACTTGAGTCCATCACATAAATTATACTAAAAAAATTCTTTTGGCATGGCATGAGGACACCAGAAACTAGATTAGCAAGGAAAATTAAAGAGAACATGTAAGAATTAAAAATAACCTGGATGATCTGCAAAAAAGGACATAAAACCTCGAGAAGCTAAAAAACACGAAAATAAGAGTTAAACAAAAAATAAATGACACACAATGAAGAATGAGGAAAGACAGAAAAGATGAGGATGAATGAAAAGATAGTGGACAATTTGGAAAGCTCGAATAATACAGTTATTGAAGAAGAGAACACAGAAATGATTGACTAAAGTGGTCCAATGAGACCTGTAATGAATTTAACCCTTAGGAAACCACTTGTTTGGTTAACTGAAGATCAGGATACTACATTTAACAGAGACTATGCCCATGAATCCTCTTTGCATAGATAAAGCCATAAATGATCAAAAACTTAACATAGTCCAACAATTTAAATATCTTGGAGAAATCATTACTCACAACTTAAATGAGAAAGCAACATGGATAAATAGAAGCAACAAAGTGAATAAGGCACAGTTTCTAACCTGGGCAACATATAATAAGAAATGCCCCTCAATAGACACTAAGATCCAACATTACAAAACCGTAACTCTTCCGAAAGCCACTTATGCCTGTCAAACACTGGTCCAGATTAAAAATGAAAGCAGAACTAATCAGCTCCTCAAACTGAAAAAGAATTATCAGAAAGTGTACAAATAAGAAACAGCAGGTTGAAGGAGTCTGGAGAATCCTTCCCAATGAAACTGTCTGTAGGGAGATTGAGCCAGTCACCAGCACAACGAAGAAGAAAAGAATCTCTTATTTCTTTCACATCTTAAGACTGCCAGAGAACAGAATTTTACAACAACTGGCGATGAGAAGTCTGGGAAAGAAGACAGAAGGCACTCAAAGAAATTCAACAGGATCACGAAGCGGTTGGCCTGAAAATTACTGCTGCTAAGGACAAAGAGAAGATCAACATCCTTATAAGGAACCATAAATTGCCAGCAGAAATGAGACACGGAAAGCCTGTGGAGATTTAAAACGAACTGAGGAAGGCACAATCGGAGCAAATGAAGAGGTACTGGGCGGAACGCAAGAACCGAGCACTGCAACCTTCAAAGAAAAAGTGAACTGGAACGACTCCAATGGTTCAATGTGGCCAATCAAGTTAATAATAATAACTTTATCACTAACATTTCTTGATGTCTTTTGTAATCCACTTAATAATTTGTCACAGTTAAATTATCACGAAGTTTTGTTACTGTCATCAATTGTCTAATCTAAATAATATAAACAAAACTGGCACTGCTCTAGTTGTAATTTGCATATACATCTAATTTTCATTTTCATTCATCATGCAAACACTTCATTGTAGCTACTTTTAGTTTATACTAAATATTTTACTATTCTTCTTGTTTGTGAAGGATTTATGTTTCGCTTATTATGAAATTCAGTAACTACATTATAACACATTTGTTCTGGAGGATTTAAGAAAGTGACTTTATGTATAAATAAGCAAGCATTAGAAATATGATTTAGTCTAGAACTAGTCTTGGACTCACAACAGTCTCAACATAGTCATGTATTCAATGTTTTTGATGCAATAAACAATAATACATTATGAAGTCACAATTTGTAGTTCCATTAATATGCAAGAAACTGAGTCACAGAGCTAATGAATTCCTCACAAATAATAATGGTTGCTACCAATCCGGTCTGACTTCGGTCTCAATAACTGGCGATGAGGTAAGAGCTTAACAACATCTCATGGATAACAACTCATGAAGCAGCAAAAACAACAGCTGCTCCTACAGCAGCAACAAACTAACTTGTTATAGCACAATATTGAACTTTAGGCAGAATGCCTACAGATTCAGGGTTTGCAACCTGTCCAGGCAGTGGTCACTTCCCCAGCAGATTTCTGCCCACCTGTATTTCTGCCATTTAATGACACCACAGCGGAATGGGACACATATCTGCAGCAGCTGAAACAGAACTTTGCTGCATTCCAGGTCTCTGATGATTCCCTACAACGGCTGCTCTTTCTTTCTTGGGCTTCCTCCACCGAGACATTTTTCTTACTAAAGAAATTGGCTCCCCTCTACAATCTGGTGGCTCTGACATTTGAGGAAATGTGTGCATTACTGTTCAATTATTTTTTGCATCGATTGAGTGCCTAAGCCAGACCTGCGGTTGTGGCCGCCTAACACGTCTATCTGCACCAGCAGCCCTCTCCGTGGCGTGATGCATGTGTCTGAGCCCTCTGCTCAGCGGTGCTCGCCCTGGCCTGAGCATTTCTGAAACCAGGGCAGCCGAGACAGTCTCACAGTCGTCATACTCGCTGACTTAAACAAACGCAGTATATCTCAATACTTATTCCGTGGCTTTGAATTTGGAAATGATTTCTCAACAGACATAATGTACACTGAAACTGCTTACACTGTTAACATGTAACTCCTGGGTCATTCCATGTCAAATAGCCTAATTTTGGAACATTTTCCAGCTCTACCATCACAAGTAATTTTATGTGAACATTCAAACATGTCCCCAATTAACACTGGTAAACTTTGCAATTTGCTGAAACAATACCGGACGAGATATAGTTGTTTGATGCCACGCGTGACTTTGCACAGGGCGAGCATGAATTCCTAACAATTATGAGTCATTATAACTCTAGTCATATTTCGTTGAAATTAGACTATTGTGTACAACTGTATGCATTTTTATAGCAATAATATTGAAAAGAATATTACATGCTATATATAGCCAGAGAAGTTCAAGCAAAGTTGCTAAAAAAAATTGGCACCCAAAAAGAGACTTCAACATTTGGCGTGTTATATCTCAGGAACTAAAGCTATGACGAATGTGAAACTTGGCAACTTAACAACACAAGGTTCTGAAACAAAGGTTTGTTACGTGCTGCTTTACGATACTAAATAAATTAAATGCAAATTTGAAGAGTTTAGAAAAGGATAAAAATGCTGTATTTTCAACCTTATTTTGCAAAAAAGCAATGTTCTATAAGACTTTCCAAACTGGGCTGATAGGAAAGACCATTTTTAATTGCAAAAAGATGTATTTGGTCATCCAACACAGGCCAACAATGCTGGGTAATTTGAATCTAAGTTTAAACGCATAAGTCACGCCACGAAAAAAAGTGTAAACTTTTGATTCTTACATCTCCTAATGTAAATGCATACTGAACATGAAACTGGGCATTAAAATTGCTACACCACGAAGATGTGCTACAGAGACAAAATATAACCGACAGGAAGGAGATGCCGTGATATGCAAATTTTCAGAGCATTCACACAAGATTGGCACCGGTGGTGACACAGCGTGCTGACATGAGGGAAGATTCCAACCGATTTCACATACACAAACAGCAGTTGACAGGCATTGCCTGGTGAAACATTGTTATGGTGCCTCGTGTAAGGAGGAGAATTGCATTTCCATCACATTTCCGACTTTGATAAAGGTCAGATTGTAGCCCATCGTGATTGAGGTTTATCATATCGCGACATTGCTGCTTGCGTTGGTCGCGATTCAATTACTGTTAGCAGGATACGGAATCGGTGGGTTCAGAAGGTCAATACAGAATGCCGTGCTGGATCCCAACGGCCTCTTATCACTAGCAGTTGAGATGACAGGCATCATATCTGCATGGCTGTAATGGATTGTGCAGCCACGGTTCGATCCCTGAGTCAACAGAAGGGGACGTTTGCAAAACACTAGTCTACATGAACAGTTTTACGACGTTTGCAGCAACATGAAATATCAGCTAGGAGACCATGGCTGCGGTTACTCTTGACGCTGCATCACATACAGGAGCGCCTGTGTTGGTGTATGAATTGCAACGTAATTTTTTCGGATGAATCCAGATTCTGTTTACAGCATCATGAATGCCACATCTGTGTTTGGCAACATTTCAGTGAACACACATTGGAAGTGTGTATTCGTCATTGCCACACTGGCGTATCACCCAGCATGACGGTATTGGGTGCCATTGGTTACACGTCTCGGTCACCTCTTGTTCGCATCGACGGCACTTTGAACAGTGGCCATTACATTTCAGATGTGATACGTCCCGTGGCTCTACCCTTCATTCGATCCCTCCAAAAACCTACATTTCAGCAGGATAATGCACAACCGCATGTTGCAGGTTCTGTACGGGTCTTTTTGGATATGGAAAATGTTTGACTGCTGCCCTCCTGTCTTGTCCGAGGATTTGTATTAGGCCGAAGGATGAGGCCTATGTGATCCTCTGCTGTCTCCACTAAATTCCATCTTTCAGAGGTACTCATTCTTTTTCTACTGTATTACTTTTTCCCATTTAAGACAATCCTTACCTAATGCTTCCTCTAAAATTCTCAACCACTTCTGGTTCCTTCAATTTGTCCAGATTCCATCTCTGTAGTTTTTTTACCTTTTTGCAGTCTCTTAAGTTTTAATCCACAGTTCATAACCAATATGTTATGCTCAGAGTCCATATCTGCTCCCGGATATGTCTTACAGTTTAAAATCTGGTTTCGAAACCTTTGCCTTACCATTATAAAGTCAATCTGGTACCTTCCTTCATCACGAAAGAAGGTTTTATACGTAGAAGGCAGAGGGTTGCTTTGCAATAAAGAGACACCACTTCACTGATCACCAGAAATTAACAGGTTATGTTGTTCTTAACAGCGGAGGAGTCCGATAGAAAGGCGAGGTGGTGACTGGCAAAGAAAGAGACGGGGGAGATGAAATGGACAAACTTAAGACTGGAATAAATAACACGGTGTATACGTGGACAAAAAGAAAAATTAACATTTTTCTCAGATTTCCCGGCCAAAAATACACTCTTTCCCGGATGAAATTACCCTTTTTCCTGGGTGAAATACAATTTTTTCCTTGGCAAAATACATTTAAAAGTGCAACATGCTTTCCCCCGAGCAAAAAAAAAAAAATTATCGATCCGTTAAAGGGTAGATCTTTTTATACAGCAAAGAAAGGGCCTATCGTGAGTCAGATGCAAGCAAGCAGCTACTTAATAAAGCAGCTCTCGTATATTTCACTTTTCATAAATGCAGCTCGCTTATATTTCAATTTTTCGTGATGACAAACACGTAATTTTTGTGAAGGTTGTTTATTAATTATTTTATTTTCTAATATACTTCACTGTTTGTAGAATTTTCAATAAATTACAGCTGTGATTGCGTTATCGCACTCACACTCTTACTCGTCAAAACTCTCTCTGCTTCCTTCAAATCAGTAATGATTTTTGAGTATTTTGTAAGGCACAAACCTAATGACATAGCAACAAAAACAAACACAACGTAGTTCTATGATTATTTAGAAACTCCTGGTCAGCTATCTGCACTTACCATTTTTTAATGTTTAATTATACTTTTGCCATTGTTATTGCGTAATTTGTACTCTCTCTCTATAAAAGTACTAAATATGATAAACTAACCTCATATCTTGGTCGTTTTTGGTGAGTTACCCTTTAAGGGACTGTAAACATTAACATACCGTTAAGATTTTTAATAGGGCATAAATGTTTGCAGATTTTTCTAAGGGGTTGATTCTCAAGTATTATTAGTTTTGAATGGGAGTCAAATGGCACTATTCTATTAACGTAATTTAAGTTGCATAAATGAATTTTTACTTTGAAAGTAATGCTTCTCAAACATCTACTAGCAATTTTTCCCTGCCACCTGCTAGAAATGTAAACAGACGAGACATGATGCTCTTCAGAAAGCTGTTTGTTATTGCAAAGTATTGCACGGTCTTTGACTTAAAATTTTTTACATGTCCGGCTCTCGGTAATTGGAAGTTGCTTTTGTGAGCGTGATATTTTGTTGTAAATCATGCATTTCTTTTCAACTAAAGTTTTATTTTGATATTATTCTCTCATTTATGTTTAGTTACTGCACTATTATTCTTTCGTAGTAGTCTGAAATTCTTACTGGTCAAAAGAAAGAAATAAAGAAAATTAACTGATAATACAACAGCAAAAAATTCCTGGAATTCTAGTTTCCTAGGTATTTTCTGGATTTCTCCCGAATGGAAAAAATGCTGGGTTTCTCCAGGATTTCCTGATTGTCCCATAGCTACGTACCTGCACGATGCCAGGTTTTCAGCAAGTAAATAAGCGTATCATTTGGTGAACCTAGTTGTCTGCCCTCTCAGCAACCACTGGAATAGCATGCAGATGGCCTCTGTAAAGTGGTCTTTATTGTTATGATCCCTGACACATCTTCACAGATGGGAACTTCTCGAGTAAATTCGTCAACACGATACATGGATGGTTGAACAGTGGGTCGATGTTCTTTTCACACGTGACTCCCAATTTGGTCTGCAGAGTGTCTCGACGGAGCGATATACGGAGGGAGCACACAGCATGATTTCTGGACCCGAACGCGAGGAGGATCCCGAAAAGTGTAGGCGAGAATTATGTCAACCACTCAAACACCTCTTCGTGAAATTGTGTGGGTGAATCGACAAAGTTTAACTGCCGTGAGGTACTGTGACGAGACCTCGGAAGTTTACGTGCATTTGTTGCAATGTGCTGTGGGCCAAAGCTATTTACTGATATCCGATTATGCTAAACCTCGAGGAGCACAAAGTGTTTTGGAAGCAGAAGATAATTTGTGCAATTTGAACCTCACAGAAGGGGCCAGGTAAACCCATTAAACCCATGTGGGTGACAACTGCTGACTTCGTGTAAACCTTTGTGTTAAGGTACAGAGGTTTAAGAAACTACACACAGTTCTATGATACTAACCACAACATACTTTATATGATATTTTGCTGCAGGGGAGTAAAAAAAAAAAAAAAAAAAAAAAAAACCAGAGTGGAGGTCCCCATCCACCTGAGGAGCCAGGTCTGCAGAAGAGCACATCTGTGTGGGCAAAGCACATAAGTACCACTCATTCCCCACCACACAATTCCCACGCAAATGCGGAAGTAGGTGATGAGTGACCGCCGCACCCGGCGTATGCGGGGCAGCGAGCAGCTGTGGGACACGGCAGACCGGGCACGTGTCACTGACATCTCGGACCTCGAGTCGATGCGAGTACGAGTGACGAAAACGCAACCCCGACTCGCTTTCTTGTCCGGCGTATATCGGAGAGCATTTCGTTCGAGTCTGTCGGGTAGAAAGTTTGGAACTGATTTCGGAATAACTTCCCCATTAACTAGAGACTTCAAACCTTTAACACACAAGAGACTTCAGTGGAAATGCAATATTAACTCGCACTTTTGTGTCCTCTGTCGTGTAGAGGCCACACACGTAGGCCGAGTGCGCCCAGTGCTATCCTGTCTCCCCTTACTCACAGAGCGTGCCTGAGATGCAGCAGGGGATGGGTTGCAACATACGAGCATCCACCTATCACTCTCCGAGACTCGGTCTGCGAGAAGAGCAGAGGTTACTGTCACGACATCAAATTTACGACATAATTTTCAGCGTACCACATCGCTGTCATATGTGAGCATACTGAGCACAAAAAACAGTTGCTGTAATGTACGTGCAAATTAGTCTAGCCGTTAAAAAAAAAAAAAAGTTGTATACCATAATTCACATTGCAGTTGTTTCCGTTCTGTATTCTTTACAGTGTTTCTACTTTCTTATCACCTGTTATATTCTTTGGTGGCAAAATTAACACAACTTTGCAAGTTTTCCAATCCCCCCTCCCCCTTCCTTTAATTTTGTACATCAGTATAGGTTCCAAAATTCTACAACTGAACAGTGTCAGAGATATCGGCATATAGTTTGGCGCACCAATTTGACAACCCTTTTTAAAAGCAGACTATCGGCATATAGTTTGGCGCACCAGTTTGACAACCCTTTTTAAAAGCAGACCATCACCCCTCCTGTCCAACTCCCATAACTGTAGTCTGGTTTCTGTAAAGGTTTTAAATAAGAGAGGTAATAGATCTTCAAAGAAATCAAACTGATCATCCCCAAGTCACTTTCACCTACTCATGCCAATCTTCTACAGACAATTACTCCTGTAGTAGCTGCAGGCTGTGTATCTAATCATTGCCATTTGCTTTCATATAATCATTTACCGAATTCCAAAGTTTAAAATGCTCTCACAATCTACATCAAGAATTCACCAGGTTGTCTACTCCAAACCAAATTCCAACTTGACCTTATTTGTTTATACCGCAAGCAGATGAACCAATATTATGAAAGGTTCCAAAAAGGATAATGCCAAGATTGCTAAAATATAATTTTATTCCGACAACCAGTTTTGATGGTCTTTGCCATCATCATCTTGTTTTTTAAATGTTTATAATGCCGTCATGTTGTGATGTCAACAGTTGTTGATTAAAATAATTTAAAGTGCATGGATGTGCTAAGTCACTGTAGTATAAGTGACAAAAAGATATTCAAGATACAGTACATTTTAACATGGTGCATCCATGCACTTTAAATTATAACAACTGTTGACATCGCAAGATGACAGCTTTGTAGACATTTATAGGTCAGAAGATGATGGCTGAAAGCATTGAAACTGGTAGTCAGTATAAAATTATATACGTATTAGCGATCCTGGCATTATCCCTGTTAGAACCTTTCAAATTCCAAATTTTTGGTTCCCCGCTGCTCTCCCAATTTTTTTAAGGATTAATTCTAATTTTTAAGATGATATATATTTTATTAACTGATCAATAGTCAGGATACTACTTCTGGCAATTTGATTTAGTGTGACTCTGGAGAACAGTTCTTCAAATGAGTCCTATGTTTATACTTTCATGGCACCATGTGCAATGTCTACAAGTTTCAAATCTTGGATCAGCCCAAATCCAAAAAAAATCCAACTCATGAACTAGGTAATATGTAGTGTATAATATTCTAGTAAGTGAAATAATGCACAGCAAACTTATTTTATTGGTGTTTGCTGCCAGCAATGTATGAAACTATAAAAGTCTTGGCTTTATATCACCTTTCCACACACTTGCCCTGTCCCCCCCCCCCCTCCCCCTGCATGTTTACTGTAAATACAGGAGCATTTTAACTGAAATTAATACATTCTTATAGGTAAAAAGTAAAGCAGTCAACAATCCGAAGACTGACTTGAACACTAGGCATGGTCCTGTTTGGAGGTGGTATGCTGTTGCCTTCTTCCGACCTTCAAACCGATTTACCCAGCCAGTTATAAGGGGTCTTACAGTTTAATGTGGGTTCCGAGCCATGGTCTACTCGATATATTTTTCACATCAGCAACACTGCTAGAGGTGAAAGAAGTGGAAAGTGACAGATAAAAAACTTAGGGCCGGGTGGGGATCGAACCCACGACCTTTGAATTCACAATCTGGCACTCTGCCACTGTGCAACCGAGACACACATATTCTTACAGATCAAAACATAAGGCAATCAGAAATTAAAGGCTACAAAATTTAATAACATGAACACAGTAGACTACAATCCATATTTTGTAACTTTTAAGTACATAATTACTGATCAGCACAGTCCAGCAGCAAAAAAAAAATTATGGACTACACATAGCTGTGACTGACTAAAATTGTGACCACTTGAAATTATGAAGTTTTGTGTTGTGATATCATCACGACATCTTGTGCTGTACTCTCCTGTTATGAGATTGGGATGCTCGTTTTGTGTTTAACCACATTTCACATAGCATGATTACATCACATGCTCTTAACTTTTCTACTGCATACCACAGCAGGAGCTAGCATTAGTTTGGTAATGGAAGTGTGCCAAAAAGGACAAGAATAAGCACAAAAATAAAATTAACCAGATGTAGCACCAAGCTTGAAAAAGTGACATAATAAAGAATCGTGTAGAGACTAATCTCGCAGCAGTAATAAATTTAATTCCTCTTCAAAATAAGTTGCATAATTCCAACACATTAATTAAAATATATCAAATTAAGACTTAAAAAGCAAAGTCCCCACTTTTTAAAGACAGGCTAAAATCATTTATTTTTATCTATCTAGTTATTTATTTTTATTTTTAAATCGCCAGTGGAGTAAGGCACACTGATTGACAAAATAAGTCAGAAACTGTGCACATCTTGGTGTTGCTTAACTCAGTTCTCACATAATGCAGATTCCGTACACACGCATTATTTGAGAATTACATTACTTAGGAACTTCCAATGAAGTTTACAGGTAATTAAAAAAAATGTTTATTGCATATTACCTTTATGCTGTTTGTACAAAATCATTAACCTCTGAAAGTGTTTGATACAACAATGCATTCTGGTAAGGGAGTGTTTTCACATGTTCAAATGTAATCCTAAGGGAACAAACTACCAGGGTCATTGGTCCCTAGACTTACAAACTACTTAAACTAAATGATGCTTAGAACACACACACACACACACACACACACACACACACACACACACACACACACACACAAGGCCATGGGAAGATTCAAACCTTTGACGAGAGCAGTTCATATGTACTGATTCATTTAATTTAGAATTGTGGATATTCTAATGGAATCTTGCAACAAAATTTCAAAGTATTTGGTCAAGAACTATCATAGATATAATACTGTGAACATAGCACTGAATAACACTCTAGATTACAAAGATGTATAGAGGGAAGAGGGGGGCATGAGGAGATGAACAGTAAGATGGACAGAGAGAGAGAGGGAAGAAATAAAGAACAGAGTTTAAGGCCCCATTGACAGGGTAGTCATTAGAAACGAATCTTGCACATAAAATATTTGGGTGAGGATGGGGAAGGACATTGGCTGTGCCCTTTCAGCATTTGCCTGTAGTGATTTAGGGAAATCATGGAAACCTACATCTGGATGGCCAGAGGTGGATCTGAACCAGTGTCCTCCTGAATGCAAGTCCAGTGTGTTAGTACTGTGTCCAAGAGAGAAAAGAGGTGGAGATGCATGGAAAGGGGGGGAAGGAGGAGCAGATGGAAATAGAGGGATTGGGGGGGGACGGGGAGGAAGAGACGAACAAGGCTCTAGCAACAAACGAAACACTCACCGCTGTCACGACTAGAGTGACGACTCCTTTTTCCGCCGAGTCCCGAACCTAGAAACAGAAGACACATTATTGGTATCTGACTTGCTTCAGACAAATATAGCAATAACAAGTTTTCTTGATTATATTTAACAACAAAGCAAACACTTAGAAAGAAAGGAAATGCCTAGTAGTGGTACAGTGTACCCTACGCCACGCACCTTACGGTGAATTGCGGAGTATGTATGTAGATGCAGAAGAAGATGGGAGAGGTGCAAGGTGAGAGGAAGGAGGGGGAGAGAAAAATTTCAAGGTGAGGCATTGTGAGCTGAGTGGGTGGTAAGGGGACTGAAATGGACTAGGATCAACAGTGGGGGTAAAACTACAGACGTGATAAGGGAGATACGCTGAAGCTGTGCAAACAGGATATCAACATCTCCCAGTGACATTTTATGCCGATTCCAAAGATGCAAAGAATGTGTATGCACTGTATAGGATACAGGTTTAGCTAACTCTCAGTTATACACTTTTGTTTCACACACTTCTGCACTAGTGAACACTGAAAAAGGAATCTTTCAGACACACAAAAATTTCAAAAGAATATTTTATTTTCTTGGATCTCAAGGTACAGGCACATCAGCACCCTACGAAAGCAGTGTTCTGCTCTATACTGACTTTCCTCTAATATTACTTGTCGAGAAGCTGATAGGTCATCGTACGACACTACTGACTGAAATTCACAGAAACATTTATTTTTATTATTCTGACAGTAATAGAGCATTAATTAGTTTTATAATGTGCACAGTAAGATGGCGACACACGAGAGACGTGTACTAGTTTACTTGATATTTGGAAGAGTTATTAAGCAGTCAGCTACTCAAATATTCACGAAATGTGTGTAAAGTGCCTAGAATTGCATTTAAAATATGAGTGCCTTCAAAGTGGAACGAGGTGCAGCACCACCGACGGCCAGCCCGGCGAGGCCACGAGGGGCGAGACGGCACCGCAGCTGACATCGACACACTCGTCGATGCCGAGGCAAGTGCCGCGCTGCAGGTGAAAGACACGCTCGGGCTGGTGATGCAGACCTTCACTGACGCCCTCGCTGTGTCAGTGTTGCTGAAAACACAGCAAACACTGAACAGGAAGGCAAATGAGATCCATGCTCTGACAGTCCTGAGACGAAACTCGGTATAGGGCACAAAGACAGTAACTGAGATATCTGATGAGCTCAAACAGTGCCAGAGAAGCAATAATCTCCGACTGTTTGGGATTCCAGAGAGTGGCGATGAGAATACGTACGAAATTGTCTGGCCCGAGAAAAACTATGCGTGCCCTTGACTCTGAATGGCATTCACAGAAGTTGCAAAATGGGACGTAAAACAGTAGAATCGACAAAACCCAGGTCCATAATTGTGAAGTTTGTTTTGTACAGGAAGTTATCAGGAAACCTGTGAGCCAAGAAGATTTTTTGCAAATTCAAGTCTGATTATACAAGATCTCGCCTCTGGTGTGATTAAAGATTTTGAACAGTGTGATCAAGATTTTGGCTGTGAAAAGCACGGACAAGTGAAGACATAATAATGTTTAAGACATAGAGTGGAAAGAAATCTGCTTCAAATGCTAATGAACTCTAAAGGCTCTGCTTTATGGGCTAAGAATAAGTAAACTCTTGTTGCTGTTAGTTCTACATGTAACTTATTAACTTTCTGATGGTACCTATCAATGACTGATACTGTTGTAAACCAAATCTCATATACATTATAATTTCACCCAATCACATCATAATATTGGTATTACTCACTGTTTCACTTCACTACACTGCTATTTCCTTTTAATCTGTTTCTTACATTATCAATTATTGTACAGTTTAAATTCACTTTTAAATAGCTTCTTTTTTTTTTTTTTTTTTTTTTTTTCCCTTTCTGCAGTACGTGCTCCCCTGCCTCTGAAACTACCTGACCAGCTTCTGCTCTCTGCTGTCCAGCAAAATGACCCCCACCCCAACCGACCACTTCACCACCCAGCCACACTGCCTGCCAATGCACTGTCTTTTTGCAGACATGGACACCGCCACCAGTTGCACCCTCCTCACAGTTACAACCGAACACATTACACCCAGTCTCTGGCACCTCATCTTGATGAGTTCCACGAGTTTCAAGACCTCAACATTAATGTAATACTTCTATTGGACACCTGGGTCATCTAAGTAGTCCTGCCAGTTCTGTTAATTTAGACCTAAGGCTGGTATTATTTTATAAAATTATTGAACAAAGATATATTGGATGTACTCTAATGGATACTTTTTCTCAAGTTGTCCAATCTTCGATCAAATCTAAGGCGTCGGCTTAAATTTGATCACAGGAATCGTTTATCTTCCGTTTCCTAATTTTCCTGTAGTGACAAATGTAACGCTCGGAATGTAGTTTGACACAGCAGTCTTATTTGTAAATGTGGCCAGTGTTATAGTGGTGATTTTAAGAGGTGTGTTATAACGACAACAATGTTAAAAGCATTGTACTAAGCAGATGAAGCGCTGAGTAACACGGAGACATGCGGATTACAAAAACAGATTAAGAAGAAACAACTGTGGAAGCCATTAGCAGTTAAGTATGGTCCGGCTGTACTGCTGGCAATATATATACAATAATCCTCATCCTCCAGCTCCCGTAACAAATTATACTGAACACTTCTTTTTTTTTTTTTTTTTTTTTTTTTTTTTTTTTTTTTTTTTTTATCTCACATGAAACCCACAGTTTCACCCAAGTACATTTCCTTTTTCTTTTTTCCCTCCTCCTCTAAACACAGACACAATGCAACTATCGAATAAACCAGCTGAGAATAACACTGCTATTTTGAAGCAACTTTGACAAAATATTGGATGACAGTGTAATTCCCCCTTCGGTGTTATATCTCAATATCTTTGTCAAAAAATAGGACCAATATTTCATCCAATTTATTCGTCCAGTTCTTTGATAGTTGTAGTGTCTTAGCTGATATAAACAGATATCAGGTTACTGGAGTGAACTCTTCTCTAGGCACCACGTTTTTTTTATAACATCTGTCCCATGTCTATGCATACTCACAAGCTGTGAGGCCACTCATTGATTCTTCTGTGTGTTTGTAGCCCGCTAGTTAACTCCGAACGTTGGTACACTTTGGACAGACATCGTTTCTTCTCTTTCTTGCAGGCAGGCTATATTCTAGGGAGAAGTTAAAGCATATCCACTACTTAATAAACAAACCGCTTGCAATCAACAAAATTTATTGTCTATTACGACTCATCTCAGTACATAGCTTTCACACTAAGTTCTCTAAATGACTTAAATACAACCTTATCAGTTTAATTCTCTCCATAGTAGATGGAATTGGGACACAGCTGCTTAGATTATATAGATGGATGAAAATACCAGTAACTGTATGCAAATTCTTTATTAAATTTTGTGCGACCAGTTTCGGGGCTTCACTACACCATCTTCAGGCTGCCGTTGTGTAAATGTTATTAAAAGCACATTTGAACTGGGTAGTCATTAAAACCAGTAGCCGTAAATTTCTTATTCTATTTATTGATGAATAGCTACACCAGTAAGGGACAGGCTGCCTTCACAAATGTCCCTTAGATTGTGGAGCGGATAATTCAGCAGTACACTGGTTCAACTGGATAATATGACCCACTCGTTCTGGTCCCTAGGCACTATCACAGTGTTCAAATTCACAAAGCTGGCTGAACAAAGTCCGGTCTGCCTGATGAAGCACCCACGATGGCAGTGGTCTGGAAGAGACCACTCAGTCTGGTAGATGAATCCAGAGGGGGAATTGATCACTTCAGTGTCAGTCACCGGCCAGTTTCCATTGGGCGAGGGCTGAAGAAGATAGCGGAGAATGAACCTGTCGCAGCACAGAAGTGTGTACTCTGGTCTCACTAAATTTGCACTGGATGACAAAAGAAGTCTATCAATTGCTCTACCATGCGGCAGATAGTTGCAGAGCCACACAGGATGAATGGGTGGGGGAACGAGTAAGATGATGATGACGATTGGTGTCTAAGGGCACTCAACAGCAAGGTCATCAGCAACCGTGTTCAAACGTAAACAGATGGGAAGAAAAATGGTTTGAGTCGTATAGACTCGAAAAATTTAAATGTACGGCCAAAGTTGAAGGAATGACTTAAAACAAGTTTCAAAAAGGACTGCATATGGAGATAAAATAATGATAGATGTATGGGACCCGGTGACTAGGGCTAAGCTATGCATTTGTTTCAAGACAGGGTCTAACAGTATTGCGACAAAAGTTAGTTTTCCAGTTTTGACATATCCACATATAGATCGACTTAATAATGCTGCATGCCTGAAGTCATCTTTAATATAGAATACGTCATTACATTTGGAAACTATACTTGCTTTGGCACAATTGGCGAAAATTGCCATAAGTAATAGTGTTTTGGTGCGATTTTTATTGTGTAACAGAAGGGTTGCTTGATAAAAACTATCGGCAGTGCGATAGTGGATGTAGGGTCCCGTGTGAATATTGAATAGTTGGGATAATTGCTTGTTTTAGATTCTGAGGTATTTTACTCTAAAGAAGTGATTCTGAAGCCCGATGATTTAATTTGATAGGATGAACCTGTGGATAGAATTGCAGCCCCAAATCAAGAAAGTGTGTCACGGTTGGTTTGCGTTTGTTTGATGCATTGTTTTAGCCCTGACTGTAGTGGGTCAAGAGTAAATTAATTTATTTTGGGTCCAGAATCTGAGATTGGGAGTAGTGCAAGAAATCATACACTTGTAAATAATAATACTATCGCCTGCAAGTTAATTAAGACGCATATATTGAATGAGCCAGCAATAATTTTATGGTTTGGAACTACATACAGACAGACCCAAAAATACATTGCAATGCACAGCAAAGCTTTCAGTTCGCTTAAAAAATGAGTGGCTAATAATATTCGTAAAAAGATTAGTGGGTCGCGATATTGCCAACACCTGAAGAGGCCAAAGCTCTCGTTTTGAAGGAATTAACACTAACAGTAATATTTGCAAATGGAATTTATTTTTTATTTTGTTTCCAACTAGTAAATGTAGTGGTGGCACATAGGGTTTATATTGTGTTTTTGTATTTTATGGGGTTCAATACCATTAGTATGAGAAAGAAACTTGAAGGCCGTCGTTATTTACCTTTGATGCTGTAAATGAATTAACTAAGAAGTAATAAAGTTGCAGTGCATTAAACTAAATCCTGCGTATCCCGTTTTTGCTGTAGTTAGGAATATCAGAACTCAGAGGATCTATAGTTACAAAAGGATAGCTGTAAACTCAAAGACTAATTCTTTTAACTAGATAAAATAACTATTACTATACTTTCTTAAAACAGTGAAACTACAAGTGTGAATCTGTTGTTGTTGTTGTTGTTGTTTATAGGGGACCAAACTACAAGGTCATCAGTCCCCTGTTCCAAGCAGTGATGTAACATATGAAGGAACAAAAACACAGAGAGAACAAGGATGAGAGAATTCCTTGAGTGTAAAACGAAGAGAAACACTTCACTGATACAGAGAGAAGTGCACAAAAGGGATAAAAGTACAATTTCACAGCAGAATGCAACAGCTGGCTGATTACTAGGATAAAAACAGATGAGTGAGCCATGCTGTACGCACTAAAAAACCACCTCAACCGAAAAGGTAGAGGCTATCAAGTAACTTAAAAACAGTGTAAAAATGAGGGTCTTTGAACCAGGCAGAAGCGCCTTCCATTAAATGGAATGGTAGAAACCAGATGCGCGAATAAAATGTAAAACAGTAGTAGCCACACCTAAAACTGATGGCAGCGAATCTGGTAGGCTAAATGACTGCCGCAAAGCGGCTAAAAACGGACAATACAACAGTATGTGGACCACGGTTAGCTGGGTGCCACAACAGCAAACTGGTGGGCCCTCTCGACGCAAGAGGTGGCTGTGCGTTAACCACATACGGCCAACGCCAGTCGGCAGAGTACAACGGACTCCCTACGAGAGGCTTGCAGGGAGGCCCTCCACATTGCCATAGAGGGCTTCACAGCACAGAGCTTATTCGGTGCATCGATTCAGCCCATGCAGTATTCCAAGGGCCTAATACCTTCTGATTGAGCACCGCCCGGAGATCCCTCTCCTGGAGACCGATTTCCAGCGCGGTTGAGGTAGTAGCCTCCTTCACCAGTTGGTCTACACGTTCATTTCCTGTTATTCCAATGTAGCCTGGAGTCCGAAGGAAGACCACAGTGCGACCAGATGTACCTAGTCTGTATACAGCTTCCTGAATGGACCGTACCAAAGGATGTTTCGGAAAGCACTGATTAAGGGCTTGCAAACCACCCAGGGAGTCAGTACAGATAACCACAGACTCCCTGGGGCAGGCTCTGAGATGTTCAAGGGCCCACCAAATGGCGACAAGTTCCGTCGTAAACACACTACTCCCACAGGGCAATGACTGTTGTTGAATATGCCGGCCGTGGGTATAGGCATACCCAACGTGGCCATCGACTAGGGAGCCATTGGTGTATACAAATTCAGCGCCACGGCACGAATCGAGAAGGGGCCTGAAACTGTTGACGGAGAGTCGTCGGTGCAACAGAGGCTTTGGAGTCTCGGGACAAGTCCAACCGAAGCTGGAGGCGAGGAATGACCCAAGGAGGAGTACGAGAATGGTACTGAAAGGTGAGAGGAATAGGAAGGGACTCTAGAGAAGAAAGAAGGGAACGAACACGGACCGCAATCGGGAGGCCCGACCGCGGCCGTCATCGCGGGGAAGGGAGTGCGACAGCTGGGAAGAGGAGCCTGCGATTTGGGTGGTGAGGGATGGCATGAATACGGGCAACATACGAAGCCATTAGCTGTTGCCTTCTGAATCGCAGGGGGGGGGGGGAACCCCAGCCTCAGGAAGAAGGCTTGTCATAGGACTTGTACGGAAGGCTCCTGTTGCTAAACGGATGCCACTGTGATGGAGCTGCAGAAGCATACACAAGGCAGCCATAATCCAGGCGTGAGTGGATAAGTGCCTTATACAGGTGCAGTAGAGTAGGGCGAGCAAGCTCCCCAACCTGTGTGACTGAGGCAGCGGAGAATGTTTAAGTGTCTCCAGCATTTTTGTTTTACTTGGTGAAGATGCGGTATCCAGGTCATCCAGGCATCAAAAAGCATGTCTAGGAAGCGGTGTGTCTCCTCAACGCGAAGGGGTTCATCCTTCAAATATAGCTCAGGGTCTGGATGAGCTACCCGACAGCGACAAAAGGGCACGACGCAGGTTTTCTGCGCCGAAAATTGGAAACCGTGCTCAGAGGCCCAAGACTGGGCCTTTCGGATGGCTCCCTGAAGCCGCCCTCCGTGACGCCAATGCTGTTGGAGCTGAAGTAAAGGCAAAATTCGCCAGCAAACAAGGAGGCTACTGCCGCGGCTAGTCCGTTAATAGCTATTAAAAATAATGGTACACTTAGAATGGAGCCCTGTGGGACGCTGTTCTCTAAAACATGACGGGAGCTAAGAGAGGTGCCAACCCGAACCTGAAAAGAGCGTAGCGACAGGAAGTTCTGTATGAACATTGGGAGGGGGCCACACAAGCCCCATTCGTAAAGTGTAGAGAGAATGTGATGATGCCAGGTTATGTCATAAGCCTTGCGGAGGTAAAAAAAGACTGCAACAAGGTGTTCTCGGCGAGTAAAAGCGGTACGTATGGCTGATTCCAAGGACACGAGATTGTCTAGAGTGGAATGGCCCTGACGGAAACCTCCCTGTTGTGGTGCCAGGAGACCTCGATCCTCCAGTAGCCACATATGCCAGCGACTCACCATGTGTTCGAGAGTCTTACACAGAACGTTGGTGAGACTGATGGGGCGGTAGCTCCCAGCGTCGGATGAATCTGCGCCAGGTTTCATCACTGGGACCGATAGTACTTCTCCGCCATTGTGACGGGAAAATGCCTTCTGTCCAGAGACGATTATAAAGGGCGAGTAGCTGCCATTGAAAGTCCGCTGAGAGGTGACGGACGAACTGGCCGTGAATACGGTCCGGGCCAGGAGAGGTATTGGGGGATGCAGCTAGAGCAGTCGAACTCCCACTCACTAAATGGGGCATTGTATACTTCCCGTTGACGTGTGCGGAAGAACAATTGCCTCCGCTCAACCCGCTCTTTGAGGGCGCGAAATTTCACACTGTATGCTTCGGTCGCAGAGCAACATGCAAAATGCCATGCCATGAGCTCGGCAATAACCGTCGGGTCAGTACAAAGACTACCTTCAACTCGGAGTGACGGGATTTCGCTTGGTGGGCAGTACCCGAAGAGGTGCCGTACCTGCGACCACACTTGAGAAGCGAAGGTGCAGGAGCCTATGGTGGCTACATATCGCTCCCAACAGACCTGCTTACTCTGTTGGATCAGTTGCCGGGCTCGGACCTGTAGACACTTAAAAGCGATCAGATGTCGAACGCTAGGGTGGCGCCGGTGGCGTTGAAGCGCCCGTCGCCGCTCCCGGATAGCGTCAGCGATCTCCAGCGTCCACCAAGGCACCGACTTGCGCCGAAGTGAGCCTGTGGTAGTCGGGACATTCGCTTCAGCGGCGGAAATAATGTCCTCAGTTAGTTGTTGGACTGCCATATCGATGGTATCTGGCAATGGAGTAGTAGCCACAGCTGTAGGGGTATAGCTGCGCCAGTCAGCCCTATGGAGGGACCACCGGGGCAGGCGTCCTGCAGGGTGAAATTGTGAGAGCGACAAAAGGAGAGGAAAGTGGTCGCTCCCACATAGGTCGTCATGAACCTTCCAAGATAAATGCGGAAGGAGACTCGGGCTACAAATGGACAGGTCGATGGCAAAGAAAGAGCCATGTGCCATGCTGAAGTGTGTGGGTGCCTCACAGTTCAAGACGCAAATGTCAAGCTGTGTGAGAAGGTTCTCAAGGTCTCTACCACGGCCCGTGGTCTCAGTTCCACACCACAGAGGGTGGTGGGCACTGAAATCATCCAAGAGGAGAAGCGGTTGGGGTAATTGGGCAACCAATGCAGTGAGGTCAGCAGGAGAGACAACAACATCCGGGGAAAGGTAAAGAGAACAGATGGTAAATTCCTCTATTGCCCAGATGCGAACAGCCACTGCCTCCGGGGTCGTGTTGAGAGGCACAGCAGCGCTGGGGACGGTTGGAAGAACAGACACACAAACTCCGCCAGATACCCTGTTATAGATGGAACGATTGTTGTAATAGCCCCGATAGCTGGAGTCCTCTGTGCAGGGAACCAAGTTTCCTGCAGGGCTATACGGAATGCTGGAAATGGGCACAACAATTGCTGCAATTTGGACAAATGTCAGAAAAAACTGCTAATGCAGTCTCCATCTTCCATAGTGAGAATAGTTGGTTATATTCCTCAGCGTTGGTGAACCGGAAACCAAAACCAACCCTCTCCTGTATAGCACGATGCTACCAAAAGGCTGCATTCTGGCTAGAATCTGATGTAACAGTGTAAAACGATTCTACCATTACCTGAGCAATGTCCCTTGGTGTTGTAAGATGTCCTTGCCCTCGTACAGCTGCTATTGGTGGTCAGGAGTTCTGCCTCGAGATCCTCCTAATGGCTACCCATACTCTGCTTGCTGAAGTGGACCTATTGATAGAATTCAGGAACTCTCGCCAAGACCTCTCCTTCCTCTCTCGAATAATGCGTCTTGCCCGTGCCCTCGCCACACAAAAAGTTGCAAGAGTGTCATCAGTAGGGCACCTGTGGAATCATCGGGGAGCTGCCCTCCTGTTTCGAATTGCAGAATGAGACTCCTCGTTCCACCAAGGAACAGGCTGCCTCGGGACCGAGTAAGAAGATCACGAAAAGCACCTTCAATGAGCGCATCGTGCAGGGGCAGATAAAGCGAGCATATTGTCAGTTGGTGATGTAACTGCACAGACACTGCAACTGCTTGCAGGCGTATGGTGAGTCAGACAGGGAAGGCGTGATAATGGTATTGATGAAGACAGTCACTCCACCTTTAGCTCTCACTCCAGTAAGGTCATCTATTCAGTGCAGAAATATGCACATAACTCAGGAATGTCTGATTCTTTGATGGTAGTCTCTTGAAGACAGACAAACGTAGGTCTACATTATAATATCACTATTAGATACACATATGAACTCATCATCTTTGTCCGTGGTATGAATTATCAACATACACTTCAAGTTAACAGCACAGTCAACCCTTCATACAGTTTTGTAATGTTATATCATATAGGTAAAATCTAGTAACAGAAATTCCAGGTTGGATTAGATTCAACAATACATTAAGGACACATTACAACTCACCGCAAAGACATAACAATGAGCTGTGACAGGTACACAGAAAAGACACACACACCTACAACATGTAAGCTGTCAGCCACGGCCTTCTTCAGAATGAAGAATATTCACACAATTACCCAGGTACACTTCAGAGTCACATAACTGTCATCTCCGGCTCTGAATCAGTGGGATGAGTGCATGAATGTTCTTCACTCTTAAGGCCGATAGCTTAAGTGATGTGAGTCTTTTATGTGCCTGTCACAGCTTGTAGGTATATGATTGGTAACTTAGATGTAAAAAGTACTGTATTTGGAAAGCCGTGGTCTGATGTAAGAGAGGACCTGATGACCCTAATCTGAGCAAAATAAATAAATATGTGCACACCCTCCTGTTGTGGAAGATAACTTAACAGAAGTATGCCAATAGTATTATCCACAGACAGAATTTTCATCTTATTCTGTTACGAATAAACATGAGAAAATGAAACTATTCTTTACTTCTTTTATGAGTAATCATCTTTATTTCACTTCCATTCATTAAAATACCTACAGTAAAAACTCTATTAACCATCACTCTTTAACCCATCAGTTTCTGTTAACTGTCACTGCTGTAACAGCATAATAATACTGTAATAACAGAATGCTCTAAGGTGCAGTGACACGTTCGCTTTGTTTATTTACTCTATTTTAGTGGTAAGTGAGTGTACCCGCCTGTCGCAGAATGGTACATAAAATATGACCTTCGACATGCTAACACATCTCCCCCTTTTGTCTTTGTCACACTTGTGAGTCAACAATCACCACTGGATCGGTTTCCAGTTGCGGCGAGAAGACTGTAATTGTCACAGTGTATCTAGCGGGCTGTGCCGTGTTGTGTATTTTCCACTTGAATAAGCTTTATTGTCTAATATTTTACACTACCGTATTTAGTGCAGGTGTGTGTGATACAGTGACCTGATAAAATGTCTTAAATACATTAACATGTGGGTTTAGGACTTAATCAAAAACTTGAAATTATAAAACGCTTAAGAAAGGGCAAAACTGCGACAAGGGTAGCGTTAATTTATGGTATTGGAAGAATAACAGTTAACGATATAAAACGTGATGCTGATAAAATAGAACAACATGTGTCAACAATGCAGAGCATGGATGGAGATGTGCGAACAAGAAAAACAATTAAACCTGCAAAATATAATTAATTGGACACTGCAATGTACCGATGGCTTATACAAGCAAGAAGTCAGGGGATTCCACTTTCAGGGCCTATAATAATGGCCAAAGCTGTTGAAATTAACAACAAACTTGATGGTAACTCGTCTTTTAAAGCAAGTATCGGATGGCTCTACAAGTTTAAATTTCGTCATGGCATTCGCCAACTTGATGTCAGTGGAGAAAAACTCAGTGTGAATAGCTCTGTAACTGCCGAGTTCCAGGAACAATTTAAAGAAAAAATGGCTGAATTGAATCTTGTTAGGAAGCAAGTTTACAATTGTGATGAAACGGGACTTCATTGGAAGGCTTTACCACAAAAGACATTAGCATCACTCTCTGAAAAAGCTGCTCCAGGTTTCAAAGTACAAAAAGATTTGTAAATTATTGCACAAATTGACCATATCATCAACTGTCACATACTTAGGTTCCTCTGATTCTTCACCTCTAGGTTGCAATGCACAATGTGCATTCAATAATTTGAATGCTCTCCCTGCACAATACTACGCCCAGAAGAGCGCTTGGATGGATCAATCAATTTTTTCTGACTGGTTTCACAAACAATTTGTACCTCAAGTTAGAGCACATTTGGCTGAAAAAAAAGAAAAAGTGGCCACAGAAAGCACAATTGCTGTTAGACAATGCCCCAACACACCCTACTTCTGAAATGAAAAGTGATGACGGCAACATAACATGTCTCTTCCTTCCATCAAACACAACGTCACTTATACAGCCCATGGATCAGGGAATCATTGAAAACATGAAATGTTATAGAAAAATATTTATCAAAAATTTGCTCTCATCTGATGAATCAACATCTGTAAAACAGTTTTGGAGGTCTTCCAGTATTAAATATGCCATTTTCAATGTTGCCAGTGCATGGAGTGATTTGTCAGTGTCAAATCTCAAGAACGGCTGGAATAAACTTTGGCCTCAACCTAGAGGTGAATAATCAGAGGAACCTGAGTGTGTGACAGTTGATGATATGGTCGATTTGTGCAATAATTTACAAATCAGCACAAATCTGATATTAGAAGAAGTATCAGAGTGGTTAGAGTGTAACAAAGCGGACGGGGTTTTCAAATTTTGAGTGATGATGAAATTGTTGCCAGCGTAAGTGCCACCGAAGAAGAAGAAGAAGAAGAAGAAGAAGAAGAAGGGGCTGATGAAGATGAGTGTTCAAACCATGAAGAAAAATAAACTATAAATCATTCAGAGGCCGAAACAATGCTCTCCAAGTGTATAGAATAGTTTTAAAGCCAAGAAGAGGCTAATGCAACGCAGGAACTACTGCTCCGAAAAATACGAAATATTGCCCCGTGAAAGCTCAAACATACAAAAGGCAGAAGAAATTGACTGACTATTTCCAAGATAGATAAACTATTTCACCTGTAAGTTTATAGTACAGTACAGTACTGTACATTGTTTTGCAACTTTTGTAGCTACTATACGAATGTTTTTATCATGTAATAAATCGTTTTATTTGCTATTACAATCATGTTTAATTTGTTTTCGCTCCAAAATATTATTATATTACAGTGAGAGTGATATGTGTCTATGCATAAGATAATTGATTGAGGTTACGTTTTGGAGGAATTCAGTGTTTCTGTTATCTGTCTATTTGCTCAACCGTCACGACCACGGTCCCGAAGATGACAAGTTTCCACTGTACTTAAATTCAATGAACTGGATACTACTTCAGGTTAGAAATGTTCCACTGCTAGTAATGCAGTGATCAGCAATTTTGGTTGCCTTCAGTACATATTATATCATCAAACACAGAGCCTGCCAACAATTTCTATTCTAGTTTACAAACTTCAATTCCACCAAATTCTGATGATTTATTTTCTGACACATATGTCTAAGTGATATGATTTCTTCATATTCAAACATGGCAATAACTCATCACTCTTACGTACTTCCATTCATAAACTGATTTTAACATTAAACCAACTAGGGAGGAAAATAGGGCAATACGGAAGGACCCAATATCACCCATCTGACTTGACTCATGACATCATACTAAACAACAAAAAACAACAACTTGGAAACACATGACAATATTCAAAAAATAAAACTTCCCATTATATAGAAAGAAAAACCCCTTTTAATTTGCTTTCTACCAAGCAGTTGCCATGAACGATCAACATCGCATGTGACTAGTGTGATTTAATTAAAAAATGTGGATCATGTGGATGGATGGGTGAACGTAAAGTCCCATTCATAACAGAAGGAAAATAATCACTTTTTGGGATCATTCAACACAACAAGCCAATGTTGGTGGCCAATGATGATGGGTATCACATGCTTTAGTTGACTCTAAAATTGTCTTTCTTTTTTTTTTAAACTGCCCTACCATATGTTATAATCTGGCACTAGACATGAAAACTGTGAATAATGCTACTGTAAATGGAGTTACCGGTTTCGACTGCACACTTTTAAATGAGAAAACACTTGATTTTAAATTCATAATATCATTAGGAAGGGTTGCAACTCACTTTAAAGACTCAGCTGCAAACAGGCACTTAGGAAAAATAATCTCTGAATCTCTCTCAAACACACACACACACACACACACACACACACATCTTTTCACTCCAGTTGCTAGCCTAATGTTTGAATGTATCATAACACTCAGGTGCTTACCTGAGGGCAGGTTGGAGCTAAGAGTGCTGCATTCACCCATACTACCTCTGAAAAATAAGCGGCGATAAAAATTTCAAAACTAAGGACAAGAATAAAAATAACATTTTTCAAAATAAAGCCAAGCAGAAGATGAACATAGGTATTAAATACTCTCGTGGTAATTAAAACAAAACAGTAACATATTTAGTTGTACCTCACCTACTACACTTATCACAGCCAATAGGCCTATCCTGTTAATTGACATAAAACAAACTCAATTTAAAACCCTTCCCTGTGGGACACCATTAAAATGAAAATCCTTCAAAAGTTGAAATAGCAGGGAATGTTGCAATTTACTTAAGTTACATTTGTGGAATAAAATTCCAAACTGTGACTTGTTAGGAGACGGGGGAAAGAAATTATATACTTCACACAACATGTCTCAGAGGGCACATTTGATATGATGTAAGTTGTCCTACACTTGTAGATTCAAGTTTCATTAGATATTATGTTCAGTTAACTCATATGGGCCTAGTATTAAATCCATCATGTTATGTCACTTGTCTCATTAAAATGAATTCTTCAGTTTTGTCCCTTTATAATAAATGTTTTACTTCAGAATCATGATACAATATAGTTTACAGAGAAGGTTTTAAATACTGTCAATATGTGATTTCAAGTAAATAATACAAATCTGAGATAAACAAAATGAGGAAAAATTTATAATTACTGCAGCGACAGGGTAGTGTGCTGATATTGGCAACATCGTTAAATGTTCTTTGAAGATCCAATCACACAGAATTAGAGGTATAAACCTTTCTACCAACCATGAAATAAATAAATAATACTGTTCCTGCTCTATGGTTGATGACTGCTCGTATGCACACTCTAATTGTCATAGAGCAAACATTTAATTGCCAACATTAGCACACTATATCACCCATGACGTCAGTAAAATAAAGCACACATAATTCACAATTAAAAATTCCCCTGGAGAAAACGTATAACTATAGAGATGTAGAATAACTGTCAAAATTTGAGTGTAAAATTAGCTAGAAGGCTGTGCAGTAATTATTTCATCAGTTAAAGTGCAGTTTACAAGTCTATGACTAGTGCTTAACGTGTAGACATTGGGAATGACACGGGAGGTGAAGGCAGCCAATGAGGAGTCACATTCGGGTAGCCAACAACATTGCGTGTTTTTATGTCTAGTAAATTTGGCATCAGTTTTAAAATTTGTGTACAGCGTTTTTGGCAACATAATTAATATTTCGTTTATACTATTATTATTTTAACGATATATATGGAAGGTACTGTCTGTAATGAGCTACTGCATCTTCATTCTGATTGCTTCAAACATTTTGATACAATTCCCGCTTTATTCTACAAGACACTCTTATCCCCTGCCTGTTACTGGAAGTACCCCGTTTTGAGTGTTCTAGCTGAAAGCAACTTTTAAACAGCATAAGAAATATGTTCAGGAAAGCATTACATTTATCATCTGCATCATCATTCCTTAATTAGGCTTAAAAAGGTCTCAATTGCAACTGGATTATTATTTTATTATTATTATTGCCAGTATATAAGGAAGGTGTGATGGATATACTGAACAACCGAGCATTTACAAGTAGTATTTACAAGGATAATTAATCTAATCACTGCACAACAGTACATCAACGACCTGTCAGCCATAGAGCAAGGACAGCAGTAATTATTCATTTCATGGTGAACAGAAAAGGTGCCCGCTCTTTCAAAATCAATTGACAGAGAATGAAGTCAATAATGTTTTGTGTTCACCCCAAAAATAATTAAATAATGCTGTTCAGGCTCTATGGTTGACACATTCTTGATATAACCTTGTCCAGTGAGTATATTAATTATCCCTGTAAGTACTATATGTTTACAAACCATAAAGACCAAAGCTGCTTCTTATCGGCCACCCGAATGCGGCTCCTCATTGGCCACTTTCACCTCCCGTCATCCATCACACCATTGCCAACGTCTACTTGTCGAGCACCAGTTGCAGACTTGTAAACTGCACTTTAACCTATTTTACAACATTGTGAAATACAAGTTGGGCTAAAACCTCGATCAAGCTGTAACAGCACACCGCTCTCATTCACAGTACATAGTGAAAAAATTGGCAATGCCTTTGCTTGTACACATGACAGCCAGGAAATATGAATTACTTGTCTGATCTACGGAATAGCCTAAGGACTAGCTCTGATAGGGAGGCAGCACTTTGGTTGAGTTGGCAATGCCAATGAATTTGAAAGCAGAAGAACTAGTAGAACTAGTTTTGGAGACAGTCTGTTTTGTAGTGAAGTCTGAGATCCAGGTTGCGACCTTAACTAGACTTGAATATATATTTGTTGTGAACATACAACATCAAATAAAATAACTACGGTATTTTGTGTTCTAAAACCAATGTCTTACTCTCGACTATGTAACATAACATAGAAAACTAGGAACTTCAAAGCAAGAACTTTCAATGAGATGTGGATATGAAATTTCAATATATATAATCTTCAGCACTATTGTTAAAAAATTACTTTGTTTTTGTGGTTGTTGCTAAATGTGGAAAATATGAGAACAGTAGATAACTCGTGAAAATGAAGTGACAAGAAAACTGAGTAAGCCAGTATCACATTCTTAAGTACCAAACTACAATATTCATTCCAAGAGCACAGTAATCTGCTCACAAAAATAAATTTGACATTTATTTTGTAATGCTTAACTCAAACATTTGTCAGCATTTCACTAACTCTCAAACAAAATACCACCTTTCAAATTTGGCCTAGATATCAGGTTAAACTAACAAATAGGGCCTACGTCACCATGTCATATTTAAAGACATTGGGGCACATGAATAAAATGGAGTATCGACTTTATACTTAATTCCAAAGAACATACTCAGGTTCGCATGAATAAAGGGAGCCTGAGAATACACTTCAGTAGAGTACGTTCTCAGCTTGAGTAACAGGGTAGAGGAAGTTGCTCACAACAGAGAACATTCTCCAATTTCCCACAACTGGAGAACATTCTCTGATTTCTGAAGTGAGCTCTCTAGCCTACTCCATGCTGAGTAACTTCTAAGAGGATATGTTATACTGTGGTTTATAATAAAAATGACAACATTTGTGTTACTTAGAAGGCAAAAACAAGTTCCTTTATACATAATCTTTAAGAAATACGAGGGGATCTAAAAAGTTAATGCAAATAAAAACATTTTGTTGAAGAGTAGCACACTTCAGAAAAATTCTGAGAGTGACACTTCAAGCATTTTATATAGTGACGAGAATGATGTAAGATGAATGTTTTAATTACTGACATAGAAATGAAACAAGTGGATTCAGCTGCGTGTTTTACTCATTTGTTTGGAGTGTATATTGACAGTTGTAAACAGTTACATAGCAAAATAATAGTGTGTTTTTAAATAAGGTCTATTAGTAAGGCATTATGATGTTAGTTCCAAATAAAGTGCATCCCAGTTTCTATCACAAAAAAAAAAAAAAAAAAAAGAAAAAAAAAGAAAACAGTGTTGCTATACCAGGTAGGCCTACTGAAGTATTGCTTCTATCCAAAACTGTTGGCCTATGTAAGATACGTTTTCTTATTTTGTAACAGTAACTTCTGTTCAAAGTAAGAAGAAAAGATAGGAAAATTAATAACTGAATTAATCACATATCTAGCAGCGTGTTTCTCGTAACAAAATCGCATGGCCTAATGCTTATGATCAGACCATTGGGTGTCACATTTAGCAACAAGTATCTCATGTTAGAAAGCTCTTGACAGCATTCCACATTGAAACAGATGAATACTCTGCCACGACAGTAAATAAAGTTTAACCCAAGAGAAGTCTTCAGATATTAATGTGATGTCAAGTGTGCCTCAGGGTAGTGTTGTAGCTGTTGCTTTTCATAATATATATAAATGACCTGTTAGATAACACTGGAAGTTCAATGAGCCTTTTTGCGGATGATGCAGTAATTTATAGAGAAGTCAAAACACTGGGAAAGGGTAACAAAATGAAGGGTGACCTGCAAGAGTCTATTGGTAATTGCTGCAGGAAATGGCAATCAAGCCTCAACCTAAAAAAGAATAAAGTACTGTGTTTACACGGAAAGAAAGATCCTTATAAATACCCAATAGTAGGACAAACATTGGAAGCAGTTACTTCCATAAAATATCTGGGAGTAGACAGTAGGGGTGATTTGAAATGAAACAACCATACAAAATCAGTTGTGGGTAAGGCAGTATCAGACAGATTCATTGGAAGAATCCTCAGAAAGTGTAGTCCATCAGCTTTATTAGGGGGCTCAGTTAGAATGTGCGAAAGCATAACGAAGATGCTTAGAAAACTCTATTGGCAAATACTACAAGAGAGAGACCTTCTGTATTACGGTATGGACTTCTGTCAAAGTTCCGGGAGTGTACATTTAATAAAGAGTCAACCAATATATTGCTTCCTCCTATGTATATCTTGTGAAGTGACCACAAGGATAAGAATAAAGGGATTAAGGCCCACACAGAAGCATACAGGCTATCATTTTTCCGCGCACCATATGCGACTGGAATAGGAGAAAGTGACAATGGTATGCAAAGACCCTGCGACACACGCCATGAGGTGGCTTACGCAGTATGGGTGTTACCCTATGTAAAACATGTCTTTTCTAAAGGCATCTGTCCGTAGTGTATCCTAAAACAGGAAGGGAAGTACAGAAGCCATTGAAATACGATGCACCTATGGAGACAATTTAAATAAAAGAGAGGATAACTTCATAGGTTACAAGTTGTGAAATAGGGGAATAGTAAAATAATACAAGTGGAAGGGGCGGGGGGACAAGAGAGAAAGTGTGTGTGTGCTTGGATTCGTACAACCATTTATAACTTATAGTTTTCCGATATTTGTATCATCAGTTCAATTAGGTCTATGCTATATAGTTAAATAAGAGCTTTAATTGTCTATCATAAATCTCTAACATAATCACAATTCAGAATACTTTTATCTGTGTAACGTAGCAAATAAAAGATAATTCCGAATTTTCTATGAACTTATTAGCAAAAACGTTTCATTCACTCTCATTCAACATAAAATGTGCTTAAAACCAACCACTAACCACTACTTTCACTTTACATAAACACCAATTTGAAGGTTTCTTCCAGAGTTGCAGCACAATATACATTTCCATTTTACTACATAAAACAAATTTCAAAAACTGAACAGTATCTTCAACACAGGAAACGCACAAATTTTAATACGATAAATTATACTGTCTGACGATCATGAACACTACTCACTTTTCCCATTTACTGCCTAATAATTCATAAAAATGCGTAAACATATAACAAAAACAGCACAAACATTTTTCCTTCTGGCGTATTTCAGAATAAAATACCATAGTAACATTTAAGAAAAACACTAAACATACCGTTACTATACAACACAGCCCAGTGGCAAAAGCTTTCCTGTTGCGACTTGTATGATCAACGTAAGCGATTTGTTTACGTTCTTACGCAGGGTCGCCAACGCTGCAAAGACTGATAAAAAAAATTATTCGTACATTTCCTACCTGTGCTAGTGTGCTAATAATAGCGTGAAACTATCTGTTACAAACTGTGAAAATTTAACTAAATGAGAATACAACACTTTTCAAGTAAGCCACTCTTGAAAGCAATCGTTACTGCAACTCCGAAGTTGGCAGTTTCCATTAATGACCCTCGTTAGTCGTTTGTTCAATTTCAAAGTAGAATTGTTCCAAAATTGGACAGATCTTACATGTTTTTGTAATAAATTACAAGGTATGAGTAGCGTACAGTTGTAGTAATGCATTGACGTTTTGCTTAATAAATCGTTTTCTATACTGGGCTGACAGTACATGATTTAGGTATATAAAGATATTACAAGTATGTAGAATTTGTACAAAAATATTGATTCGAATTTAGTCTGAAATTGGTAATTTCGCAGATGTGCTGCATTTATCGCAAGGAACTGAAAATTAATTAATTTATTTATTTAAGGCCAATTCACACTGTCCGTCACGTCACGTCACGTTACCGTCCGTCAGAACATTCCGCAATGTATTTCTAATGGCGGCATTCACACTGTCCGTCACCGGACCGTCACGTCACGTCAACGTCCGTCAAGCTTTCTCGAGAAGAATGTTTTGACGGAAAGGTCGTCTGCTAACATCGGAAGTTAACCTAATTTCATCACGCGAATTACATGTTGCAGTCGACGATTGCACTGTTTATATGCAAATGTGTCTTATTCATCTTTGTGCTGTTGTTGTACCTCGTTTTAGGGGTAAATCTCAAATGTTACATGACGACTTAAATATTTTTGTCAATTGAGTATCCCCTTATAATCGAGGTAGGATATCTGAAACCAAAAAATGGTTTATGTTACGTAACAATGTAACAAAAACGACTGAAGCAAACTGTTTATTTGAATAAGATGGTAATTTGAATACGTATTTTTCATTAAATAACACTTTAAATGAAAATGTCAGTTATAATGAAAGACAAAAATTCAGTTGTTTACGACGTATTAACAATGTCAGCATGCAAACCGTAATGGTTAAAGTATACAGGCGATATTTATGCTCTTACAAGTATGGTTTGATGTCTTCATATGTTTATTGTTTCGCTTGAAAATAGATGTCGATGTTTTGAAATGTTGTTTCAGTTCCCAGTAAGTTGGCCAAAAGCATACACTGTAAAGTTTTCTTTGGCCGTTAATAACATTTAGCGTTGTTGTTCCTCCTTTCTAGTATTAAACTATGACTTTCTACATAACAGATCTCCACTCATAACCTCACATTCAACATCGCGTATTGAGATGGACGAATTGACGTGACGGACACGGACGGACAGTGTGAATACAACTTGACGTGACGGTTCCGTGACGTGACGGACAGTGTGAATTGGCCTTTATCCAAAAATCTTTACAGATTGTGGGATACAAACATATATATATATATATATATATATATATATATATATATATATATATATATAAACAGACATATATGGCATAAAGAATGTGCTCTACTGGCAGTATTTACACTGAAGGCCAATTCACACTGTCCGTCACGTCACGTCACGTCACCGTCCGTCAGAACATTCCGCAATGTATTTCTAATGGCGGCATTCACACTGTCCCTCACCGGACCGTCACGTCACGTCAACGTCCGTCAAGCTTTCTCGAGAAGAATGTTTTGACGGAATGGTCGTCTGCTAACATCGGAAGTTAACCTAATTTCGTCACGCGAATTACATGTTGCAGTCGACGATTGCACTGGTTATATGCAAATGTGTTTCATTCATCTTTGTGTAGTTGTTGTAACTTGTTTAGGGGTAAATCTCAAATGTTTCATGGCGACTTGAATATTTTTGTCAATTGAGTGTCCCACTAAAATCGAGGTCGGATATCTGAAATCAAAAAATGGTTTATGTTACGTAACATTGTAAAAGAAACGACTGAAGCAAACTGTTTATTTGAATAAGATTGTAATTTGATTACGCATTTTTCATTAAATAACACTTTAAATGAAAATGTCAGTTCTAATGAAAGACAAAAATTCAGTTGTTTACGACGATATTAACAATGGCAGCAAGCTAATCGTAATGGTTAAAGTATACAGGCGCTACTTATGCTCTTACAAGTATGGTTTGATGTCTTCATATGTTTATTTTATCGCTTGAAAATAGATGTCGATGTTTTGAAATGTTGTTTCAGTTCCCAGTAAGTTGGCCAAAAACATACACTGTAAAGTTTTCTTTGGCCATTAATAACATTTAGCATTGTTGTTCCCCCTTTCTAGTATTAAACTATTACTTTCTACATAACTGATCGCCACTTATAACCTCACTTTCAACATCGTGTATTGAGATGAACGAATTGACGTGACGGACAGTGTGAATACAACTTGACGTGACGGTTCCGTGACGTGACGTTGACGTGACGGACAGTGTGAATTGGCCTTTTAACTAAAACGAAAAAATGGTTAATGTTACTTAACATTGTAACAGAAAAAACTGAAGCAAACTGTTTATTAGAATAAGATTGTAATCTGATTACGCATTTCTCATTAAATAACATTTTAAATGAAAAAGTCAGTTCTAACGAAAGACAAAAATTCAGTTGTTTACGATGGTACTAACAATGTCAGCGGGCAAATCGTAATGGATAATGTAAACAGGCGCTATCCGTGCTCTTACAAGTATTGTTTGATGTTTTCATATGTTTATTTTTTCGCTTGAAAATAGATGTCGATGTTTTGAAATGTTGTTTCAGTTCCCAGTAAGTTGGCCAAAAACATACACTGTAAAGCTTTCTTTGGCCGTTAATAACATTTAGCGTTGTTGTTCCCCCTTTCTAGTATTAAACTATGACTTTCTACATAACAGATCGCCACTTATAACCTCACTTCCAACATCGCGTATTGAGATGGATGAATTGACGTGACGGACACGGACGGGCAGTGTGAATACAACTTGACGTGACGGTTCCATGACGTGACATTGACGTGACGGACAGTGTGAATTGGCCTTGACTTGGCTCAAGCCTTTTATATCTGAGGTGATGTAAAAACTCAGTTACTGAATAAAAGCAATGGTCTAATAAAAATGCCCTTAGGGTTCTATAGTAGAGTGGGTATGATGATATTATTTTTATCTTATGTGGTAGGTTATTGTAGATTTGACCAGCACTATTTATTGTGGAACATTTATAAGCTGCTGTTCTTGTTTGCTGGACATGAAAATTTTCCTTTTGCCTTGTTTCGTGCTCATAAATATTGAAATTTTCGTTTGAGTCCTTTAAATTTTTCCTAACATATTTACAAATTTCAAGTATATACATACAGGGGAGTGGGAGGATTGATGACTTCTGGAAGAGGGGTTTGCAGGAATCTGTTTGCCGGGCATGGTGGATTGCTCTTATAGCTCTTTTCTGGGTTAAGAAAACCACTGAACTAGGTGGTGTATTGCCCCAGAATATAATCCCGTACAGTAGTACGCCGTGGAACTGTGAAAAGTAGGCAATTCTGGCAGTTTCAAAACTAACTTTGACAGACACTAAACGTAGACTATAGCATAGTTTACTCAGTGTTCCATTTATATTGTTTATAAGTACATGCCATTTGAAATCGTTTTGTAGCCAGATGCCTAGAAATTTTGTATGTAAAGAGGGTGAAATTTTGTTGGAGCTGATTGTTACAGAGGGATTGCATGGATCACCTTTTAGACAGAAATTTAGGAAAGTTGTTTTCTTTGTGTTTACCAGGAGTTTTTTAATATCTCAAATAACAGTATAACCGAAAAGACTTTTAACAGGTTGCGTGCTTGATGAACGAACAATCCCCCCAGTAGCCTGAAAAGACACAAGAAAAGCACGGGAAACCTGTGGTAATGTGACTGGACAGAGTAAGCTCCATCCTCCCGATAGTAAGCTCCGCCTTATCAATTGCGTTGCCTCATTAGTCCCAGATGGAAAAACGCAACAGATGTAAACCATTTTTAATGTATTCGTGTTATGTTTTTAATTTTGTGCTCTTGAATTGGTCTCAAGTAAGGGATGCCATGTTTCGGCATTTGATCACGATATACTATCATGAACAGTAAAAATCGTATGCGTAAGATCCTATTGACATGCACTGAGTAGTATCTTGCAGACAAAAACCTGGTAATCGGAAGGATGAATTCTTTACAAACAAGCTACTGAAGGGGGGGGGGGGGAATGGAAAGTAGGCCTACTGTAAAGAAAGGCTAGTTTTCTTCTACAGACCAAGGGTACCAGTACATGTATTAATACAGTTTTGGTCCTGTAACATTGTAGGTATACGGGCACAAAACAGATCAATAAATGTTACAAAAAATTGAGAGTTTACACATATAATATTAGTAGGTACATTTTATCACAAGTAACTTCTGTGGACTAATTTGACGAAAAAGTAGTCTATTCTGCATGATAAGATTCCATTTCATTCTGCAAGGTACTCGTTTACAGAGTAAAACATGTGGTCCATCAGAAGTAATCAGTTAATTGCATATTCTGCCACTTGTCACTTTGAACGAAAAGTAAGTGCCTGGTAGCAGAAAATACAAGTAATTATTCTATACAGACACAGTTTTTACACTTACCCAACATAGCCACACAGTGGCGTAGCTATCATAGGACCAGGCGGGGCAGTGCCCCGGGGCCCCCGAGCTCTAGGGGCCCCTCAGCCTCCGTGAGCGACGATCGAAAAAAGTCGAATTGTTTATTTAATTTTTTTTTACCGTCTCACCCTATCGTCCATCATATCCCCTTTCCCTCAAACCAAGTTTCCCACATTAGCCGTATTGAGCCACTGGCTGGCGGAACAATGCTCCTAATTGGGCCTTCACAAGACGCCATTATGTGGCGCTGCTGATAGGCGAAGCTGCCAGCCAATGTGTCCAACAATCGGCACACGTCAGTCTGCAGAAGTAGCGGCAACATCAGAGCTGCTCACACCAACAGTGGCGTCTTCCAAGTGTTGTGGTGTGTAATGTGAAGTATCGCACTCCTCCAAATAGAGTATAAATACATTTACTGTACAGTACTTCTTTTTGGCAAATAGAAGTGTACAGTTCGAATATCCGAATAAAACGGTTTTCCGAATATCTGTGTGCCCAAATTACTTCGGATATTAGACGTTATACTGTATATAATATTTTAGTTGAATGAAGGAATTTCGACTTTTAATTTCTCCTGCCGAAATTGTCCCCAAAATGGACAGTTCGTCAATTATGTAAGGAAATTATAACAAAATATGCATTATTAGAATCTGTGGTTACGGAAGTATTTAGTTTTACTCTTCTGCAGCAGCCGAAAGGTCGTTCAGCAAATTGAAAATTATCAAAACGCATCTGAGGTACAGTATGGCTCAAGCTCGACTCGGACATTTGGCACTCATAGCAATTGAAAAGAAGGCTGCATCAAGTCTAGATTTAACAGACCTTATTGATGATTTTGCAAAAACCAAAACCAGGAAAAGTTTGTAAAATAATTGTTAAAATAAAATTGACTACATTTTAATTGTGTACCCATATTATTACTATAATGTACTACAGTCACGAAAACGCTTACCGATAATTACCGATCAGAAATCATATCTTTGCCAACATCTGCAATCTACCAGTTTGAAGCACTGTATTCCTCCTGTAGGTATTCTTTCATTTTGACTTTGGTGCGTGAGGAAACATGAACGAAATCCCCACGACTTAAAAAACGCCACTCATTAAGTTCGCGATACGCAGTGAGGCGCGAAAAATAATTATGAATTTTTTTCAAGGACTAATAGTATTCGTGTTACAAGAAATAGAAAAATTTCCAACTTTTAGAAAACAATGTTTTAACACATTGACTGCCACGTGAGTTAAATATAAGTCACAGGAAGTCTTCTCTTCGGGCCAGGTTAAGTAAATACAACTCACGGACATTTTTCTATTTAAAGCTCCGTGGTGCAGTTGTAACTCACAGTAGCGTGCTGTGACTTGGTGTTACAGTAAGTTATGGCACCCAGTAACAAATTATGTTCGTGGTCTCCAGTTTTCAAGAGCTCAAGAGTAGTTATTGACTCTTCAAATCGTGAATTATATATAACTCATATGGTCCAGTAATATTGGGAGTTTCCTTTTTTTTATAATTTATTATTTGGTGTTACATATTACTTATACAGTAGATTGTATATCACATACAGTTTTCATTAAATTCTCCAACTCTAATTGCAACAACAGTGAAACAGACTAAAAAAATTGGGTAATTCCACTTTGTATCTGTAACACCTGCATACACTGGGCTTTATGAAGAAACACTCTTCGCAAAAATATGAGTCACAATTTCTTACATTTCCATGTAGTTTGTTTGCATTTCTTGACAGCTTGCTCCCGTCCAAATTCATTCTTCATTTTTTCGTAGCATCCATACGTCTATGACTTGCTGCTCTCATGGTCATAAGAGCACAATCTGCAGGCAGCTCGGTGGCTACGGTGAGAGATTTTGTCAGGGGCATCGGCATCTTCTGTATGGAGTAGTCTCAAAGTCACTTTCTCTTTGAATTCTGTGATTGAGATGATCTTGTTGTTGATGTTTCGGTAAATCACAAGAGCATTTACCAGCGCTGACCCTGTCAACAGTTCTATTGCAAGCATCCTGTACCATTTCACACCAAGCCTTAGACAATATAGGACTTCATTTGGTGAGAGAGATCTATAAATGACTGATTATAGTCAGTTATCATAGCTGTTTTTTTCTTTGTGCCCCTTTTGGTTTGAACTTCAGCTCAGCATCAACACATTCCTCTTATTTTTTCATTTCAGTAGTATCTTCATCTTCTTCACTTATGTCCATAACTTCATCTAAAAGTTTATGTACATGCCTTTGTTCATCTACATAACTTCTACGAGACACTTTCTCCTGCTACAATACCACTGTGTTACGGAGCAAACAACACTGAATAAAGACTCTAGTAACAATGCAGAAAAACAATAATGGAACTGCACGCAAATAATGTTGTGGAATGAAAGACCAACCCAAAATTATTAGCGACATAGCAAATGACACACCTGACACTTTACTCTGGCACCATGTGAGTCATATGTAACTCACACAAAAAACAAACTAAGGTACTATATTGCAATATTTTCAACTGATTTGTACTTAAATAGCTTACTTCAAGGAAACTAAAGCAGAATATGAAAAAAAAGTGGTCCTCGGGGTTCGGTAACCCAAGTATACCTTTGGCAGCCAATATGTTATTATAGTTATTGTTAAACAGAATGGACTAAGACAAAATATTAAATGTATACAGTAGAACAGTACTGGGCATATGATTTGTTGTGGGGATGTGACAGGTGACAGCAGGAACGGTTGGGGGGGGAGGGGGGGTTGGAGGGCAGAAGGTGCGGGAAAGGGCAGACCGCTGGAATGGTCAGGCACTGCCGTTCTTTGTGCGCCTGCAAAACGAATAGCGAGCCCCCACTCTGTTCACCCCATTACGTCGTAAAAGGAAATTACAAGGTGTTTTACAAAGTTATACCGACCCTTAAGTGCACCTCATAAATGACGGATGACGTACTGCGCAGACAGACCTGGAGAGTGCGCATTTTCCACAAAATGCGTTTCGTCATCAAACAGGCATGTTTATTTTCACAAATGCGTTAATACTGAAAGGAATACCTGACAGAATCTACATACCTTTCTACACACTACCTTGCAATGGAAGGCGGGAAATGGATTCGGCATTCTGTGGGTTTTTTCTGGGAACGGCGCCTTCCCATGCCATTAAAACTATTTGCTCTTCAGTTTACGTTCATACTAACACTATACCCTCCGCCGCATTCTGCTCAGTTCTTCTATGTGAAAAACAAACAACTTCACTGTGTTTTAAAGTAATGGTGAGAATTCAGCACTTCATGCAATCTTTTAAGGTACGTTTCTACCCGCACACTGTTTATTCTCCCATTTAAAGGTTTAATAACATTCACGGATCAGAAGTTTCATGTAATAATTGCTTTGTCTCAATAGTGAATTGTGCATCAAGACGCTGCCCTCTACCCCACTGTCACGATAATAAACGAAGATATCGACTTAGTTATTTTACTTATTACTTTTTCCTGGCCACACACTAACTTATACTTCAAGAAGCCTGGTAGGGGCACGGCTCAATCCAAAGTGTTTCATGAAACAAAATCCGGCAACTTACTTTTGATGAAACCATCCTACACGAATATTTCCCCTATTTTCCTTCTTTGACTGGGCTGTCAACGAAATGAGCCATCAGAGCAGTAATTTGACGAGAGTGAGTTGTCGGCACTGACAAAAGTTCGCCTACTGTCACCGCTGACGAAAAATATCTCATGGGGCATTTTCATATGTATGTCCTACCCAGATCCAACTCTATCCCTCTGCAAAATTTCATCCAAATCAGCTAGTAATGTTTGCGTGAAAGCATAACAAGCAAACTTTCACGCTTATATTAGAGAGTACGATTAAATTTTATCTGCTGCGAGACACATAATAATTTACTTAGTAGTATTTAGGTTTGCCTTATTATGTCTTCCAGTAGGCGGTAAGGAGCTGTTGATGAAGTAGTTTTGCATCTGTACAGTATTAGTGTAAAGAGGGCCCCAATGTCGTTTTTGCCCCGGGGCCCTTGATGACATAGCTACGCCACTGGTAAGTAATGATCATTGTTGCTGTTGTGGTCTTCAGTCCGGAGACTGGTTTGATGCAGCTCTCCACAATACCCTATTCTGAGCAAGCCTCTTCAACTCCACATCTGTCTGAATCTGCTTACTGTATCCATCTCTTGGTCTTCCTCTGCAGTTTTTACGCCACACACTTCCCTCCAACGTTAAATTCACAAATTTTCCTTGATGTATTACAATGTGTCCTACCAATCGATTCCTTCTTTTAGTCAAGGTATGCCAGAAATTCCTTTTCACCCCAATTCTGTTCAGTAACTCCTCATTAGTTACGTGATCCACCACATTTCAAAAGCCTCTATCCTCTTCCTGTCTGCACTGTTTATCACCAATGTTTCACTTCCATACAAGTCAACACTTCACACAAATGCCTTCAGAAAGGACTTCCATAGGCTTAAATCAATATTCGATGTTAATAAATTTCTCTTTTTCAAGAACGCTTTTCTACCCATTGCCGTTCTACATTTTATATCCTGTGTACTGCAACCATCATATGTTATTTCACTGCCCAAGTAACAAAACTCATCTACCACCTTTATTATTTCATTACCTAATAAAATAATGGAATGCGGTCTTAGAAAATCAGGCGATGCTGAAGGAATTAGATTAGGTAACGAAACAATGAAGGTGGTAGATGAGTTTTGTTACTTGGGTAGTAAAATACCATGCGATGGTCGCAGTACAGAGGATATAAAATGCAGAATGGCAATGGGAAGAAAAGCATTTTTGAAAAAGAAAAATTTGCTAACATCGAATATTAATTTAAGGGTAAGGAAGTCTTTTCTGAAGGCATTTGTGTGGAGTGTTGCCTTGTACGGGAGTGAAACATGGACGATAAGCAGTGCGGACAGGAAGAGAATAGATGCTTTTGAAATGTGGTGCTACAGAAGAATGATGAAGATTAGGTGGGTAGATCGCATAACTAATGAAGAGGTACTGAACAGAATTGGTGAGAAAAGGAATTTTTGGCATACCCTGACTAAAAGAAGGAATCGCTTGGTAGGACACATTCTTAGACATCGTGGAATCGTAAACTTAGCATTGGAAGGAAGTGTGTGGGGTAAAAATCGCAGAAGGAGACCAAGAGACACGTATAGTAAGCAGATTCAAGTGGATGTGGGTTGCCGTTCTTATGAGGAGATGAAAAGGCTTGCTCAGGATAGAATAGGGTGGAGAGCTGCATCAAACCAGTCTCCGGACTGAAGACCATAACAACAACATCTAATTCCTTCAGCATCATCTGATTTTCTTAGACTGCACTCCATTACCCTAGTTTTGCTCTTGTTAATGTTCATCTCATATGCACCTTTCAGCACATTGTCCATTCCGTTCAACTGCTCTTTCAGGTCCTTTGCTGTCTCTGACAGAATTACTATGTCATCGGCAAAATGCAATGTTTTTAATTCTTCACCCTGAACCTTAATTCCTTTCCAAATTTCTCCTTGCTTTCCTTTATAGCTTGCTTAATGTACAAATTGAATAACTTTGGAAAAAGGCTACAACCCTGTCTTACTCCCTTCCCAACCACTGCATCCCTTTCATGCCCTTCAACTCTGACAACCGCTGTCTGGTTATTGTACAAGTCGTAAATAACCTTACACTCCCTATACTTTACTCCTGCTTGCTTCAGAACTTGAAAGAGTTTATTCCAATCAACATTGTCAAAAGCTTTCTCCAAATCTACAAAAGCTAGAAATGTAGGTTTGCCTAGGATAAGCTGTAAAGTGAGTATTGCCACCTGTGTTCCCACATTTCTCCTGAAACCAAACAGATCTTCCCCAAGGTCGGCTTCTACCAGTTTTTCCATCCTTCTGTAAATAATTTGTGTTAATATTTTGCAACCATAACTTATTAAACGAAAACCCTTTTTTTCAGCTCACTTCTTACATTAACGTCATATTGTTAAGTAGGTGATGATTACTTTTGTGCCTCCATGAAGGACACTTTTCTGATAGGCTGATGTTCTGGCATATGAGACATGGATGTTATACCCATATGAGACATGGATGTTATACCCATTTCTTATTCAATGATCTTGTGCAGAGAGCTGTCAAGCTGATAACCAGTGAAAGTTCCTTAATGATCTCTTACAAAAAACTATTGTTTAACAGTAGAAAGTCCAGGTTGGGATATCAATACTATGTTTACTGAGCCACAGATAGGCACATAAAAGAGACAATCACATTCATATAACTTGAATTTTTGGTCACTGTCTTCATCAGGAAAAGCCATACATACATTTAAACACTAATTCATGCATACATTACTGCTATCTCTGGCTGCTATGGCACAACTTGCATCTTAACATTGAATGAGGAGAGAAGGGAAAAGATAGGAGGAGGAAGAATGTAGGACAAGGGTGTGGGTATAGATTGCTCTGTGCTGCTTGGCATAATGTGATCAAAAGTGTTCAGACACCTGGCGCAAAATGGCTTACATTTTAGTGGTGCCCTCCATCGGTAATGCTGGAATTCAATATGGTGTTCCACTCTCCCAGGCATATATCAATCAGGTGCTGGAAGGTTTTTTGGGGAATGGCAGCCCATTCTTTACAGAGTACTGCACCGAGGAGAAGCATCGATGTAGGTAGGTGAGGCCCGGCACGAAGTCTGCATTCCAAAACATCCCAAAGGTGTTCTATAGGATTGGAGTCACGACTCTGTACGGGCCAGTCGATTAATGATGTATAACCACTCTGTCACAGGCCACGAATTACGAACAGGTGCTCAATCGTGTTGAAAGATGTTATTGCCATCCCCAAATTGCTCTTCTACTGTGGGAAGTGAGAAGGTGCTTAAAACATCAATGTAGGCCTGAGACACCACTGCCTCTGAATTTTACTGTTAGCACAACACACAATACCACATAATGTTCACCGGTCATTTTATCACAGCCATGCCCTGCCATCAGATTGCCACATTGTGTACCATGATTCGTCACTCCACACTTTTTACCACTGTTCAATAGTCCAATGTTTATGCTCCTTAAGCCTTGCTCGGTGTTTGGCATTGACCTGCACGATATGTGGTTTATGGGCACCCACTCGACCAAGAAATCCAAGTTATCTCACCTCCTGCCCAACTGTTATAGTACTTGGAGTGGCTCTTGATGCAGTTTGGGATTCTAGTTAGATGCCTGCCAATTACACTGTATATCCCTCTTCAACTGTCGGTCAACAGACGAGGTGAGCCAGTACGCTTTTGTGCTGTATGTGTCCCTTCACATTTCTACTTCACTGTCACGTCAGAAAGTGTATTATAATATATCAGTATAAAAATACAGAGATGGTTTAACTTACCAAAAGCACGGGCTTCTTTGAATTTTTGTGTTTGTATATGATTTTTATTTATTTGTCTGTCAAAGAGCCTGTGCTTTTGGTAAGTTAAATCATCTCTATTTTTTATACATATGTTTCCTACCAGGAATGTTTCCCTCTATAATATTAATATATCATATCATTTTTATTTGTTATGTAGATCATACAATTGTACAGGGAAGCACATAATGATCTAGTACAAGTCAATAAGAATTACACACTTATGTACTTTGTACAGTGAGGCAACATAGTGAATGGCACACGTCAATTGAAAAAAAAAAAATAAGAATATGGTACAATAGAGATTGTTCATGGTGGTACTAACTTCACATTGCAGAGAACAAATGCCAAATAAGAGCTATAATTAGAAAATATCAGTGAATTAAAATTTACCAAGTTTTGATTCAGAGTACAGTTCATACATTAATATCATATCATATCTCATATTGTTTGTCCTGTAGATCATATATTTATACCGTAAAGCACATACTTATATAGGACAAGTTCCTGAGAATTAAACACATTTGTGAATTGAACAGTAAAACAACATAGTGAATAGCACAAGTCAGTAAGACTGAAATTAAGAGTATGGTACAATAGTCTGGACATGGCAGGAAAACAAAAGCAAAATAAGTACTATAATTAGAAAATGTCAGTAAGAAAGATTTACATAGGCACAAGAAAATGTCAGTGAGTAAGATTTACATAGGCACAAGCAATTCACATGATTTGCAAAGTTATCATTAATATTAGCACAAGGCGATCTGGAGGATTAGCAAAATTATCATACCATGATCAAAACATAAAATAAAATATTCCAATATAGTACAGGAGATTTTGTACTAACATATATTACCAGGTTTTGATTCAGAGTATAGTTTGTACATAAATAAGTGATTTCATTCTATAAAACAGAAGCTTAGAGACAAAATTTAGAATTTTATTGTAGACCCTAGGGATGATTAGGAGTGTGGAAATCTCTCATACAGACTTCTGACACAAGTGACATCCAATCTCCTGACCACTTTTGAAGTACATGAGTTCTACAGAGTGCCCCATTCTGCTTTCTTGTAATGTGTAATGGCTACTGAGGTCGCTAATGTGGAGTACCAGGCAGCAGGTGGCAGCACAATGAACCTAATGTAAAAAAGTATGTTTTTGGGGTTATTCCAATACTAAAATGTTCAAATGTTTGTTAAGCTTAAGGGCCATTCCATGCCAACTGAGCCTCTGAGTGATTTTTTCAATTGTTAAAAAATTGTATGTTGTTTTGTTATATCTATTGTCAAAAGTCTGAATTACACTGCCCTAGAAGAAAATTTGCTTTTTATGTGAAATTTATGCACTTTTTATTAAGAGTTTGTCGGTAGTTTTCATGAGATGGTAAATGTTCTTTCTCATACTTGAGTTGGAGGCCCTGCCATTGTTATGAGACACCATTGTTGATCTTGTACTTTTGGTGGGAAATTGTGTGAACCTTTCCAAGTTCAAGCATATGTCACAATTCAAGGTAAGACGAAATCCAGTAATAAATAATAGTATTTTGAAAACTTATTGTAGCATGTAACACCTGTTACACAAAACATACAAAAGTTTTAATTACCACTGTATGAAATATTTGGTTACAATACCCTGCTGTGAAAGTGAGGTTATAAGGTTGCTTATTGAGACTATAACATATTTTAATTAATATTTCAGTTTATTTGTCCAGAAATAGTATAACGGGTCTTACAACTCTTTATGTAACGGGTGTTACAATAATAATGTGAACCCAGTTATAAAATGTAATACTTACGTATTTCAGTAAAAAATAGTTTTTAACACTTCAGTAGTTCAAGTTACAAAGAACACAAGTTCTATATACCACAATTTAATGTGTTTCAATGCGCTTCTTTCTAAAAATGGCTCCTGTAAATGATCGCATGAAAAGATACAGGGTGAGGCTGAAGGAAGACAGAGAAAAATTGACATAATTGGTCCAGATGTTTTACATGAAAATGTGTACCAAAAATCACCATTCACTGGGTTATCAAAGGAACATAGATCATGTATTCGAGAATTTTACTGCCGTGATGATGTTAGCCGTCAAGCCCCAGGTATTAAAGATGTTGTAACAGTTAGGAAAAAGGACGAAACAAAAAAGAAATAAAAGAAAATGCACATGGTTATTACCATAGGTGAAGCATACAAAGAATTTAAAAAATGTCACCCTGAGATAAAAGTGGGAAAATCAACTTTCTATTCTCTACGTCCTTCGCAAGTCCTTTTGGTGTCAGAGACACCACACAATGTTTGTGTCTGCAAGTATCACTATAATTTTTTAAGTTTGGTTGACTCTGTTGCAAAAATCATTCCCATTTTCCCTCAAAACTACAAAGATTTGTGTTGTGATGTAGCAGAAGAAAGTTGCATGTTTGGCAGGTGCTCCAAATGTCTATCAAATGTGTCTGAGTTAATTCATTCTGATGTGAATGTACAGAAACAGGTTACATGGAAACAATGGGAAGATGTGAATGGTCATCAAAGTCTTAAGGAATATTCAGGAATCTGCGAGTACACTTTGAATGAATTGACGAAGAAGCTGCCACAGTTTAAAAGTCACTGCTTTGTAAAGAGAGTTCAATCAGAATATTTTCATGCATGTAAAGAAAAATTATCAATTGGACAAGCTGTAGTCCAAATGGATTTTGCTGAGAACTACTCATTGATATCGCAACATGAGATTCAAAGTGCTCATTGGGCCCATCCACAAGTCACAGTTTTTACATGCTGCATTTGGATTCCAAATGGTATAGTGAAATCCTATGTCATAATAAGTAACGATTTGTCACACAACAAGTATGCAGTCTGGACTTTCTTTAGTACTATAGTAGAGCACATCAAAGCTATCAATTTGGGGATAAACCATATGTTTATATTTACTGATAATTTTGCAGGGCAGTTTAAAAGCAAGTACAATTTGTCAAATCTTTGTTTTATGGAAAATGATTTTTGTCTAACAGCAGAATGGAACTTTTTTGCCAGTTCCCATGGCAAAGGAGCAGTGGATGGTTTAGGCGGAACTCTGAAGAGGTACGTCTGGACAGCTGTTAAGTCAAGAAAGATTAATATCACCACAGTCATGTAGAAAGTAACTTGAAGGGAATTAAGTGTATTTATGTAGATAGAGACACTGTGGAAGAGAATGTACAGTTTTTAGACAAAAGATGGAACAATGTGAAAGGTATACCTAACATTCAAGCTTGCCACCATTTTCTACCCTATAACAACAAAGACTTGCTTGTTTCCAAAATTGCCTCTTCTCTTACGAATAAGATATATGTGATCAAGAGCACACATACACAACGATTATCCTATGAGGAAGTATATGATTCCACAGATTCTGAAGAAGAGATAATGAAAAGTGAAACACAAGAGACTTCCGTGTCAGTGTACAGCATTGATAGATCAGAAGTTAAGTCTGGAATGTTTGTATTGGTACAGATTTCAAGTGCAAACAAAAGGCCTATGCCATCAAAAGGCGGAAAAAAGCTTCGATATGTTGGAATATGTTGACGATGAAGAAGACGTTAATATTATGTTTCTAAGAGTTTCTGGCCACAGCAAAAAAATCTTGAAAGCTGATGAAAATGACATCTGTTTCGTGAAATTTCCCCTCAGGGGCTCAGCATTAGTTAGCTGGGTACGGGCTTGGCGAACCCGGGGTCCTGAGCTGTGGGCTGTGTCGCGCCAACAGTGCGCTACACCGTAAGCTCTGTGCGTGCTTCAACGACCATCGTTCGGCGCGATGGTGGAACGTTGTACGTTTCAGAGCCTGGGGATCTTGGCTTAATCGCCCGGGTCGCGAGGACGGTACAAACCTCTATAAAAAAAACCTCAATCTCAAGGTGTGCTATGTGCTGAGGAGATGCATGGCTGTTGAGGTTGAACAGCCGCTAGCGAGCAACCTCTGAGGAACCTGCCGCACTTCAGTTGTATAAGGCTTACCCAGACAAGCGGGGCTCTGCATGGGTGGACCTTTAGTTCCCTAGCTGCTTGTGGGACAGACATGAAACGAGCAATCAATAGCGTCGCCACACGCAAAAATGGCGTCTTTAAGCGTGGAAGAAACGAGTACAATGCTGCAGAGTACGATCCCCAAACGTTCCCTTCCCTGGCTACACCATGGGAGGAACGCCGGGCAAGAAAGCAGGGTGAGGCTTATGCCCCTAAATATCTAGTTTGTACCCGCACTGATGGGGACTCTTTTAAGACAACTAAGCTCTTGTTCTTCGTCGAAAACTTGGAGGACAAGTATGGTGAGGTGGAAGGAATGTCTAAGATGCGGTCAGGGTCTGTCTTAATAACGACGTCATCCCCAGCCCAGTCACGGGCACTGCTTGCCTGTGACAAGCTGGGTGATGTTTCCGTTACCATTACGCCGCACAAGACCCTAAACATGGTACAGGGTATCATCTTTCATAAAGACCTCTTGCTGCAGTCAGATGACGAATTGCGTGCCAATCTAGAACGGCGGGGAGTACATTTTATTCGGCGAGTCCATAGGGGTCCGAAGGACAATAGGGTCGCAACCGGTGCCTTCATATTGGCTTTCGAGTGTGATTCATTGCCTGAGAAGGTCAAGGTGATGGTCTACCGGATCGACGTAAAGCCCTACGTTCCTCCCCCCATGCGCTGTTTTAAATGCTGGAGGTTTGGGCATATGTCCTCCCGATGTGATGCCAATCCTACATGTGGGGAGTGCGGATGTGCTGTCCATCCAAACGTCCCCTGCACCCCTCCTCCAGTATGTGTTAATTGTGGCCAAAATCACTCCCCTTGTTCGCCTGTCTGCACAGTTCTGCACCAAGAAAGAAAGATCATTGAGTACAAGACCAGAGACCGACTGACGTACTCAGAGGCAAAGAAGAAGTACCATAAGCTCCACCCTGTGCGCCAGGTCAACACCTATGCCACAGCAGTCTCACTGTCATCCTCCACTGTCCCTTCGATTCAGTCAGTTCAGTCTGTACCAGTGGGCTCCCAGGCCCAACAACATATCCACGCCCCCTTACCAGCTGGGGGTGCTTCCTCTTCGGTGGCTCCCACACTTTTCACCGTGGGAGCAACACCTGCTAAATCATCGGGGACACGAGTCCCCACCGCTAAGCCTTCTCCGGCTCCTCTCGCTGAGAAGGGGTCCCTTGGGACACCCCCTTCCGTGGTTACTCAGAGCGCTCCGGAGGATCCTGGCCACAGGCCTACAGATACACAACCTGCCGGTCGAAGAGCTTCTTGCTCTTCTTCCGTCCCGGATGCCACTTCTGGGAAGCCCTCTTGGCCCAGCAAACCAAAGGGCCAGTGAGAGGAGAAGAAGAAGAGAAACAAGAAAAAAGAATGTTCGGTGGCTTCAAAGCCACAACCACCCACATCCTCTTCTTCAGAGGATGAAGTCGAGATCCTCGCATCTCCTGAGGATCTCGCAATTACTGATTCACCAGGCAATAAGATCTCTGGTTCTGTGGATTCAGAGCGCGTGGTAGCAGATGATCCAATGGAGTGATCTGCTCCTTTATTCATCATGGCGGTACAGCCAGGAGATAACATCATCCTCCAGTGGAATTGTGGTGGCTTTTTCCACCACCTGCCTGAGCTACGACAGCTTCTCAGCCAAACACCTGCTTTCTGTATCGCTCTTCAGGAAACATGGGTTCCAGCGATGCAGTCCCCTGCCCTTCGAGGCTATCGGGGCTATTTTAAAAATCGCTCTATCTATGGCAGAGTTTCCAGTGGAGTCTGCGTCTATGTCCTAGCCACCGTCCCGAGCGCTGCCGTGCCTCTTCAAACGCCACTAGAGGCAGTTGCTGTTCGGCTCCGGGCAGTGCAAGACATTACCATATGTTCGGTCTACCTCCCGCCTGATGAGGTTGTCTCTCCTGTAGACCTCACTGCCTTGGTCGCCCAACTTCCCCCACCCTTCCTTCTTTTGGGGGATTTCAATGCCCACCACACTTTGTGGGGTGGCACACAGACTTCGGCACGGGGTAGAGACGTTGAGACTCTACTGATGTAGTTGAACATCTGCCTCCTGAACACTGGTGCTGCTACGCACTTTAGCATGGCACACGGTACATTCTCTGCCATAGATCTGTCTGTCTGTAGCCCAAGCCTGCTTCCGCACTTCACTTGGAGGGTCCACGATGACCTGTGTGGCAGCGACCATTTCCCTATCTTCCTGTCGCTCCCACAGTGTCCACCTGCTGACCGTCTGCCTCGCTGGTCCCTCCATAGGACTGACTGGCCAGCATATTCCATAGCCGCTGTGCTTCCCTCTCCTCTTCTGGCTGACATCGATGCCGCTGTTCAGCAGGTCACACATTCCATCATTTCTACTGCCGAGAACACCGTACCCGTCTCACTTGGATCACTCCACCGTAAGTCAGTGCCCTGGTGGACGCCGGAGATAGCTGAGGCCGTCCGGGAACGTTGGCGAGCACTACAGCGCCACCGACGCCACCCTTGTGTCGAACATCTTGTTGCCTTCAAGCGTCTCCGTGCACGGGCACGGCGATTGATCCAGCAAAGCAAGAGGGCCTCCTGGGAGCGCTATGTCGCCTCCATTGGCTCCCGAGCATCACCTTCACGAGTATGGTCGCAAGTTCGACGCCTCTTCGGCCACCGCCCACCAGTGGGAATTCCGTGCCTCAGCATTCAGGGTACAATTTGCACTGACCCTCTCATAATAGCTGAGCATTTGGCACACCACTATGCTCGCACCTCAGCAACCGCTGCATATGATGCGGATTTCCGCGCCTGTAAAGAGCGCACAGAGCAAAAACAGATATCCTTTCGAACGCGACGCCAGGAAATCTACAACATCCCTTTTACCGAATGGGAATTCGAAAGCGCCCTTGCCGCATGCCCAGCCACGTCCCCTAGACCCGACCGCATTCATAGTCAGTTCCTCGGACATCTATCAGCGGACTCTAAACACCAACTTCTCTCCTTGCTGAATCGTCTCTGGGTTGACGGTGTCTTCCCGTCCCAATGGCGGGATAGCATCATCATCCCAGTGATGAAGCCCGGGGCTGATCCACAGATGGCTGATAGTTACTGCCCAATCAGCCTCACCAACGTTCCGTGTAAACTCCTCGAACGGATGGTGAGTCGGAGGCTTATGTGGATCCTTGAGGACCGGGGACTCCTGGCCCCACAACAGAGTGGGTTCCGTCGTGGCCGCTCCGCTGTCGATAATCTCATGTCACTGGAGTCGGCCATCCGTACAGCCTTTACCCGCAGCGAACATCTGGTTGCCGTATTCTTTGACCTGCGAAAAGCGTACGACACCACCTGGCGCCACCACATACTGTCTACGCTGTACGACTGGGGCTTACGTGGTCTGCTTCCTGTATTCATACAGAATTTTCTCGCGCAACGGTCTTTTCGTGTTCGTATTGGTTCCTGTTTCAGCTCCCCTCACTATCAAGAAAACGGTGTCCCACAGGGATCCGTTCTTAGCGTCCCTTTATTTTTGGTCGCTATCAATGGTCTTACTACTGCTGTGGGGTCATCGGTTTACATCTCGTTGTATGCCGATGACTTCTGCATATATTTCAGCTCCACTAGCATCGGCGTTGCTGAACAGCAGTTGCAGATAGCTATTCGAAAGGCACAGTCGTGGGCGTTTACTCATGGTTTTAAATTTTCCGCTACGAAAACCCGGGTGATGCATTTCTGTCGGCGTCGGGCGGTCCATCCTGAACCCGAACAGTATCTCGCTGATGACCTGCTGCGTGTCGAAGAGACGCACCGTTTTTTAGGCATGTTGTTTGACAACCGTCTCACCTGGGTGCCACACCTTCGCCAGCTCAAACAAAAGTGCTGGCGACACCTTAATATTCTGCGCTGTCTAAGCCATACAGTTTGGGGAGCGTCACGCCCAACGCTCCTGCAACTTTATAAGGCGCTCATCCAGTCGCGCCTAGACTATGGCTGCGTAGTATATGATTCGGCTGCACCTTCAGTACTGCAAACATTAGACTCAGTCTTACATTCTGGAGTTCGTTTGGTGACAGGGGCTTTCTGCCCGAGCCCTGTGACAAGCCTACTAGTTGAAGCTGGGGTCCTTCCTCTGCGGTTCCGCCGGGAGCACCTGCTGGCTTCGTACGTTGCCCATGTTAAGGCCTTCCCACACCATCCGAACCACTGGCTTCTTTTTCCAGGCACTGCACTCCCTATCCCTCCAAGACGACCTCGGTCAGGTTACCCAATATCAGTCCGCGTTCGTTCCCTACTTTCGTCCCTCGAATCCCAACCACTCCCTGCCACTTTCCACTATTCCTTTCAAACCCCTCCTTGGTCCATTCCATTTGCAGCTTTGTCTGGATCTGTCCAATAGATCAAAGGACTCCGTTTCTACAACGCAACTCCAACACTAGTTCCTGGATCTCTTCAACTCTTTCCGTGGTGCTGAAGCCATCTACACTGATGGGTCACTAGCAGATGGTCGTGCTGGGTACGCATGTCTCCATGGTGACCATGTCAAACAACATTCATTGCCCCGTGAATGTAGTGTCTTTACTGCGTAGCTGGTCGCTATCCTCAAGGCTCTAGAATACCTCCGAGCCTGCCCCAGGGGGTCATTTGTCATCTGTAGTGACTCCCTGAGTGGCTTGCAGGCACTCGACCAGTTCTTCCCTCGTCACCTGTTAGTGCAGTCCATTCAAGACACTACTTACTCTCTTGGCAAATCTGGCCGATGTGTGGTCTTCCTGTGGACCCCTGGCCACGTCGGCATACCGGGGAATGAACGTGTCGATCTGTTGGCCAAACAGGCCACCACTGCGCCACCCTTCACCATTGGCGTCATGGAATCTGACCTCAGGTTATCATTGCTCAAAAAGGTGTGTGATGCTTGGAGTGCCGAATGGTCTACCATGGGTGCAACAAACAAGCTCCAAGCAGTGAAGCTATCCACAACTCTGGGCCGCAGTGAAGACTTCCACATACGTCGAGAGTCAGTTGTCCTCTGCCACCTCCATATTGGGCATACCTGGCTGACCCATGGTCATCTCCTCCGCCGTGAGGCACCACCTGTGTGTCGGTGTGGAGCAGCGCTGACAGTCGTCCATCTTCTGATGGACTGCCCAGTTTTAGCTACATTGCACCAGTCTTTTAACCTACCAGACGCGCTACCTTTAGTTTTAGGCGACGATGCCTCCATGGCTCATTCGGTTTTAAGTTTTATTCGCGCAGCTGGTTTTTACAACTCCATCTAGTGGTGGGTGCTATAGCCTGATACTTCAGGTCCCCACCTATCCAGCGATTTTAAACCCTTTTAAGACCCTTCTGTAATTTACCGAGGGGTTTTTAGTGTGTGAAGTATGGCTGGCTCATCCTGTTTTTCCTCTGTGATCAGCCAGCCGTGTTTTTCTGCTGTCCAGTTTTAGCTGAGATCTCGACTTCGTTTTCCCTATTGTGTCTCTTCCTTTTGTGTTGTCAGCGACTTCTCCAATGTCAGCTTACCCCATTTGTGAGTTTTCATCTTTGGAGCTGTGTTTTACTTTTTATACTCTTGACAGAGGACTCTTAGCTAGGAACAGGGGACTGATGACCTAGCTGTTTAGTCCCCTCAAAACCAACAACAACAACAACAACTACTACTACTTCGTGAAATTTAGTCAGCTGGTCTCCATGTTACCAACACCTGATATCAGGTCACAAGGAAACAGACTGTACTATGAATTCAGTGAAAGTATAGATGTGTTCGAAAAAGATGTTTAAAATTAATGCACATACTGTATACTAAACATCTCTAAAAGAATATTAATTGAAATGTTCCTAATTTAATCCATTTGTTCCATTATGTTGTAGACTGTTTATTAAATGGATTGTCCAGGCAAAAGTGTATTAACCGATAATTTAAAAAATAAAAAATTTTCAGATAAAATTTATTGGCATTAAATAGAAATTTGCTAATATTAAATTTTAACACCCTTATGTTAATATAAACAGAAAATGAGTCACTAATCATTTGCATAAAACATAAATTTTCACACAATGTAACACCCGTTACACATCATGTAACACCCGTTACAGTACCTTTTCTCTAAAAACGTTAAATAAATTAAGCAATAAAGGGAAACTGAGAACACATTTAATATTGTCAATGTTTAATAGACACCCACACAAAAACTTGTTAATTTCTGTCCATTAAACTCACAGAATTTTACAACTTCTACTACCCATGCAGAGGTCCATGTCCAAATTCTGTAACACCCATTACACCATGTTTTGTACTAGTAACTCCATTTTGTTAAAATAAACTGAAGATTGCAATATATGAAAATGGCCAGAAACTTAAAGAGAAAATACTTCTGCTTCTTAAATTTTGATTTTTGTTGGAGCTACTTTGGAAATTTTACATTTTTATTTTTGCGAGAATAACACTTGTTACAACGGAATGACCCTTAAGGGACTTAACTGCAGAGTCATCAGTATTATTCCAATAATTTTGATTATATAGTGTAGGCAGCTTATATATAAATCTGTTCGTGGACTAAGTCTGGGGGTAATGCCTGTCTTTGACGAGATATGGTGTATATAAGGATCAGTTAATTAATTGCATATTCTGCAACTAGTGACTTATATGTATATGGCCCGGATTGTGAAGCAGCCATTGAAATTGAGCATGTTATGCTCAGGCACATGCTGTGCCACAGGTTGGTCCATCTTGCTTTGGCTACAATTTGATAGTAGCCATTCACTCTGATGGACACCTGGTTGGTAGTCAGACTAACACATAAAGCTGAGTGATGATTACAGCAGAATTGGCAGATCATATGATTCCTTTCATAGGTGGCTCTGCATTACAAGGGGCAAGATAAGCCTATCATGGGACTGGGATAGGAAGTGCTGGGTGGGTGAATTGGATAGGTCTTGCACCACAGTCCTGATGTTTCCTGTGCTAAGGGATAGGAAGTGGCACGAGGTTGGACTAGGTTTTTGTGGAGGTTGGGGGAGAGCGTTAATGGAACACCCTTGAACAGGAATTGAAAGGATCATGGGTTGGATGTCTATCATTTTTGGGCAGGATGACAGATAATCAAAGCCCAGAAAAAAGATGTGGTTTAGTTGTTCCACTCACGGTGGTATTGGGTCATAAGGGTGGCTTGTTTTTAGGGGTGGAGGGAGGATTGGTGTTGGTGGGAATTTGACATTGGAAGTCTGTTTGTGGCCTAAGTCTGGAGATAATGCTTGTCTGTGAAGATCTTTGTGACGCCTTCAGCATATTCGTTAAGGTAGTTCTAATCACTACAAATATGCCGTATGGGAGGGATTTTTTGATGTGTAATGAATGGCTACTGTCAAAGTGTAGGTACTGTTGGTGATTGGTAGGTTTAATGTGGATAGATACATGGATGGAGCAATCAGTGAGGTGGAGGTTATCATCCAAGAGGGTGGTATGTTTGGTTGATTAGGACCAACTGAAGTGATTGGGAGAGCAGCAACTGAGGTGGTGAAGCAATGGGATTATGGTACCCTAATCCTGAGTCCAAATCATGAGAATATCATCAATGAATATGAGCTTGACTAGGTGTTTTGGAGTTTTGGGAAGGTAGGAAGGTTTCCTCTAGATAGTCCATTAATAGTTTGGCGTAATAGGGTGCTGTATGTGTCCCATTGGTGTAGCACAATGTTGACTGTATTCATTTTCTTCAAGATAAATGTAACTGTTTGTTAAGATGTTGTTGATAGAGGTCAGGAGGTACTGACTTTGGAGACTGAAGGTAGTATTCAGAAAAGGCAAGACAATGAGCATGAAGGATATTGGCATCTACAAAAGTGGAATTAACTGTGATGAGTAGGGATCCAGGAGGTAGAAGTGGTATTTTGATTGTGGGGTTTTGGGATCATGTAGAAGGTGGGTGTATGGACTGATTTTTGCGGAAGTAGAGAGATTAATTTGGGGGAGAGGTCCTGGAAAGGGCTGAAGGATTTTAACAGAGCTTGAAGGTAAGGTTTGTTTTTGGAGCAGTCAGGTAATTAACTGGGACCTTCTGCCATAGTCACTGTGATTCGTCACAATAGTGGTAGAACCTTTGTCTGCAGGGTGGATGATTAGGTTAGGATCTGTTTTGAAGTTGTATAAAGCTGTCCTTTCTTCTTCAGAGGCTTGCCAATTTTAGTAAGGGACACTGGAAAGGACGGTGATGGCAAACTGGAGGAGAGGAGTGAATGAGAAAGAATCATAGTCAAATGGTGTTATGTACCGGGAACGCCGGATTCACTGTTGGTGTTGTGACCTTGTCACCTTTTGTTGTTTACTCGTCCCGATCTAGTTTGCAATAAAGGTATTGGTGCAGGATCCTTTGACATCTAAAACATTGATATAGTTAGTATTACAAAATATTTATTGACTGACAAGTATAATACTCAACTTTAGAACATATGTCTGTTTCTTCTCTCTTCTCGCTTCTTGCGGCATCGTCTGTATGATGCTAGCTGCGCTGTGACCTAGTTACTGCTACGTTCATAGCCGCGTTCTGACTTAGTACTGTCCTAGTTCTGCCTAGTAACTGTCCGAGTTCTGAATAGTAACTGCCGAGTTCTCACTAGTAACTGTCAGCAATCTGAATAGTAATTGTCTGAGTTCTCACTAGTAACTTCCATATTCCTGAATAGTAACTATTGGGTGTCCAGACCTATGTCAGCCTAGATACAGCCCCTTGTAGAGGGTGCGCATCTTCGGTTACTCCCTTCAGGATGTGCGGCGCCGGCTTGTTATTGGCTTTCTGTCGATCGCTGCCTTCTCCACGATCGTTCTCTTACGTCTGATGTGTGGCGCGCTGACTTTATGCCACAACATCCCTCCTCCCCACCCCTTCCACCCAGAAGTGGCGAACCGTTGTCGTGTATGGAGCTTGACAACGGGGGAGGAGGCAGGCTCGTGGATGTACTGATGGATCGGAGCCTGTAGTTTCAGAGGACGTCAGACTACCTGCTAGGCCCTGCCATCTTGCCAGAGCTCACGAGGAAACGTCCTTTGAGGAAACCTCCGAAGGGGCCACGCTCACGACCTGTGGCTCAGGTGAGGATGTAGTGATTGGAAAAAAGCGCAGGTGACTCCCGTGTATAAGAAAGGAAAGAAAACTGACCCACATAATTACAGGCCAATATCGTTGACATGAGTTTCATGTAGAATTCTCAGTTCGAATGTAGTAAATTTCCTTGAAACAGAAAAGCTTCTTTCCATGAATCAGCACGGGTTCAGGAAGCTTGCCCTTTTCTCACATGACACCTTGCGAGCCATGGATGAAGGGCAACAGGCGGATTGTGTTTTTCTCGACTTCAAAAAGGCGTTCGATGCGGTGCCACACTGCAGACTGCTAACGAAGATACAAGCTTATGGAATAGGTTCACAGATTTGTGACTGACTGGAAGACTTCCTAAGTAATAGAACGCAGAACGTTGTTCTCGACGGCGAGTGTTCATCAGAGACGAGTGTATCGTCAGGCGTGCCCCAGGGGAGTGTAATAGGACCACTATTATTTTCTATCTATATAAATGATCTGATGGACAGAGTAAGTTGAAATTTGCGGCTGTTTGCTGATGATGCTGTGGTGTATGGGAGGGTGTCGTGTGTAACTGACTGTAATAGCATACAGGATGACTTAGACAAAATTTCTAGTTGGTGCGAAGAATGGCAGCTAGTGCTCATTGTAGAAAATGTAAGGTGATGCACATGAGTAGAAAAAACAATCCTATAATGTTCGAATACAGCATTAGTAGTGAGCTTCTTGATGCTGTCGCGTCGTTCAAATATCTAGGCGTAACATTGCAGAGCGATATGAAATGGAACGAGCATGTAAGTACAGTTGTGAGTAAGGCGGACAGCTGACTTCGGTTTATTGGGAGAATTTTGGGAACATGTACTTCACCTGTAAAGGAGACCGCGTATAAAACGCTTGTACGACCACGCCTTGAGTATTGCTCAAGTGTTTGGGACCTGCAGCAGATCAGTTTAAAGGAAGACATAAAGGCGGTTCAGAGGCGAGCAGCTAGATTTGTTACCAGTAGGTTCACTGGAAGAAAGACGACGTTCTTTTCGTGAATTTCTGTTAAGTAAATTTAGAGGGCCGGAATTTGAAGCTGAGTGTAGTACGATCTTGCTGCCGCCTTCTTACATTTCGCATAAAGATCACAAAGACAAGATAAGAGAAATTAGGGCTCGTACAGGGGCATATAGGCATTCTTTTTTTCCTCGTTCTGTCTGGGAGTGGAATAGGAAAGGAAATGCCTAGTAGTGGTACAGTGTACCCTCCGCCACGCACCTTACGGTGAATTGCGGAGTATGTATGTAGATGTAGATGTAGACGGTGGAAACATCGGCGTCGGATGCCGCATGGCGTGCTGTTCGTTCAGGTCGATGTCCATTGGCGTGTGCAGGTGAGATAGAGGCTGCGAGGGCTCCGTCTCCACGACGTCGGGCCGCGGTGCCGTGGAGATCTGCTGTGGGAGAGGTTGACGAGATCGCGCAGGCGGCGGAGGCCGCGCGGTCTGCGTGTGGCGTGAATCTGCCGAGAGAAGCGCAGAAGGATCACAGGTTATATGACAAGGGCGAATTTGGTTGTGGTGCCTACAAATGATACCATCTGTGACTGCCAAAAACTGTGTAAATGACTGGGTTACGCGGAGCAAAGCGATACTTGCGTGTCGGCGGCTGCTGTTGATCAGGGCAGCGCGCTGGGTGGAGCAGATGGAGCAGAGCGCGGTGGCGGCGGCCTTGTAGAAGCTCGGCTGGTAACGATCCTTCACTTGGCTGCGAGCGGTAGGAGGCGAGGAACAGTTGCAAAGCTGCCTCCCGTGAGTGCTCCGAGCGAAGTTTGGACATTGCTGCTTAAATGTTCGGACGAAGCGTTCCACAGCGCTGTTTGACTGCGGGTGAACACTGAGGGGCCTACACATTATAATAGAAAATGAAGTTTGACAGTACTTTGTATCCGCCGGCCGTGGCGGCTGAGGGGACTAAGGCGCTCCAGTCAGGGTCTGCACGGCCACTACGGCCGGGGGTTCGAATCCCCCCTCGGGCATGGATATTTGTGCCGTCCTAGTTTGTAAGTAGTTCATAAGTAGTTTGTAAGTTTAGGGACTGATGACCCCGTAGTTAAATCCCATAGACTATACAAACATTTGATTTTCTTTGTATCCGGTGCACTGGGGCATGGGCTTCAAACTGTTGTAGTCAGTCCGACCAGTCCTCTTCTTTTTCGTCATATTGTCGGAATGGTGGGATTACTGGTGGCGGTGGCTGCTGCAGTGGAACTTGCGTATTTAGAGACACAGGTGTGGCTAGAAGTTGTTGCATGGTGTGTGGTGTCGCACAAGTATGAAGTGCGCGCCACGTACTTTCGCCGCGCGCCGCCTTGCACGCATGGCGCGGCGTTCTTACGACGTCGGCCACGAGCGCCCTCTGCTGCTATCCTGCTCGGAATCATATAGACACCAGTTAAGACTTGGCTATCGGATAGGCACTAGGAATCATCAGTAGGGAGGCCTCTATCTAAACATGTATCAACATTTTACTAGTCTGCTGCTCTCCAAGTTAAGTATTGTAATTTTTCTTTGAAATATATCTCTTATACTAATCTGGCTTAGTGTTTCTAGTTTCTGCTGTCCCACTGGCTGGTCACCTCCGTACCTGCACACGCGTGCATCGTATTTTCCTGTGTCGGTCTCTCTCTACTCGGCCGCCGACACCCAGGGCAACCGGCGGAAACGAGACACAAAAGTGGCGATGAGGATGGGATACAAAAGTGGCGACAAGGATGGGATACAAAAGTGGCGACAAGGATGGGATACCAAAGTGGTGACTAGGATGGCATACAAAATGGTGGACAGCAGCAAGGCAATTTGTTGGCTCTGAAACTGAAACATTTGCATTAGCTGCTGTGCATCGAGCACAGGAAGCTATGGTGCAGTGGCAATGTCAGTGACAGGGTTAGCAGCATTATCCATGGTACAAATACAATAATAATAAAAACAGTGGAAAAATTTAGAAATTTACTCGTAACCCTGCAATAGAATCAAATGATTATTTACTGGATCCGCCGAGACCTGTAATAATGCAAAATTAATATCGCAGCGTACTTTCAGACATTAATATTTCGTCACAATCTGGTTCTTTGTTGTCCTCGTCGCCATTTGTTGTGACCTCGTCGCCTTTTGTTGTTTACTCGTCCCTGTCTAGTTGTCAATAAAGATATTGGTGCAGGATCCTTTGACATCCAAAACATTGATATAGTTAGTATTACAAGTTATTTATTGACTGACAAGTATAATACTCAACTTTAGAACATATGGCTGTTTCTTCTCGCTTCTTGCGGCGTCGTCCGTATGATGCTAGCTGCGCTGTGACCTAGTTACTGCTACGTTCGTAGCCGCGTTCCGACTTACTACTGCCCTAGTTCTGTCGTCGTAGCTGCCTAGTAGCTGTAACTGTCGGCGAACTCAATAGTAATTGTCTGAGTTTCACTAGTAACTGACATATTCCTGAATAGTAACTGTCGGGCGTCAAGACGCATGTGGGAAGCATGCAAGTGCCATCTCACCAAGATGCAATCGAGCTTCCTACAGCCCACTAAGCAAGTTTGAAAGCGCTCAAATTGTGTCCTTGGGAAAATTCAAACATGTGAAGGTTTTGGAACAATTGAAACCGCAAAGTGTGCGGTTTCGAATCACTGTTTCGAAACCTTGAAACAGTCTGTGTTTTGTAATATTATGGGCCTGTTTATTTTACCATCGTCAATGTGTGCTGTATAAGTATTGCTATAGAACCACAAACGTAGTGCGAGGGCAGCAACTATGGGAGAAAAAATTGAATTTTGATTTAGATGCCGCGGCAGTTTTGAATTTTCTCACTGTGCAGCTCGTAATTTCAATTTGGTCGTCACCGACACATGCAAAATTCCACTTATCAGGAATACACTAGGAACCCTGGAAATGGTACGTAATTTCTTTGGGATACCAAAGCGTAGGCAAATATTAAATGATTCCCTCGAATCATTAACTGATGTTCGAGTCTGGAGTTTGAAACCTACCACACTCACTAGATGGATTGAGCATCTTCGTAGTGCACAAGACTTCAAGGAAATATATGGTTGTTGTTTCGACTCTGGGAAAAATTTAAGAACTTGACAACAAGACCACATCCCACGATGCCACGATTCTGTTAGCAGCCATCACCAAGGGAGATCTCGTTGTCTGCTCCGGTTATACTTTCTGAGCTGTTTGCTCAGGGTGAGTCCACCTGTCGTCAACTTTATCACCAAGATATAGATTTTTGCAGAGTTAATCACCGTTGCCAGGGATCTCAAAAGGGAACTGCTGGCAATGAGAGAAAATGTTGATAATACTTTTAGCCGGCTTTTCGTAGAAGCCAAGGAATTGGCTTCGGCCAGTGGAGTTGAAATCAAGCAATCACGCATTTCTACGAAGCAAGCACATCGTGCAAATCAGAATACTGGTGATAATGTTGAAGGTTACTACAAAGTGTCTGTGTGCATACCCTTTCTTGATCCCTTCATTAGTTCACTGCAGGATCGGTTATTGACACATTGTGAACTTTTTAACAGCTTCAATTGTCTTCTACCACGAACAACTGAAGACATAGGTAACATTGATGGAGTCTCGAAACTCCATTCATTTTATGCTTGAGACCCATTAGTCGCAGATTTAACAACGACAGCGGCTGAGTTGAGACTTTTTCATCAACGTCTGAGCTGACTGGAGCAAATGCCTCAAAATGCATTGGAAACTTTGTCTGTCTGCGGCCATCAGATCTATCCTAATGTGTTTCGGTTTCTTCAGCTCTTGGCGAGTCTACCAGTGATGACAGTCACAAATGAGCGCAGTTTCTCAACTGTGAAGAGAATCAAGACGTACCTAAGGAATACAACTAGCGAGACACGTCTGAATGGGCTCACCACGATGACAATCCATCGAAAAGAAGATACTGTGATAAGTGATATGGCTAAACTAAGAGACCGCCGTCTTCCTTTTGTAATTTAAATTTCCAGTGAGTAACTATTCTAAAATATTGTCTCATAGGGCTTTTTGTGTATGAAAACTACAAATGTGATGTGCTGTTGCGAAAACTACTTCAATTTTTTCCTCTTGCTTATGTTATATCAGTGTTATAATGAAACAAATATTTATAATTCGAGCATTAAATTAGTATGGATCAATAACATTGACTTTCAATTTGATCTATTGTAAAATGAAAATTATATCCCTCCCCTCCCCCAAGAAACAAAATTGTAAATACGCCACTGGTTGTCGGGACACTGCCTCGAATGTGTTATGAGTGGCTTTCGTCAGGCCTAGGCAAGCGTCGCGCACATTAAATCTGGCCCATTAAAAAATAATAATTGCTTGGGTAACCACCAACTAACCATCAGTAACAAAGAACAAGTATTGTTGAATTCCAGCCAGAAACACGCTCCACAGACTGTTTAATGTACCACGCGAGGCTTGCCTAGCATGTAACGAAGGCCACCTTGTCTTATGTTTACTACTGCTACCAACTTCAGTGATCTACTAACATTATTACTACAGTAGGGTGGCGAACTTGTACATAACGCAGACAAATATATTTTTTAACAAATCATGTTCCCATCCTCTGCTTACAAGAAGCAACCTTACCTTCGTCTCATTACTGTAAATACACACTGATATCACATTGTAATCTCAAAAGTATCATTTCGCCAAAGTAGTATTACAAATAAGCGACAGGTGTCTATCATAAGAGGCGACAGTGGACTTTGTTAATAACTGCTCATATTCGTCAGCACTGCAACTTCACTACGGTAATTCGGATTTCCAGAGGCCGATGTGCAGGTGCTGAAACGAAGGGGAGACTAAGGTAACGGCGCCACCCCTGTTTCATGACGAACGGTTGGCAGTACGAGTACGTTTGACAGTGTTCTATCTCCGTTACTTACTGCGGAACTAAAACCTGTGGTCGCCGTCCGTGACTGTTGACAGGTATTAATCGTGTGAAAATAATTGTTAGTTTCGACGTTTTGAACGTAATTTTCGAGCCTGTATTGTACCTCTATAGGCAGTCAGTGCTTTTTAATACTCGTATTAACGTAATCTATAGATAGATATTTAGCTTCGATTTCGTGTCTCTAACCTAATTGTTTTGCAAAATCTTTGGCTTTAAATTGACGTTCTTAACCATATTTTTCAACTGGGGCAATGACGCCATGGTGGGGAATTTAGGCAATATGAAGTATAATACAGATGCATACATTTTGAGAAATGGGCGCTTGTCGAATGCACAGAGTGTAGAGAATGCAGTAGGTTTGAAGTGCCAAAAACTATACCGGTATTTATGACTTTTGTGGTGTCTTAATCAAGCCTAAATTTTAAAAAATGTATTTTTATTCCAATTTGACATTGACAACTACTTGAAGCCTTATAAATGTCTAATACAGAAGAGTGTAAGTATAAACTACAACGGTTGTAACACGTTTTACTACTACTCACTCATCGTGTAGGTTTATCCTTGATTTTGAAATGTATGGCATCATTACCTCAGAACACAGAGTTGGATGGAAGGATGGTTTGATTTTTAAAGGGACTAAACGACTTCGGTTATCAGTCCCTTGTTCCAACCGTAGAGGTTAGAATAAAAAGCACTACAATGTAGTATAAAAGGATGTGTTAAAACTCACCAAGCAAAGTGTGTAACATGTCAAGAAATAAAAGTATCAAAGTAAAAACTGGTAAAAGAAGAGAAAGGTGGAAAGAGGATACCAGAGTGTCCTGGCCAAGTGACCACAGAGAAGGTAGTAGGGCATCTGGCGGCTTTTGCACATTAAAACAACCTGCCTAAAAGCGGTAGGAGAACGGAGAACAAATATATAATGAACACAGTACTAAAAATCAAATAGATCGGTACAACCCACTCACTCGAATAAAATTTAAAACAGCGTCAGCTATAGAGGCATTGTCAGCTAAAACAAGATTTAAATTGTCAGGGAGATTAATATTCCTCCTCAGAGTGGCTAAATCCGGGCATTCCAATAAGATGTGGACGATTGCCAAACGCACACCGCATCAACACTCGGGAGGATCCTCACGACGGAGAAGGTGACCGTGCGTAAGCCGAGTATGGCCGATACGCAGCCGGCAGAGAACAACAGAGTCTCTGCGAGGGGCTCCCAGAGAGGTCCTCCACACGTTGGTTGTCTCCTTGAGACACCTCAGTTTGTTGGGCACCTGTAGGGTGCGCCATTCACTACTCCACAAACCAAGAACTTTACGGCGTAGTGTAGAACGGAGATCAGCAGATGGGATGCCTACAGTGTATTGAGGACAGGCTTGTGGGTGGCCTCTTTGGCCAGCCTGTCAGCCAGCTCATCGCCGTCTATCCCGACGTGTCCCGGAGTCCAAAGGAATGCCACTGACTGCCCACGTAGTGCAATGGTGTACAAGGACTTGTTTATTGCAACAACCAAAAGATTGCGCGAAAAACAGTGGTCGATGGCCTGTAAACCGTTCAGGGAGTCACTACAAATGACTAAAGGCTTCCCAGGGCAGGAACGGACTTGTTGAAGTGCGCGGTGGATGACTACTAGCTCTTCAGTGAATACACTGCAGCCATCTGGCAGGGAGCGCAACTCATTGTGTCCTGCAAGCGTATAAGCAAAACCGACATGACCTCCTACCATCGAGCCGTCGGTGTACACTACCGTAGAGCCCCGGAAGCCATCAATAATTGATTGGTATTGGCGACGAAGGGTTTCAGGGTGGACTGAGGTTTTAGAGTACCGTGACAGGTCCAGCCAAATGTGAGGCTGTCGTATACACCATGGTGGTGTACGCAACTGACCTCTGAATAAAGAGGAGACAGAAACAGACTCCAATTGACTCAGTAGAGACCTAACACGGACACCAACTGTCAACCCTGATCTCGGCCGCCTCTGCGGAATGTGGAGATCAGTTAGAGGAAAGAGTAGACGGTGGTTTGCGTGGTTAGGTAAACCACGGATGGTAGCAGCATAATTTGCAAGCAGTTGTTGTCGCCTGATATGCAGAGGAGGCACACCGGCCTCCACATGGAGACTATTCAAAGGGCTTGTATGAAACTCTCCTGTTGCAAGCCTAACCCCACAGTGATGGATTGGGTCCAACATCTGCAGAGCTGAAAGTGATGCCGAGTCATAGGCAACGCTGCTATAGTCCAGTCTGGACAGAACAAGCACTGCAGCAGCGTACTGCGGTCTGCACTCCAAGTGGTGTTACTGAGGCAGCGGAGGGCATTAAGGTGTTTCCAGCATTTCTGCTTGAGCTGACGGATATGAGGAAGCCATGTCAGCCGGTCGTCAAACACTAGCCCCACGAAATGGTGCGTATCCACCACATTGAGCAGATGCCCATCAACGTAAAGCTCAGGATGTGGCTCCCTGCGGCTGTCGTTCAGCAACGCGTATATTGCAAGAGCTAAAATATAAACAGAATTCATCTGCATACAGCGAGGTGGAGACTGAGGAACCTACTAGAGGCACTGACTTGTACACAAAACGTACGCAAAGATAAAAAATTCCGGATAAAAATGGAAGCGAGCCCTGGAGACCCCACCCATGTAATGTGGTAAGGATGTGATGTCTCCAGATCTTGTCATAAGCCTTAGATAAGTCGAAGAAAACTGCCACCAGGTGTTGGCGGCGAGAGAAGGCTGTCCGTATGGTGAACTCAAGGTGGACCAGGTTATCCACAGCTGAACGCCCCTTTCGAAAACCACCCTCACATGGAGTGAGGAGACCCCCTGGACTCAAGGAGCCAGCATAATCGTCAACTCACCATACGCTCCAGTAATTTGCAAAGAACGTTGGTGAGGCTGATTGGTCGGTAGCTGTTCAACTCATGTGGATGTTGACCAGGTTTGATCACTGGGTCTATCAGACTCTCTTGCCACTGTGACGGGATCGTACCAGAACTCCAGATGCGATTGAAGAGAGCCAGAACGTTACGCTGATACTCAGGTGACAGGTGTTTCAGCATCTGATTATGGACATGATCTGGCTTAGGTGCTGTGTCAGGGCAGTGTGCCAGGGCACTGAGGAATTCCCATTCACTGAATGGAGCATTGTACAGTGCAGTACGGCGAGTAGAGAAGGATAAGCGCTGCCGTTCCTCCCGCTCTTTCAGGGTGCAAAAAGCCCTGGAGTAGGCCGCAGATGCATAACTCTGAGCGTAGTGCTCAGCAAACAGTTCAGCAACTGCATCTGGATCTGTGTAAACTGCTCTGTTCACAGAAATCCCGGGCACACTAAGAGGACACTGGTAGCCATAAACACGTCTGATCTTCACCCACACTTGGGATGGAGACGTGCGCGATCTAATGGTAGACATGTACCTTTCCCAACACTCCGGTTTGCCTCGTCTAATCAACTGTCGGGCGCGGGCACGAAGTCGTTTAAAAGCAATGAGGTTCTCCATAGATGGGTACCGCTTGTGGCGCTTCAGAGCTCGCCTGCGCTCTCTAATAGCCTCAGCAATCTCCGGCGACCACCAGGGCACTGTCCACCGCAGGGCAGATCCTGAAGAGCGAGGGATTGCACCATCAGCCACAGAAATAATGGCTGAGGTAGCGCTGTCGATTACTGCATCTATGTTGGAATGTGTAGGAGAACCAATGATGGCAGCAGAAGTAAAAGCATCCCAATCAGCCTTATTCAGCACCCTTCGGGGCAGGCGTTCTGGGGCCCGTTGTGGGGGTAGTGACAAGAAAATTGGGAAGTGGTCACTGTGGTGTCGCACAAGTATGAAGTGCGCGCCACATACTTTCGCCGTGCGCCGCCATGCACGCACGGCACGGCGTTCTTAAGACGTCAGCCACGAGCGCCCTCTGCTGCAACTTCGCCGTGACTGCTGCATCGTTCACTTGGGAATCAGATAGGCACCGTTAAGACGTGGCTATCGGATAGACACTAGGCAGGCCTAGGCAGGCCTCTATCAAACTATGTATCAGAATTCTGCAGTCTTGAACTTTGTAAAAGATAAGTATTATCTTATTTCTACGAAATATACAACTTGTTCTAATTTAGTCTAGAGTTTCTAGTTTCTGCTGTCCCACAGGCTGATCACCTCCGTACCTGCACACACCTGCATCCTACCTCCTGTGTCGGTCTCACTCTCTACTCAGCCACTGACACCCATGACAACCGGCGGAAACGAGACACAAAAGTGACGACGAGGATGGGATACAAAAGTGGCGACAAGGATGGGATACAAAAGTCACTACCACACAAATCATCGTGGACACTCCAGTGGATAAAGGGGAAGAGGCTAGGGCTACATACTGAAAGATCGATGGCTGAGTAAGTACCATACACCACGCTAAAATGCGTGGGGGCACCGTTTTTTAAAAGGAAGAGGTCGAGTTGACATATCAAGGACTCGACATCTCTACCACGACCAGTAATTATAGTACCACCCCACAATGGATTATGGGCGTTGAAATCACCCAATAACAGGTAAGGCGGGGGTAGTTGTGCTATCAGTGCAGCCAGGACATGTTGTGGTACTTCACTGTCAGGAGGGAGGTAGACACTACAGAGGGTAACCTCCACTGCAGCTCTTACCGTGACAGCTACAGCTTCCAAAGGCGTTCATAGTGGAACAGCTGTGCTGTAGGCAGAGGTAAGAATGTAGATGCATACGCCACCTAACGCCCTGTCACTGTCTGTGCGGTTCCTATAATAACCCCAATAGCCACGTAAGGCAGGGGTGCGCATCACGGGAAACTAAGTTTCTTGCAGGGCAATGCAAAACGCAGGTGAAGTGCTGAGGAGTTGGCGTAACTCAGCTAAGCGGGGGAAAAACCACTGCAATTCCACTGGAGGATGGTGTTATTGCCTTTAAAGGCCATGAGTGGGACGATTAAAAAAAGGGTTACTCCATAGGTTCACTTGTTACCGCCGATTTTGAACCTATCGGATCCAAGATCATCGACTCACGGGAGTCAATGAGGGCGAGATCCTCAGGTGAGTTGAGGATCTCTAACTTATCTTCTGAAGCAGAAGATGAGGATAGCTGTGGCTTTTTCTTTGGCTTTTTGACTCGTCCCTCTCGCTGACCCTTCAGTCTGAGGGGATGGGAGGGCTTCTTGGAAGTGGCGTCAGGTGTAGAAGAAGAGCAAGAAACCCTTCGACCAACAGGTTTGGGATCCTTGGGCCTTCAGAGACACCCTGAGAAACCTCGGAAGGGAGTGTCCCGAGGGACCCCTTCCGAGTGAGAGGAGCCGGAGGAGGCTTCTCCTTCTCTGGCTGAGAGGTGGGGACCGGTGTCCCCATTGTTAGAGTGGTGGTTGCTCCCACGGTGAAAAGAGTGGGAGCCACCGAAGCGAAAGATCCCCCAGTTGGCAAGGGGGCATCGTCAGTTGTGTGGGCCTGGGAGCCCACTGGCTTAGGCAGTACAGACTGAAGACCAGGCACTTTAGATGATGCTGGAGAGGCTGCCGTGGAATAGGTGTTAACCAGGCGCACTGGGTGGAGCTTTTGATATTTTCGCTTTGCCTCTGATTAGGTTAGTTGGTCGCGGGTCTTGTATTCCATGATTTTTCGTTCCTGGTGCAGAAAAGTGCAGACAGGAGAACAAGGGGAGTGATTTAAGCCAAAGTTGACACATACTGGAGGAATGGTGCAAGTGACGTTTGGATGGACAGCACGTCTGTACTCCCGACATGTAGGGTTGGCATCACATCGGGAGCTCATATGGCCAAACCTCCAGCACTTGAAACAACACATAGGGGGGAGGAACGTAGGTCTTTATGTCGCACTGGTAGCCATCACCTTGACCTTCTCAGGCAATGAATCACCCTCGAAAGCCAAGATGAAGGAATCTGTGGCAACCCTGTTGTCCTTCGGACCCCTATGGACTCGTCGAATAAAATGAACACCCCGCCGTTCTAAGTTTGTCGTCTGACTGCAACAAAATGTCTCTGTGGAATGTTATTCCCTGCACCATATTTAAGGTCTTGTGTGGTGTTATGCTAACGGAAACATCACCCAACTTGTCACAGGCAAGCAATGCCCGTGACTGGGCTGGGGATGACGTTATTAATACCGACCCAGAGCGCATTTTTGACATGCCTTCCACCTCACCATACTTGTGCTCCAAGTTTTCCACGAAGAACAAGGGCTTAGTCGTCTTAAAGGAGTCCCCATCAGTGTGGCTACAGACAAGATATTTAGGGGCATAAGCCTCACCCTGGTTTCTTGCCCGACGTTCCTCCCATGGTGTAGTCAGGGAAGGGAACGTTTGGGGATCATACTCTGCAGCATTGTAGTCCCTTCTACCTCTCTTAGAAACGTCGGATTTGCGTGCGGCAACGCTATTATTTGCTCGTTTCTTTCTCGTCCCACGAGCAGCTAGGGAACTAAAGTTCCACACAGGCAGAGCCCCACTTGATTGATTGATTGATTGATTTTTCCAGGGAAGCCAAAACAGTCTTGGTCCAACCCGCCACTGCCCGCACCGAAACTAAGTTTATTCTGCGGTATCGCTCCCTGTATATCTAGTAAAGCCAACCAATGCCTTTGAACAGTGCAAGGAGTCCATTTACCAGTTCTTTATTAGACACAATTTCTACGGGTCTGGTTGTCCCAAATATTCTGTGCCTTTTATTCTCCAATGAAATGCATTCGAAGTTAAATATGATGTAGTTTCATCACCGTCATCACAGATCCTACATTTAGGGTCCTCTTCTGTTATTCCCATTGTACGTAGATGTTTTTTTGAAATTCCCATGGCCTGTCAGCAATCCAACCATGAGTCTAATCTCTCTCCTGTTCAGACCCAAGATTGCAGAGCTTCTTTTAAAACATGGCTTTGGCATCATTACCTTGCCATGTTTTTGTTGATGGACTTTGGTCCAATATTCTGTGCTGTCTTCTGAGCTAGTTATGTAGCTCCAATTTGATCATTGCCTTGGTGATTGTCAGGACAGGTTCCGGTCCAATAAATGGAGTTTCTGCCCCCATCCTGGCTAATCTGTCGGCATGTTCGTTGCCACTGATCCCTGAGTGGCCAGGGACCCACAATAGGTTTACTCTATTGCTTTCCCCTAGCTCCACCAGAACCCTATGACATTCTGCAACAATTTTAGACCTTGTTGCAGGAGCTGCCAGTGATCTCAGGGCTGCCTGGCTGTCAGAATAGATATAGATGCTACGATCTTTGTAGCACCTACGTAAATTCTCCTCCACACACGCCCTGATGGCAGTGATTACGGCCTGGAATACTGAGGCCAGTTTTCCTAGTGAGATGACGCTCTTCAGTCTTGGCTGCACCCCATATACCCCGGCCCCAACGCCTTGGTCTGATTTTGACCCGTCAGTGAACCAGACAATATCCCCCGTACAGTGTCGAACTATTTTCTCCCACTGCTCCCTACTTCCAATTGTTATACTGAAAGGCTTGTTGAAGCAGTATGGGGTTATAATATAGTCGGCTGGCATTTCCCCAACCTTTCCTATATTTACCGCACTCACTATTTTAGTTTGTGACTCTGGATATCCCAAAGAGTTCCAGTTGTTGCCAGATTTGAGTCTGTATGCACCAGCCGCTGCCTCCATCTTGACCCAAAGGTGTAATGGGGGCATATCCAGCATGGTTGCCATCCCAGCAGTTGGTGTGCTGCTAATTCCACCTGATATGGCTAAGCAGGCTAATCTCTGCACCTTACCAAGCTCCTTAGCAGCAACCTGCTGTTCTACCTTCTTCCACCACACGACCGCCCCATAGGTGATCCTGGGTCTAATCACTGTGGTGTATATCCAGTGCATACCCTTGGGGCTCAGGCCCCAATTTTTGGCACAAGCTCTCCTGGTAATTACAAGAGTACCTTTTGCCTTGGAGCAAATATTCCTCATGTGAGGGGTCCATGTCAGTTTCTCATCTAGGGTAACCCCTAGATATTTCACTGTCCCCTTCACAGGTAACGCTTCATTGAAAAGCTTTAGATTCCAACTTGAATGTTGTATATGCTTCTTTGTGAATGGTACAACAACAGTCCTCTTAGGATTAACCCCCAGATTCTGTTTTCTGCGCCAGTCTTGCACAATATCCAATGCACCTTGTGCCATATTCTTTACTGTGTCAGCAAATTTGCCAAGTATTACTATGACAAGATCATCTGCGTATCCTTGGCAAAAGTACTACCTAGAGTTTAATTCTCCAATGACATCATTTACCACTAGATTCCACAATAAAGGGGAAAGAACTCCTCCTTGCTGGCAACCCCTAGTGGTGTTGATTACCATTTTTTCATTCATCATGGTAACTTCTACCTTTCTTCCACTGTGCATGGCCCTAGTCCACCTACATATTGTGGTCCCTAGGTCATGCACCTCTGCTGCCCTAACCATGGAATCGAAGGTCGTGTTGCTAAAAGCCCCCTCAATGTCCAGGAAGATGCAGAGGGCTATTTCCTTCCCAACGAGTTGGTGGAGAGCTGTCTCACATGATTTACCTGGCTGATATGCATGTTGGTTTGAATGTAGAGGAGCCCTACTTAACCTCCTTTCTCCAACATGCACATTAACCAGCTTTTCCAATGTCTTAAGAATGAAGGAGGACAGTCTGATTGGTCTCATGTCCTTGGCCTTGGTATGATCAATTCTCCCTGGTTTAGGAATGAAGACAACCTTCACTGCCCTCCAGGCATTGGGAATGATTCCTGCTGCTAGGCTAACCCTGAATAACCTGCATAGGGATCTAATACGATTTTCTCCCACTTGTTGCAGGAGAGCTGGAAAGATTCCATAGGGGCCAGATGACTTGAACAGTTGAAATGTTCCCACCGCCCATCGGACCTTACTGAGATCGACACACTCCTTGGCCAAATCCCAGTCCTCTTTGCGAATACCTGAGAACCGTTGTCTCTCAGGAATCACATTCTGGACTGAGTTATACCCCAGAGAATATTGAGGAAAGTGAGTCTTGAGGAGCAGTTCCAGCGTTTCATGTGCTGCCTTTGTATACTCCCCGTCCTCCTTCCTCAATGTTCATCCTGGATTAGTTGGTACCCTAGTGAGGATTTTATGAACTCTCGCTTGAGCAGCCGTGCCCTCCACCTCCTCCCAGAATACCTTCCAGGATGCCTCCTTTGCCCATCTGATGGCAAGGTTATAATTGACAAGGGCCTCATGATACTTTACCCATTGTCCCTTGCACTTCACAAGGTTAAACAGTCTTCGTACCTGTTTCCTTTGCATTTCCAGGTTATTATTCCACCAAGGCACACTCCTATTGGTGCACTTCTTGGTGATTGAGCAGTTGTCCTGGTATGAGGTCACTATAGCAGAGGTTACGGCCTCTGCTACTTCCTCAAACTCTGCTGGATTCCTTATCAAAGTTTTAATTTCCGATAGGCTGAAGTCAAGGTCTTTCCTATATGTCTCCCAGTCCGTTTTCCTAGGGTTCCTATAGGCCATGGTCTGTCTGTTTCCCATTTCAACCTTGAATTTAATATACATGTGAACTGATGAGGACGGCTCCAGGACCACATGCCACTGTTTGACGTAACTTCCCATCATCATGGAACCATAAGTTATGTCAATTACTTCTTCCCTTCTACTATTCCTGAATGTAGGTTCATCACCCCTATTCAGGATCTCCAAGTTGTTAGATAGGAGAAATTCAAGAAGGTGCTCACCTCTACTGTTTGTGTCCTTGCTGCCCCACGACAGATTGTGGGCATTGGCATCACATCCCACCACCAGTTCGTCACCTTGCCGATGGCAGGCTTCCGTCAGTCTCCTCACTTCCAAAGAAGGAGGAGAGCTGTCTTCATAAGGAAGGTATGCTGAGGCCAAAACAATTTCCCTCGTGATACCTTCCTCACGTTGCTGCATCCTGATGGTCACCAAGTCCCTGGAACAAAAATCCATCTTTGGTATGAAAGGTATTCCATTTCTAACATAAATGCATGTTCTGGAGTTTTTTAGATTTCTGGCATAAATCAGCTTACCTCCAGTACCACCGAGGCCCGATACACCCCCTTTGTATAAATAGGGTTCTTGTATCAGGGCCACATCCACTTCCTGTCTCCCCAGGCGACGGCTCAGGGCAGCAGTGGCCCCTTTACTGTGCTGCAGGTTTATCTGCAGCACTTCCAGTCCCCATCTTGCTGCCATTATTGCCTTTAAAGTCTTTGATTACCCTGACGGCGACCTGCGAGAACCCTAAAAACAGTTTCAGGCCTTGCTCCTGCATTGCCTTCAGGGACTTCTCTCCGACCTCCACCACCAGGGTTCGTCCTTCCGGAACGACCTTTTGGTTAATTACCCTCCAGTCCTCTGTCGAGACTTTTGGGTTTTGGACCCTTATTTTCTCGAACAGAGTCTTTGGAGAGACATCCTTAAGGATCTTTGGTACCCATATTGATACCTTTGCGGTCTTCAGGAGTTCGGCTGCTGTCTTGACCAGCAGCTTCGCATGCTCCCACGGGGATATCATGGGCACCTTGTACTTAAGCTATTCTGCTGAGTGCTCCCCCTCGTAGAAAAATGAGGGCACCGCGATCTAGATAGACCCTCCTGAATTTGGGTCCTGGACCAGCGTCCCTCCAATCTCTTCAAAGAGGGCCATCTGCATGAGCTCCTCCTGCTGCGAGGTGATGCTTACCAATGGGTGTCCTTCTTGGACAACCGCCATTCTAAAGACCGAGACTGCAGTACTATAGGTCTTTTTACCTATTTCCTGCCTCAGCCTTTAAGGATCACGCTTGTCCAGAGAGGAGGGAGTCTTAGATTCCTCCCTAACCCTCTTGCCACCTGTCTTTGACGTCGAGGGGGTCTGTGTATCCCCTTCGACCTGAGGCAGTTTCTTTTTGGGGGTCTTGGGCTCAAGCCCTTTTGATTCCCTCCACTTATGTTTAGGAAGCCATTCTTTTCCTTCCTTTTGCTTCTGTTCCTTGAGACGTTTCCTCCTCTGAGCCCCAGACAAGACCTTAATCTTAATCTGGTCCAACTTCTCTGTTACAGTTCTCATTTCTTGCTCAGGTCTAGACCCTGACTGAGAAATAGGAGTGCGCTCCATCGATCCTGATCCCGATGTTTGAGTATCTGAGGTCTCAGATTGCCCCTCGGATTCTTTTAAAATAATTTTTTTCTCCGTGTTTATCTTAGTCCCATGAGATTTGGGGATTTATATGGTCCACACCACGATAACCCCGCGCGGTGCAAGGCTACTTACTCAGGGAGGTCGCCCAGTATTCCTGAGGCTCCGTTCGGGACACATCCACCCATGTGCCACGCACCCCTCAGCATGGGTCGCACCACACCTTACTCGGCACGTAGCACGCCTTGAGTTTGAGGGTTTTTTTTTTTTTATAGAGGTGTGATTAAGCCAAGATCCCTGGGCTCTGAAACGTACAACGTTCCACCGTCGCGCTGAACGATGGTCGTTGAAGCACACATAGAGCTTACGGTGTAGCGGACTGTTGGCGCGACACAGCCCACGGCTCAGGACCCCGGGTTCACCAAGCCCGTACTCAGCAAATGAATGCTGAGCCCCTGAGGGCAGAACACAGAATAATGGCGCCACTGTGTATACTTTCTCAGTATATTTTTTAACAATAAAACGTAACAAAATACATGTCTGAAATTTTTTTAATGAAGTGGTATTAGTTGGCGAAGCTGTAGTATTATTCTTTACGAAAAAGACACACCTTTAATAAGATAAAAAAAAAATAAACTCGTTTCCCTTAAGGTGGCGCCATTCCCTTGGTGTTTGATATATTTCACTTGTCTGAGGGCTTTCGATTTTTTTATGATTGTTGGCAACAGACGACTTGAGCCAGATGTGGTAGTGTGGAAGTTATTTCTAATTTACTATCACTACAGCAATTACTTTTGCTCTGAAAATTGGGCTTGTTTTGTAGGTAATGTTAAAATAATTTATGGGACTATACACTCCTGGCCATTAAAATTGCTACACCACGAGGATGACGTGCTACAGACGCGAAATTTAACGGACAGGAAGAAGACGCTGTGATATGCAAATAATTAGCTTTTCAAAGCATTCACACAAGGTTGGGGCCGGTGTCGACACCTACAACGTGCTGACACGAGGAAAGTTTCCAAACGATTTCTCATACACAAACAGCAGTTGACCGGCGTTGCCTGGTGAAACGTTGCTGTGATGCTTCGCGTAAGGAGGAGAAATTCATACCATCACGTTTCCGACTTTGATATAGTTCGGATTGTAGCCTATCGCGATTACGGTTTATCATATTGCGACATTGCTCCTTGCGTTGGTCGCGATGCAATGACTGTTAGCAGAATACGGAATCGGTGGGTTCAGGAGGGCAATACGGAACTCCATGCTGGATCAAAAATGTTTGTAAGGCTTATGGGACTTAACTGTTGGGTCACCAATCCCCAAACTTACAGCCACATCTCGATCCCTGAGTCAACAGATGGGGACGTTTGCAACACAACAACCATCTGCACGAACAGTTCGACGACGTTTTGCAGCAGCATGGACTATCAGACCAGAGACCATGGCTGTGGTTAGCCTTGACGCTGCATCACAGGCAGGAGCGCCTGCGATGGTGTGTGCAACGACGAGCCTGGGTGCAAGAATGGCAAAACGTCATTTTTTCAGATGAATCGAGGTTCTGTTTACAGCATCATGATGGTCGCATCCGTTTAAACACGTCCACATATCGTGTTCCATTTAATTGACTCTCCATGAACAAATGTTGACGAGCTTCAGACGTTTTTTGGAGTAGCAAGACACTCCACCCGCAATATGCATGATACCAAGCATTATATATTGATTTAGTTCTATCTGTATGAAAAATTCTAAGTGTCTATGTTGTACATGAGGCACCAAACGTATATTAGTGTGTATTGTGATGTGCTCCCACTGGCCCTGGCTTCCACAGAATGAATGAAACTTTTATGTAAGAGAGTTTAGGAAGTGCTAGGCGCGCCTTGTCTGTTTCGTGTCGTCGTTTCCTTCAAACTCTGGGCGTTGAATGTCTCTGGGCGAGAAGTAGGTTTGCCAACTGCTGAGCAGAACCCAGTCTTAGCAAAGATTCCTAATGTAGCTTGCTCTGTGGCCTCGTGGCTCGACTTAGTTCAGGCTCCATAGTCGTATGTCTTTTCGCGAGTTTAATTCTGGAAGTAGCAGCTGCACTATGTGCAGTAGTGAGATTTTGCTTAATTTCCTACAGGATTGCTAATTTTATGTCGATTTTTGCTGGAATTTGATTCTGAGGCTCTGATGGTGTTTCACTAGCATAGTTCTTGCACTTTACAACTTTTAAATCACTTCTTCGCCTGTTTAAATATGTTCAGTGTCTTTTTCTTTCTTATCGTAGTTGAATTCTAAAATTTTCGGGGATTTGCGGTGCCTATACTGCTCGTACTTAGTCTGATATCGTCCACGTGTTCTGTCGACAAAGCTTTCAGCTTTTCCGTCATTCAGTGCACATGAGTGGTTAATAATTGTATAGCTAATTTGCTAAGGTGTTTCTTAGTGAATGTAGCGTGAAATTTTCTCTAAAAATTGACCATTCTAACTTGTAATATGTGTACTTGTCGGCCCACTTGTGCGCCGATTAGCGTGTTCTCTGTCGTGGTTATTACCATTAAATAGATCTTTTTCCTCGGTGTAGAAAGAACCGTTGCACGACGTATACCGTATTTTTAATCTTCATGAAATAGGATTATTTCACTTACCTGAATTTTTGTGACCGAACTCTGTATTGTGCTGTAGCAATCTGTAACCTCACTTATCTAATCGATATCATTCCTCTGATCAGAAAGAATGGTTACACGATATATTTCGCGATCTTATTCTCTTCGAAAATGATTTTGTTAACTTTATGCATATTTTGTGTTCCGACTTAGTAGAGTGCTGTATTGATCTAACAACTTTAACCTTCTGTAGTTATCTTCTCCCTGTGCTTAACGAACGCCAGAGCGACCGTTTTTAGATATTATTTAATGAAATCTTGACTTAATGTATAGTTAGAAGTTCTAGGGAAACTTTAACTTCCGTCTGTACACTGGACTTTGTGGTCTTAAACTAAGTGCGTTTGTTTCTGATAGTTTATCATGAGCCTAAGCCACTAGCTTGACACGTTATGGAAGCGAAGTACTATTTCATTGTGCGTGAGTGAACCTTTGATCTGCATTCTTCGTATTGCTTGGCTGTCGTCTTGGTGTATTGGTGTCGGCTCCTTGGTAAGTACCTGCATGGCTTGGCGTATGAATCGGTGTTTGAATGTGCTGCAATTCCTCCGTTCCTCCCTATGAAACTTGATCGTAAATTAACCTGTACTCAACTTTGCAGGTGGGCAATTTTAGGGCCATGTTAATTGTGGATATTTTGAATATTTTGTAAGATGTGTTTTTTATTGTAATTTAAAAAAAAAATGGTCGTCCCCCTTGTTGTTCTTGTTTTGAACAATAAATTAATTTGTTAAACTATAATCCTTTTGTGCTAATTTAAATTCTTCCCTCATCATTTATTTTGGGTTAATGTACCACCTCCATGAACCACAGACATTGCCGAGGTGGGGTGGCTTGCGTGCCTCAACGACGCAGATAGCCGTACCGTAGGTGCAACCACAGCGGAGGGGTATCTGTGGAGAGGCCAGACAAACGTGTGGTTCCTGAAGAGGGACAGCAGCCTTTTCAGTAGTTACAGGGGCAACAGTCTGGATGATTGACTGAGCTGGCCTTGTAACATCAGCTAATGTGGCTTTGCCACACAGCTACTGCGAACGGCTGAAAGCAAGGGGAAACTACAACCGTTACTTTTCTCAGGGACATGCAGCTCTACTGTATGAACATATGATGATGGCATCCTCTCGGGTAAAATATTCCGGAGGTAAAATAGTCCCCCATTCGGATCTCCGGGCGGGGACTACTCAGGAGGATGTTGTCATCAGGAAAGACAATACTGGCATTCTACGGATCGGAGCGTGGAATGTTAGATCCCTTAATCGGGTAGGAAAATTAGAAAATTTAAAAAGGGAAATGGATAGGTTGAAGTTAGATGTAGTGGGGATTAGTGAAGTTTGGTGGCAGGATGAACAGGATTTCTGGTCAGGAGAGTACTGGATTATAAGTACAAAATCAGTTGGGGGTATCACAGGAGTAGGACTGATAATGAATAAGAAAATAGGAATGCGGGTAAACTACTATGAGCAGCACAGTGATCGCATTATCATTGTCAAGATAGATACGAAGCCAACACCGACAACAGTAGTACAGGTTTATATGCCAGCTAGGTCTGCCGATGATGACGAGATCGAAGAAATATATGAGGAGCTAAAGGAAATTATTCAGACAGTTAAGGGAGAGGAAAACTTAATTGTGATGGGAGACTGGAATTCGGTAGTAGGAAAAAGAAGAGAAGGAAAAATAGTAGGTGAATATGGACTGGGCAGCAGGAATAAAAGAGGAAGTCGCCTGGTAGAATTTTGCGCGGAAAATCGTAACAAACACGTGGTTTAAGAACCACAAAAGAAGGTTGTATATGTGGAAGAGACCAGGAGACACCGGAAGGTATCAGATAGATTTTATAATGGTAAGACATAGATTCCGGAACCAGGTTATAAACTGCAAGACATACCCAGGGGCTCATATAGACTGACCATAACTTGTTAGTCATGAACTGTAGGTTGAAGCTGAAAAAACTGCATAAAGGTAGGAAAATAAGGAGATGGGACTTCGATAAATTGATGGAAAGTGAAGTTCTGGAGAATATCAGAGGGAGATTTCGGCAACAATTGACAGAAACAGGGGGAAATAAAACAGCAGAAGAGGAATGGGTAGCATTGAGAGATGAAATAGTGAAGGCAGCAGAGGACAAAATAGGTAGAAAGGAAAGACCTACAAAAAATCCTTGGATATCACAGGAAATACTAAATTTAATTGATGAAAGGAGAAAATATAAAAATGCATTGAATGAAACAGGCAAAATGGAGTACAGACGACTAAAAATGAGATTGACAGGAAGTGCAAAATGTCTAAGCAGGAGTGGCTAGAAGCCAAATGCAAATCTGTAGAAGAATGTATAACAAGGGTAAAAGTAGATACCGCCTACAGGAAAATAAAAAAGACATTTGGGGACAAGAAAAGCAACTCTACGAATATCAAGAACTCAGATGGGAAACCAGTTCTCAGCAAAGAAGGGAAAGCTGAAAGGTGGAAAGAGTACATATAGCAGCTCTACAAAGGAAATGAACTTCGAGACGATGTTGTAGGAAGGGAAGAGGAAGTAGATCAAGATGAAATAGGAGATACTATACTGAGAGATGAATTTGACAGAGCCCTGAAAGACCTAAGTCGGAACAAGGCCCCAGGAGTAGATGACATACCCTCAGAGCTACTAAAGTCTCTGGGAGAGCCAGCCATGACAAAACTATTTGAACTAGTGTGTATGATGTATGAGACATGCGAAATGCCCTCAGACTTTAAGAAAAATGAAATAATCCCCATTCCAAAGAAATCAGGCACAGACAGGTGTGAAAATTACAGAACCATCAGTTTGATAAGTCATGGTTGCAAAATTTTAACACGAATTATCTACAGGAGAATGGAAAAGCTGGTAGAAGCTGACCTCGGGGAACATCAGTTTGATTTCAGGAGGAACGTAGGAACCCGGGAGGCAATACTCACTTTACGTCTTATCTTAGAAGATTGATTAAGGAAAGGCAAACCTACATTTTTAGCTTTTGTAGTTTTGGAGAAAGCATTTGACAATGTTGACTGGAATACACTCTTTCAAATACTGAAGTCAGCAGGGGTAAAATATAGGGAGAGTTATTTACAATTTGTACAAAAGCCAGACCGCAGTTATTAGACTCTAAGGGCATGAAAGGGAAGCATCAGTTGGGAAGGGTGTAAGACAGGGTTGTAGCCTTTCTCCGATGTTATTCAGTTTGTACATCGAGCAGGCGGTGAAGGAAAGTAAGGAAAATTTTGGAATAGGGATTAAAGTTCAGGGGGAAGAAATAAAAACATTGCGTTTTGCTGATGACATTGTAATTCTGTCAGAGACAGCAAAGGACCTGGAAGAGCAGTTGAATGGAATGGACAGTGTGTTGAAGAGAGCGCATAAAATGAACATTAACAAGAGCAAAACAAAAATAATGGAATGCGGTCTTAGAAAATCAGGCGATGCAGAAGGAATTAGATCAGGTAACGAAACAATGAAGGTGGTAGATGAGTTTTGTTACTTGGGTAGTAAAATAACATGCGATGGTCGCAGTATAGGGGATATAAAATGCAGAATGGCAATGGGAAGAAAAGCAATTTTGAAAAAGAGAAATTTGCTATCATAGAATATTAATTTAAGGGTAGGGAAGTCTATTATGAAGGTATGTGTGTGGAGTGTTGCCTTGTACGGGAGTGAAACATGGACGATAAGCAGTGCGGACAGGAAGAGAATAGAGGCTTTTGAAATGTGGTGCTACAGAAGAATGCTGAACATTAGGTGGGTAGATCGCATAACTAATGAAGAGGTACTGAACAGAATTGGCGAGAAAACCAATTTTTGGCATACCTGACTAAAAGAAGGGATCGCTTGGTAGGACACATTCTTAGACATCGAGGAATCGTAAATTTAGCATTGGAGGGAAGTGTGTGGGGTAAAAATCGCAGAGGGAGACCAGGAGACGCGTATAGTAAGCAGATTGAAGTGGATGTGGGTTGCCGTTCTTATGAGGAGATGAAAAGGTTTGCTCAGAATAGAGTAGGGTCGAGAGCTGCATCAAACCAGTCTCCGGACTGAAGACCATAACAACAACAAATGTAAGGTAATTTGTTCATGTATCTTGTGTCTCTGCTCCCTTCTGGAGTAGAGAATATTTGCGTTTCCGTTGCCACAATTTATTTTTGATTTAGATCCATGACTGCGGATCATTATTTAATTGTGTGCAGTTTCCTCGAAAGATTACAGTAAAGGTAACACTGTTTGCTTAACTCACAGAACCAGAGTTTTGCTTAAGGAAACTGTATACTTCCGCCGCTGTGTGAATATCGCTATAATTAGATTTTGTGAGCAAGCAGTCAATTGTTAACTTCACACACACAGCTAGTTAACTGTCAAAAGAACAGCGGGCCAGTTTCACTGTGTTTGGCGACATCGCGGTGAACGCACATTGGAAGTGTGTATTCGTCATCGCCATACTGGCGTATCATTCAGAGTGATGGTATGGGATGCCGTTGGTTACACGTCTCGGTCACCTCTTGTTCGCGACGGCACTTTAAACAGTGGCCGTTACACTTCAGATGGGTATCGACCCGTGGCTCTACCCTTCATTCGCATGACCGCATGTTGCAGGTCCTGTAGGGGCCATTCTGGATACGGAAAATGTTCAACTGCTGCCCTGGCCAACATATTCTCCAGATCTCTCACCAATCTCTCGTCAGTGGTGGCCGAGCAACTGGCTCGCCACAATCCGTCAGTCACTACTGTTTATGAACTGTGGTATCGTGTTGAATCTGCATGGGCGTCTTTACCTGTACACACTATGCAAGCTCTGTTTGACACAATGCCCAGGCGTATCAAGGCGTTTATTACAGCCAGAGGTGGTTGTTCTGGGTACTGATTTCTCAGGATCTATGCACCCAAATTGCGTGAAAATGTAATCACATGTCAGTTCTAGTATAATATATTTGTCCAATGAATACCCGTTTATCATCTGCATTTCATCTTGGTGTAGCAATTTTAATGGCCAGTTGTGTAGTTATGCAATGTCTTCGACAACAGCCAGTATATGGGCAGGCGAACGTCCATCATTTTCAAGGTATACCAGAAAAGACTGCTCTTCATGTCTACAATGTTTTTGAATAACTTATTATTTTGGTTTGGTGTCTGTTCTTTCGGAAATGTCCGAAAGAACAGACACCACACCAAAATAATAAGTATTTAGACGCGACGACGGCGTCAGCTTCAGTTACTTCACCACAGGTGCGGTCATACGTTCGACCTCGCACGGGAATCCGTAATGGCGATTGTAAGAGGGCATGGACGATAGGGGCGCTACAGCCAAAGTGTGCGACATGTGGGAATTTGAGACGGACGGGAGGCGAGCACGTGTCGACACCTCGGTGCGGCGCGCGGCTTGTTTACGTCCTGGTGTTTGCGTCGCTGCGGGCAACGCGACGGCGGCGGCTCTTCTGCTCTTCGCGGCTTCAACTAATTGTAAGTCTGTTGCATGAATGATTGTAGTGAAGAGAGAGAAAACAACGTTCAGGTTTCGTTTCATCGTAATGTCGACAAACCATCCGCCTTTGAAATCCATAGATGGCTCGAAGAAGATTTATTGCTTAACGATCCGGACATAATTTGTATACAGTATGACACGTTCATTAACGCCCTCTTTCTCAAACTAGCTAGTGCTTAACTCAAATGTTTGTATAGCTTATGGGACCTAACTACGGGGTCATCAGTCCCTAAACTTACAAACTACTTACGAACTAGCTTATCCTAAGGACGGCGCAAATATACATGCCCGAGGGGGGATTCGAACCCCCGACCGTAGTGGCCGTGCAGACCGTGACTGGAGCGCCTCAGTCCCCTCGGCCACCGCGGCCGGCAGTGCTTAACTGTGTGAGAGACTTGTTTCCGTTAATAATAAATTCCGTCACTTAAACGGGAAGATAAGCACGGTTAAAGTTATGCATGCTGGCTTTGGTATTCGTCACATCCGTGTTTTTAATCTACCATTTGAAATCCGCGATGAGACGGTCAAACGATACTTGCAACCGTACGGTGATGTCTCCCAAGTGGTCAAAGAGAAATGGTCGAAGAATTACCGGTTTCAAGTTTATCATGGTGTGCGCAGCGTTACGATGGTAATAAAACAGCACATCCCTGCCTTTATTATGGCTAATGGGCACCGTGCTTTTGTAACTTATAACGGACAACTTCAAACGTGTAGTTTTTGTCATGCTGTCGGCCATTACAGACTCCAGTGTTCCAAACGTAAGCGGTCAGTTCAACTGACGATACCGCGAGACGATAACGTAGACCTGGGGCACAGCTACGCTGCCGTAGCCGCCGGACATGCCGTCCCCACCGTTCCCCTGGACCGCGAAATGAAACCCGCTACGGCGGAAATCCCCGCGGCTATGGACACAACCCCTGTGGCAAATAATATTGAGATTGCAATCCCCGAAAGTGACGCAAATGTACCGGATGTGACTGAAAATAGTACAAATGACGACCGCGTTGTTTCGGAAGTTGTATTTCGTACAGTGTTTCAATGTCCTAACCCACCCAGTAGTGTCACTGCTTCCGAGATTGTGTCAAAACCTGTAGTCGGGTCAGAACGCGTGGACTCCACCTCCGCGGCTTCCGTAGCCACGGTGGCGGCCACCGAAAGTGATACGGGGCCTGAGGCCTGCGGTGGGGTCGACCAGCCGGCCCCCAGCCTCAGAGGGAGTCCTCCCGCCCTCGCAGCTCCAGTTCCTCCCGCAGGTCCGAATCCCGGGACATTTCCCGCCGAGACCGCTCCCCGCCAGCACACGTCTCGAAAAGAGACGGCGAGGCGCAACGTAGGCCTCGAACCCCGGACCGCCGACTGCCAGAGCTCGCGTGCCTTCCCCCGCGACCCCGGTCGCCCACTCGCTGCCTCGGCTGGCCCCGGCCACCGACAGCAGCAGCAAACGGACTGCTCCACACCTGATCCCGACCACCGAACCGCCACGGTGCAGTGGTTGCAGTCGGTTTTGTCACAAAATCCGACGACCAGCGACGCCGAAATGGCAATGGAAGCAGAGTCTCTTCCAGTTTTCACCCCCGCGGCCGTCAAACGGAAAGCGGAAGCCGACGACTCGCGTAACCGACGAGCTCGTCAGTCGGTGGAGGCTCTGCTGCCCGACATCGACATGACTGCGCCAGGCGCAGCATCAGTGACGGACGCAGGCGACCTGATACCACCCCCGAGCCCCCCCCCCCCCCCCCCGGCGAGCGCGTCGATTGGACGGAGACTACGGCGGATGATGACAGGGAAGTGAAAATTTCCTTATAGTGTTGTGTGACCGCTCTGTTTTATTTCGCAGCACGATTTTTACCGTTTTACTGTTTTTAATATCTGTAGTTCATTTTATTGTGTTGTTTATCTCGGTTGGTGAATGTCGCCTCACATACAAAGCATACGCCGACGACCTCGGTGTTTTCGTCGACGGTCCTGAGGATGTGGACACCCTGTACGGTGTGCTACAGCGGTACGAGCGCGCAACTGGGGCCGTGGTGAACCGTCGCAAGACCGTTCTACTCCCGCTGACACCTCGAGCGCACTCCCTAACCGGAAACTGGTTCTGCGTTCAGGAGCAGCAGAAGGTCCTCGGTATCTTGCTGACGCCGAATCCACAGCGGACCGAGGCTCTCAACTGGCGCCCCACCCTATGCAAGGTCCGCGCCGTCGCCAGGATCTACGCGGCTCGCCGCCTCGCCCTCTCCCTACTCGGTAGCCACGTCCTGGCCCGTGCTCGGTTTCTCGCCCAGTTGCTGCCCGTGGCCAAACAGCTGGCATGCGCCGTACAACAGGCGGTGTACCGGTTTCTGTGGCGGGGCTCCATCATTAAAGTGGTGCACGACATCTGCACGCTCGCACGGGGGACGATGTTTCGGCCTGGTTGACTTCCGGACGAAGTGCGCGGCACTGTTGTGGAAGAGGACGTCGGCCGCGATGACGAAGGGTCCTCGCAGCCCCACGGCCGCCCTCTTCCGCTCCCCGACGGCGCCGGTCGACGTCTGCCGTTCCAGCTCAACTACGTCCGGCGATACTTGATCGACGACGGCTACCTGCTGCTCGCCGACACCCCCAGCTCTCGGACATCACTGCCGCCCTCCGCAGAACTCCGGCGCGCTGTAAGTGGGAGTATCGGCTACCTCGGGTCCACTGGCCAGCCGTGTGGAAGAACTTGGCTTCACACGTCATCCCACCAGCGGTCCACAGTGTCTGGTACTCCGTTGCCCACCGCACCTTTCCGACTAACGACAGGCTGTTTGCAATCAAACTCGTCCCTACTGACGCTTGTGAAGCATGCGGTGTTCCAGACGGACTCGAACACCGCTTCGTATGCCGAAATCACAGTCGTGTGTGGGGGGTTGCGCGTGACATGCTGCGGCTTATAAACCGGGTGAACACCCGGTCGATCAACATTGACGATGCTCTAGTGCCGCAATGTAACGTTTTTCCAACCAGTAAGCGAAATGCTACAATACGGATACTCGGACAAACAATTTATGCCATTTTTCACCTGAAATTGACCACCGTCCTCGATTACTTGACATATATTTCGACTGAACACGACAGGATTAAAACCCATTCACGATATAAACAAACTTTTGCCAAATTCTTGCATGTCTCCCTGTTACATGCATTCACAAAATTTATGGTTGACGAATAGCTATGTTTTGGATTCGATTGGTTCGTTTTTGGATTGTAAGGACATGTTCTACTGACCGTTCCCTTTTCGATATTAATCTTAATTATAATTTCTTTTTCCTAGAAGAAGGTTTTCTTTCCTTTCTTTACGTTTAAAATGCATAACATTGTCTATGATGCCGAGAGGATTGACAATGAACTTAGTTTAAAATGCAGACAGATGATTATTAATAGTGTTTGCTGCTACTTCCTAGTTTCACTTATCTAGAATTGATTTCATTTTGTAAAAAAGAAAAAAAATATTATTATTATTGGCCGTGAAGTTGCATTTTGGTGGTTTTCCACGGTTTATTCTGCTTTTCTTTTGTTTCATTAATTGCTAGAAACTGCATTACGTTCATGTATAACAAAAAAAAACATAAAAAATGATATATGTGTACTCAGTGTTAAGTGCAGGGGCAGGCGTCGTGGTGGCGCCCCTCCTGGCTGCCCGCTGCAGGGCGCGGCCATTCAGTCAGAAGCTATTTACTTTGTGTTTTGTTATTATTCAGCTGGACGCCTCTGCGTCAGTAATGGTTCCTTTAGGCCGCAAAAAAAAAAAAAAAAAAAAAAAAAAAAAAAAAAAAAAAAAAAAAGTGGCCAAGTGGTTAAGGCGACCGCTGGCCCAAAGCGGGAGACCCGGGTTCGATTCCCAGTCCGGCTCACATTTTCACTTGTCGCCATTGTTACATTTGAATGCCCTACAGCAGCTACTGTCAATCCTTTCCTTTCTAATCCAACTTCCTGCATCTCCTTTATCATTAATTTGTTTTTGAATAACGCTTCCCTCTTTTTAAACTATTCGCAAAATTTTGCAAATTAATAGAAATCGCAAGTTTGTTTTATGGGGGGGGGGGGGCTGGGGTCACAGCTCTGGCACCTGTCAAGTGTGCGAGGACACCTTATAAAGCTCTGGCTCTGAACCCCCCCCAGACGAAAAATTTATCTACGCCCCTGGTACCTGCTATCCCATTAGTTGAGGACTGACGTTTTTATGTCTAATACACTAGTTTTTATCAAGGTAGCTCAGGGGTGGATCCGGGATTCTATTTTGGAGGGGGTCACAGATCACCTTTATGCATTTGTCGAGTTTAACTCCCCTCCCCCCCCTCTCCAGGGATGGATCCAGGCTTCGGTTCCAGGGGGTTCACGATTATTTTATGATTGAGAAGCTTAAAGGGGGGGGGGGCTTAAAATAACATAAATTTGTGGCATTATGTCACCTTACAGGGCCGAGCTTGCAACGATTCAAAAACCGTAAAAGGTATAATATCCCAAAGATCGCTTGAAAATATTCACTTATTAACGGTTTTGGGAAATTTTGGCTTCCATCGTCAGATCTTTTACATGACTAAAAGCGCAGCATTAGCCATTGGTTTGGTGTCTTTTATGCTATACCATTCTTGACACACTGTAGTTCCCCAGCAACCAGTTTTTTAGAGACAGACGCCGAACCAATGGCTAAAGATGAACTTTTAGCTATGTACAATACCTCAAGATGGCAGCTTAGATCTGTAAAAACCGGTAATAAATGAATATTGTTCTTTTTACAGTTTTGGAATTAAAGCAACATCTTTTTAATGTGTTGGTTACTTTTATTGTAAATACTCTACGCCCCTTACCTCGCTTCCCGCCCACCGCCACCCCGAGTAAATATAACTGTTACAGATGCACAGGATTGTAATATTGATGAAAACAGCAATAGAATGTATGAATTATATCATTAAATTTAAGTACAGTTCACAAGACAAATTCAAGATGCCTGTTCTTAATCTTTTCAAATCTCGTAGTAACAGCGTCGATGTCAATATCAATATCTCGGTGGGTACGCAATAAAGCTAAACCAGTGAGTCGTTCTTCCCTCATGTTTGCTCCTACCCAAGTCTTGAGGCGCCGAAGGGTTGAAGATGTGTGTTCTGCTGTTGCTACACTAACTGGTAGTGTGATTCGAAAGTCACTTTAGCATATTTTTCTTGAATAGCTCGAATACCTTATTTCGATTAGATGAAAGGGTTTAATTATCAAACTCAATCGTGTCATTAGTAATTAGAAAGTGGTGTCAGAGCCGCCAGGACCCACGCGGTTACTCGGTTGTTTTGGTTCCTAAAGTTTTCGGCATCGATACCAACCTGACGCCTGAAAAAGAGAAACGCCAAGCTAAAAATTGCATTTTTTGTACTTAAACCGTTTCCACATTCGTTAAAATGTCTCTTTTCGACGTCTTGATGGCTCATGTTAGAAATGGACACACCGACAACTATCAGAAGTAAATCGAAATGTAACCGTATATTGTTTTTTTCCTATTTTCACTTACTAAAATATTGAAACAATTTAGTTTACATCATACGAAAACGTGTTTCATATGTATTTGTATATCAGAATTACTATTTTTTAAAATTTTTCATGAAAATATTTCCATCGGTTGGTTAATCATAGATATATTTATCTTAACTGGCATTCTTTGTGTCAGTGCTTAGCACATCGCTTTATCATAACTTTCAAGAAATCTCTAATATCAGTGGAAAAGTACTCATGCGGAAATTGGTAAGTACCTAGTGATCAAAAAGTCAATATAAATTTGAAAACTTAATAAATCACGGAATAATGTACATAGAGAGGTAAAAATTGACACACATGATTGAAATGGCATAGGGTTTTATTAGAACAAAAAAAGAAAGGAAAAAGTTCAAAAATATCCGACAGATGGCGCTTCGTCCTATCAGAAAAGCAATAATTAGCATAACAAATTAAGACAAAGCAAAGATGATGTTCTTTACAGGAAATCATCAATATGTTCACCATTATTCCTCAACAATAGCTGTAGTCTAGGAATAATGTTGTGAACAGCACTGTAAAGCACGTCCGGAGTTATGGTGAGGCATTGGCGTCGGATGTTGTCTTCCAGCATTCCTAGAGATGTCGGTCGATCACGATACACTTGCGACTTCAGGTAACCCCAAAGCCAATAATCGCACGGACTGATGTCTGGGGACCTGGGAGGCCAAGCATGGATGAAAGTGGCGGCTGAGCACACGATCACCACCAAACGACGCGTGCAAGAGATCTTTTTTTGAACTTTTTTTTCTATTAAAACTCCATGTCATTCCAGGCATGTGTATCAATTTTTTCCTCTCTATCTACGTTATTCCGTGATTTATTACGTTTTCAAATTTATATTGACTATTTGATCACACGGTACATTGCCGTGCAATTAATTTAAGAACTATAACCACACCGAACTAATAACACTGACATCCTCATAATCTACACAGTGTAAAATTGAAGAGTGCAGTGACCATTATCACTGTTTCGCTCTACACTCAATGTAGGATCATGACGACAGATCTGCTGGCTATGGCTGTACGAGCGTGCAGGCCTAACAGACGACCGCTGTTTCTACAGGTCGTTTCCGGCAACGTTCGGGAAAAGCTAGTCTTTCTTCCATTTTTTTTTTTTTTTTTATCATTTCTCCGCGAAGGGTCTTTATGTGTGCGGTCAGAGGATTCTACCTGTGAACTTGGGAACCGTGTGGCTGCTGCAACGAGCTTGAATTTCATACACTACGTTTACATGTAACACAGCTTCCGGAAGACGAAAACCGATTTTCGTAAACCGTTTTTCGCCGTCGTGTTTACATGGCACAGCCTGAATCGGATTTCCTAATCCACTTAAGATGGCGGCTGAAAAACAGCTGATTCAGTCCCCGATTTAGTCAGCATAATCGCTATTTTTCTTTACTTAAATACACAGATTCAAGATCACTCTAATATTAATAGTTTTATTTCACATTAGAAAATATCTCTCTGTCCATATGTGCCGAAAATTATTACCAGAAAAAACGCAATCTGACAAGCCAAGAACGCTTCAAAAACTGTTGTGTTTACGTTGTTGTTGTTGTGGTCTTCAGTCCGGAGACTGGTTTGATGCAGCTCTCCACAAAACCCTATCCCGAGCAAGCCTCTTCATTTCCACATAAGAACGGCAACCTACATCTGTCTGAATCTGCTTACTGTATCCATCTCTTGGTCTTCCTCTGCGATTTTTACCCCACACACTTCCTTCCAATGCTAAATTCACAATTCCTTGATGTCTAAGAATGTGACCTACCAATCTATCCCTTCTTTTAGTCAAGGTATACCACAAATTTCTTTTCTCCCCAATTCTGTTCAGTACTTCCTCATTAGTTACGCGATCCACCCACCTAATCTTCAGCATTCTTCTGTAGCACCATATTTCAAAAACCTCAATCCTCTTCCTGTCTGCACTGTTTATCGTCCATGTCTCACTCCCATACAAGGCAACACTCCATACAAATGCCTTCAGAAAGGACTTCCTTAGGTTTAAATCAATATTCGATGTTAACAAATTTCTCTTTTTCAAGAACTCTTTTCTACCCATTGCCATTCTGCATTTTACATCCTCTGTACTGCGACCATCATTTGTTATTTTACTGCCCAAGTAACAAAACTCATCTACCTCCTTTATTGCTTCGTTTCCCGATCTAATTCCTTCAGCATCACCTGATTTTGTTACACTGCACTCCATTACCCTAGTTTTGCTCTTGTTAATGTTCATCTTATATGCACCTTTCAGCACACTGTCCATTACATTCAATTGCTCTTCCAGGTACTTTGCTGTATCTGACAGAATTACTATGTCGTCGGCAAAACGCAATGTTTTTAATTCTTCACCCTGAACTTTAATTCCTTCTCCAAATTTCTCCTTGCTTTCCTTTATAGCTTGCTCAATGTACAAATTGAATAACAATGGAGAAAGAATACAACCCTGTCTGACTCCCTTTCCACCCACTGCATCCCTTTCATGCCCTTCAACTGTTATAACTGCTGTCTGGTTTTTATACAAGTTGTAAATAACCTTACACTCCCTATATTTTACTCCGGCTTGCTTCATAATTTGAAAGAGTTTATTCCAATCAACATTGTCAAAAGCCTTCTCCAAATCTACAAAAGCTAGAAATGTAGGTTTGCCTTTTCTTAATCTATCTTCTAGGATAAGCCGTAAAGTTAGTATTGCCACCCGTGTTCCTACATTTCTCCTGAACCCAAACTGATCTTCCCCGAGGTCGGCTTCTACCAGCTTTTCCATTCTTCTGTATATAATTCGTGTTAATATTTTGCAACCATGACTTATTAAACTGATGGTTCTGTAGTTTTCACACCTGTCTGCACCCGCTTTCTTTGGAATGGGGATTATAACATTTTCTTAAAGTCTGAGGGTACTTCGCCTGTCTCATACATCTTACACACCAGTTGAAACAGTTTTGTCATGGCTGGTTCTCCCAGAGACTTCAGTAGCTCTGAGGGAATATCATCTACTCCAGGGGCCTTGTTTCGACTTAGGTCTTTCAGGGCTCTGTCAAATTCTTCTCTCAGTACAGTATCTCCTATTTCATCTTCATCTACATCCTCTTCCCTTCCTACAATATTTTCTCGAAGTTCATTTCCTTTGTAGAGCCCCTCTATATACTCTTTCCAACTTTCAGCTTTCCCTTCTTTGCTGAGAACTTGTTTTCCATCAGTGTCCTTGATATTCATAGAGCTGTATTTCTTATCTCCAATATTTCTTTAATTTTCCTGTAGGCTGTATCTATTTTTCCCTTATTTATACATTCTTCTATATCCTTGCATTTGCCTTCTAGCCACTCCTGCTTAGCCAGTTTGCACTTCCTGTCAATCTCATTTCTTAGTCGTCTGTACTCCATTTTGCCTGTTTCATTTACTGCGTTTTTATATTTTCTCCTTTCATCGATTAAATTTAGTATCTCCTGTGATATCCAAGGATTTTTGTAGGTCTTGCCTTCCTACCTATTTTGTCCTCTGCTACCTTAACTATCTCATCTCTCAATTTTACCCATTCCTCCTCTACTGTTTTATTTTCCCTTGTTGTTGTCAATTGTTGCCTAAAGCTCCCTCTGAAATTCTTAAGAACCTCAGGTTCCTTCAATTTATCCAGGTCCCATCTCCTTATTTTCCTACCTTTTTGTAGTTTCTTCAGTTTCAGCCTACAGTTCATAACCAACAAGTTACGGTCAGAGTCTATATCTGTCCCTGGGTATGTCTTACACTGTAAAACCTGGTTCCGAAATCTATGTCTTACCATTATAAAATCTATCTGGTATCTCCCGGTGTCTCCTGGTCTCTTCCATGTATACAACCTTCTTTTGTGATTCTTAAACCAGGTGTTTGTTATAACTAAATTATGTTCTGTGCAAAATTCCACCAGGCGGTTTCCTCTTTCATTACTTTTGACCAGACCATATTCACCTACTATCTTCCCTTCCCTTCCTTGTCCTACTACCGAATTCCAGTCTCCCAGCACAATTAAGTTTCCCTCTCCCTTAATTGTCTGAATAATTTCCTTTAGCTCTTCATATATTTCTTCGATTTCCTCATCATCAGCAGAGCTAGTTGGCATATAAACCTGTACTACTGTTGTAGGTGTTGGCTTCGTATCTATCTTGACAATGATAATGCGATCACTGTGCTGGTCATAGTAGTTTACCCGCATTCCTATTTTCTTATTCATTATCAATCCTACTCCTGTGATCCCCCCAATTGATTTTGTATTTATAATCCTGTACTCACCCTACCAGAAATCCTGTTCATCCTGCCACCGAATTTCACTAATCCCCACTATATCTAACTTCAACCTATCCATTTCCCTTTTTAAATTTTCTAATTTTCCTACTCTATTAAGGGATCTAACATTCCACGCTCCGACCCGTAGAATGCCAGTATTGTCTTTCCTGATGATCACATCCTCCTGAGTAGTCCCCGCCCGGAGATCCGAATGGGGGACTATTTTACCTCCGGAATATTTTACCGAGAGGATGCCATCATCATAGGTTCATACAGTAGAGCTGCATGTCCTCGGAAAAAATAACGGCTGTAGTTTCTCCTTGATTTCAGCCGTTCGCAATGACTGTGTGGCAAAGCCACATTAGCTGATGTTACAAGGCCAGCTCAGTCAATAATCCAGACTGTTGCCCCTGTAACTACTGAAAAGGCTGCTGCCCCTCTTCAGGAACCACACGTTTGTCTGGCCTCTCCACAGATACCCCTCCACTGTGGTTGCACCTACGGTACGGCTATCTGTATCGTTGAGGCACACAAGCCACCCCACCTTGGCAGTGTCTGTGGTTCATGGGAGTGGCCGCCTGAGGTACGGTAGCTATAAAGATACATTTTGCTTTACTCTATTCTAGTGCCTAATTTCGATAGGTGTTGTGTATTATAGGCTAACATTAAATTTATTGATGGTACATTTTGGTAAGGGTTGCGTTTCTGTACATCGTTATTGAACTGCTGGATACTTTACTAAAATAAGCCTTATTTTAAAATTTGAGTTTTGGAAATATCTTTAATTCGTGCTTTCGCGTATCGTCCAAACTTTCGTAATATGCAAATATAAAAGCGAAATACGTCAAATGCGGCACGTTATGTTACATTTATCACATGTTATTTCGGGCTTTATGTTGTTTCTTATTTTTTAAAAAGGAAGTTGTATGTTTAGTCGTATGTTTATAATATGAGTACTGTAAATGGACAGATAAACCTAGAATTTGACTGGATATTTCAATACAATTAGCGAGAGTTGTTTTATTGAAATTTGCGTTTATAAAGCAGACAGTTTGTCATCTCGGAATACAGCAGTCATTAGAAAACGAATCTTGATTTCAATAATGTTAAGCTGCATACTCACATCAATCTACTAGTTTTTGGCACTCTTAAAACTATTCATATACCATAAACTGGTGTGAATAGGGACAATTTTGGAGATATTTTTGTATTACTGAACAATAAATAAATTCTCTTGACGAAGATAATATTTTTATACTGAGCAACGTTGATCAGGCTATCCATCACATTTAATGAAAAACCTCTCCTTTTTTAACATACATATATATTTTTATGTTCGTATCCCTATTCCCCCCCAAAGATGGGGAGAAAAGGGACAGGTATTTATTTACAATTGTTTTCCCTATCCATAGGGACATTATCTTTTCAAAAGTATTTGAAGATATCTATATCTATAAATGTGAATGTCTGTTCGGTGTACGTTTATCACATCTGAACCACAAGACATAAAGAGCTAAAAATTTGTACAGTTACTAATGTCTACCCGGGGAAGGCTTTAGGCACGGTTTTATGGCGATTGGATAGTTATTTATCTATATATATTAATGACAATGTCTGTTCAGTGTATGCTTATCACGTCAGAACGACAAGATACAGAGACTTAAATATTTGTATGGTTACTAATTTATACCCGAGGAAGATTTTAGGCGTGGTTTTATAGCGATCTGATAGATATTTAGTAATTTGAAGAATTTAACACGAAATGCGGAACAATAATTACTCTTTGAAAATGGTTTTATTGGTTGCATTGTTGCTTGAGGGTTGATAATTATAAAAGGGTGGAGTATATTGGGATGGAAAGTTATCGGTGTATATAAAATTCTATGTGTGTGTGAGTATTCAACAAACTGCAGAGAAATATGAATTAAAGAAGTCTATGCTGCAGAAAAGCATTACCACAGCTAAGAAATATAGATACAAAAGCATTCAGTTCTGTCAACTTAAGTTTCCAAACACCTATGTTAACAGTTTTTTCAAAAATATTTGCTTAGACGAATAAAAGTTATTATGGTTTAAAAAATCCCCTTCTATTCTGTCATTATTCCTGACTACAGCGCCCAGTTACTTTTTTCTCAGATCCTTATGATGGAAGTTATTCTGGAAAAGCAGACCACAAAAAATCCAAACACTGAGTGTAATGAAATACAAAGTTCAGACGGTCTTTACAGATCCTGAAGAGCAATTATTAGCTAAACACTTTATAAAGGCCTCCAGTTTACATTATGCACTTACGTGAACTGGCGTACATGTATGCTAAAGAACTAAACAAAGAATTACCCAAGAATGAGATTCGTTGAAGAAGATTTTAGGCCATCAGAAGTAATTGAGCAGCCAACAGCCTCTACAGCAAGTTGTGATACACCTTCACCTGGAGAACCTGCCACTGTGTGTGTTGCTTCACCTTCCACTTCAGATGTGACCCTAACTGAAATACCAACTCCTGAAGAGTGCACACCTTTTCCAAAAGCTGCAAGGCAATAAGCAGACTCAAAGCAAAACAAATCTGCAGATTACACTAGCATTACAATCAAAGATGAACTAGATGCATCAACAATGGCTAAAATGAGACCAGCTTAAAAGAGAACATTGCTCCAGACCAAGACGGAATTGAAGACATCTGCAAAAAATAAAACCTGTGATACAGACAATCAGAAACCTTTCCACAAAGTGTGCTGGAATCTGAGAATGAAGGATGCTGTAAAACAGAAGATGTTGAAGCCAAAATCTAACAAAAGTTGACAGTTGATGAGGAAGCGGAGTTTGGTGATTTGGTTTGTTTCACCATAAAGAAGACTTATAAATGTTATGTTGGCTAAGTTAAAAATACAGTTGGAAAAGAAGAAGTGTTTTGTTCCTATTTGTGGATAAAAGGCTCTAGATTGGTGTTCCCTGTTGTCCCAGATGAATCAGTATTAGAGAGGTCAGTCACTATTTGTCTCTTGCCTTCTACAAGAACACCTGGGGCACAAACAAGGGAGGATGTTCCAGTTGATATTTATTAAGGTATAAATTAAACATTTTTGGGAAATTTGGCCTTATTTATACAAAAAAAACCACACTGTGCACTTTAACCCCATGGAATTTCATCAAATGGTCACACTTACCCCACCATATGGTACATGTGGACAGATTGCAGACATTTTTTTTTTATTTGATGGTCAAAATATTCAAGATATAAAGAATTACTTGTATGCTTCTTATAGGGTGGAGACTGCTTAATGCTCAGATAGTAAATTCCAAAAATCAGCACAAATTTGGGTTAAGATAAAATATGAAACATAAAAAGTGTCCACACTAGCCTCACTCTCCCCTATATTTGGATGGAAAGTTATCGGTGTATGTAAAATTCTACGTGTGTGTGTGTGATAATATTTCACTCTACAGCAAAAACTACAGAACGCAAACGAATGGTCTGTGTATAATTGTTGTCCGAAGTCTTCCATTGTACACCATAGCAGTTTCATGCCGATAGCTGTAAGGGGGTGGAAGATATGGTGGTTGAAAGTCGTCAAATTATAAAAAAAATTCGGGCTGAAGGCCAGCGATGTTGTTTGCGACTCTATAGCAAGGAGGTTATATACAACGAAACGTGATCAGTGATCTCTATAGTATAGAGATCACTGAACGTGATGCCACAGACCATATCTTTGGTCTATGCGTGCTACAATGTCTTCAGCTCTTTCTCTGTAAGGATAAGCATACGAATGAGGAAATATAAGAATAAATAAATAAAGCAGTATAAAAGAAATTTATTTTAATACATATCTTTAAAAAATCGATTTGACGTTTCACGCATTACATCAAGTAATCGATCTGTGATATTATTACAATTATTATTGTTGAATATCGTGATTGGATTCTTCTAAACGAGTGCATTTTTACATGTGATTTGATCTACACTCCTGATAAACGGTAAGTGCATAGACTTCTGCAATCTGAGAGGGATATTTTTCAGTTCCGCTTTATCAACGACATTTCCTTAGAAATGAGTGAAATTAATTACATTAATTTGTTATTTAAACTTCGTAGATAACTGTTTATTGCGTTACTTTACACATATTACAATCTTACATCTACTTTTAATAGATCACATTGAAATAACATGCCTCGGAAAAGGAAAACGTCATTATTTCTTACATATTCTCCGATAATGATAATAAAAAAAGCGAGATGGACAGAGAGACAAGGGATAGAAGAGGTACTAACTCATGGCAGGAATAAATAAATACCCAGGCAACGTCAGGTTTTCAACTAGTTTATTATAAAAGTAAGGTAGTACAAGGGAACTGTTGTTTATTTTAAATCTATAATCATAATTTTACAACACATTTTACATATGTAGCTAGCACAGGTAGCATAAAATTTTCAAATTGATTAACACTTAAACCAGACATTATGGACCTCTTCACCTCAACAGCCTGCATTATCAACTCCTCATCAACAGGACGATGACCTTTGATCGCAGGTCTCTTTTATATTGCCTCGAGACTCCAAGTTCACTGACTACCGGCGTGCTGCAATGGATAGCATCACCGATTGCGTTGTTGATGGTCGTCGGTTCAATCCCGTCCACCGGCAAAAATTTATTACTTTCTACATCTACATGGGATACTCTGCAAATCACATTTAAGTGCCTGGCAGAGGGTTCATCGAACCACAATTATACTATTTATCTCCCATTCCATTCTCGAATAGCGCGCGGGAAGAAAGAACACCTGAATCTCTCTGTTCGAGCTCTGATTTCTCGTATTTTATTCTGATGATCATTTTTACCTTTGTAAGTGGGAGTCAACAATATATTTTCGCATTCGGAGGAGAATGTTGGTGATTGGAGTTTCGTAAGTAGCCCACGCCGCAGCGATAAGCGCCGTTATTGTAATGATTCCCATCCCAGATCCTGTATCATTTCCGTAACGCTGTCTCCCCTGTATCGTGACAATACGAAACGAGCTGCCCTTCTCTGGACTCTTTCGATGTCCTCCGTCAAACCCACCTGATAAGGATCCCACACTGGGCTGCAATACTCCAAAAATGGACGGACAAGCGCAGTGTATGCAGTTTCTTTAGTAGTTCTGTTGCATCTTTTAAGGGTTCTGCCAATAAAACGTAGTCTCTGGTTCGCCTTTCCCACGATATTATCTACGTGTTCTTTCCAGTTTAGGTCTGAAGTAATACTAATTCCTAGGTATTTTGTGGAGTTTACGGGCTTCACGTTTGATTGATTTATGTTGTAAACAAAGTTTAACGGATTTCTTTTCGTACTCATGTGGACGACTTCACACTTCTCATTATTTAGAGTCAATTGCCAATTTTACACCATACTGATATCTTATTCAGATCGTTCTGTAGTTGGATTTGATCTTCAAATGATTTTACTAGGCGGTAAATGACGGCGTCATCTGCAAACAACCTAAGAGAGCTACTTAGATTTTCCCCTAAATCGTTTATGTAAATAAGGAATAGCAGAGGACCAGTAACACTACCCTGTGGAACGCCCGATATCACCTCTATTTTAGTCGATGCCTTACCATCGATTACTACGAACTGTGTCCTCTCTGACTAGAAATTCCCTATGCAATCGCAAATTTGGGGTGATATACCATAACCACGCAATTAGATTAAAAGCCGTTTGTGAGGTACGGTGTCAAAAGCTTTCTGGAAATCAAGAAATACGGAATCGATTTGCAAACCTTTGTCGATAGCACGCATCACTTCGTGTGAATAAAGAGCTAGTTGTGTTTCGCATGAACGATATTTTCTAAATCCGTGTTGACCTTGGGTCAATAGATCGTTCTGTTCGAGATAATTCATAATATTTGAATACAGGATATGTTCCAAAACCCTGCTGCAAATTGACGTCAATGAAATAGGCCTGTAGTTTAGTGGGTTACTCCTACTGCCTTTCTTGAATATAGGTGTGACCTGTGCAACTTTCCAATCTTTTGGTACAGATCCTTCTATGAGAGAGCGGTTGTATATGACTGTTAAGTAAGAAGCTATCGCTTCAGCATAATCAGAGAGAAATCGAATCGGTATACAAACCGAACCAGAAGACTTGTTCTTGTTAAGTGATTTCAGTTGCTGCACTACTCCGATGATATCCACTTCTACGTTACTCATTACGGCATCTGTTCGTAATTCGAAATCTGGAATATTGGTTTCGTCTTCTTTGGTGAATGTAGTTATCATTTCTAGAATATTCTATATGTTTCTTATGTTCACTTCTAATTCCTACTCGTTTCTTATGTTAAATATTCTTCTAATTACTGGTACATTCCGTCCGTGTATAAATAGCCCGAGAGGCAGTTAGTGCTGCGTGTATGTTAAGTTCGCAATAAACCTGCTTCCAGTATAAGTGCTGTGTTCAGTTATCAACCCTGCCTTCGAAGTCAAGCACGCTTCCATTTCAAAGCAACATTGTTTGGTGGAGGTGCCGGGTAACCTGTGCAATAGCTGCATCACCGTAGACCGTGTCTCCGATTAGGCAACGTAAAAGCCGTCGCTTACACGGATTAGAACTGGAATACAAGGGATATATCGAGTACATCCTTCCGAAAGTCCGTATTATCAGAAGAACGATGGACACGAACCAAGCGCTAAGCCAGCTACACATCAGACACCCGTCGGTGTTCTCTGGAGACACTGGAGAGGACCCCAACAAATGGCTAAAAGGATTCGACCGAGTCGCCAAGTACAACAGGTGGGATCATACGATGTGCTTGGCCAACGTTTATTTCTACCTGGACGGAACAGCCAAGCAATGGGTCAAAAACAATGAAGAGAAGCTGAATGACTCGGAAACGTTCCAGACGGAACTCAAGAAGACATTTGGAGACCGCCAGCAGCAAATCCGCTCGGCGGAAGAACAACTGAAGAACTGGGCCCAACGACATGGTGACCCAACACAGTCATACATACAGAATGTTTTGGCCCTGTGTAACATAGTCAATCCGAATATGACTGAGGCCGACAAAATCACGCATCCGATGAAGGGTATGGCAGTTCCTAGTGATTGGAAAAAAGCGCAGGTGACTCCCGTTTATAAGAAAGGAAAGAGAACTGACCCACACAATTACAGGCTAATATCGTTTCATGTAGAATTTTAGAGCATATTCTCAGTTCGAATATAGTAAATTTCCTTGAAACGTAAAACTTCTTTTCATGTATCAGCACGGGTTTAGGAAACATCGTTCACGTGAAACTCAGCTTGCCCTTTTCTCACATGACATCTTGCGAGCCATGGATGAAGGGCAACAGGCGGATTGTGTTTTTCTCGACTTCAAAAAGGCTTTCGACGCGGTGCCACACTGCAGACTGCTAACGAAGATACGAGCTTATGGAATAGGTTCACAGATTTGTGACTGGCTGGAAGACTTCCTAAGTAATAGAATGCAGTACGTTGTTCTCGACGGCGAGTGTTCATCAGAGACGAGTGTATCGTCAGGCGTGCCCCAGAGGAGTGTGATAGGACCGCTATTATTTTCTATCTATATAAATGATCTGATGGACAGAGTAAGTTGTAATTTGCGGCTGTTTGCTGATGATGCTGTGGTGTATGGGAGGGTGTCGTCTGTAACTGACTGTAATAGCATACAGGATGACTTAGACAAAATTTCTAGTTGGTGCGAAGAATGGCAGCTAGCTCTCAATGTAGAAAAATGTAAGGTGATGCGCATGAGTAGAAAAAACAATCCTATAATGTTCGAATACAGCATTAGTAGTGAGCTTCTTGATGCTGTCGCGTCGTTCAAATATCTAGGCGTAACATTGCAGAGCGATATGAAATGGAATGAACATGTAAGGACAGTATTGAGTAAGGCGGACAGCCGACTTCGGTTTATTGGGAGAATTTTGGGAAGATGTACTTCACCTGTAAAGGAGACCGCGTATAAAACGCTTGTACGACCACGTCTTGAGTATTGCTCAAGTGTTTGGGACCTGCAGCAGATCAGTTTAAAGGAAACATAGGTGGTTCAGAGGCGAGCAGCTAGATTTGTTACCGGTAGGTTCGACCAATGCGCGAGTGTCACGGAAATGCTCCGGCAACTCAATTGGGGATCGCTGGAAGAAAGACGACGTTCTTTTCGTGAATTTCTGTTAAGTAAATTTAGAGGGCCGGAATTTGAAGCAGAGTGTAGTACGATCTTGCTGCCGCCTACTTACATTTCGCGTAAAGATCACAAAGCCAAGATAAGAGAAATTAGGGCTCGTACGGAGGCATATAGGCATTCTTTTTTTCCTTTTCAATTTGGGAGTGGAATAGGAAAGGAAATGCCTAGTAGTGGTACAGTGTACCCTCCGCCAGCATCTCGGTGAATTGCGGAGTTTGTATGTAGATGTAGATGTAGAAGACACGTACCAAGCCCTTCTGATAAAAGAAGTCGCTATGACGGAAGAGTTCATCAAGTGGTGCCAGCGTATTGAAGAGATGCAACTCTAACGTGTGAGTCGTTGCTCTGATATTAAATTATGCTTCCAACTAATATTAAATGCGCAAGATATCTGACTCGTGATGTACCCTTGCCTTCTGCAAGGAAGGCATGTACAGCAAGAACACGTTGAAATCAGAGAGCTGCCCCAACACTTACCTAATGATGCCAACACCGGTGTGCTGCTGTCACTCGCTGTCACTGTAGCTGGCAACTCCTGGAAGAAAAAGCTTACTTTTATGTCCCAGCCTCGTCGCCGCTTTTCTGTCTCGTTTCCGTCGTAGGTGTCGGTGGCCGAGTAGGAAGACCGACACAGGAATAAAGATAGCACGCTGGTGCAGGTACGGAGGTGAGCAGCCAGTGGGACAGCAGAAACTAGAAACACTAGAGTAAATTAGAACGAGATCTATAATGCACAGAATTTATACAATACTTAACTTTTACATAGCTCAGTACTGCAGAATGCTGATACATAGTTGAGCTAGAGGCCTGCCTAGTGCCTATCCGATAGCCAATTCTTCACTGGTGCCTATCTGATTCCGAAATGTTAACTGGTTCCTATCTCAGTCCCAAGTGAACGATGTCATTCAGTGGTGGCCACGAGCGGGCTAGCAGCAGAGGGCGCTCGTGGCTGCCGTCGTGAGAACGCCGCGCCGTGCGTGCATGGCGGCGCGCGGCGAAAGTAGGTGGCGCGCACTTTGTACTTGTGCGACACCACACTTACAAGCTAGTAACTAGTGGGGCTCAATAAGGGTACATTATAATGCCTCTAGCTACAAGAAAAATAAGTTGTTTTACTAAAAGATTATTGGTTTACTTTACTTTAACAAGCCCACTGTTCTTTTGTCTGTTAACTAGCCGTGTTTGTGAAGTCAACAATTGACTGCTTGCTCACAAAAATCTAATTCCGGCGATATTCACACAACGGCAGAAGTATACAGTTCCCTTAAGCAAAACTCTGATTCTATAAGTTAAGCAAACAGTTCTACCTTTACTGCAATCTTTAGAGGAAACTGCACACAATTAAATAATGATCTGCAGTCATGGATCTAAATCAAAATAAATGTTGGCAACGAAAACGCAACTATTATCTGCTCCAGAAGGGCGCAGAGACACAAGATACATGAACAAATTACCCCACATTAATCCAAGATAAATGATAGGGGGAGAATCTAAATTAGCACAAAAGGATTATAGTTTAACAAATTAATTTAATGTTTAAAACAAGAACAACAAGGGAGAAGACCATTTTTTAATAATGATTATGCAGCTAAGATCGCATTTTTCATTTATTATGTGATCGGTTTCGGCGTACTCGACGCCATCTTCAGACTGTCGTAATTTACATAATTTCACGACATTTTTATATACTAAAAGAGTACATCCAGGTTGAGGCATCGTTAAACATAAAATTAGTAATCAAAGTAAAAAATATATATCCATCTTCAAACGGTTTTGAAGAGAGGTACTTCAAAGTCTAAGTACACTACTGTAAGTATTGTCTAAGTACAGTACTGTAAGTATTGTACTTAGACTTTGAAGTACCTCACTTCAAAACCGTTAGAAGATGGATATATATTTTTTACTTGTGATTACTAATTTTATGTTTAACGATGCCTCAACCTGGATGTACTCTTTTAGTATATAAAAATGTCGTGAAATTATGTAAATTACGACAGGTCTGAAGATGGCGTTGAGTGCGCCGAAACCGATCACATAATAAATGAAAAATGCGATCTTGGCTGCATAATCATTATTAAACAATTATAGATCGCCCCACTTAACTATGAGATCCTTATATATCATTTTTTTAAATTACATTAAAAAACACACCTTACAAAATACTTAAAAAAAAAAAACAAAAAAAAAAAAACAAAAAAAAACAAAAAAACCACACACACACAATTACATGGCCCTAAAATTGCCCACCTGCAAAGTTGAGTACAGGTTAATTACGATCACGTTTCATAGGGGGGAACGGAGGAATTGCAGCACAATCACACACAGATTCATACGCCAAGCCGTGCAGGTACTTACCAAGCAACCGACACCAATACACCAAGACGACAGCCAAGCAATACGGAGAATGCAGATCAAAGGTTCACTCACCCACAATGAAATAGTACTTCGCTTCCATAACGTGTCAAGCTAGTGGCTTAGGCTCATGATAAACTATCAGAAACAAACGCACTTAGTTTAAGACCACAAAGTCCAGTGTACAGACGGAAGTTAAAGTTTCCCTAGAACTTCTAACTATACATTAAATCAAGATTTCATTAAATAATATCTAAAAACGGTCACTCTGGCGTTCGTTTAGCACAGGGAGAAGATAACTACAGAAGGTTAAAGTTGTTATATCAATACATTACTCTACTAAGTCGGAACACAAAATATGCATAAAGTTAACAAAATCAATTTCGAAGAGAATAAGATCACGAAATATATCGTGTAACCATTCTTTCTGATCAGAGGAATGATACCTATTAGATAATCAAGGTTACAGATTGCTACAGCACAATACAGAGTTCGGTCACAAAAATTCAGATAAGTGAAATAATTCTATTTCATGAAAATTAAAAACACGATATACGTCGTGCAACGGTTTTTTCTACACAGAGGAAAAGGATCTATTTAATGGTATAATCACTACCAGGAACACGCTAATCGGCGCACACATGGGCCGACAAGTACACAGATTAAAAGTTAGAATGGACAATTTTCGGGGGAAATTAGTACGAACAGTATAGGCACCGCGTATCCCCAAAAATATTAGTATTCAACTACGATAAGAATGCGAAAGACATTGAACATTTTTAAACAGGCGAAGAAGTGATTTAAAAGTTGTAAAGTGCAAGAACTATGCTAGTGAAACACCATCAGAGCCTCAGAATCAGATTCCAGCAAAAATCGACATAAAATTAGCAATCCTGTAGGAAATTAAGCAAAATCTCACTACTGCACATAGTGCAGCTGCTACTTCCAGAATTAAACTCGCGAAAAGGCATAAGTACGACTGTGGAGCCTGAACTAAGTCGAGGCACGAGGCCACAGCAGAACCAAACCCAGAGGTACGTACCGTACCAGGAACCAAGAGGCGAATGAATAGCTCTCTTGACCACTGCCTAGCTGTTTGAGGAGGGGTAGTGGAGGGGAGCCCAGACAGCGTCACCGTTTGCCAGGCAGGTAACCTGACCAACCCCCAGCCAAGGAGGTTAAGAGCAAGCCACATTAGGAATCTTTGCTAAGACTGGGTTCTGCTCAGCAGTTGGCAAACCTACTTCTCGCCCAGAGACATTAAACGCCCAGAGTTTGAAGGAAACGACGACACAACACAGACGAGGTGCGCCTAGCACTTCCTAAACTCTCTTACATACAAAGTTTCATTCATTCTATGGAAGCCAGGGCCAGTGGGAGCACATCACAGTACACACTAATATACGTTTGGGGGCTCATGTACAACAGACACTTAGAATTTTACATACAGATAAAACTAAATCAATATATTATGCCTGGTATCTCACATATTGCGTGTGGTGTGTCTTGCTACACTCACAAAAAAATGTCTGAAGATCATCAATATTTGTTAATGGGGAGCCAATTAAATGGCATGAAACGTGTTTCAACATAATAATGTTGATTATTATTAATAAATATAATTGATGCTGTTACTGCTCAAGGGTTGACAGGTTCTTTTATATACCCATGACCTCTCAGTAGCTAGCAAACAGAATTCTCCACAAAACGGCAAACAATGTTCCAACTCACTCAAACAGGGAGTTAACTCGCACGAACTAAGAGTGCATATAAGCCGAAAATGACGGGAAAATACAAGGCACTACACCATCTCATATTCAAACACAGGACAACGATGGTCTATCAATATCTACTTCGCGGAAATGAGCTGTAAATATACAATTGTATTTAGACGAAGTGGTGGCTTCACTTTTTCGCCTGCACGTTGTCTCCCTGTATTGTACCCTCCTTCGTATGAACGCCAACGCTTCCATTGAACGATATGCAGCCAACTTCCGGTTTCGATGTGTTGCGTGATACATACCCTGCTCAATCGGATATTCCTGCCACCGCGCCGTAGTGGAGACCTGCCTATATGGTATATGACACGGAGCGTGTGTGGTCGCTAGTCGCTGGCGTGTTTGGATGCAGCTGCTGAATTCGCTCCGTGTAAACAAAAACAGCGAACGAAGTCACGAGCGACTAAAGTTGAAGGGTGGGCTACTCTAGACGCTGCTCGCTGTCGTTTTTGGTCGCTCTCTAGTGTTGGTCGCCCCGTGTCATATACAGGAGCGTGCAAAGTAGCCACCACCAGTCGAACCAAAATGTTGAGGGATGTAATAAATACTGGCGGTGTGTTTCTCGCGACAGTCTTCAAAGAACAATCTACCAAAAGCAAAACGGAAAAGTAGGAAAGAATGAAAGAAAATTGATAAGTTGCATTGCGAGGAGGGATAAATATGATGCTTCTGCAAATCTTGTGAGAATTATCGTGCAAAGGTCCTTCTGTCTGCAGAAATATCAGGATGACATAAGAAAATTTTGATACAATACTGGAAATGGTAGAGGAAAAAATAAGAAAACAGAATACCGTCATGAGGCTGACGATCTCGCCAAGAATAAAATTTAAATAATTCTTATTTTTAATGTCCCATAATACTGGAAAACTTTGATAAATTTTCAGAAATTTGATTACAATTTCACTTCCTATTTTGTTTGGTTGAACACAGAACTTTTAATATCTTTATTTATGTCAATGATCACAAAATTTCTTGTTTTGACGACCGGCTTAATATTTATTATTAGACTACCTTATAAAACAAACATAATGCCTTACAGTCATCAATACATAAAAGTGTTTAAGATATTACACAGCATACCTGTTGTTACACTCCTTAATTTAATATAGCCATAATTGCATCACAGCATAAGTTTATCTTCATTAAGGAATGTAACAACAGGTTGTAAAGTGAAACACATGTGTGGGGTTTAGAAAAAATAAAAAAATAAAAAATAAAAATAAACAAGGGGAATGGAAACTGACAGGGGACGCTAAATATATATGGTGGGGATGTGAATTAAATTTGAATGAGAGACAGGAGCGGCTGACCCTGAATTAATAACTGTGATAATAAATCATGATATTAAAATTATTTGATTGATAGAATATGGCCGATTCAATACTAATTGACAATCTCTCTTCCACTTCCTGCAAGCGGCATAAAATATAAATTAATAATTTCTACCCACCAAAAATCTAATAAGCTAGCTAGGATCGGACAACTATTAATGTTAGAAAAACATCCTTTCCTTTTTAACAATATGTTTATTATTACCTTTGAGCAGAAAAAAGACTCACATTGAAAATCCAATACAAAACACACTCTCATCTTTATTATTGATGTTTATTGTTGACGTATTGTCGTAATGAGTCCTGTACATTACAACATTTATATACTATTTAAGTAATTACATTTCATTCTACCGCTTCCAACCGATACTCATCTTTTCAACATTGCGACGTATGGGGGTTCTGCTCGCTGCAACATTATTCTCCTGGGGCGTCGTGGTACAAATAAATACTCGATATATACAATCTTTCACTTCTTCTTTAATTTGAATCAAACTTCTTCTCCGCCAAAACTATACAAATGCTAAAAATATACAAAGCATCACAATGGTAGTACTTCCATTTCAAAACACAGAGTGACATAGCTTCCAGAGCACTTGACAAACGACTGAAACTCGGACTCCTTCACGCAAGGCGGTGAGGCAAATATATAACATCGGCAATAATTACGTTAAATTATCCATTGTTCATAACAATTGAATGTAGTAATTTACAATTAACGCACACAACAGTAAAACATTTCATGTATACAAAAATAATCACAATATAAACTGAAAACTATACATACAATAATTTTACAAGCCACATATCGTTTTAAGACTTAATCACGCTACTTTTTGTTTGACAACAAACCAAAATGTTAAATGTCAATTAATTAGTTAACGAGTACATCATACACGTTCCTAACATATACTGAACTATCAAATATCGTCGCAAATCTGAAAATAGGTACAAAATCTCACGTCAGTCAATATATACAAATAATTACGATATTCAAATCTCGACGATTATATTAATTACATAATTAGCTGGTCTACACGACTTGTTTATGAGCCTGACATACATAGAATGCTATTTATTTTCACGACTTTATGCTTTACAAAAGTTTTTACAATTCGTCTGTTTAGTTAATGAAATAATGCACAATGACGAAACTATTGTTTATAGAACTGTCTGGAAAGCATCTAAACGAATCTCTTAATTAATGAAATCTATCACTGGTTTTAATCACAGTACCACCGAGACACTGTCCTACACTGATTCCTAGGCTGGCTGTTTCGTTTTTTAACTAACTTCACACGCAACTTTTATCACTATTGAACCACACGATTCCGGATCCGACGCAGACGGTATCGTACAATAACATTGAGATGAGAGGGCCAGCAGTATCGTCACAACATACAATTTTCTATTGCTGTCGGGGATATGACGCAGGGAAGATTTTTGCTAAGGTGAGAGGCAGGGCTGACTTGGCCCTGAGGGGGCGAGTGAAATTCCTCCCTACCTGCGGCCTGAGGCGCCGTAGGAGGCCGGGCGCGCTGGCCTTGGTTGGCACACTGGCAGGGCGGTAGGTCGTAAAACTGCAGCCTTGTGTCCCAAACTGTGAAGGAGAGGCATTGGGTCGTATGAATAAAATGGAGTATCTACTTTATACTCTGGATTCCAGAGAACATACTCGTATTGCATGAATAAAGTGAGTCGGAGAATATACTTCAGCCGAGTATGTTCTCGGCGTGAGTATCGGGGTGGGAGAAGTTGCTCACAACAGAGAACATTCTCCAATTTCATATGAATAAAACTGCAGAAGTTTCTCACAATGGGAGAACATTCTCGGATTTCTGGAGTGAGCTCTATGGCATACTCCGTGCTAACTTCTATTAAGGTTACGTTTTACTGAGGTTTATAATAAAAATGACACCAATTTTGTTACTTAGAAGGCAAAAGCAAGTTCCTTTATATGTAGTCTTTAAGAAATACGAGCGGATCTATAAAGTTAATACAAATAAAAACATTTTGTTGACGAGTATCTTCCTTCGGAAAAATCTTGTGACACTTCTAGCATTTTATACAGTGACGAGAGTGATGTAAGAGGTGTTTTCATTACCGACATAAAAATGAAACACAAATGGATTCAGCTGCGTGTTTACTAATTTGTTTGGCGTGTATATTTACAGTTGTAAACAGTCATATAGCAAAATAATATTGTTTTAAAATAGGGTCTATTAGTAAGACCTTATGCTGTTAGTTCCAAATAAAGTGTATCCCAGGACTTCACAGTTTCTATCACAAAATAAATATTGCTACAATACCAGGTAGGCCTACTGAAGTAGCTACTGTTTGTATCCAAACCGGTTGGCCTATTTATGATGCGTTTTCTGACTTCGTAATCGTAACTTCTGTCATGTTAGAAGTAAGTAAACACGCCAGGAAAATTAATAACTGATTAATTACATACCTAGCAGCGTGTTTCTTGTTCAAAATCGCATGGCCTAACGCTTATGAGCAAACCATTGGGTGTCATATTTAACAAGGCCTATCTCATGTTAGAATACTCCTACAGCATTCCACGTTTTAACAGATGAATATGTGATGCATTCTTATTATATCGTTCGCAAATTGTGCTAACCCTACTTCAATGACAAACGAGTTTCTCGCGTGACGAAAATTTTGTATCACCAGCAAAATACATTTTCGTAAAAAGTGCATATTTAGTCTTAATAATATGCTCCTTCACAACAAACTAATATCTAAACACAGTCCAGTTCTTTCTGAACACGTCGATGCCTACTCCATATTTGTACACTTAATAATTTTCCTGATTGGGCTAGTTTAAAGAAATACACGATTGGACAGCTGATCTGTGGCGGACATGACACGCGGAGAACTTACTCAAGTAGGAGGGGAGGTAGCGAGAATGAACTACCTGCTCAGAGCATATGCTTCGAAGTTTTTATTCATACGAATTTGAGAACTTACTCAGAGAACGTTCTTTTGCTCTGAGAATCTTCTGTGGAGCATGTGCTCTTTTTTATTGATACGACCCATTGTCTGAGCGTTTTTAGAAGAAGATAGCAGGGTCCATGGCTGTGGCCGAGGGTCAGAAAGGGAAGGCGACGGAATGTTTGCTGGAGGCTAGGCGGCTGCTCCCATGGGCGACGGTTAAGATGCGATTCCGAACCCGGCGGCAAGCGGCAGTCGTCGCTGTCACGCGACAGGCGCCACCACTGTCTGCAATGCGAGCCATGCGGAAAGCGGCGACGGCGCCACCAGTCGCCGTATACCTGCTCCGGCGACCGGCTGTCACGTCTGTGTATTGGTTTCCTGCGAGCGGTAACAGGAAGAGGGAGCTGACGCTACTTTTCAGGATGGAGAGGGGTTCGTCCAACTCGTACAGCTACTAGTTGGATGTTTTTCAGACTTGGGAACTCGGCGTGATTTGTATTAAAAGGCAGAAGTATAGGAGTAAATTACAGAAGTTATAAACTGTAGAAGTACACTTTGACTATAACGGAAGGAGGCTCTGAGGATAGTAACTACTCATAGCGACTAACTCGGCCAGAAACTAAGTCATGGCCCTGCGGTAGGGCGGCATAAACCCTGCGTCGACTACGGACCGCTGATAACTCTCCCGATCGGCTGACGCTTTTATGAACGGGCCTCAACCTTGGCCCGATGTATTAGACTGTAAGCAAATGGCTGCTATTCCTCTTTATTCCTTTGTTGATGTTGTGGATGTTTCCTGGCTTCTTGATTTTTCTTGGGCTTGTTGGATCTGCAACAGAAAAGAAAAATTAAGGGATACTAGGTGCTAGCTACAGCTAGCGGTGTGGTCTCCCGCGTGCTCCACTAGGGCGCGGGTCTCTTCTTTCCCACCTACAGACGAGTTCCCACTGGTCATGGGAGAAGATGGGATGGGACTCCCGATCGGCCTCCAAGCCGTCGGTTAAATACTGAGCGGTGACGCCGCTGGAAGCTACCACTCTTAATCCGGGAACTTTCCGGCCTGGCCGTCACGTAACTTCTCCGGACGGAGGCTGGGTGGAGGTTTCCTACTCAGCTGCCACTAATTAAAAGGGCGTTTCCATCTCTGTTTTGGTCACGTAGCAACCGAGTGGGCTGACTTCCCAACCTACGACAGTGCAATAACATGTAACACGGCTACTATCATTATAGTAAAAGTTGCTCCGCGAACTATTCCCGACACGGCGACCATCCGGTCCCGAACCAGTGGTGTCGCTGTCACCGACCCGACCCCATGCCGAAGACCGGTTTTATGACAACACACAAGGGAAATGATTTCTTCAGACTCTGACGAGCCGCGGCGGTGTGGCCGAGCGCATTGAGGCGCTATTCTACGATACGTGAGGCTGTTCCCCGACGGGGGTTCGAATCCCCCTCGGGCATGGCTGTTTGTGCCTTCGTTAGAATAACCCTGCGGCGGGCGCGTGGCGGCATACAGTGCCGCCAATTTTGTTTTCTTTCAATAATTACGTCACCACGCAACAATGGTGCTAGATATGCTTCAATTGTTTAGTCACGCGCCAAACTGCACTACTGCGCCGTCATTACACCCACCATAACAGCTGTGACTCACCTGTGGAGTGGACGACTGCACCGAGACGGCACTGCGTACCGCACGCGCCCGGCAATGTAAGTACATGTAGCCGTACCACTGTCCAATGTTTTGATGATTAGAAGCTTTGTTTTACAACTCCGTGGGTGAATGATGATGATTCAGTTATTAACATTGCCTTGGTATTAGAATTATTTTATTTTCTCTCAGGTCTGCACAAAGGAAAGGACTAACACCAGAATAAATCGAAACCGTTATAGACAAGTCTGATGTAAATTTGGACTACAATGCAAGAAAGGTGGAGTCGATACTGTGGATTACATGTGTACATCCTACTCTACACAAAGGACCACAATAAGATGGCCCTTAGCATTGCTGTTTCGCTGTCTGGATATTGCTGGGATAAATTCCCAGGTCTTGTTTTTGCAAACAATCCAGAGAAAAGATTCAGAAGAAGAACCTACCTAAGAAAGCTGGCCGTGGCTCTGATGGACTGCCGTTTGCAAGAAAGGGCTCACCTCTCTAGTCTATCTCTACCAAGAGGTATTCAAGAATTTAGAACGTATGGGAGGTGCCATCTTTGTGATGGGGGAAAAAAATATCACTTGCAATAGCTGGAAAAGATTCGTTTGCAAGCAATATTGCCACAATGTCATCACATGTAATGATTTCAGAGCTTCTCTGGAGGAAGAAAGTGTGTGATTCTTGATATGCATTTACTGACTGCTTTATTCTTTATTATTATTACAAAGTTTTTAAACATTTTTTCACTTTTTTGTAAAACTTGTTTTAACAATGGTAACCAATAGAATCATATCTGTGGTTATAATTTATTTAGAATTTGTTATTAAAGTAGGGCTTAGGAAATATCCTGGAAACTTATGTCAGATATTCTGTAACAATTTTAATTTTCAAAAATGTTTGTTAAGCTTATGGGACTTAACTACGGGGTCATCAGTCCCTAAACTTACAAACTACTTATGAACTACTTACGAACTAGGACGGCACAAATATCCATGCCCGAGGGGGGATTAGAACCCCCGACCGTAGTGGCCGTGCAGACCGTGACGGAAGCGCCTCAGTCCCCGCGGCCACCGCGGCCGGCTTTTAATTTTCCCATGCATTTTGTATATAGGTATATAGATTATGTTATAAGTTGCTGTTAAGAATGATGTTATAAAAATAATTAATTAATTTCACCAGAATATTTTAAAAAAGACTGATTTCCTATGTATTTAAATGTAGGCGGCACTGAGAGCCGTATGCGCCCGCTGACGCAACAATCTCAAGCGAGCCTGCCGTAGGGTTAAGCTAGCTCACAAGTAGTTTGTAAGTTTAGGGACTGATGACCCGATACTTTAGTCCCATAAACTATACAAACGTTTGAACTCTGACGAAAAGAAGTCCGTAAACACAGTAGAAACATATCCTGTAATATCTGACGCAGAAAATAACGTGTACAGACATGTATTAGTAAAAGATATCTGGAAATCTACAGCACAGTAGTTAAACAGGACTAGTAAGTGCACGAAACTTGTTATTTATCAACGAATGGATTCATATGTGTGTTTTTTGTAACTATATATTTTCACTGTAGTGCTTTTAAAGAAAACGCCTTTTACTACTTGCAGTAGCAAAGACGTTTACTTTAAAAACACTAGAGTGAAAATACATAGTATTCAGCTGCTGCTCCAATGGCCATCACAAGCAACGTTATTTATAACCACTGAAGCACTTGGGGATAGGTCCTCAAGAAACTGTAAATTCAGATTTTGTTCGTTTTAATTTATTGAGACATAATTGCATTGAATGTAAATAAAAGCAGAAGACATCAGTGCCTTGTCTGTTCTACAGATCGGATTGAAACTTGCATTTGTTGTTTGTAACAGGGAAGAAGAGTTGTCAAGTTCCGCAAATAAATTTATAATAGGCCTGGAACTGAGCTTAATCAGTCGGGAATATTTGTTGTAAATTCTGATAAACTTTTTAATTATGACTACGGATGTATGCCTATAAGCCGCGGCGGAGCGGCCAAGCGCATTGAGGCGCTACGCTACGATGTGCGAGGCCGATCCCCATCGGGGATTCGAATCCCCCCTCTGGCGTGGCTGTTTGTGCCATCTTTAGTATAAGCTAATTCATGAGTCATTTGTTAAGTTTAGGGACTGATGACCACCTGGTCAAGTCCCATAAGCTCTATAAACATTTGAACATTTTATGCCTGTAAATTTTTGACGTGGCATATCAATGAAGACTCAGAGGAAGCTACACTCATTCATATCTTGTAACACGTTTTGCTTCATTTTGGTAGCAACTTAGTGCTGTTTCCTCAATACTTAACTATTAAAGTTAAAACTAAACACAAATGGTGATTTATGTTCAAAAGAATTAAGAAATGGTTAACTATCGGTAATTACATAAATGGTGTTCTTAAAAAAGATAATGTACAGTAATAAAGCCCTTTGTGTAAAATATGGTCAGGACAGGTATATTTATTTCATGTTACACGAGAGGTGACAATCGATTAATTTTATGTACCAAGACAGAAAAGAAAACGGAATAAAACTATGGTACAATATTAAAAGTGTGAAAGGAAACGGATGAAAAGAGCCAAAAGTTACCAAAGGCCTTTATGCGACGCAAATATGATGATATTGAATTATTTTCTGGACATATCAGTGCAGTTTCGGAGTTCATTTCCAATATATAAAGGAGAATCGAAAGAAAGATAATAGGCGCATTGTTTCTGATTACAAAATGATGAGTCCACGGTGCAACACAAATCAGCAATCAAGAGATAATAACACACCTTAAACTTCCATATCGCTGGTACAGTATTCCGTACCAGTTGTTGATCAGATAGTAAGGGGGAAAAAAAATAAAAAAATTCTTTTTCTTTATCAACGGCCTGTAACTTCCATCGGCAGCTGTACGTTTACATAAAGGCATTACCAGCTTTCGTGGTTTCTTAGAACGGAACAAAACAACGTGACCGTCTTCCCCGTGCAACAACGGCGGCAGTCGGCAGACACCCCACTTCAGTTCGCCTATCAGCAGCGACCGCCGACCGCTGTCTTCCGCAGCGGATAGAGTTCTTTCCACACTAGCATTTGTAATCGTGATGTAGCAGCGCTGTGGAGGCGACCAAAAAGGAGGCTATCGATCGCTATAGCCTCAACATCGAGACTTTATGAGTATACGGGAAGAGTCGTAACTATAACTTTTAAAGACGAATTCACTGTCCGTAAGAACGTTCCACAATGTATTTCTAATGGCGGCATTCACACTATACGTAACCGGACCGTCACGTCACGACAAACTTTTCGAGAAGAATGTTTAGTCCGAACAGTCGTCTGCTAACATCGGAAGTTAACCTATTTTCGTCACGCGATTTTCATGGTGTAGTCGATAATTATTGGGTTTATAAACAAATGTGTCTTATTAATATTTATTTTATTGTTTACTTTGTTTTAGCGGTAAATTCCAAATGTTTCAATTGAGTGTCCTAAATGCGAGGTCGGATATCTGAAACCGAAAAATGGTTTACGTTTCGTAATATTGTAACCGAAAAGATCGAAGCTAACTGTTTATTTGATTAACATTGTAATTTGATGACGTATTTGTCATTAAATAACATTTTATATGAAAATGAAAGAAAAAAATTCAGTTGTTTACGAAGGTATTAACAATGTCAGTAGTTAAATCGTAATGGATAAAGTAAACAGGCTCTATTTATGCTCTTATAAATATTGTTTGACATGCTCATATGTTTATTTTTTTCGCTTGAAAATAGATGTCGATGTTTTGAAATGTTGTTTCAGTTCCCAGCACTTTACCACACTAAGTTGGCAAAGAACATACATTGTAAAGTTTTCTTTGGCCGTCAATAACATTTAGCGTTGTTGTTCCACGCCATCTGTCTTCCTTATACAGCGAGATTCTATCAGTATTCCTATAATGTTGCCTAAAATACCTTTTTATAAACATCTGCTTCCCGCTTAGGACACATGATCGCACAATGGCACACACGCAAAGAAAATGAATAACCGAATTCGTGCGGTCCACGCTGAGCACACAAACGCGCTCGTAAAAGTCGATACTCGAAAGCCACCGGTGACAGTGACAGGCTCCTTACGTCACAACGACGTCACGATTACAAATGCCAGTGTGAAACGAACGCCACCCTTCCGCAGCGGGTCGACAGCAGGCAGAGGCGGCGCTGTCGTTGTCGGCAGTCGCGGCGGGCCGCTGTCGCCGTGTTCGGACTCGCACCTGTAGAGCCGTTTGGCGAGAATCGCGCCAAAAGTGTGTGTGGAAGGGATGCCGTCTTTGATTGGCTGATGTTCAAAGCGCCAGCGCCGGGGGGGGGGGGGGGGGTCTTGCGCGGAGACGCGGTGACAGAATGGGGACTTCGTGTTTCGTAGCGCTGGAGTACGGACTCGTCTGTTGGCGTCCTGTTGTGAGATTACAGCCCAATAGAAATACTGGTAATTATTAGCATTTGATAATTAAACAGTATGAAGTTCACTGCAAACATTGACCATACCAATGCACTAAATGTTACACAATTTTAATCTTATTAATTATGGTAGCAATGTATGTACGCAGTTGGGTGACAACATTCATAGTTAGGCCAAAGGTAGAATTTCTCCACGTTGAGATTTGCTGTGTGCTTGTAGCTGACGGGAGGCCAGCGAGCAGGCCGACGTTGGTGGCTTGTCCCAACTTAGGATTTTACAGTTCGTTTCCGGAGAGAGAGGGACAATGGCGAGTGCCAGGCACAGTGCAGTGCACAAATATTGTAATACTACTGGCATTTGAAGTAATACGATGCAGTTAGGAACCTTTAAGGCCCTCATTACAAAATAGCCTATTGATAAATAAACAAGACATTAGCTGATATAGTCACATCTAACGTAATATGTTTAATTGACAATGAAAAGTAATAAATTACCAACGAAGACATGACAGTTACACAACTAGCATGGCAATGTTTGTTTATAAAAATAATATATTAACAATTTTTCATTTTATTTTCAAGCAATCTTTTGTATTTTACCTTGAAATATTCAGTTAAATCAGTTATCTGTGATATAAGAAATTGCACGATTATGATAAACAGTACAAAGGATGTTTATACTAATATAAAAACGTAAGAAAATATTTGTTTAATGTGTAGTGTAATTATTTTGATTTTAAGTAAAGTTTTAGAAATGTATTGGCTGAGCGCTGTACGTTGGCAAATCGGTTAGAACAGTTCACATGGGGAAGTTGATGACGTAGGGGAAAAAACCCCGGCAGTTGAGCTATTGGCGAGCGCGTGCACGCCTGGGCAGGAAGTGGGGACCAGAGAGCACGTGGTGTGGCTGGCCGGGCGGCGTTGCACTGCATCGGTCGGCATGTGGATCTCGAGGTGGTGACTTGAGTTTTGTGTGTGGCAATCGCCACGTGTGGTTGCTCGTCGTAGACTGCACCAAGTTTAATCGAGTGCTACTGTGTGTTTGTGAATATTTAGCCGGTGCAACAAGGTGTGCATCGCATTGAATTAAAGTGACTGTGATTTGTTAATGTAACACATGTCGTCACATAGGCATGAACATAAACGGTGTTTGAGACAGCCACGTGGTGTGAAATCAATTCGCGACAAATATTCATTTTGTCTGGGGGCTCACGAGCTATAACTTTATTTGGTACATTTACCGACGTACAGACGCGACAGCCACAGGGTTCAAGTATTGTGAAATAAACAACATAAAGTGAACTTTCACGTGTTTTCAAAAATAGTAGTTAGTACACCCTTTTCTCTCATGAACTTGAACTTATTATGAATTTGTTTTGTTAATCATATGCAGGGAAGGAAAGCTGCGAACGTGTGATATCATCCCCTAGAAAACGAGTCAAACAGTCGCAATAACAGTTCCAGTGTTTTTGCATGTTTAGGAATTTGGTTCGCAGCTGGTGGTTGTGAGTTTTAAAAAATTAAACTTTCTCTATTTTAAACTCTCACCCCGACCTTCACCCTCGCACTGTCCTCCCAGTGTGTGGACTAGAAGATTTTGCTTAGGGGAGACCGGGGCACGTTTTCTACCATTTTACATTTTTATTTTTGTACTTTTTATTTTTATCGGTTTTGAGGTAAACAGTGGAACATTATATTTCCTATACCTTTATCTACCGTCTTGTACAGATATTTTTGCAAATAGTAAATATCCTTCTTGGCAACAAATGATTTTGTCTGACCATGTTGCATTGGAAAATTTGCCTCGTAAGCGGGGCAAGTTTTCCAGCTAACGTAAAATGTACAGGGGCAAATTTGCAACTATACTTGAAATGGCAAAACAGAGATAATTATCTTGAATTCACTGAATATGTATTTTTATTATCCATTTACAATACATTACAAAAGAAGGATAATAAAAGTAACCCATTAAATAAAAATAAATGTTACTGAAATGTTTTACAAAATATGTGACTCAAATATTTCACAACTACAGACATTTTTTAACAAAACTCATACTCATTGTCTGAATGACAATGTAAGCAAACAAAAAAATGCAACATTTCCTTTCGTACAGTCCCCATGCGCCCATTTCTTACAGTTCCTCTACAGTACCCACTTTTCATTTGCTTTAGACTTGCCGTTACGACTCAAAGCAATAAGGAAAATGTGCCCCATATGCTCTGGGAAAACGTGCCCCGTCACCATATTCGGAACTATAATACTACATTCATGAGTAACCGTGTAAGCTATTTACAAAACAAATGCACAGTTACGCGAAGAAAGAAACCCACTTTTAGTGCGTGCAATGTCAACATAATGGGTTTAATGCTAGTATGTTTATTTGAAGTTTCAATACAAATGTGAAAGTTTACTCACCTTTGCGAAAATGACGAAAACGGCCCTGCCGAGGTTGTAACTGCTGGTTCAGCACTGACAATTTCCTAAATGAACCGTGCTCAGTTGCTACTTCCTACATTATCAACGATGGTACCATCTAGCAATTTGTTTCGAAACTAAAGGGAGTTCGAAAACCTGCCACAATGGAAAATGTGCCCCGGTCTCCCCTCCCTACTTTTTTTTTTTTTTTTTTTTTTTTAAGCTTATGGGACTTAACTACGGGGTCATCAGTCCCTAAACTTGCAAACTACTTATCAACTACGTTATACTAAAGACGGCACAAATATTCATGCCCGAGGGGGGATTCGAACCCCCGACCGTAGTGGCCGTGCAGACCGTGACTGGAGCGCCGCAGTCTCCTCGGCCACCGCGGCCGGCCCCTCCCTACTGAGCCAATACTTGGAAGAGTAAACTTGTATAAGTTTCAGGGTACACTCTGAGATTTATACTTCAGCTGATTGTTCTTGTTTACGGTTTGAATAAGGTCAGCCAGCCAATACTAGTGCACCGAAGCACTAGTTGCGATATACTCAACTTCTGGAGTCATTTAGACCTTCAGTACTCGTGCGTACTTGTCTACGCTCACTGAAGTGGTCCTGACTTGGCAGAATTGTTTGTGTCGTGTCGCACAAGTCCAAAGTGCGCGCCACCTACTTCCGCCGCGCGCCGCCATGCACGCACGGCGCGGCGTTCTAACCACGTCAGCCACGAGCGCCCTCTGCTGCAACTCCGCTCGTGGCCACCACTGCACGACATCGTCCACTTGGGACTGAGATAGCAACCAGTTAGGACCTTCGTAATCAGATAGGCACCAGTGAAGACTTGGCTATCGGATAGGCACTAGGCAGGCCTCTAGCTCAACTATGCATCAGCATTCTGCAGTACTGACCTATGTAAAAGTTAAGTATTACTAAGTCTCTAAGAAATATATATCTCGTTCTAATTTACCCCTAGTGTTTCCAGTTTCTGCTGTCCCACTGGCTGGTCACCTCCTACCTGCACAAGCGTGCATCCTTTATTCCTGAGTCGGTCTTTCTACTCGGCCACCGACACCTACAACGGAAACGAGACACAAAAGCGGCGACGAGGCTGGGACACAAAAGAATAAAGTCGCCAGGCATGGAATAAGTTTTAAAGTTTATGTAGTTTAATTTATGTTGCGCTACGCATAGTTGTAAGATAATTATACATTTTTTTCAGTATTCAAATGTTTCACGTTAGTGGTTTCTGTCCCACTATACACGAATGTCTGTAGTGACCTCTGCGTCACAACAGCATTGATAACTGCGTTCTTAAATACGGCGTTGAAAACTTTAAATCGGGAATATTTTGGTGTTTGTGTGATTTTTGAATTAGGGCTACTTTCACTTTTTTTTTTAAATTTACGTTGCATTAGAATCTGTTCTATTCACTGGATACGTTAATAAGAAGTGTGATGAGTGGAGCTTATGGCATGAGATAGGATTAGATGAGGCATTTACAATTAATTTAATTAGGTTAATTAATGTTGACGAGAAACACAGCTAGGATATTATGTAATCAGGTTTGTGTTCTTTCTGAGAATAAAATGGAGAGTTCTCAGAATATGAATGCAGAGTCAAATGCGAATGAAATGCCCGACATCGCTCATCTACAAAACTTAAACGTAGATATGGAGGAAAGTGTAAGAGAGTACGATACGTTACGAGAGTTCAAATGTTCAAATGTTTGTTAAGCTTAAGGGACTTAACAACGGGGTCATCAGTCCCTAAACTTACAAACTACTTATTTAATATTGTTGAAACGAGATAGAATGGCTGGCCAGTACTTACCATTGTGCTGTACCGCCGATAGTAACACAAATGAAGAAACAGAAGGTCATCAACGTACCTTGTAATTCTATTGTTAATTTTCTCTGGCAAAACCGTGTTCAGCCCCATAATGAAAGCTGCGGACGACACGTTTAGTCCAAACGGCAATCTCCTGAACTGGTGACATGTGCCGAACGCGAGAAAGGCCGTCTATTTGCGGCATTCGGGGTGTAACACGATTTGCCAGAAACTAGATCGTAAGTAGTGTGTGGTAAATATCCTGGCCCCATGGAAATTTCGTAATAGTGTACAGGATGACCAGCCAGTCTAAAACAGTTTAGGGAAATAATTCAAAATTTTATTTCAAAACTTCGCCTAAGTTTCACAAGTGTTCTTCCACCGCGACATACGCCCTGACAACGTGACCAAGCCTGTCCACCTTGCAGGACAGAGCCGGCCAGAACCAGTAATGAATGCTGATTCTGAAATCACGCCACCCTTCTGGTGTCCGTGCTGAAACTACTGACGTTTCCACGCTACCGTGGAGCCAATAGCAGACACCCACGATTGATCACGTGTGCCACTGCTGGAGGACTGAGAAGTGTTAGCATCAGTTCCTCGGCTCTCTTCAGTTTCAGTTCTCGTACAGAACAGACGCACTCCACAGGCTCAGCGTCTGCGCGGGGCGAACGGCCGCATGCCGAGCGCTCCCGCCTAGCGGCTGTTCGGCATCAGCCACCAACTGTGTGAACCATAACCATTACCGTAACCTTTCCCATTTTCTAATCCGTTTAGACTGGCATTCATTCATTGCATCCGACCCCAGGGCGAGTCCCGCCATGTATCCCGTATTTCAGAATATACCAAATATTAACTTGCATCCTATCTTTTATTTGCCATGCAGCCACCCTTTCCTAGGGCGCCCACAAACCTTCACCGCTCCGCCTTCCATCCTGACAACGCTTCCAACCCATTTTATTTATGCAGCACTGGGATGGGTTGTATAATTTTCCTATTATCCGTGGGGTAAAGATTAAGTGCTGTACAATAGTTCCTCAAGTCGTTCTGGACGGTCCGTCTCCGGTTCGATTATAGTATTTATTTGCCTAGAATCGAGAACCAGGCGAACAGTTTTGTCGTGTTTTTCAACCACTACAAAAGGTGAATTATAAGTAGAGGATGCCTTTTCTATTACGCCTTCCTCTTCCATTCTTTTTATTTCTGACTTGACTGCTTCTTTATGAGCAAACGGAATGCCGTACGGACGCACGGCAAATTTCGTGTGTGGTTTTACACACATACACAAAATTGCGTATGGCACCAGTCTTGGGGTAAAATACCTCGGCATTCTCCGTCAGAATGTTTGTCAGTTCTGACCTACGGTCCGAGGAAATGTCACTCAGTCCATTCACTAAATCCATGATTGCACGAGCTACTTCGTCATGAACCTCATTATCTCTCACACTAAACCTTCGATTCGTCGGCGGGGATAATGTTTCCTCGGTCTTCTGGTGGTCAGACCTACATAACCGCAGACCTACCGCCGACATTTCTCCTTTCAATACCTGATCTTTGAACCTAATTGTGGCTTTGCCATCTTTGTTCAGAATGATCTGCCCACGACCTACGTCTAATATTGCCTTGTGCTCAGCCAGGAAATCCATTCCCAGGAGCAAATCGCAAGCTAACATTGGCACCATAATAAGATTATATTCCCCCTGTTGCCCTTGACAATTCAGCGTCTGTGCCTTAGCATCAACTTGCTTACCAAGTTATGCTCCCTTTACCCTCATCTTTATTAATTTTAAAGTCGGCCACGGTTGCTTTTCTTGGCATCTAGAAAACGCAGCATCAGATATGGCCGAAATCTGACTGCCACTACATCTACATCTACATACATATTCCGCAATTCACCGTAAGGTGCGTGGCGGAGGGTACACTGTACAACTAATAGGCATTTTCTTTCCTATTCCACTCCCAAATGGAACGAGGAAAAAAAGAATGCCTATATGCCTCCATACGAGCCCTAATTTCTCTTATCTTGTCTTTGTAATCTTTACGCGAAATGTAAGTACGCGGCAGCAAGATCGTACTACACTCAGCTTCAAATTCCGGCCCTCTTAATTTACTTAACAGAAATTCACGAAAAGAACGTCGTCTTTCTTCCAGCGATACCCAGTTGAGTTGCCGGAGCATTTCCGTGACACTCGCGCATTGGTCGAACCTACCGGTAACAAATCTAGCTGCTCGCCTCTGAACCGTCTCTATGGCTTCCTTCAAACCGATCTGCTGCGGGTCCCAAATACTTGAGCAATACTGAAGACGTGGTCGTACAAGCGTTTTATATGCGGTCTCCTTTACAGGTGAAGTACATCTTCCCAAAATTCTCCCAATAAACCGAAGTCGGCTGTCCGCCTTACTCACAACTGTCCTTACATGCTCGTTCCATTTCATATCGCTCTGCAATGTTACGCCTAGATATTTGAACGACGCGACAGCATCAAGAAGCTCACTATCCAAGGTTCCTGTTAGTCCTACGTTTTCAATTGTCACCTGAATTATCGGATGAACTTCTGTTGTCTCTGTAGTGTCCTTTCCTGATTTAATATGCTACGAATATCTTCATATTCTAGCATGTACAACGCGCGTCCTCCGATGTTTTCTGTGGGGTTTCTTCGCGCGTGACCCACAGAACTCATCCGTCAATTATAACCGTTTCGTCCAACGTTATCCCCGTTCGCGGGATTTGATGGACGAAGCTCCACAATGTGTACTTGTCCCTGTCTACGTGGGCTGTTTGATCGGCCGTCAAACCATCTGTTTTGTTGATACCGTCCTGTCTTTGTGGGCTGTTGGATCGGCGATCGCGCCATCCATTCGCACTACGCGGTCTTTGCCTGTCCTCCCACTGTTCATTACGTGGTTGACTCCAGCTTCTGTTTCCTTGGTTACGAAACCCAAGATTACCTCGATTCCGTTCCCTGCAACGGTTTGGTTGCTGCGCGAAATTTCTACTTTGAGCCTACTCAAAGTTATTCATCTGTTGGTGTTGGGCATCATCACGCCATCCACCATTGTTACTCCTTTCGGAATGATATGGTGGCTGCCACCTTTTCAAATTTCCCTGTCTCTCCGTGATGTATTCTACTTCACGCAGAGCCGAGGTAAATTCTTCTATCAAATGTTCAAATGCTTGTTAAGCTCATGGGACTTAACTACGGGGTCATCAGTCCTTAAACTTACAAACTACTTATCTACTACCTTATACTAAGGACGGCACAAATATCCATGCCCGAGGGGGGATTCGAACCCCCGACCGTAGTGGCCGTGCTGACCGTGACTGGAGCGCCTCAGTCCCCTCGGCCACCACGGCCGGCAATTCTTCTATCGTGCCATTGCACTTCCCAATAAGGGATCTTTGCAGTTCTAATGGTAACTTTGGGAAACAATGCCTCATAATTTCTTTCTCAGTGTACTGGCTGTCTAAAAATCTATTTTTCTTAACAAAATGTTCAAATGTTGAAATGTTTCTTAACCTTATGGGACTTAACTACGGGGTCATCAGTCCCTAAACTTACAAACTACTTATGAACTACCTACGAACTAGGACGGCACAAATATCCATGCCCGAGGGGGGATTCGAACCCCCGACCGTAGTGGCCGTGCTGACCGTGACTGGAGCGCCTCAGTCCCCTCGGCCACCACGGCCGGCAATTCTTCTATCGTGCCATTGCACTTCCCAATAAGGGATCTTTGCAGTTCTAATGGTAACTTTGGGAAACAATGCCTCATAATTTCTTTCTCAGTGTACTGGCTGTCTAAAAATCTATTTTTCTTAACAAAATGTTCAAATGTTGAAATGTTTGTTAAGCTTATGGGACTTAACTACGGGGTCATCAGTCCCTAAACTTACAAACTACTTATGAACTACCTACGAACTAGGACGGCACAAATATCCATGCCCGAGGGGGGATTCGAACCCCCGACCGTAGTGGCCGTGCTGACCGTGACTGGAGCGCCTCAGTCCCCTCGGCCACCGCGGCCGGCATTTTTCTTAACCACGGAGTCAAGAAATTTTACGGGGCTCTTGAAACCTGACACTTCAAGGTCCTTTCCCGTGATAAATTCCTCTTTTATGCTCTCCTGCGCTTGCGCGGACCAGTATGTGGACAGAAAGGTTTTGCGAAATTGTTCGTACGATACACAGGTTTCCGCGACTGACCTCATGTGTTCGGCCACATTTCCCTGCATGTGTCCGCAAACAAGTTCCAAGCGGAAACGTAAAGGCCAAGATGCGGGGAGTACACTGGCAAATTGCGCTATGAAACATTTTGGGTGCAGCGCGTTATTTGCGTCTTTATACACCTGGAAATTTTGTACCGAAAGAAAATGCTTCCAGTCGGCCTTGTATGGGAGTGAAACATGGACGATAAACAGTGCGGACAGGAAGAGGATTGAGGCTTTTGAAATATGGTGCTACAGAAGAATGCTGAAGATTAGGTGGGTGGATCGCGTAACTAATGACGAGGTACTGAACAGAATTGGGGAGAAAAGAAATTTCTGGCATACCTTGACTAAAAGAAGGGATAGATTGGTAGGGCACATTCTTAGACATCAAGGAATTGTGAATTTAACGTTGGAGGGAAATGTGTGGGGTAAAAACCGCAGAGGAAGTCCAAGAGATTGATACAGTAAGCAGATTCATACAGATGTAGGTTGCCGTTCTTATGTGGAGATGAAGAGGCTTGCTCAGGATAGGGTATTGTGGAGAGCTGCATCAAACCAGTCTCCGGACTGAAGACCACAACAACAACAACACGTCGCGATCACTCGTTCCGAAACGTGTGCGTGTTCAATATAATATTCAGACGCGACACACGTTACCGCAGTCTGCGAACAGTAACCTTGACAGCGGTGACATGCAGAGTGTAGCATTAGAACGGGAAAGATCAAATGTACGAGAGATCGGGCAAGTACTCAGTTTGCGGAAGCTGTAGCAGAAAATAACTGCTACCGTCTCCGTAGGACTGAAACGTGTTTACGGGAATCAGAGGTGACGAATAGCAATACACAGAGTGATTCTGCGTATGACAGGCAAAGAGGGACAAATATATACATGTGACGTCTGTTGCGAGAGAACAGACGTCACTTCTGATCCTGCAGTTGTTATTATTTAATATTCATAGAATATATGACATCAACTGCGATGGGGCAAAGCTGAAAATGTGTACCCAGCAATGATCCTATCGTTAGTGGGGAGGGGTGGGCAAAGTTTGAAGCCCTTACTCTTACGGGAATTAGTTAAACTACGAGTTTGAGTACTGTGGGCAGGGCGAAGCTGGGAATTTGTATCTGACGGGAGGCGTGCTTAGGTAGTCCTTGCAGGTGCGGCGATCACTGTGTCGCCAGTGGTGTAGGGGTCAGCGCAACTGCCTAGAAAGCAGGAGACCCGGGTTCGAATCCCGGCTGGGAACACATTTTCAGCTTTGCCCTATCGCAATTGATGTCATATATTCTATGAACATTAAAGAGGGACAAACATTGGGTCAACGTTGGCCAGAGAAAACTGCGCCGACTGGAAGCATTTTCTTTCGGTACAAAATTTCCAGGTGTATAAAGACGCAAATAACGCGCTGCACCCAAAATGTTTCATAGCGCAATTTGCCAGTGTACTCCCCGCATCTTGGCCTTTACGTTTCCGCTTGGAACTTGTTTGCGGACACATGCAGGGAAATGTGGCCGAACACATGAGGTCAGTCGCGGAAACCTGTGTATCGTACGAACAATTTCGCAAAACCTTTCTGTCCACATACTGGTCCGCGCAAGCGCAGGAGAGCATAAAAGAGGAATTTATCACGGGAAAGGACCTTGAAGTGTCAGGTTTCAAGAGCCCCGTAAAATTTCTTGACTCCGTGGTTAAGAAAAATGCCGGCCGCGGTGGCCGAGGGGACTGAGGCGCTCCAGTCACGGTCAGCACGGCCACTACGGTCGGGGGTTCGAATCCCCCCTCGGGCATGGATATTTGTGCCGTCCTAGTTCGTAGGTAGTTCATAAGTAGTTTGTAAGTTTAGGGACTGATGACCCCGTAGTTAAGTCCCATAAGCTTAACAAACATTTCAACATTTGAACATTTTGTTAAGAAAAATAGATTTTTAGACAGCCAGTACACTGAGAAAGAAATTATGAGGCATTGTTTCCCAAAGTTACCATTAGAACTGCAAAGATCCCTTATTGGGAAGTGCAATGGCACGATAGAAGAATTGCCGGCCGTGGTGGCCGAGGGGACTGAGGCGCTCCAGTCACGGTCAGCACGGCCACTACGGTCGGGGGTTCGAATCCCCCCTCGGGCATGGATATTTGTGCCGTCCTTAGTATAAGGTAGTAGATAAGTAGTTTGTAAGTTTAAGGACTGATGACCCCGTAGTTAAGTCCCATGAGCTTAACAAGCATTTGAACATTTGATAGAAGAATTTACCTCGGCTCTGCGTGAAGTAGAATACATCACGGAGAGACAGGGAAATTTGAAAAGGTGGCAGCCACCATATCATTCCGAAAGGAGTAACAATGGTGGATGGCGTGATGATGCCCAAAACCAACAGATGAATAACTTTGAGTAGGCTCAAAGTAGAAGTTTCGCGCAGCAACCAAACCGTCGCAGGGAACGGAATCGAGGTAATCTTGGGTTTCGTAACCAAGGCAACAGAAGTTGGGGTCAACCACGTAATGAACAGTGGGAGGACAGGCAAAGACCGCGTAGTGCGAATGGATGGCGCGATCGCCGATCCAACAGCCCACAAAGACAGGACGGTATCAACAAAACAGATGGTTTGACGGCCGATCAAACAGCCCACGTAGACAGGGACAAGTACACATTGTGGAGCTTCGTCCATCAAATCCCGCGAACGGGGATAACGTTGGACGAAACGGTTATAATTGACGGATGAGTTCTGTGGGTCACGCGCGAAGAAACCCCACAGAAAACATCGGAGGACGCGCGTTGTACATGCTAGAATATGAAGATATTCGTAGCATATTAAATCAGGAAAGGACACTACAGAGACAACAGAAGTTCATCCGATAATTCAGGTGACAATTGAAAACGTAGGACTAACAGGAACCTTGGATAGTGAGCTTCTTGATGCTGTCGCGTCGTTCAAATATCTAGGCGTAACATTGCAGAGCGATATGAAATGGAACGAGCATGTAAGGACAGTTGTGAGTAAGGCGGACAGCCGACTTCGGTTTATTGGGAGAATTTTGGGAAGATGTACTTCACCTGTAAAGGAGACCGCATATAAAACGCTTGTACGACCACGTCTTCAGTATTGCTCAAGTATTTGGGACCCGCAGCAGATCGGTTTGAAGGAAGACATAGAGGCGGTTCAGAGGCGAGCAGCTAGATTTGTTACCGGTAGGTTCGACCAATGCGCGAGTGTCACGGAAATGCTCTGGCAACTCAATTGGGGATCGCTGGAGGAAAGAGGACGTTCTTTTCGTGAATTTCTGTTGAGGAAATTTAGAGGGCCGGAATTTGAAGCTGAGTGTAGTACGATCTTGCTGCCGCCTACTTCTATTTCGCATAGTGATCACAAAGACAAGATAATAGAGCTCGTACGGAGGCATATAGGCATTCTTTTTTTCCTCGTTCTATTTGGGAGTGGAATAGGAAAGAAAATGCCTATTAGTTGTACAGTGTACCCTCCGCCACGCACCTTACGGTGAATTGCGGAATATGTATGTAGATATAGATGTAGTGGCAGTCAGATTTCGGCCATATCTGATGCTGCGTTTTCTAGATGCCAAGAAAAGCAACCGTGGCCGACTTTAAAATTAATAAAGATGAGGGTAAAGGGAGCATAACTTGGTAAGCAAGTTGATGCTAAGGCACAGACGCTGAATTGTCAAGGGCAACAGGGGGAATATAATCTTATTATGGTGCCAATGTTAGCTTGCGATTTGCTCCTGGGAATGGATTTCCTGGCTGAGCACAAGGCAATATTAGACGTAGGTCGTGGGCAGATCATTCTGAACAAAGATGGCAAAGCCACAATTAGGTTCAAAGATCAGGTATTGAAAGGAGAAATGTCGGCGGTAGGTCTGCGGTTATGTAGGTCTGACCACCAGAAGACCGAGGAAACATCATCCCCACCGACGAATCGAAGGTTTAGTGTGAGAGATAATGAGGTTCATGACGAAGTAGCTCGTGCAATCATGGATTTAGTGAATGGACTGAGTGACATTTCCTCGGACCGTAGGTCAGAATTGACAAACATTCTGACGGAGAATGCCGAGGTATTTTACCCCAAGACTGGTGCCATACGCAATTTTGTGTATGTGTGTAAAACCACACACGAAATTTGCCGTGCGTCCGTACGGCATTCCGTTAGCTCATAAAGAAGCAGTCAAGTCAGAAATAAAAAGAATGGAAGAGGAAGGCGTAATAGAAAAGGCATCCTCTACTTATAATTCACCTTTTGTAGTGGTTGAAAAACACGACAAAACTGTTCGCCTGGTTCTCGATTCTAGGCAAATAAATACTATAATCGAACCGGAGACGGACCGTCCAGAACGACTTGAGGAACTATTGTACAGCACTTAATCTTTACCCCACGGATAATAGGAAAATTATACAACCCATCCCAGTGCTGCATAAATAAAATGGGTTGGAAGCGTTGTCAGGATGGAAGGCGGAGCGGTGAAGGTTTGTGGGCGCCCTAGGAAAGGGTGGCTGCATGGCAAATAAAAGATAGGATGCAAGTTAATATTTGGTATATTCTGAAATACGGGATACATGGCGGGACTCGCCCTGGGGTCGGATGCAATGAATGAATGCCAGTCTAAACGGATTAGAAAATGGGAAAGGTTACGGTAATGGTTATGGTTCACACAGTTGGTGGCTGATGCCGAACAGCCGCTAGGCGGGAGCGCTCGGCATGCGGCCGTTCGCCCCGCGCAGACGCTGAGCCTGTGGAGTGCGTCTGTTCTGTACGAGAACTGAAACTGAAGAGAGCCGAGGAACTGATGCTAACACTTCTCAGTCCTCCAGCAGTGGCACACGTGATCAATCGTGGGTGTCTGCTATTGGCTCCACGGTAGCGTGGAAACGTCAGTAGTTTCAGCACGGACACCAGAAGGGTGGCGTGATTTCAGAATCAGCATTCATTACTGGTTCTGGCCGGCTCTGTCCTGCAAGGTGGACAGGCTTGGTCACGTTGTCAGGGCGTATGTCGCGGTGGAAGAACACTTGTGAAACTTAGGCGAAGTTTTGAAATAAAATTTTGAATTATTTCCCTAAACTGTTTTAGACTGGCTGGTCATCCTGTACACTATTACGAAATTTCCATGGGGCCAGGATATTTACCACACTCTACTTACGATCTAGTTTCTGGCAAATCGTGTTACACCCCGAATGCCGCAAATAGACGGCCTTTCTCGCGTTCGGCACATGTCACCAGTTCAGGAGATTGCCGTTTGGACTAAACGTGTCGTCCGCAGCTTTCATTATGGGGCTGAACACGGTTTTGCCAGAGAAAATTAACAATAGAATTACAAGGTACGTTGATGAGCTTCTGTTTCTTCATTTGTGTTACTATCGGCGGTACAGCACAATGGTAAGTACTGGCCAGCCATTCTATCTCGTTTCAACAATATTAAATAAGTAGTTAGTAAGTTTAGGGACTGATGACCCCGTAGTTAAGTCCCTTAAGCTACACAAACATTTGATTTCTCCATGAGGTGCTGTCAGCTTTCCGTAAATGCGGAGTGACGGTGAATAAATAAATAAAAAAAAATAAAAATAAAAATAAAAAAAAAAATCCTGTATTGGGACATCAGAAATATAGTATCTTGGGCACGTAATTTCGACTGAAGGGAATACACCAGACCCTGAGAAAATAGAGGCCATTGTAAAGTTTCCCGTTCCAAAGACGAATAAACAGCTGAGAGGGTATCTTGGGATTATTAATTTTTACAAAAGATACATGATCATCTATCTATCTATCTATCAATATAAATGATCTGATGGACAGAGTAAGTTGTAATTTGCGGCTGTTTGCTGATGATGCTTTGGTGTATGGGAGGGTGTCGTCTGTAACTGACTGTAATAGCATGCAGGTTGACTTAGACAAAATGTCTAGTTGGTGCGAAGAATGGCAGCTAGCTCTCAATGTAGAAAAATGTAAGGTGATGCGCATGAGTAGAAAAAACAATCCTATCATGTTCGAATACAGCATTAGTAGTGAGCTTCTTGATGCTGTCGCGTCATTCAAATATCTAGGCGTAACATTGCAGAGCGATATGAAATGGAATGAACATGTAAGGGCAGTATTGAGTAAGGCGGACAGCCGACTTCGGTTTATTGGGAGAATTTTGGGAAAATGTACTTCACCTGTAAAGGAGACCACGTATAAAACGCTTGTGCGACCATGTCTTGAGTATTGCTCAAGTATTTGGGACCCGCAGCAGATCGGTTTGAAGAAAGACATAGAGGCGGTTCAGAGGCGAGCAGCTAGATTTGTTACCGGTAGGTTCGACCAATGCGCGAGTGTCACGGAAACGCTCCGGCAACTCAATTGGGGATCGCTGGAAGAAAGACGACGTTCTTTTCGTGAATTTCTGTTAAGTAAATTTAGAGGGCCGGAATTTGAAGCTGAGTGTAGTACGATCTTGCTGCCGCGTACTTACATTTCGCGTAAAGATCACAAAGACAAGATAAGAGAAATTAGGGCTCGTACGGAGGCATATAGGCATTCTTTTTTTCGTCGTTCAATTTGGGAGTGGAATAGGAAAGGAAATGCCTAGTAGTTGTACAGTGTACCCTCCGCCACGCACCTTACGGTGAATTGCGGAGTATGTATGTAGATGTAGATGTAGATCAAGAAATAGGCAGCCCCGCGTTTATGTGCTTTAACTAGTAAGAAAACGCAGTGGGATTGAGACGGGGAAGCAGATGAGGAGTTCCATAGTTTGAAGAAAGCTCTAGTAGAAGCACGTATTCTGTGACATCCAAATCTTGAAGAAGATTTCTGTATGGCGACGGATAGTTCATATACTGGCTTGGGTGTGATGCTCTTTCAGCGATATCAGGAACAGGGAAACACAGTTTTTAAGACCACTGCTTTCGGCAGCCGGGTGTTGAATAAGGCGGAGAGAAATTACTCCGTAACTGAGCTCGAAGCCCTTGCAGTCGTCTGGGGTTTCGAGAAGTTCCGCTACTTCCTCTACGGAAGGAAAACTACGGTCTACACCGACCATGAAGGTCAATTCACATTGTCCGTCACGTCACCGTCCGTCAGAACATTCCGCAATGTATTTCTAATGGCGGCGTTCACACTGTCCGTCACCAGACTGTCACGTTATGTCAACGTCACATCAAGCTTTCTCGCGAAGAATGTTTTGACGGAACGGTCGTCTGCTAACACGGAAGTTAACCTATTTTCGTCACACGAATTAAATGTTGCAGTCGACGATTGCACTGTTTATATGCAAATAAGTCTTATTCGCCTTTATTTTGTTGTTATACTTCGTTTTAGGGGCAAATCTCAAATGTTTCTTGACGACTTAAATGTTTTTGTCAATTGAGTGTCGCCCTAAAATCGAGGTCTGATATCTGAAACCAAAAAATGGTTAATGTTACTTAACATTGTAACAGAAAGGACTGAAGCAAACTGTTTATTAGAATAAGATTGTAATCTGATTACGCATTTCTCATTAAATAACATTTTAAATGAAAAAGTCATTTCTAACGAAAGACAAAAGTTCAGTTGTTTACGACGTTATTAACAATGTCAACGGGCAAATTGTAATGGATAAAGTAAACAGGCGCTATTTATGCTCTTATAAATGTTGTTTGATGTATTCATATGTTTATTTTTTCGCTTCAAAATAGATGTCGATGTTTTGAAATGTTGTTTCAGTTCCCAGTAAGTTGCCCAAGAACATACACTGTAAAGTTTTCTTTGGTCGTCAATAACATTTAGCGTTGTTCCTTCAATTCTAGTATTAAACTATGACTTTCTACATAACAGATCGCTACTCATAACCTCACTTTCAACATCGCGTATTGAGATGGACGAATTGACGTGACGGACACTGACGGACAGTGTGAATTGGCCTTAAAGCGTTGGAATTCCTGATGGCGGCGAAGTTGCGGAATAACAGCCTCACGTTGCAGGAGTGTGATTTCTCCGTTGTTCATGTCCCGGGTGAGTTTTGTTACTTGGGCAGTAAAATAACAAATGATGGTCGCAGTACAGAGGATATAAAATGCAGAATGGCAATGGGTAGAAAGGCGTTCTTGAAAAAGAGAAATTTGTTAACATCGAATATTGATTTAAGCCTAAGGAAGTCCTTTCTGAAGGCATTTGTATGGAGTGTTGCCTTGTATGGGAGTGAGACATGGACGATAAACAGTGCGGACAGGAAGAGGATTGAGGCTATTGAAATGTGGTGTTACAGAAGAATGCTGAAGATTAGGTGGGTGGATCGCGTAACTAATGACGAGGTACTGAACAGAATTGGGGAGAAAAGAAATTTCTGGCATACCTTGACTAAAAGAAGGGATAGATTGGTAGGGCACATTCTTAGACATCAAGGAATTGTGAATTTAGCGTTGGAGGGAAGTGTATGGGGTAAAAATCGCAGAGGAAGACCAAGAGACGGATACAGTAAGCAGATTCAGACAGATATAGGCTGTCGTTCTTATGAGGAGATGAAGAGGCTTGCTCAGGATAGGGTATTGTGGAGAGCTGCATCAAACCAGTCTCCGGACTGAAGACCACAATAACAACAACATGTCACGGGTGTCGTAAACGTTATAGCGGACGCACTGTCACGTTCTCCGATAGGCGTGGAAGACGTGGATGCGCAAACATTGGAGGAAGAACATTGCAGCCTATATTACATGAGAGGGGTGGCTTTCGAAAACTATGTGACTTCAACTCTGAAAGAAATTGGGAGAGAGCAAACTAAAGATCCCGCTCTGCGTGCTATTAGGGAAAAGATAAAAGATAGGGATGAGCCGAACATCCACAAGTTTTATTTGCTTAGAAAGGGAGTTCTTTTCTACAATAGTCGGGGTGATGAAGCACTATGGCGCGTGTGTGTACCAGAAGAATTAGTAGGGATGGCGGTTATCGCTGAAACAACCGGTTTTCGGTTATACCGGTTCTTTTCGTCACCAGTTTAACCGCACTGTAATAACTGCTCAAGATAACAGTTTTTTTTAAATAAACGGTTTTCGGTTATTTATTGCTTTTATTTCCAGCAAAGTTCGACCGAAACCCTAATTGGTAGCCGAAACAGAAACCGTAATCGAATTTTCGGTTCTTCTAGTTTCGGCCGAAAACGAAACTTAGAGAGTTTAGTTAAAATTTAGGTAAATTTAGGTTATACGACAAATCGCTAGTCTTTCCATATTTTGCAAGATCCCCTCCCAATATTACGCCTTCTTGAGCGTGTGTAAGCCTAGCCAGGAGTCCGTAGAAGACGATATACGAAGCATACAGATTTACTGGCCTAGTATTTCCATCAGGCACTTGCGAATACTGAGCCAACCACTCCTTATGTTAGACTTGTGAGCCATGACAGATGAATAGCTAGTTATATAAGTTATAGTCAGTAAATGAACTTCAATCAGTGCTGCAGATGTATTTTGAAAAATAAAGTCACAGTTCCGACTAACAGTATGATTGTTGTCAATTTACGCAAATTGAACTAGAAAAGCTGTATACCACACGCCCAAAGAATGTTCAAATGGGTGTGAGTTCTCATGAGACCTAACTGCTTAGGCCATCTGTCGCTAGACTTAGAAACTACTTAATCTAACTTAAACTAACTTTCGCTAAGGACAACATACACACCCATGACCGAGGGAGGATTCGAACCTCCGACTGGAGCAGCCGCGCAGTCCGTGACATGGAGCCTCAGACCGCACGGCTACCTCGCGAGTTACCACATGATCAATGTTACCTAAACCCATATTGGTTATTAAAAAAGCCCCTCCCTTTCAAGCAATCACATTAATAAAACTTGTTAGCATAGCAATATAATACGTTTAAAGTTTTAACCAACCTGTTGAGGTTCAATATCCAATAGTAAAAGCAGTCAAGAAAACTCATTTATTAAAATGGCCGCTTTCGGCACATTTAGTCAGTCATCATCAGATTATTATTATTATTAAAAAAACATTTCAATCACTGTTATAGGAAGTAGTCGTACCGGTTTTTTTACCCGGTTCTTGGCAATAACTAAAAAGACCGGTTACAACCGACACCAAATAAATACCGAAAAACCGGTTATTCAATACTAAAATACCGGTATCAGTTTTAACCGGTCGGTTTTTCCCATCCCTAAGAATTAGTGAATAAGATTATATGGCACACTCACCTAAGCTATGGCCACTTTGGCCCAAGGAAGTGTTACTTGAAATTAAGGTTCCTGTGCCATTTCAAAGATATGGAGAGACGGATACGGCGTGTGCTTGCAGTTTGCAAACCGTGCCAGAAGGCAAAACACAGTACGATAAATATGCGAGTACCGCTACATCCCATAATTCCGGGAAGGTTAAAACAGTTGGCAGCCGCAGTTTAAAGGGGCCTCTCCCTAGGACATCGCGAGGTTTTTGTTACATTCTGGTCGTGAGGGAGCGGGCGCAGGAGGGAATCCTCCCAACGGCAGGTAGGCGAGCAGGGGACAGGACTGGATCCTCCCCAACTACTCTAGCACAGTGGCGCCTCCTGCAGGGACCAGCCCCCAGCCCCCAGCCCCCACCCCCGCCCCAAGCCGTTTCCGGCCTTACTTGTCACTTCAGTCCACGGCAGATAGCTTAACAGTGAAGCTGTCCTACGACGCCCTTAAAGTTTCAGTGAGTAGAAAGGGAGGGAAAATGTTATTTCTGAAATGTAACACTTAACTTGCTTCTATTCACGTTAAGTCAAGCCAGTTCAATGAGACTCATATCCCGCCCTCCTGTTGAAAGCAGAATTTCTTCTTTCTTAGGGAAAAAATTAGCCTGCCTTGTGCTCTGTTTATAATTCGACGCTGTATCAAATAAAGTTGTATACCAACTGCTGAAAATGTTGCACAGATTTATCAATTGCGAGTAAAACGTAATGTTTAGATTGTAAGAACCAAAGTGATATTACTGTGCGTTTACTCTGACTCTAAAGTTAACTGGGGCTTAATTCTCACTCTTAGTTTACTGTACAATGTAGGAACATACACTGGAATATTCGCTAGATAGCTTTGCTTGCCTGGAATGTTCATAAAGGTCTGGCCACACACTCTGGTCTCGGGCCGCCACCGACTACCTGCTTAAACACGTTACGGGAGGATTCAGTCCCGTCCTTTTCCACACCTTTGCAGGATTCAGTCCTATTTTTCTGACCGCGGGAGGAATGGATCCTGCGCCCAATGGAGCTTACTTCTAAGTTCGTCACCTTTACTCCATTAAGGAAAGCAACTGCGAAAACTGTAAGCAGTGCTTTCTGCCGAGATTGCCAGTCGCAGGTGGGAAGAGTAGACAAGGTAATCTCGGACAACGGTCCCCAAGTCAAATCTGAAATTTGGAAGAGGACACAGAATTGAGCCAGTCTAAAAAAAAAAACCTCCAGACATCCGCAAAGTAATCCAGCGGAGACTGTGATGAAAAAGATCGGGAATATGTGCAGGATTTATTGCAACAAAAAGCATGCTACTTGAGACGTTTTTCTGAAAGACTTTCAGGAGATCATTAATGAAATTCCGCGTAGCACAACGATGTTAGCTCCCATAACTGTCCTGAAGAATATTCGGCCGAGAGACCTCATACGAGAAATGATTGATTTTCCACCACAGCATAGGCTCCGACATCAAATGATTGTCGATAAGGTGCTCCAGCGCATATCAGTTATCGAGAGGAAGCGAAAATTAGCCGCAGACCGCAAGGCAAAACCGAGGTCATTCGCGCCGAATCAGAAAGTTCTTATTAAGAGTTTCAAACTCTCAAATAAAAAGAAACAACTGTGCCATAAGTTCCACTCGGTGTACAACGATCCAGTCCATGTACGAAGAATGGTTCATCCAGAATAGGGTATTTGACTGTTTTCTGGAAATCGTTTTAAATTGTTAATTATGTCATATTAATGCCCCGAACATGCTTTTTCACCTCGTGGATTTCAGTACTTAAAAAAAAAAAAAAAAAAAAAAAAAAAAAAAAATGAAATTCAAATGATTTGAAAGCCCACTAAAACGCTACATTTGAGTCACGTGATGCCTGTGACGTCATACAACACGCTGCTGCTGCTCTCGTAAGATAAACAAATACCTGTATATTGTTTGGGCCGAGGCCTCGTGTTTGGACGTTAACGTTTGCATAATGACCTACAAATACTGCTTAGTTCCGCACTGTACCAACACATCTGTCAAGACTCCAGAAAAATTATTCTTGCAAGTACCAAAAAATGAGAAGATACGCAAAAAGTGGTTGACACTGGCGCGAAGAGATCCAAATGAAATAGCGGCTACTTCATGTGTGTATTTCTGTGAGGATCATTTTGATATAAGTAAACAATATTATTCCATTAGTAAACTAAACTGTTTAGTATCATTCTATTCTACTGCAAAGATATGAAGTAGTATTATGTGAAGGTTAATGACCTGATGTTTACATTTGCGAAGTAAAACTTCATAATGTTACACGCCTACGATTTATGTGTAATTAAATCCGTTTCCTAATATATTTGGTGAAAGAACAACCTGAATATTGTTGCAGCCCACTATAAAAGTATAGCACTGATTATTTATCTCCAGTAAGAGCAATTTTATCACCAATAAATGTTAGTCAAACAATCGTTTTATACATCGACAACGCCCTTCTGGTTACTTTACAACAACTTACCCTATCGTAATATACGTATATGGGAGATGTGTTTAATGCGCCGATTTATTTAGCTTTCAAACTTTCGTAATATGCAAGTGTAAATACGATTAAAAGTCTTAGTTACCCAAATATGTGTGTATTGAAACAAAAATCGTTGTAATGTAATGTTGTGAAGTTTATTTCGCAAAAATAATTAAATATCCAGAATACACGAAATGTTTTTTAGTTATTAGATAATCAAGAACCACCAGATTAGACAGCAAATTCTGTGATGTAGTGTCACTTGTAAGTGAAATTTTACATTACAGCTGGAGAGGGACATCGAAAACTACATTACGTACAGACTGGGCTTCAGTAAATTTTACTAACTATCGCGGCGGCTTCCTGTGACTATGTTGGCAACAGATGCTGAATAGCGAGAATCATGAGACGTCGCCATTAGCCAAACGCGTGACAGCGCAAATATTTTTTCGTGAAACCTTTGATTTACGAGGGCAGTTACTTTTACTGACCGGACAAAGGTACATACAAGAAACTTAGAGCAGGAACAGCATTATTTATTTATTTCATGGTCTGTACGATACACTAATCTAGTCATTCTATGTAGTCTGAACATCTGGACAAAGATTTTCTATCGTGTTGTTGATGTTGCCAACATAATCACTCAAGGCCGCTTGGATAGAAGATAAAATTTCACCCTTTATTGCATAATATGATGACTTCAGATTAAGTCATGTAGGTATGCGTTACTTACAATGCAGTTTTCACGTTTCTTATTTCTGGCACGTAAAAATTTGGATTGTTTTTAAAGAATGAAGACACCATAATTGCATCAACTTTAGGGAGGTTTCCGCTGTCAGACTTCACATAACCATCTTCCATTGTAGCATAAAAACTGTAAACGCGTTTAGATCACGAAAAAACTGAACTTAAAGCTGCGAAATGGAGGAAACGTGTACAATAATACAGCTCCGACTTCTAGTTGCCGCGCTGTAGGTGTTCTATGACGTCACCAGTACTTCAGCCAATAACGGAACGTTTTCGATCACGTGATCTAAACGTGAACTTTGATGATTTTTAAGCTTTAATTACGTAAAAATAACAGATGTTTTGTAAGAATTATGAGCGAAAATGCTGTCTGAATGTTATAATCATTCAGAATAACAATTCGAACCATATTTTTAACACAGGAAAATACCCTGTTAGAGACCATCAGGACAGGAAAGAGTCTCGGAATACATCATGTGTCCCACATAAACCGTTGATTGAGTAGATGTGTACATATTAGGAATACGAATAGAAATATATGAAGATTATTAGTAGTAGACCTTGTATCAAGTGTAGAATAATGATTTGTGCTATTCTATTTGATTTATTTTGTGTTTACTTTAAGAATTTCTCTGTGTGTAACAGTAATCTGTGTGTATCATGCATGTGTTTAGCCGGCCGCGGTGGCCGAGGGGACTGAGGCGCGTCAGTCACGGTCTGCACGGCCACTTCGGTCGGGGGTTCGAATCCTCCCTCGGGCATGGATATTTGTGACGTCCTTTAGTGTTAGCTAGTTCGTAAGTAGTTTGTAAGTTTAGGGACTGATGACCCCGTAGTTAAGTCCCGTAAGCTATACAAACATTTGAGCATGTGTTTAAATTTTTATTTTACTCTTATATTAAATATCAGTAATTAATTCAGGGTCAGCCGCTCCTGTCTTCGTTTTGTATTAACCCACATTAACCTTCCCCAGCGGAAATCATTGCTATCCATTTTCATTTTTTACCACCAACGCCTTATAATTGAACATCCACGTTTCTAATTACCATCAGATATGAAAGAATAATCTAGATGTGATTCTTCAGTTTCTCCCGGCGTATTTGAGAATCAAAATATCCACGGGTGTACTGCCGGTCTATAGTGTCCAACGGGCAGAATATGTCGGCGATCATACATGTCGCCATCATCAGGTGAACTGACGGACTAAGCTCTTGGAAACGAGCCGGCACGGAGATCCGCACGCTACGGCTGCTCGAAGGGACCTGGGTTCTAGCCCGATGGCGGGCCATTTTAAATACCCTCGGCCCGCGGAGCGACCCCTCCGCGGTCCGCGCAGTGGAACCGATTGCGACGGAGTCTGAGATGACGTCGGTGTGAGGGCTCTGTCCGCCGTGGTCGTCACTTCGTTACGTTTGCTAGATTTACTCTTAATTAACCCAATCGCTGGTTCCCAAGCTTTGCTAAGATTATAGCCACAGTCACGGTTTATGAGGTCGTCACTTGTGCGAATTTCAATGGTCTCTCTAACGACGCAGTCCCAGTATCTCGACGTCTGTACCAGAATCCTAGTGTGTTCATACTCCATGGCGTGATTCTACGACAAACATGTTCAGCGACCGCCGACTTGCTCGGATACATCAATCGTGTCTGCCTCTGGTGTTCAACGTATCGATCCTCGACGGTACGCATCGTCTGTCCAATATATGACTTGCCACACTGACACGGAATCTGGTACACGCCGGCCTTCCTCAAACCGAGATCATCTTTGGCGCTCCCCACCAGTGCACGAATTTTATTCGGCGGACAAAAAAACTGTTCCAACCTGGTGTTTTTTTTAAAATGCGGGCGATCTTCCCCGAGAGTGCGTCGGTATATGGAACGAACGCAGTGCCTACATCCTCCCTCGTGTTTTCATCCGTTTCCACAGGTTGTGGTGTAGTGGTTTGGATAGAAACAGTACTTCAGTAGGCCTACCTGGTATTGCAGCAATATTTATTTTGTGACAGAAACTGTGAAGTCCTGGGATACACTATATTTGGAACTAACAGCATAAGGTCTTACTAATAGACCCTATTTTAAAACAATATTATTTTGCTATGTGACTGTTTACAACTGTAAATATACACGCCAAACAAATGAGTAAACACGCAGCTGAATCCATTTGTGTTTCATTTTTATGACGGTAATGAAAACAGCTCTTACATCACTCTCGTCACTGTATAAAATCCTGGAAGTGTCACAAGATTTTTCCGAAGGAAGATACTCGTCAACAAAATGTTTTTATTTTTTATTAACTTTATAGATCCGCTCGTATTTCTTAAACACTACATATAAAGGAACTTGTTTTTGCCTTCTAAGTAATACAATTGTTATCATTTTTATTATAAACCTCAGTAAAACGTAACATTAATAGAAATTACTCAGCACGGAGTATGCCATAGAGCTCGCTCCAGAAATCTGAGAATGTTCTCCCGTCGTGAGAAACTTCTGCAGTTTTATTCATATGAAATTGGAGACTGTTCTCTGTTGTGAGCAACTACTCCCCCCCCCCCCCCCCCCGTTACTCACGCCGAGAACATACTCGGCTGAAGTATATTCTCCGACTCACTTTATTCATGCGAATCTGAGTATGTTCTCTGGAATCCAGAGTATAAAGTAGATACTCCATTTTATTCATACGGCCCAATACCGCGTCTGCCGCGCAAGACCCCGCGAGAACCCGTTTTTTCCAAAAAAAAAAAAAAAAAAAAAAAAAAAATCCACATCTACAACCATACTCCTCAAACCACCTGATGGTGTGTGGCGGAGGGTACCTTGAGTACCACTATCGAATTTCCCTCCTATTCCAATCACGTATTGTTCGCGGAAAGAACGATTGTCGGTATGCCTCTGTGTGGGCTCTAATCTCTCTGATTTTATCCGCACGGTCTCTTCGCGAGATATACGTAGGAGGGAGCAATATACTGCTAGACTCCTCGGTAAAGGTATGTTCTCGAAACTTCGACAAAAGCCCGTACCGAGCGACAGAGCGTCTCTCCTGCAGAGTCTTCCACTGGAGTTTATCGATCATCTCCGTAACGCCTTCACGATTACCAAATGATCCTGTAACGAAGCGCGCTGCTCTCCGTTGGATCTTCTCTACCTCCTCTATCAATCCCACCTGGTACAGATCCCACACCGGTGAGCAGTATTCGAGCTGTGGGCGAACAAGTGTACTATACCAACTTCCTTTGTTTTCGGACTGCATTTCCTTAGTATTCTTCCAATGAATTTAAGTCTGGCATCTGCTTTACCGACGATTGATTTTATATGGTCGTTCCATTTTAAATCACTCCTAATGACTACTACCAGATACTTCATGGAATTTACTACTTCCTGCTATAGTGAAGCTAAATGATAAATCATCATCTAAATCTAAGTAGCTCTCTTAGGTTGTTTGCAGATGACGCCGTCATTTACCGTCTAGTAAAATCATCTGAAGATCAAAACCAACTGCAGAACGATCTGAATAAGATATCAGTATGGTGTAAAAATTGGCAATTGACTCTAAATAATGAGAAGTGTGAAGTCGTCCACATGAGTACGAAAAGAAATCCGTTAAACTTTGTTTACAACATAAATCAATCAAATGTGAAGGCCGTAAACTCCACAAAATACTTAGGAATTACTATTACTTCAGACTTAAACTGGAAAGAACACGTAGATAATATCTTGGGAAAGGCGAACCAGAGACTGCGTTTTATTGGCAGAATCCTTAAAAGATGCAACAGAACTACTAAAGAAACTGCATACACTACGTTTGTCCGTCCATTTTTGGAGTATTGCTGCGCAGTGTGGGGTCCTTATCAGGTGGGTTTGACGGAGGACATCGAAGAAAGAGTCCAGAGAAGGGCAGCTCGTTTCGTATTGTCACGATACAGGGGAGACAGCGTTATGGAAATGATACAGGATCTGGGATGGGAATCATTACAACAACGGCGCTTATCGTGGGCTACTTGCGAAACTCCAATCGCCAACATTCTCCTCCGAATGCGAAAATATATTGTTGACTCCCACTTACATAGGTAGAAATGATCATCAGAATAAAATACGAGAAATCAGAGCTCGAACAGAGAGATTCAGGTGTTCTTTCTTCCCGCGTTATTCTAGAATGGAATGGGAGATAAATAGTATAATTGTGGTTCGATGAACCCTCTGCCAGGCACTTAAATGTGATTTGCAGAGTATCCCATGTAGATGTAGAGTTCTCAAACTCTGGCCAGTAAAATTTCGCTAAACGCTGGCGCTTTGAACATCAGCCAATCCGAGTCGGCTACCCCTTCCACACACACTTTTGGCGCGATTATTCACGAACGGTCCAAACTGTCACCGCAGAAGCACAAACCAAGCTTCTAGAAAAGACAGCCACTTTGAGTGTCGTCTTCCTTTTTTAGCAGACAAGAGTCTGGGCGCTTGTCTCGGCGGAGGGGCCGGCTATCTTTTTATAAAATCGGAAGGGGCGGTTCTAAAAGCACAGACAGTACTCCTCCTCCTCAGTTTGGGACAGTAGGCTAACACATTTACAACCTGCTGTTCGGACAGAGCACAGAGTAACATACAGAGAAGCAGCCCCCCCTAAACCACTGCCCTACGCTCCCCTCGTAGTTCCGTAAGATGCTAGCAGATGTCAGGCGGTTCGCTGGCTTAGGGTGCCTCTCGCACGTCAGAGGGTAGCGTGGAGGGGAGGCTGAGGGGAGAGCTCGTGCCGCCTGCCACGAGGCCACGGCTGTGAGGGGAGGTGGTGGTGGGGGCAGCCGCTACCTGCCGCCTGCTCTGGCCAGTTTAAAGGGCTGCTTCTGACCGCAGCATCAGAGGGTAGTGTGGAGGGGAGGCTGAGGGGAGAGCTCGTGCCGCCTGCCACGAGGCCACGGCTGTGAGGGGAGGTGGTGGTGGGGGCAGCCGCTACCTGCCGCCTGCTCTGGCCAGTTTAAAGGGCCGCTTCTGAGCGCAGCATCACAGGGTAGCGTGGAGGGGAGGCTGAAGGGAGAGCTCGTGCCGCCTGCCACGAGGCCACGGCTGTGAGGGGAGGTGGTGGTGGGGGCAGCCGCTACCTGCCGCCTGCTCTGGCCAGTTTAAAGGGCTGCTTCTGACCGCAGCATCAGAGGGTAGCGTGGAGGGGAGGCTGAGGGGAGAGCTCGTGCCGCCTGCCATGAGGCCACGGCTGTGAGGGGAGGTGGTGGTGGGGGCAGCCACTTCCTGCCACCTGCTCTGGCCAGTTTAAAGGGCTGCTTCTAACCGCAGCGCCATCACGGGACATCTTACGGAACTGCTGGAAACACTCCCTCCCCGCACCCCTTAGCGTAGGACCGGGCCCTTACGGAGGTTTCCCGTCTGTATATGTTTGTCTGTGGCCAGAGCACCGAGGCAGGTTGCTTTCGGGCCCCCTACGGCGCGGCCCCCAGGGCACGCCACTGGTCGCAGGTAGAGAGTGCTGTAACGGCCGCCTCCACCGGAACTCCACTCTCCCCCATCAAGACAAAGTCAGCTCTGTTTCTCACCTCAGCAAAAATCTTCCCTGCACTGCATTCCCGGCAGCAATAGAAAAATGCATGTACCGGTCACTTTACATCATTACACGAACGATCTACAAAGTTAATAAAGATGAGAGATCGACATCGACATTCATACTCCGCAATTCACCGTAAGGTGCGTGGCGGAGGGTACACTGTACCACTACTAGGCATTTCCTTTCCTATTCCACTCCCAAATTGAACGAGGAAAAAAAGAATGCCTATATGCCTCCGTACGAGCCCTAATTTCTCTTATCTTGTCTTTGTGATCATTACGCGAAATGTAAGTAGGTGGCAGCAAGATCGTACTACACTCAGCTTCAAATTCCGGCCCTCTAAATTTACTTAACAGAAATTCACGAAAAGAACGTGGTCTTTCTTCCAGTGAACCTACTGGTAACAAATCTAGCTGCTCGCCTCTGAACCGCCTCTATGTCTTCCTTCAAACCGATCTGCTGCGGGTCCCAAATACTTGAGCAATACTCAAGACGTGGTCGTACAAGCGTTTTATACGCGGTCTCCTTTACAGGTGAAGTACATCTTCCCAAAATTCTCCCAATAAACCGAAGTCTGCTGTCCGCCTTACTCACAACTGTCCTTACATGCTCGTTCCATTTCATATCGCTCTGCAATGTTACACCTAGATATTTGAACGACGCGACAGCATCAAGAAGCTCACTACTAATGCTGTATTCGAACATGATAGGATTGTTTTTTCTAATCATGCGCATCACCTAACATTTTTCTACATTGAGAGCTAGGTTCCAACTAGAAATTTTGTCTAAGTCATCCTGTATTCTATTACAGTCGGTTACAGACGATACCCTCCCATACACCACAGCAACATCAGCAAACAGCTGCAAATTACAACTTACTCTGTCCATCAGGTCATTTATATAGATAGAAAATAATAGCGGTCCTATCACACTCCCCTGGGGCACGCCTGACGATACACTCGTCTCTGATGAACACTCGCCGTCGAGAACAACGTACTGCGTTCTATTACTTAGGAAGTCTTCCAGCCAGTCACAAATCTGTGAACCTATTCCATAAGCTCGTATCTTCGTTAGCAGTCTGCAGTGTGGCACCGCGTCGAACGCCTTTTTGAAGCCGTGAAAAACACAATCCGCCTGTTGCCCTTCGTCCATGGCTCGCAAGATGTCACGTGAGAAAAGGGCAAGCTGAGTTTCACATGAACGATGTTTCCTAAACCCGTGCTGATTCATGGAAAGAAGCTTTTCCGTTTCAAGGAAATTTACTATATTCGAACTGAGAATATGCTCCAAAATTCTACATGAAACTGATGTCAACGATATTGGACTGTAATTGTGTGGGTCAGTTCTCTTTCCTTTTTTATACACGGGAGTCACCTGCGCTTTTTTCTAATCACTAGGAACTTTGCGCTGAATTAAAGATTCGCTATAAATGCGAGCTAAGTAGGGGGCCAACGCCGCAGAATAGTCTTTGTAAAACCGAACTGGTATTCCATCCGGACCAGCACACTTTTTCGTATTTAGCTCTCTTAGCTGCTTCTCTACACAGGAAATACCTATTGCTATGTCCCCCATTTCGGAATTAGTACGTTGATCAAATGATGGTACATTTGTGCGGTCCTCCTGCGTGAAAGATTTCTTAAAGGTTAAATTTAGAACTTCAGCTTTCCGTTTGCTTTCTTCTATTACTGCCCCGGAATGATCAACTAGTGACTGGACAGTGGGCTTTGACCCGCTTATCGATTTTACATAAGACCAGAATTTTTTCGGGTTCTCGGAAAGATCTTTTGCTAAGGTATGGCTGTGATAATTATTGTATGCTTCATGCAACGATCTTTTTATAGACGCACAAATCTCTAATAACTTTTGCCTGTCATCATTTGCGTGTTCTTTTCTGAATCGAGAGTGCAACAGCCTTTGCTTCCTCAGCAGCTTTCTAACATTATTATTATACCACGGTGGATCTTTTCCATCCTTAATCGTCTTTACTGCACATATTTCTCTAACCCTTTATTAACAATGCACTTAAATTTAGTCCACAATTCCTCTACATCTATAGTCCTGGAATTAAACAATGCCCATTCATTTTCTAAGTGCGATCCTAACATTTGCTTATCGGCTCTTCCCAACAAAAACACGCTCCTAGCCTTCTTGATTGGTTTATGAACTTTGGTCACCATCGACGCTATGACGATATCATGATCACTAATTCCTGTCTCTAAACAGACATCGTTAATCAGGTCTGTTTGTGGCTATAAGGTCTAGAATATTTCCATTGCGCGTGGGTTGCCGGTTTAACTGCTCAAGACAGTTTTCGGAGATGGGCAGCCATCTCTCATTACCCCACACCCATTGCAAATTTCTGCATGTGGAGTGTCACATCAAAATTACTATGATGAATCACGAAACAAAAGAAATTAATTCAACTTGCCAGTCGTTTACAAATGAAAATTACTCATTATATTGATATTATACATAATTACCCCTTATGCGATGAAAGCTGGAGTCTGTACTGTAAAATTTTCTCTAGACTAAATTACAGTCCTACAATTGCCACTAATTTATTTGTATGAGCTGAAGGCCCATAGTAAAGGATGCAGTCACAGCTGTGGCACGTAAAAACATAACAACCCAGACCAAATATAAAATCCAAAAAGTGTATGTATTTGTTACACGTGCAAGATGTGTAGTTCTTAAAAACTAACATGTGTGAATGTTTATTCGTGTGTCATAACGGAAAAGTAGTGTAAAAAATGTTTGTAAATCTATCGGACCAAACTGCGTGGTCATCAGTCCGTAACTTACAAACTACTTAAACCTAGGTCCAACACACACACCCATGCCCCAGGGAGGACTCGAACCTCCACGGCGAGCAACCGCGCGCTCCGCAGCGAGACGCTTTAGACCGCTCGGCTACTCGACTGCGGCGAAAAGTAATGTACAAAAACAGCATACAGGTGTGACATCAAACTGCAAACATACACAAGATAAACAGAACATTCAAGAACATAAAATAGACATGACAAAAATCTTTACGTGACATGAAACACAATATGTTGTGTTGGTGTTTACACGAGTCAATAATCTGTATCCCTATAATTCGGGTTGAGTGTTACGTAATGTAAACATAGTGTACACAAACAAACAAGTCATGAGACATCTAGATTACAGCGTGAAAAGCTGTACGTTAACCACCCTCCGCTTCCTACCAGTTGCCGCCTTGCTCAGTGATTATTTACGGTGTTAAAAGCAGATGTTACTGCCCTCATAAAATTGTATTGTAACGGATAACGACTTTTTACACACGAAAGACTGCAGCAACTGATAGCATACCGGTGGCAGTTCCCTTACTAGATGAAATTCTCCCATTTATATTCTCGCAATTCCCCATTAAATATTCTCTCTTTTTAATCATTAAGCATAAATGGGACTCAGAATTTCATAAAAACAACTAGAGACGAAATGTTTAACTATTTACACAAGTTTATTAAATTCACTGTACATCTTCCTATCATCATTTTAAAGCCAAAAATACATAATATTCATTCACTAAATGTATCACCAATGGATTGAGACAAGGATCGTAACCTTACATTCATACCGTACATTCTTTACTCTCTCATACTGCACCCACGTAGCTATGCACAACATTCCCATTAGACAAAATCACTTCCCCGCTGAAATAAAGATGGTATTAACACAACCAACACAGTTCCTGATACTTTTCCACGGAGGCCACCATACTCACATCCTTCCTCTTCGACAGTCGGAAACGTTATCTCTCGTGGTGATCTAACGGGATCTTCTGCCAACCTCCGAATTCTGAAGGAACTCGCAAGTCGCCTGACTGCTACCCCCCCCCCCCTCCCAGTGCCTTCGGCGTGAGCACGACGGTGCTGCCACAGTGGCAAGGAAGAAATTAGTCCTCCCTCCCTTGTTCAACACGAGCGGCCAGGAGGTAGTCGAGGCTCCGTGCCACAGTTCCCGAAGCGCTCCCTCCAAGGTTTGGCTTCGAATCCCCTCTTGGGCATGAATGTTTTTGTATTAAAAAAAAAATAAAAAATAGGGGGTGGCACTTCTGCCGCCCCTCCCCCTCGGAAAGTGCCGCCCTGTGCGGTCGCAAGTTTCGCACGTGCCTTGCGCCGGCCCTGGTAGCTGCTGCCGCATCAATATCGTCGATTGAAGCTCTTATATTATTGATGGCCTTTATGAAGCGAAATACTGAACCTTTTATTATTACAGCATCGACCAATCTTGCCTGCAACTGGCTGTACATTTTATCTACAGGAGGCGTCACTTTGTGCAAGAATGATAGCCAAAAGAGGGATTCTTCATCCTGTAGATTTCAACGGAGTGCAACTGCTTGGCAACAAGTTTGGTCGGAAGGCGGTTTTTCCAGCATTGATAAGCATTCAAGCAGCAAGGATTTATTTTCATGGACCACATGTATGGTGCGTGATTTGAAATTCCACGTAGTAGCTGGCCCACTAGGAATCCTTCTTGTTGCCAATTTCTCTAAGGCAGAAAGTCGTTCTGATGATCTTGAAAAGAAGGCAGAGAAGCCTGTTACATTTAAAAAGAACTCTCTAGCTGACTCGATTCTATGACGCAGCGTGCATTAGGATACACTGCTTTAATTTTTGTCTGCACACCGCCTATGCAACCACTCATGTCAGATGTTCAAATGTTTACCGTAGTGGCCGTGCAGACCGTGACTGGAGCGCCTCAGTCCCCTCGGCCACCGCGGCCGGCCATGTCAGATGCACCATCGTATGTTTGAGCGATGCGGTGCATATTTTTATGCGGTACATCTTTGAAGATAGGCTCTATGACATTCAAAATACAACACGGCAACCTTTTTATGATTGCCTTTAATTAAATATCAATTAATACTGTATTGACAGTAAAAAAAGCGCAGGTGACTCCCGTGTATAAGAAAGGAAAGAGAACTGACCCATACAATTACAGGCCAATATCGTTGACATCAGTTTCATGTAGAATTTTGGAGCATATTCTCAGTTCGAACATAGTAAATTTCCTTGAAACGGAAAAGCTTCTTTCCATGAATCAGCATGGGTTTAGAAAACATCGTTCATGTGAAACTCAGCTTGCCCTTTTCTCACATGACATCTTGCGAGTCATGGACGAAGGGCAACAGGCGGATTGTGTTTTTCTGGACTTCAGAAAGGCGTTCGACACGGTGCCACACTGCAGACTGCTAACGAAGATACGAGCTTATGGAATAGGTTCACAGATTTGTGACTGGCTGGAAGACTTCCTAAGTAATAGAACGCAGTACGTTGTTCTCGACGGCGAGTGTTCATCAGAGACGAGTGTATCGTCAGGCGTGCCCCAGGGGAGTGTGATAGGACCGCTATTATTTTCTATCTATATAAATGATCTGATGGACAGAGTAAGTTGTAATTTGCGGCTGTTTGCTGATGATGCTGTGGTGTATGGGAGGGTGTCGTCTGTAACTGACTGTAATAGCATACAGGTTGACTTAGACAAAATTTCTAGTTGGTGCGAAGAATGGCAGCTAGCTCTCAATGTAGAAAAATGTAAGGTGATGCGCATGAGTAGAAAAAACAATCCCATAATGTTGGAATAAAGCATTAGTAGTGAGCTTCTTGATGTGGTCGCGTCGTTCAAATATCTAGGCGTAACATTGCAGAGCGATATGAAATGGAACGAGCATGTAAGGACAGTTGTGAGTAAGGCGGACAGCAGACTTCGGTTTATTGGGAGAATTTTGGGAAGATGTACTTCACCTGTAAAGGAGACCGCGTATAAAACGCTTGTACGACCACGTCTTGAGTATTGCTCAAGTATTTGGGACCCGCAGCAGATCGGTTTGAAGGAAGACATAGAGGCGGTTCAGAGGCGAGCAGCTAGGTTTGTTACCGGTAGGTTCGACCAATGCGCGAGTGTCACGGAAATGCTCCGGCAACTCGATTGGGGATCGCTGGAAGAAAGACGACGTTCTTTTCGTGAATTTCTGTTAAGTAAATTTAGAGGGCCGGAATTTGAAGCTGAGTGTAGTACGATCTTGTTGCCGCCTACTTACATTTCGCGTAAAGATCACAAAGACAAGATAAGAGAAATTAGGGCTCGTACGGAGGCATATAGGCAATCTTTTTTTCCTCGTTCAATTTGGGAGTGGAATAGGAAAGGAAATGCCTAGTAGTGGTACAGTGTACCCTCCGCCAGCACCTTACGGTGAATTGCGGAGTATGTATGTAGATGTAGACAGTAAGACGTTCAGGGGAATCAATAACAGCGTTGACAACAGCATGAATTCAATGCAGGTAGTATATATAACGTTTAAAAAATATTAATTTTATTTACCTAAATTAAAGCGTAGACTCTGAGGTATTTTAATACGAGCATCACGAAAGTAGGCTAGAGAGATAACGCGCAAGACGCCTGAGCCAGCGCGCTATTTGACTCTGTATGCCGCAATATTCGTCATATACTATTCTTCCTCAACCGTTACACGCAGCGCGAAGAGAAATATTGATCTGGTGCTGCAGTAGATCTCAGCACACCTGAGTCGCCAGGCCTGACGTCACGTCTGCGCATGCGCACTAGCGAACAGACGACTGCGCCGCCTCTCTGCGCACGTACCAGCGCGGCTGAATCCCACTTCAGCACACGGAGCTGGTTTCCAGCTGTCGCGGCTAGAGCGTTCCAAATGCAATTTCATCCTTATTACTACAATTCTAATACGCGTTGGAAGAGAACTGGCATAATTTCATTGTGGTATCTTGCTCGCCCACTCCCATTAACCACAGACATTGCCGAGGTGCGCTGGCTTGCGTGCGATACAGATAGCCGTACCGTAGGTGCAACCTCAGCGGAGGGGTATCTGAGAAGAGGCCAGACAAACGTGTGGTTCGTGAAGAGGGGCAGCAGCCTTTTCAGTAGTTACAGGGGCAACAGTCTGGATGATTGACTGAGCTGGCCTTGTAACATCAGCAGATGTGGCTTTGCCACACAGCTACTGCGAACGGCTCAAAGCAAGGGGAAACTACAGCCGTTACCTTCCCCGAGGACATGCAGCTCTACTGTATGAACATATGATGATGGCATCCTCTCGGGTAAAATATTCCGGAGGTAAAATAGTCCCCCATTCGGATCTCCGGGCGGGGACTACTTAGGAGGATGTGATCATCAGGAAAGACAATACTGGCATTCTACGGGTCGGAGCGTGGAATGTTAGATCCCTTAATCGGGTAGGAAAATTAGAAAATATAAAAAGGGAAATGGATAGGTTGAAGTTAGATATAGTGGGGATTAGTGAAGTTCGGTGGCAGGATGAATAGGATTTCTGGTCAGGTGAGTACAGGATTATAAATACAAAATCAGTTGGGGGTATCACTGGAGTAGCACTGATAATGAATAAGAAAATAGGAATGCGGGTAAACTACTATGACCAGCACAGTGATCGCATTATCATTGTCAAGATAGATACGAAGCCAACACCGACAACAGTAGTACAGATTTATATGCCAACCAGCTCTGCCGATGATGAGGAAATCGAAGAAATATATGAGGAGCTAAAGGAAATTATTCAGACAGTTAAGGAAGAGGAAAACTTAATTGTTATGGGAGACTGGAATTCGGTAGTAGGACAAGGAAGGGAAGGGAACATAGTAGGTGAATATGGTCTGGGCAAAAGGAATGAAAGAGGAAGCCGCGTGGTAGAATTTTGCACAGAACATAATTTAGTTATAACAAATACCTGGTTCAAAAATCACAAAAGAAGGTTCTATACGTGGAAGAGACCAGGAGACACCGGAAGATACCAGATAGATTTTATAATGGTAAGACATAGATTTCGCAACCAGGTTCTACAGTGTAAGACATACCCAGGGGCAGATATAGACTCTGACTATAACTTGTTGGTTATGAACTGTAGGCTGAAACTAAAGAAACTACAAAAAGGTAGGAAAAGAAGGAGATGGGACCTGGATAAATTGAAGGAACCTGAAGTTCTTAAGAATTTCAGAGGGAGCTTTAGGCAACAATTGACAGAAACGGGGGAAAATAAGACAGTAGAGGAGGAATGGGTAAAATTGAGAGATGAAATAGTGAAAGTAGCAGAGGACAAAATAGGTAGGAAGGCAAGACCTACAAAAAATCCTTGGATATCACAGGAGATACTAAATTTAATCGATGAAAGGAGAAAATATAAAAATGAAGTAAATGAAACAGGCAAAATGGAGTACAGACGACTAAGAAATGAGATTGATAGGAAGTGCAAAATGGCTAAGCAGGAGTGGCTAGAAGGCAAATGCAAGGATGTAGAAGAATGTATAAATAGGGGAAAAATAGATACAGCCTACAGGAAAATAAAAGAAACATTTGGAGATAAGAAAAACAGCTCTATGAATATCAAGGACACGGATGGAAAACCAGTTCTCAGCAAAGAAGGGAAATCTGAAAGGTGGAAAGAGTATATAGAGGGGCTCTACAAAGGAAATGAACTTCGAGACAATATTGTAGGAAGGGAAGAGGATGTAGATGAAATAGGACATACTGTACTGAGAGAAGAATTTGACAGAGCCCTGAAAGACCTAAGTAGGAACAAGGCCCCTGGAGTAGATGATATTCCCTCAGAGCTATTGAAGTCTCTGGGAGAACCAGCCATGACAAACCTGTTTCACCTGGTGTGTAAGATGTATGAGACAGGCGAAGTACCCTCAGACTTTAAGAAAAATGTAATAATCCCCATTCCAAAGAAAGCAGGTGCAGACAGGTGTGTAAACTACAGAACCATCAGTTTAATAAGTCATGGTTGCAAAATATTAACACGAATTATATACAGAAGAATGGAAAAACTGGTAGAAGCCGACCTCGGGGGAGATCAGTTTGGGTTCAGGAGAAATGTAGGAACACGGGAGGCAATACTCACTTTACGGCTTATCCTAGAAGATAGATTAAGAAAAGGGAAACCTACATTTCTAGCTATTGTAGATTTGGAGAAGGCTTTCGACAATGTTGATTGGAATAAACTCTTTGAAGTTCTGAAGCAAGCAGGAGTAAAATATAGGGAGCGTAAGGTTATTTACAACTTGTACAAAAACCAGACAGCGGTTGTCAGAGTTGAAGGGCATGAAAGGGATGCAGTGGTTGGGAAGGGAGTGAGACAGGGTTGTAGCCTTTCTCCAATGTTATTCAATTTGTACATTGAGCAAGCTATAAAGGAAAGCACGGAGAAATTTGGAGAAGGAATTAAAGTTCAGGGTGAAGAATTAAAAACATTGCGTTTTCCCGACGACATTGTAATTCTGTCAGAGACAGCAAAGGACCTGGAAGAGCAGTTGAACGGAATGGGCAGTGTGCTGAAAGGTGCATATAAGATGAACATTAACAAGAGCAAAACTAGGGTAATGGAGTGCAGTGTAAGAAAATCAGGTGATGCTGAATGAACTAGATTGGGAAACGAAGCAATAAAGGAGGTAGATGAGTTTTGTTACTTGGGCAGTAAAATAACAAATGATGGTCGCAGTACCGAGGATATAAAATGCAGAATGGCAATGGGTAGAAAAGCGTTTTTGAAAAAGAGAAATTTGTTAACATCGAATATTGATTTAAGCCTAAGGAAGTCCTTTCTGAGGGCATTTGTATGGAGTGTTGCCTTGTATGGGAGTGAGACATGGACGATAAACAGTGCGGACAGGAAGAGGATTGAGGCTTTTGAAATATGGTGCTACAGAAGAATGCTGAAGATTAGGTGGGTGGATCGCGTAACTAATGAGGAGGTACTGAACAGAATTGGGGAGAAAAGAAATTTCTGGCATACCTTGACTAAAAGAAGGGATAGATTGGTGGGACACATTCTTAGACATCAAGGAATTGTGAATTTAGCATTAGAGCGAAGTGTGTGGGGTAAAAATCGCAGAGGAAGACCGAGAGATGGATACAGTAAGCAGATTCAGACAGATGTAGGCTGTCGTTCTTATGAGGAGATGAAGAGGCTTGCTCAGGATAGGGTATTGTGGAGAGCTGCATCAAACCAGTCTCCGGACTGAAGACCACAACAACAACAACATCTGGCTCGCATTCCAAGAGAAAGGCTGTATTTTTACAGCGATTTCTCGCTTGCATTCGAAGAGAAATAGCATAATTTTAGCAATATATTTACAGTGTGCTGCAGCACATTATCACCAGCCGCCACTGCTGCAGAGATAAGGACGTGAACAGTGAAAGAGATCATTGGACGTGCACAGTCTATGTTATCTTTGGTCTATGGGTTTCAGCAAATTATCTATGGTGTATGGGTTTCAGTCATAGACCAAAGAATACGTAGACTGCGCGTGTCCCTATCTCTGCCATGTTGTGGTTTGAAACCAACATCTAACATTGCCCCTAGTCACGTGATAGAGTTTTCGTCATTAGGAGCAACAGTTATTCTCAGTGCGGCGCTAGACGAAAACTGGGGGTCGGCGAACTCGTCTTTGCGAGGCCCCTTTCATTTTTTCAGTAAGGAAGAAAACGTTAAATAAAATGAGCTAAATTATACACCAGTAATCATTATACTAACATTTTATTGTTATAATATAAAAATATCAATGGAATGACAAAAATTACAATAAACACAAATTTAATAGAGAAACTTTTCGACTTTTCGCCTCACTTAATTTTTTTTTTCTTTTTTAAGATCACATTATAGTTAATACTAGCCGCTTTTTCGACTTCAGTTGATAGTACTGACAATGCAGATAATCTTTCTTGGCTCACTGAGCTTCTCAAGTAAGTCTTAATTTTGCAAGTAAGTCGAATTTTGCAGTCTGCATCCAAAAATGATTTTCACCCATCAGATCATGTCAGCCGACTGCTCCATCAACTACTTGGACCTAACTCTCACCTTATCCAACAATCACATCACATTCGCGATTTACAGGAAGCCCACAACCAGTGACGCTGTCATCCACTCAACATCCTGTCACCCGTACAGTCATAAAGTCAGCTTTTTCTCGTCAATGATCGACCGCTTATGCGACCTCCCTTCAAACAGTGAAACAGTTGAGCAAGAACTAGCTAACCTGCGGCACATTGCTGGAACCAACGGATACCAGGCGAGCCTGGTCGACCGATTGTACAGCAGAAAAATCTCTAAAAATAACACCTCCCTCCTCCCTAGCACCATCACTACTGAATCCATCTACGTCTCCTTACCATTCATAGGAAATCTTTCTTACAGACTCGCCGCACTTCTTAAAACCACCCACATAAAAGCAGCCTTCACGATCAATGACAAGATCCAGTATCGCTTTCACCACAGTGAACGGCTAGTTAAAGACTCTTTTAGCCAGTCAGGCGTCTACAAAATACAATGTTTGCAGTGCCCCTTATCTTACATTGGCCAAACTGGACGAGCCTTCAAAACTAGGTTCCAAGAACATCTTTTAACTAAGAAAGGCGCTGCCAAAAATAATTCGGCCTTTTCCGAGCACCTCAAAAGAAGCAAACACATTCAGCCCCCCCTTGACAAATTACAAGTTCTCCACATCGCCGCCAGAGGTAAAAAACTCTCACTACTTGAAGAATTAGAAATCACTAAGTTTGTAAAACGGTCCCCAGAACACAGTCTCAACGAACAGCTCATCACAAAAAATCAAACTTTTTACGACATCATGTTATCAATCTTTTTCCAAAATGACCCCCCTTCTGACAATTCACAACATCTTTCTCCCACCCCACCCTCAGGCCTCTAATAATTTCGTTTTCATTCATCTATTATTATTTCATACCAACATGTATCATTTCACAAGATTTATTCCCTCACGTCACAAACATCTCTAGCCGCTCATTCTCGCAGGCGTAACTCTGCCCATACCGCTCTGTTTAACGGTCGCATACATGTTCCGTAGTTATTAAGAATACTACCAGTTGTAAACGTGGACCTGCCGCGTCAGCGACTCCTTTGCTGCTATGGTGAGTTTTATCATATAAAGCGTTTTATTAATTTCCATACCACACCCCTTTAGTCCCTAATTATTATAGCTCAAATAACCCTTACGCACTTTGTACGTTTACCTCTTTGCAGGCGCCCAATAACACAAATTGTTAAGATACCTCCTAGACAGCAATAGATAGTTCTGTGGCTCCATCTCCGCCCAAGTAAGTCCGAATTTCCAAATTTACTCACCTTAGCCACATTAGGTTCGCTGCGCACCAGGTACACGGACGGTAATAAAATATTTGTCTTTTTCCAGTCTGACGATGCGCTAACAGCGCGAAACGCGTAATTGGTAAATAAAATACTGCAACAGAGACTGAGCAATTTTTAATTTTGAGGAACTTCTCTCGGCCAAAGCTGTACTGGCTGGAACTGTGAGCATGATTCTGATTGTTATATACAGGTCATTCACTTTTTCATGGCACCTCTGTGATCGGCGGAAGTCGGCTGAGTTCGTGTGTCTACGGAATGTTTATGCTCTCTACCGACCTTACCTCGTTAAAGTATTTTACATCGGAGACATCGTGCTTGGTATTGATTATTATTGTGTTCCACTTTTGTTATTTGCTAAAATAAGTCCACATACCCCAACGACTTCTTTTAGAAAAAGGAAGGCTGTCCTTGAAAGTGGCATGAAAAATGTTAATTCCGATTGTTATTCAGTTACGACAGTAAAAAGAGAAGGCGTTGCTACACCCGCTTAGTAAGTCCCTTAAAATATTAATATTTCGTTGATATACGTTCCAGTTTTCTATTACTCAAACATTAAAGTGATCATTTCGTGTTCCATCTGTGGCCCTTTAACCCCTTACATGCTGTTTCTTTTAATACCTGAAATCTATACGCCGTAACCTGGCGGCACTGGGAGAAAGAGGCGGGGCTTGTTCTGACAGCCAATGCGCTACGAGCTGAATGCAAGCTTCAGCTCCCAACATTCTCCGCTCAGGGGCCACGTCTAAGTACGTGATCTGTAAACATTTAAATATACTTCTTCCAAATTGTTTTCTAAACTGTACTGATGAAGTTGTTTCGCGTCTTTGATTGAGTCTAGTGGATTGGATTTTCAGGTGGAGGTCCTCGTCAAGTTCTAAAGGCCGTATGTCACTATTTTCGCCTTCTCGGAGTACCATAACGAAATCATTACAATCCTTGAGAAGGTCCTCCTTGGATAGAGATTTCAAATAATTGATATCATCAATAAAACCAAATCGCTCAGAATATTCTTCGAGCGCTTTGAATCAACATTTACTGTCGACTGTTATAGCAACTATTGTGTTAAAAAAATTAACTCTGTACTGTATTTCTGCAGATTGTATTGGTTCATCAATTTGTTCGTAATCGAACATTCGTTTTTCTGTGCTGTTATTTTCCTTTTAAACTCACAAACGCAATTTCTTAACTATTTTTTTTAAACAATCGAGCTTTTACAACGCATGTGTCAAATACTATAATACGGAATTCTCGAATCCAGTCACGAAATGAACGTAAAGAGTCAGCACTTACTTTCAGTTTCATTTGAACCGACTGACATTGTTTATTTGTATGGTTCACACGTAGTAAAATATCGTACCACAGGAGTATTGCAACAGTAAACTCGAAAGTTAACATTTCGTACAAGACTGTTTCACAGTCACTAAGAGTTACAGAATCAACAGTTTTACTTCTCAGGTCATTACGCTTTTGATGACATCAAATTGGAATAATATAGCTTTTAGTGCTCCGATTCTGCTAAATCATATTGTTTCAGACAGAGTTTTCAATGTCGATTTCAATTTACTTTTTGTAAGAGCCTTGTAAAGAGCGCACAAATTTTATTGATGAAGGCGAAAAATGTTGTAGCTGCTGTAGATGAGTTAGATGCATCTATGAAAAGCAAATTCCAAGAATGGCATCCGCAAGGCGCAATGAATGTCATGGATTAATATTGAGTATTCTTGTTCTAACACCTTTATTAATGCCAACCATGTTGGCGCCGTTATCATATCCCTGTTCTCGATAGGTTTTTATATCTGGATCATTATCTTCTAGTTCCTTTAAAACTACATTTGTTAAATACTCTCCTATTGTTTCTGCAACGGCAATAAACACAACAAAGTGTTTCGCTATCTCTCCAGCTGAGGAATTTCAACATCTTAATATTATTGACATTTGTTCCACACGACTCACATCTCTGGTACAATCGAAGCTTATTTGACCATTTTTACAATTTCATTAATGACAGATTTTGACAGTAATTAAATTAATTCATCTTGGATCACGTGCCTCAGATAATGCTGAGAAAGTTGCCTTTCATTAATTCGTTGCAAGTGCTCTTTTAGTGTTAGATCATATTTGGATAACTGTTTAAATAGGTCTATAAAATTTCCACTGTTTCCAGTATCATTCAGGATAAAGGATTTTCGATGACCTCTAAATGCCAGATTGTGTGAGGCTAAGTAGTTGATAATATCGATCAATCTTTCAACCAAGTCATACTAATACTTCTGTGATTGTCTATCGTTTTCCTTATCTACCGTTTCCCGTATTTCATTCCTTTATAGAATTCCATCCATTTAATCATACACTCCATGTTGTTCATGTCTATGCAATATGCTTCACAGATCTTTCCAGTCACCACAGCCTTCTTTTACCATCTGTGTCTGCAAATGTGAAAAAAAGTCTACATGGAAAGCAATATATTTTATCTTGAAATCTGGAGTAAACCAACCACCTGTGATGTTTTCTAGTAAAATGTCTTTCATTTGCTTCTTTGGAGTAGCTCTCATCAGAGTTCTGGAGGTTTTGTTGGGGAATATTTTGAATTACGTCATGATGTTGTGAATCTGTTATTCGAAATACCCACTTTCCCGGATCTAATTCTGTAAATGACTCTGTTTTATGAACAATGTCCTCTAGATTTTTTGAATCACAAATATTTTCACTTCTTAACCCCTAATTCCGCTCAGAATTTTGAGTAACAGCAGTTTCACCCAATTCTAATGCTGTATAAGGAAGGGTAAGAATCATTCGACCCTGGTTCTGTTTCTGCGACTACAGAAACTTGGAGGACAGATTCATCTGAGGCATCGGGAGTAGATTCGCCTGAAGTAGGTCTATTTAAAAATTTCACCATGCTCAGACTCATAGCTTGGTTGGATGTAGCTGCCTTACCGTTTCTTCTACGTTTTTGATGCACTGGGCTCCCATTTCCTCCGTATGTCTCTTCCTCTTGAGGATCCTCCAGACGATCTAAAAATTCCTTTTTTAGTAAGTACATTGATAAGTGCAGCTCCATCAAATGGGGTGATTCCGGACTGTTTTGATGTTGATTTTACCATTACTTGCACAGGTTGTATAGATATCATCCTTTGTCAGTGAAGTGGGGGGGGGGGGTGTATGTAGAACGAATAAAAATCCTAAAAATAGAAAAGTCGATGTGCACCGCTATTTGCCTGAGACAAAAAAAGTGACTAATGACCTCGATGGCAAATGCAGTTAGAACGCTTTTCCGCTTGTTGGGACAATAGAAAGTTTCCAATTCACGATATTGCGTGAAATTTCAACCTCGAGACTGTTAATCGGACATATACAGGGTGTTACAAAAAGGTACGGCCAAACTTTCAGGAAACATTCCTCACACACAAAGAAAGAAAATATGTTATGTGGACGTGTGTCTGGAAACGCTTAATTTCAATGTTAGACCTCATTTTATTACTTCTCTTCAACTCACATTAATCATGGAATGGAAACACACAGCAAAAGAACGTACCAGCGTGACTTCAAACACTTTGTTACAGGAAGTGTTCAAAATGTCCTCCGTTAGCGAGGATACGTGCATCCACCCTCCGTCGCATGGAATCCCTGATGCGCTGATGCAGCCCTGGAGAATGGCGTATTGTATCACAGCCGTCTACAATACGAGCACGAAGAGTCTCTACATTTGGTACCGGCGTTGAGTAGACAAGAGCTTTCAAATGCCCCCATAAATGAAAGTTAAGAGGGTTGAGGTCAGGAGAGCGTGGAGGCCATGGAATTGGTCCGCCTCTACCAATCCATCGGTCACTGAATTTGTTGTTGAGAAGCGTACGAACACGTCGACTGAAATGTGCAAGAGCTCCACATATTGTGTCGTACTTGTAAAGGCACATGTTCTAGCAGCATAGGTAGAGTATCCCGTATGAAATCATGATAACGTGCTCCAGTGAGCGTAGATGAAAGAACAGTCGCATGTCAACACAAGCATTGAAGTCAACATTACCTTCCTTCAATTGGGCCAACTGGCGGTGAATCGAGGAAGTACAGTAGATACTAACGAAACAATTGGGTATTTTGACAATTGTCTGCACGAATTATTTCAATTTACATTTAAAGAGAAATACTAAAATGAGCTCTAACATGGAAATTAAGTGTTTCCGGACACATGTCCACAAAACATATATTCTTTCTTTGTGTGTGAGGAATGTTTCCTGAAAGTTTGGCCGTACCCTTTAGTAACACCCTGTATATATCAAGGTTTACATAAGACTCAAAACAAAAGTCGCAGAATGCAAAAATACAGTTTCTCACTTAAAATAATTAGTGTACGAAAGTGAAAGTGGTCAGCAAATTGTTGCTATGCAGCGCGAAAGAACAAATGTACCATACTGTCCTAAATTACCTCATTTGTGTTATAGTACAGAAAGAAGTGGACGCGGTATCGTCATACATGGCAACACAGTTTTTATATTTGGCCATGTATGATGCCAGAACATCAAGTAATAAAATATAAGAATTACTTAAGAAATCTATACATACTATAAAATGGGAGTTGGTGTGCGTTTGTGTTCCGCATCTCCTCCTACTGTATGATTTATTATGGAGACTCGAGCTTAAGCTTTATTTACTACAAGCGAACCGGAAGGTCTATCCCAGTTACATCAGTCTGTCCCTTATTTTATTCTGCTTCACAATATATGGAGCAATTGCGTTTAAATGAAGCGTGAATTTGCTAAACGACTTAAGCCCCTAAAGGTAGTACATTTTCAGAAACAACAAGTTTCATAAACAGATAAATGGAACTGTGTAGAATAACTAGCAATTCTACATCAAGAATTTGATCCAATGCTTTTTGAAGTCTGTGCTCTATACACAGATGTACTATAGGTACAATATAAAAATACGCACGTAAATGCAACGAAGCGCTTGTCACAGATTTAGTCATTTTCAGCCCTAGTATTACATTCTACTGTTACTTCCTCAAAATTTACACATAGAGACATCTACATTTAATCAATGATTTTTACCAACTGTAGACGTCATGATCACCAATATTTTCTGCTGGAAACACATATTGCACACAAATCTTTGGCTAGTACCGGTAATAGCCAGTGCCTATCCTCGCTATATAGCGGCTTCATCGCAAGACATAAATAATAAAACCGAACAACAGAGAAAAAGTAACGAGGGAAGACAGTTTAAACCATATTGTCATACAACTATGTACCTTGTTAATACACCAAATGAAGATAGTTGCCGATGTGGCATTTACCGCTGGGAGGCCTCAGTTTGTTGTCTACATCGCCCCAAGCCTGAAGCAGGCAGTTCACCATTGGTTCATCTACCAAGTAATTTTAATCAGACCGTAGCACTTACATAAAATTTACGACAGTAATATAAATTATGCTTTACAGACAAATAAATATGCTATGAAATGTATCTTAATACTGACTTACCTTATAAATACGAAATCAATCCCAAAAGTGTGATAAATGTATAGAAATAAACGTAATAACTTACAATAAACAACCAATTATTCATTCAGTAACGATAAGAAACGTAGACGTAAGTGTTCTACGTGCGAGTCTCTTGATACTGCGTTTTGTGCGTCATTTAGTCATTGTCGTTTAGTGAGCATGCGCAGATTCACGACAGGTGTTCCCTTAACTGATCGGTAACAGTCGTCAGCATTCGTGTTGGGGTGACGATGCTCGTTGTCAAATGCACAGCCTGTACTAACAGCCTGGCGTCACTGGATTGTTGTCTACCTTGTTTTATTTTTTTATTATTATTTTCATTGTTTAAACGGATGTTGTGTTCGTCCTTAGGTTAAGCAAGATGTAGGCCGTCGCTACATAACCTAGCAGTTGAAAAGCGCCGTTAAACATAAAAATAAAATAAAATAAAATAACAATGTTTTGCGAGGCCCCCACAGGCGCGAGGCCGTCGGCGGTCGCAGACGTCGCCGACGCCTCGCCACAGAGTAGGGAGCATACAGAAGGGAAAGCTGGAGGCGGCGCCTTTGATCTGTATGTTACCAAGCGTTGCGCTCGACGCCATATTGAAAAGCAGTAAACTCGGAACTATAGCCACTTAGTACTTTGGCTGGAAATGGACTTTTTTCGAACTGCAGCTAACCTCACCCACTTTTACGAAAGGAAACGGCTTTTCATTATGCTCTCCTCTATTTTGCGCCCTGTTCTTGCACCTAATTGTAACCCAACGAAAAAAAAGTAGGCCTAAATTTTAATACAACTGCGAAAATGTACGATGGAATCAATGATCGTTTTATTTGGTGCTTGTTTCCAGAAAAATCCCGAGTAAACCGAAGTTACGTTTGGGAAATTAGTTACAAACAAGAAAGTGACTTTACAACTGCCAGGTTTTATTTGACACGAATAAATTTGCACAAGTCAGACTTAGCAGTACAGCGCGATTACACAGAAGTAATGATGTCTGGGCATATATAAGACTGTTAAATTACACACAAATGAAGGACAGGTAGCCGAAACATAAAACTACATAACAAACTTAATCTGTACTTGTCGTATTGTGGCACACATTGTTTCAGTTATAGCAAAGGAAAAAGTGTTCATCATTTTCCTCTTAGTCTTTCTTGTCAATATGCATTTACTAGAACATTACACACCATTTGTACCTCACCGCTGGGTCACTTTTATCTCCTTGAAATTTTTTTCCATTTTGGTTTTATATTTCAAGTCTCTGTTTGTGAACCTCAAGAAATAGAAAATTATAACTCTGACAAAAAGTTTTACTAAATATTGGATAGTATATTTTTAAGTAAATCAGCTCTCCTTGAATTCACAGTCCGTTTCTTAGCACTGGAAATAAATATTGCCTTTAAAACATACCTATATGTTATATTTTACTTACGGCAGTAATGTAGTTATGTTTCAATGTTGGAAAAGTTGTATTTGATTTAAGAGGATAATGAATTTACTGATCGGAGAATGGCATATAGAAAAATCGGTTAACCATAGAGCAGGAACAGCATAAAATAATTATTCCCCTTAATCTATTTGTTCCAGTATCCGAAGAGCATTCGTTGCCAACATTAGCACACTACGCCTCCATTGCCGTTAGTAAAATTTTACCTGCCTAAGCAGCGTAGAACAAGGGGAGGAAGCAGGATGAGTGGCATCGATTTGACTGGTTCAGTTTTACTTACGGCAGTAGAGGAGTAATGTTTCAATGTTGGCAATATAATGTTCTTTTTACGAGGATAATTACTTTACCGACTAGAGAAAGGTAGATACAAGTAACTGCCAACCATAGAGCAAGAACAGCAAGATTATTCCCCTTATTCCATTTGTTTGAATATCGTAACAAGGGGAGGTCGGCAATCGGGACCCGCCGATTTCGTCCTAGTTACTTGTGTAGGAGGTGGGTCTACACATAACGTGCCTGACATACTTCGTCTGAGTGGGCCTTAGGAAAGGAGGAAATGCTCTCGAAAGTTTTTTTTCCAATAGCACTGTACATGTTATTCAGCGCTCTGTTCGTGAATAAACGGTGTAGCGTAATGAAGAAAAAAAAATAGGAAGCTCCTGGGATTGATTCCATGGCGCCTGTTGCGCAAGTAATGCGCTTGACCATTACACTACGCCGTTAGCTACGAACAGATAGCTAAATAATATGTACAGTATTATTGGAAAAACTTTCGAGAGCATTTTCTCCTTTCCTAAGGCCCACTCAGGCGAAATATTTCAGGTTATAGGGAGACCAATCTCCTTCTACACACGCACTTTTAATAATTATGCACACATTGCTCTCATTGGAAACTGATAACATTTAACTTTTACCACACATATAGCGACGTTCACAAACCGTTCAACATCTTTTGGGAAGGTGAAGAAGCTTATATCCTTATTTGTAAGAGAATTATTGCGGCAATTAGGTGCTGAACACCATCGGCCGCCTTTTCTTTTATTGCTGCTCGTAATAAAAACGGAACAGGTACACCTACTGACGCACTGTTCTTTCTTTTCATTGCACCAAATACTTGTTTACTTTTATGCGATTCAGGCAGCTAAAATACCCAATTAACAAACAAAGACGGCGCATTACCACGCGACAGAGTAGGGACTGACCACGCGTTTACTGCTTTTCAAGATGGCCGATTCCGCGCATGCGCACTAAATTTTGGACGACAGACTGCAGCGGGAGTTTCCTTTCTGTATACTCCTTATTCTGTGGCCTAGCGCCGCCACTGGTTATTCTCATTTACAAGTGAAATCATGCGTTGATTTTAGCACTAAAACTACTTCCCATTTCCTATTACACATCTAGTAATGCGATGATTATTCGAGCTGCTCTTAAGCGAGTTTATATGTCAGCAAGTAAGTCATTTCTGATGATAATCGGGTTTCAGTAACGTTATAAAATGGTAAAAATTCATACAGACTATTCATTATACCTATAAAATCGCTTCTTGCCGACTGCATCGATGATGTTTCCTCACTATCCTATCATTTAACGTAAACAGCCAATATTTTGCTTGTTTCACGTTTTGGCGTCACCGACTGTAACAGAAGTCTTAAAATATAAAGGATTGTTTTCTGTTAAAATCGAGCATTATGTATGCAATCATATTTCAGATTTTATAAAAGTACAACAAAACATTTCTCATTTATTGTTGAGGAATCGTAAGAAAACTGATTCTGCTTTTCAAACTGATATTTCGTGTTCTACTCGTGTGTCAAACTAAAAGATTCACAGTACATCGAAAAGAGGTCTTTCGTTTAAATCTGCAGTTGTATCACTTGTGAAAAGAACTGTCAATACGTTTCATCTAAGCACATATAAAAGCTGTAGCCAACGATTTAATATTTGCAATTGCCAAGAACTAACGCCAACTGTATTAATACATGTGTAATAAGAATACGAAAAGACGCTTTATTGTTAAAATCTAATCTTAAATTCCACTACAACAGATAAGAACTGCAACTCTGGGTTCCATTTCACATCACTCGTAATGATGAAAGCAGTTTCATGCCCCGAGTCACGTGACTTAGATGTTGGTTTCAGTGGAATGACGTCAGGCGCAGTCAGTGAGCTCGAAGATGATCTGGAGTTGTTGTTGTTGCTGTGGTCTTCAGTCCGGAGACTGGTTTGATGCAGCTCTTCACAATACCCTATCCTGAGCAAGCCTCTTCATCTCCACATAAGAACGGCAACCTACATCTGTCTGAATCTGCTTACTGTATCCATCTCTTGGTCTTCCCCTGCGATTTTCCCCCCATACACTTCCCTCCAACGCTAAATTCACAATTCCTTGATGTCTAAGAATGTGTCCTACCAATCTATCCCTTCTTTTAGTCAAGGTATGCCAGAAATTCCTTTTCTCCCCAATTCTGTTCAGTACCTCCTCATTAGTTACGCGATCCACCCACCTAATCTTCAGCATTCTGCTGTAGCACCATATTTCAAAAGCCTCAATCCTCTTCCTGTCCGCACTGTTTATCGTCCATGTCTCACTCCCATACAAGGCAACACTCCATACAAATGCCTTCAGAAAGGACTTCCTTAGGCTTAAATCAATATTCGATGTTAACAAATTTCTCTTTTTCAAGAACGCTTTTCTACCCATTGCCAATCTGCATTTTATATCCTCTGTATTGCGACCATCATTTGTTATTTTACTGCCCAAATAACAAAACTCATCAACCTCCTTTATTGCTTCGTTTCCCAGTCTAATTCCTTCAGCATCACCTGATTTTCTTACACTGCACTCCATTACGCTAGTTTTGCTCTTGTTAATGTTCATCTTATATGCACCTTTCAGCTCACTGTCCATTCCGTTCAATTGCTCTTCCAGGTCCTTTGCTGTATCTGACAGAATTACTATGTCGTCGGGAAAACGCAATGTTTTTAATTCTTCCCCCTGGACTTTAATTCCTTCACCAAATTTCTCCTTGCTTTCCTTTATAGCTTGCTCAATGTACAAATTGAATAACAATGGAGAAAGACTACAACCCTGTCTTACTCCCTTCCCAACCACTGCATCCCTTTCATGCCCTTCAACTCTGACAACCGCTGTCTGGTTTTTGTACAAGTTGTAAATAACCTTACGTTCCCTATATTTTACTCCTGCTTGCTTCAGAACTTGAAAGAGTTTATTCCAATCAACATTGTCGAAAGCCTTCTCCAAATCTACAAAAGCTAGAAATGTAGGTTTGCCTTTTCTTAATCTATCTTCTAGGATAAGCCGTAAAGTGAGTATTGCCTCCCGTGTTCCTACATTTCTCCTGAACCCAAACTGATCTTCCCCGAGGTCGGCTTCTACCAGCTTTTTCATCCTTCTGTATATAATTCGTGTTAATATTTTGCAACCATGACTTATTAAACTGATGGTTCTGTAGTTTTCACACCTGTCTGCACCTGCTTTCTTTGGAATGGGGATTATAACATTTTTCTTAAAGTCTGAGGGTACTTCACCTGTCTCATACATCTTACACACCAGGTGAAACAATTTTGTCATGGCTGGTTCTCCCAGAGACTTCAGTAGCTCTGAGGGAATATCATCTACTCCAGGGGCCTTGTTTCGACTTAGGTCTTTCAGGGCTCTGTCAAATTCTTCTCTCAGTACACCATCTCCTATTTCATCTTCATCTACATCCTCTTCCCTTCCTACAATATTGTCATTTCCTTTCCTTTGTAGAGCCACTCTATATAGTCTTTCCACCTTTCAGCTTTCCCCTCTTTGCTGAGAACTGGTTTTCCATTAGTGTCCTTGATATTCATAGAGCTGTTTTTCTTATCTCCAAATGTTTCTTTTATTTTCCTGTAGGCTGTATCTATTTTTCCCCTATTTATACATTCTTCTACATCCTTGCATTTGCCTTCTAGCCACTCCTGCTTAGCCATTTTGCACTTCCTGTCAATTTCATGTCTTAGTCGTCTGTACTCCATTTTGCCTGTTTCATTTACTGCATTTTTATATTTTCTCCTTTCATCGATTAAATTTAGTATCTCCTGTGATATCCAAGGATTTTTTGTAGGTCTTGCCTTCCTACCTATTTTGTCCTCTGCTACCTTCACTATTTCATCTCTCAATTTTACCCATTCCTCCTCTACTGTCTTATTTTCCCCCGTTTCTGTCAATTGTTGCCTAAAGCTCCCTCTGAAATTCTTAAGAACTTCAGGTTCCTTCAATTTATCCAGGTCCCATCTCCTTCTTTTCCTACCTTTTTGTAGTTTCTTTAGTTTCAGCCTATAGTTCATAACCAACAAGTTATGGTTAGAGTCTATATCTGCCCCTGGGTAGAACCTGGTTGCGAGATCTATGTCTTACCATTATAAAATCTGTCTGGTATCTTCCGGTGTCTCCTGGTCTCTTCCACGTATACAACCTTCTTTTGTGATTCTTGAACCAGGTGTTTGTTGTAACTAAATTATGTTCTGTGCAAAATTCTACCAGGCGGCTTCCTCTTTCATTCCTTTTGCCCAGACCATATTCACCTACTATCTTCTCTTCCCTTCCTTGTCCTACTACCGAATTCCATTCTCCCATAACAATTAAGTTTTCCTCTTCCTTAACTGTCTGAATAATTTCCTTTAGCTCCTCATATATTTCTTCGATTTCCTCATCATCGGCAGAGCTGGTTGGCATATAAACCGGTACTACTGTTGTCGGTGTTGGCTTCGTATCTATCTTGACAATGATAATGCGATCACTGTGCTGGTCATAGTAGTTTACCCGCATTCCTATTTTTTATTCATTATCAATCCTACTCCAGTGATACCCCCAACTGATTTTGTATTTATAATCCTGTGCTCACCTGACCAGAAATCCTATTCATCCTGCCACCGAACTTCACTAATCCCCACTAGATCTAACTTCAACCTATCCATTTCCCTATTTAAATTTTCTAATTTTCCTACTCGATTAAGGGATCTAACATTCCATGCTCCGACCCGTAGAATGCCAGTATTGTCTTTCCTGATGATCACATCCTCCTGAGTAGTCCCCGCCCGGAGATCCGAATGGGGGACTATTTTACAAATTAAATGTTCAAATGTTTGTACAGTCTATGGGGCTTAACTACGGGGTCATCAGTCCCTAAACTTACAATCTACTTATGAACTACTTACGAACTAAGACGGCACAAATATCCATGCCCGAGGGGGGATTCGAACCCCCGACCGTAGTGGCCGTGGAGACCGTGACTGGAGCGCCTTAGTCCCCTCGGCCACCGCGGCCGGCGGACTATTTTACATCCGGAATATTTTACCCGAGAGGATGCCATCATCATATGTTCATACAGTAGAGCTGCATGTCCTCGGGAAAAGTAACGGCTGTAGTTTCCCCTTGCTTTCAGCCGTTCGCAGTAGCTGTGTGGCAAAGCCACATTAGCTGATGTTACAAGGCCAGCTCAGTCAATCATCCAGACTGTTGCCCCTGTAACTACTGAAAAGGCTGCTGCCCCTCTTCAGGAACCACACGTTTGTCTGGCCTCTCCACAGATACCCCTCCGCTGTGGTTGCGCCTACGGTACGGCTATCTGTATCGTTGAGGCACGCAAGCCACCCCACCTCGGCAATGTCTGTGGTTCATGGGAGTGGGATATGGAGTTATTACTGTGTATTACGAAGTCGTGACGTCGACGCCATGTTAGTGAACGTATATCTATCATACAGCATCCAGCTGTTAGTATAATGTGGTTACGAAGAATTTAAAATTCTGAAATTTATATTCGTTTCTACTAGTTGCTTACGTAGAAACTAACTCATATACAACGGGCACTATCTGTTCTGAAAATATGAGTAATATTTACAAAATATTCGAGACATATAATTAACCGAACTACTACATCTAAGCAGTAGAAAAAGACACGAGTCGTGGAAAACGTATACTTGAGTTATATTTTGATTCAGAACTAGTGTTTCTCGCACTTTGCAATTAATGAATAAATTACACTGTTGTAGACAACTTAATAAGCTGTAATAACGGCAGACTCGAAGCGTATGATATAAGCATGATTTTCCACATAGAACGTATTATTCAATCCGTAGGTTCCAACGGAAATTAGTAGACTATAGACAAAAGGCAAATTTAAAGCTGAGCACTAGAAAGACCGTCTATAGCAGTGCACTTTATTCATTTAATGAAATGTGATAGAAGAAAAATATAACTCACATACGGTTTTGAACTCCATTTTATTTCCTTTGACTTCTCTAAAGCCATAAGCGACACTAACTTCATCATCATGTATTTATTAATCAATCGTTCATAACTTATTTTCAGAGGACACAAGGTTCAAAACAACACGACCTATACGTACGGAGTTGCCAACATAACCATTGAAGAGCGTCACGTTTATCACAGATACAAACCACTACAGTGGTGTATCCAGTGTTAATAATTGACATCATTGTCGCGGGTGATTCTATTTACACTTCGGTAAAATCAGACGTGACGTCATTATGACGTATCCACACTACGACGTCCAGAAGAGCGGCGCATCGACTTTTGCATTGTTCGAGACGCTGGTTTCGGGTGGGACAACATGCTTAATTCGATATTCTTTCTGAACTGCATACTTTTTTCCTTCGTAGTTTAGTGACAAAACTAGGCCTTACTTAATATTGGTATCATGTTTTGGAAAGCACTGACGGAAATTTCAGTAAATGTATATTGAAAATGTCAGAAATAACGCAGACCGAGCCTTAGAGAACGACAACTTCACACATTTTCAAAGAAAAGAACTAGCATGTTGCAGCAACTTGGCCGTAGATGAGTACCCAGTTTTACGAAATGTTTTACCTGATGTTCGCAGAGCCTCTGTAACAAATGCCTGTATTAATATCCAGCTCATTTGATTTATAGTTTCGGCGAAAACATACATATACTTACAGCGACTATATGTTGTTTTTGTATGTCACATATTTTGACGTGTCCAAGTACACATTGTCGCTTCATAGCCTGGTAACCGTATTTTGTCCTCTTAGTTTAAAGTAGACTACGTACTACAATGCAACTCGGTAGCATTTTTCGCTTAAAGAAAAACTTTCCATTAGTTTTAAACACAACCTTCACAAAGTTTCCATTAGTTTTAAACACAACCTTCATAAATGGGTCGCGATGACAACATCAGATTTGGCTGACTAACGTTTCAGAGCTCACAGTGTAGGTCCTTTTTCGGAAAGTTTATAGCTTCTTACTAAAAGAAGTTATAGCTTCCGAAACTGTAATGAATATACCATTACCAACTGAAGATATTATCAGCTACTCATTTAATTCGTCTGCTACAATTGCAACCGCAGTTTTGCGTCTAGAACGTCCACACAAGTCGATCATGGCTCCAGTCGTCTTCGATATTGTGGATACGTCATAATGACGTCACGTCTGATTTTACCAAAGTGTGAATAGAATCACCCTTAGATGTTGGTTTCAGTATAATGACGTCAGGCGCAGTCCATTAAATCCTTGGTCTATGGTTTCAGTCATAGACCAAAGATAACATAGACTGCGCGTGTCCCTATCTCTGCTGTGTTGTGGTTTGAAACCAACATCAATTGCCCCGAGTCACGTGACTGAGGCTTCGTCATTACGAATAACAGTGTTTTTAATTTACAGGTGAAGTCAAAAGTATTCATTTTAACAATAAAACGACTTATCGTAATCCTATTACACACGTAGTAGTAAAAGTAACGTGATTTCTCGGTATAAATGATATTAAAGCGGTGATTATCGTTTTCACAAGTGACCAGGTGAAAAGTATTGTCAGTCCCGTTTACGAGCAAGAGAATTACACATCATCAATGTTTGTGTTGCACTATGATTTTCTACTTTTTTTCCAAACGATCAATGTGATTTTTGAGAGGAAGATTATTTCAATGTGTCTTGACTGAGTATAGCCTATATGCCAGCAAGTAAGTTATTTTTGATGCAAATCTGATATTAATAGCGTTACACAATGCTGAAAATGAATAGAGACTGTTCATTATGCCTATAAAACAAGTTCTTGTCATGTACATCAGTAATTTTTAATGGCATTATTATTTAATATAAATGGCCAATATTTTCTTGTTTTACGATTTGGCTTCGCTGTATGTGGCAAAACTCATAAAATAAAAAGGCTTGTATTATATTAAAATCGGACATTATTGATGCAAACCAATTTCAAGTATCTATAAAAGCACGGCAAAACATTTCATACGTATTGTTGAGGAATCGTATGCAAACTGATGCTGCTTGTCAAACTGGTATTTCGTCGCCTGTGTAAGCTACAAACTAAAAGACTCATAATTCTATAAAAAAAATTCAGTCGCCTACAAACTAAAAGACTGATAATTCCAAAAAAAAAAAAAAAAAAAAAAAAAAAAAAAAAAAAAAAAAAAAAAAAAAAATCATTCGCTTAAGAACTGCAGTTCTATTTCTTATAAAAAGAACTGTGAATACATTTCATCTAGCACAGGTAAAAACTGTAACCATTGCGCTGTTATTGCCAATGAAGAACTAACGTCCACTGTACTACTGATTGTGTAATAAGAAAGCGATAAGACGTTTTATTGTCGAAATCTACTTTTAATTTCCACTCGCAAGAAGATCTGCGACTCTCAGCTGCACTTGACATTGCCTTTAATGATGAACAGGCTTTCCTTCCCCGAGTCACGTGACTTAGATGTTGGTTTCAGTATAATAACGTCACGCGTAGTCTATATTATCTTTGGTCTATGGTTTCAGTCATGGTTTCAGTATATTGACGTCACGCGCAGTCTATATTATCTTTGGTCTATGCTAGATATGATCACATTTTTATTGTTTTTTTATTTATTTTTATTTTTATTTATTTATTTATTTTTTACGCAAGTAGAGTTTTGTCGATGTTCCCTGTTCCACAACGAGATTTTTATTACGTAAATGTACGACGTTAATCTGTGGCAAAGAACTACGAGTCAGAGATGAGTAAGCGCAGGGAAACAAAAGAGCGACAATGGGCGGCGGTGTTCTGTCTGAGCGATGGCGCGGTGTGCGGCGCTGGTGCTGGCGCTGTGCTGCGCCCTGGCGGCGGCGGAGAGGGACCCGCAGCTGCTGCGGCTGGGCGAGCGCGCGCTCTGCTGGGCGTCGCACTCGTGGCTCGCGCGCCTGCAGCTGGGCACGGCCAGCTACGCCGTGCCCAGGCTCGCGGGCACCGTCAAGCCCGCCGGCTACAACGTCTTCCTCGTGTTCGGCGTGCGGCCCTGCTCCGGCGTGCTGCTCTCAGACTCGCACGTCATCACCAGCGAGTACTGCGTAGGCCATTACATCAACGGTAAGGCGGAGTCTAACGTAAGGCCAGAGTCTTAAGGCTAGTTTACACGACGTTTCGTGAAACTGCGGTACTGGCCAGTGCGCAAGCGCAACAGGCATTCCCGCAACTCGTTGGCGAAACTTAAACAGTTTCGGCTCCTTCCAACTTTGGCGAAACTGATTGCGCGTTTTTTTTTTCTTTTTTTTTTTTTTAGTTTAGGGTATAACCAATACAGAACCAAACACAAGATAAAGGGGGGAGGGGTTAAAGTGCAGTTTATGCGGCAGCGGCTAGCCGTCGCGCTCGCTAGGTTGGCAACGACAGAGCAGCCAATCAGAAGACGCGATGCCGCGGCCAATGAGATTGCGTGTTTCATGACGAGCAAATTTGGCGTCAATTTCGAAGTTTATGGTAATTTCCAAGAAATCTTGCAGTCGAAATAGACGGACATGATTCGATATATATCGAACGTGCGATTTTGCTACTAATTACGAGAGCGCGTGTTTCGATGTGTTCACCTAGGATACCCGCGACTCAGTCTGTCAATTTTCGTTCGTGGTAGCGTGTGTATATTTCTATATAAATTTGTGATGAGTGACAGCGTTTGTTTTTCCAGAAATGAGCTTTTAACGTGGAAAAAATTTAATTCCATGTTTCTCAAGTGTTGAAAAGAAAGTTAAGTTTTGTATAAAATAAGGTTTACTACCTGACGACAGAAAGAGAAATTGTGTACATTGCCATGGTGTAGAGTGTGTGAGAGTAGATGTAAAATCATCTGATACTGAAATCCCATTTCAATTGTTTTGTAATAAATGCGGAGAGAGAACTACTTTGAGGAAAAACACCTGGTTCGAGTCGTCAAAATTTTCAGTAGACAAAAACATAATCTTAATTGCTTGTTGGATAAGAAACCATACCCTGCAAGAGACAGCCGCAGAAACCGACTTATCTTTAAACACCATATGTGACTATTTTGCTTTCTGCCGTGAAGTAGCATATGTAATCGTGACTAATGAAAGTGTTCCCATAGCGGGTCCAGGTAAAACAGTGGAAGTGGACGAATCCCATATATCAAGAAGAAAATATCAAAAAGGATGACCACTCAAAAACGAACTAGAACATATTTGGGCATTTGGGGGATAGAGAGAGAAAGTCGGAAGTGTTTTATATTTAGGCTGTATTCCAAAGGAAAAGAGTGTTTAGCGAGCCTGATAAAGCATTTTATACTACCAGGGACTAAAATAATATCGGATGGGTTCCAGTCGTATATGAAGTTGAAGAACGAAGGATTTGACCATTCTTTTGTTAATCATTCAGTTGTATTCATTTCGTCTCAAGATCCTGAAATTCATAGACAAAATATTGAACGTCTGTGTAAATCTCTGAAGTGTACCATTAAAAAAGAGGGCTGCCCAGGAGACAGAGATAAATTGTATTTAATTCAATACCTGTATTTCCAAAATTTAAAATTACGCGGCATCACTGCCGCTTCCGGATCACTCCCTAATTATTTTGCAAGATATCGGTAAAGTCTATCCTCGTTACGGAAGAAAAGGATTACTGCCACTTGCGTATACGACAAATGGAGTCGTTGAAGAGGATTTCGTTGCTCAGGATTAATGTAAGTACATTACCCATATTTGTTTTACTTTCCGCAAAAGGCAGTAGTCATAGTAATCAATATAATCACATATTCGATATATATATATATATATATATATATATATATATATATATATATATATATATATATATATCGCACGTTCGATATATATCGAATAATATCCGTCTATTTCGATTGCAAGCTTTCTTGGAAATTACCAAGTTTATTCGACGATATCGGTGCGGCGTTTGGGTGATTGAGATTTTTAGATAATTGTCGTATTACGGACATAAGTGACCTATTATTAATACACCACAGCATTCAAACAGGTAATTTCCAAGAATGCTTGCAATCGAAATATCTCTGCCTGAAACGATACATATCGAACGTGCTGCTCTAAATCGATTATGCGGCTTTTCATGCGTACTTATTACGTATGTTTTATTCGTAATTGGTTTCTGTGGTTTGAGTGACTGTGAAGTTTTTCTTATTTATTTTGATTTAAAAGACATCATAGTCAAAGCTATGAAAAGGAATCGTGAAACTGGCACACTCATTTAATGTCTCGTTCTCGAAGTACTTTTCTCAAGATATTCTGCAGCGATTTATTATGTGATGAAAGTGGTATCTATAATTGTCATTTATTTATACAAATAAAATTGTTGATCTTTTGTCCTCCCTCATCTCAGAAACATCTACTGTATGGCTATCTAACGCGTATGCCACACTACATTACGATATATATCAGAAACATTCAACAAATTACTACAAATATTACTATAAATGTGTCATGATTCTGCTGTAAAAACATACATGTCAACACAGCATTTCGTGGCTTTACATTACCACTCGTGAGAATGATTGTTATGTAAACATTCATATTTTGTGATCTCGCTTATCACTGTCTGCGTAATCGATTTATTGTTGAACGTTCGATATATATCGTTACAGGCAGAAACATTTCGATTGCAAGTATTCTTGGAAATTACCGTCAAACATATTTTTTTTGTTTCATGACCAGTACGAAACATTGATCATTTTAAGTGAAAGTTAAGTTAGGTGTAGGTTAAACGAGAATTTATTTATTTATTTATTTATTTTTTTTTTTCAGTATGTGAGGGCGCGTAGCGCCCGATTCTCCGGTTCAAAAACAATCAATTTACAGTTGTACGCTCGATATATATATCATTTCAGTCCGAGCTACCTCGATTGGAAGCATTCTTGGAAATTATCGCAATTACTATTACTGACCGGACAAGGGTACATACAAGAACCTGTCAACCATAGAGCAGGTATAGCACGTTTTATTTATTTTATGATATATTTGAAACAGTGATCAAGTGACATCCATAATGATAGCAACTGTAACTTGTAGATCGTCAAAAACTTTTGCATACACCGCTTCTGTTTGTTTTCATAGTACAATTGCAACGCTCTTTCTTATTGGCCGCGGCATCGCGACTTCTGATTGGCTGCTCTGCCGTTGCCAACCTAGCGAGCGTGACGGCTAGCCGCTGCCGCATAAACTGCACTTTTACCAGGGGGACGGGAGAAATAATTCGGTTTTTAAAAATATATATGTGATGCATAGGTGTTTGTGCGATTTTAGCGATGAAAATTTCAGGAGTAAGCAGAGGCTTGTTAGTGCTCTTGAAGCAATTATTCGTGAATTAAATATTGATGGGTTGACGATTAGTGAATTGCAGTCTAAAATACATTCAGTTCCAAATACCTACAGAAACGAACTATGGTAATTGTGGATATGGGAACACGTTACGAGTGCTATAGACATGAATATCTACTTGACAAGAAACGTAATGCAATTTGGGTAAAGGTTTCATTTTCGTAGGCATCATTTCTCAGTACTTAATTACGACATACCTTACCTTAAAATACGCGTTTTGCAAATGTCTTTCAAGCGCCGTTACATTTAGGCTGCCAGCTTTTGTAATATTGAAGTATGAATAAAAAATCCACCAAATACGGCACATTTGCTTCCGATCGCCTGAATTGGAGGCTGCTCAACGCGATGTTCATTTGTTGTAGACCACGTGATTGTGTGGCTAGCGAATCACAGCACAAAGAAGAGTATCGTCGTCGGCCAATGGTAACCAAACCTCACCGCCGCGCAACATGCAAATAAGAATTTTTCACGTTGTAAATTAAATATGCGGTAATGTTTTTATATACGAAACCGCACAATGGTTACAGGATGTGAAAATGAACGTCTTAACATGAATTTTCAATTATTTCATTTTCGAAATCACTTGATTACACTTTCAGCCGTCGATAAAATAAATAAAACAAGCTATACCTGCTCTATGGTTGACAGGTTCTTCTATGTATCCTTATTCGGTCAGTAACAGTAATTGGCCTCGTAAAATGAAGATTTAGAATTACTTGATCACTGTTTCGTACAGATCATAGGGCAAATAAAACATGCTATACCTACTCTATGGTTGGCAGGTTCTTGTATGTACCCTTGTCCGGTCAGTAACAGTAATTGGCCTCGTAAAATGAAGATTTAGAATTACTTGATCACTGTTTCGTACAGATCATAGGGCAAATAAAACATGCTATACCTACTCTATGGTTGACAGGTTCTTGTATGTACCCTTGTCCGGTCAGTAACAGTTTCTGGCCTCGTAAAATGAAGATTTAGAATTACTTGATCACTGTTTTGTACAGGTCACAGGGTAAATAAAACATGCTATACCTGCTCTATGGTTGACAGGTTCTTGTATGTACCCTTGTCCGGTCAGTAACAGTAATTGGCCTCGTAAAATGAAGATTTAGAATCACTTTATCCTCTCAACTACGAAGTACTGTAGCCGGTTTTACTTATTTTATATGTACGAAACAGTCGTCAACTAATTCCAAATCTTCATTTTCTGAGGCCATTAACTGTTACTGACCGGACAAGGGTACATACAAGAACCTGTCAACCATAGAGTAGGTATAGCTTGTTTTATTTATTTTATCGTCTGTCTGAATGTGTAATCAAGGGATTTCGAAAATGAAATAATTGAAAGTTCATGTTAAGACGTTAATATTCAAATCCTGTAACCATTGTGCGGTTTCGTATATAAAAACATTACCGCATATTTAATTTCCAACGTCAAAAATTCTTATCTGCATGTTGCGCGGCGGTGTGCTGTGATTCGCTAGCCACATAATCACGTGGTCTACAACAAATGAACATCGCGTTGAGCAGCCTCCAATTCAGGCGATCGGAAGCAAATGTGCCGTATTTGGTGGATTTTTTATTCATACTTCAATATCACAAAAGCTGGCAGCCTAAATGTAACGGCGCTTGAAATACATTTGCAAAACTCGTATTTTAAGGTAAGGTATGTCGTAATTAAGTGCTGAGAAATTATGCCTACGTATATGAAGGTTTCATACACGTAGGCATAATTTCTCCGTACTTAATTACGACATACTTTACCTTAAAATACGTGTTTTTCAAATTTCTTTCAAGCGCCGTTACATTTAAGTTGCCAGCTTTCGTAATATTGAAGTATAAATAGCCGGCCGCGGTGGCCGAGGTGACTGAGGCGCTCCAGTCACGTTCAGCACGGCCACTACGGTCGGGGTTTCGAATCCCCCCTCGGGCATGTATATTTGTGCCGTCCTAGTTCGTAAGTAGTTCATTAGTAGTTTGTAAGTTTAGGGACTGATAACCCCGTCGTTAAGTCCCATAAGCTTAATAAACATTTGAACATTTTTTTGAAGTATAAATACAAAATCCACCAAATACGGCACATTTCGTACCGATCGCTTGAATTAGAGGCTGCGCAACGCGATGTTCATTTGTTGCAGATCACGTGATTATGTGGCTAGCGAATCATAGCACAAAGAACAGTATCGTCGTAGGCCAATGGTAAGGCCGGTATTACACTATCAAATTTTCTTTGACAAAGAATCTTTGTCCAATATTCTTTGACAAAGAATCTTTGACGTGGTGAAATGGTGTCATTACACTATCAAATTTTCTTTGACAAAGAATCTGTCACAGTGCATTGAAAATGGCGGATGAATATTTGTTATTAACCTTAGTTGTTGATTACATAGCTTACAAATATGTACTTATACACTTAAATTGCATGTACGCGTACAACAATTGCAACGACTAGACATCTGGAAGCGTGCCTTTATTCACAGAACCCTTTTTTACTTGTACCGCGGCCATCGCCTCAGGTGTATCGTATAATAAGGCCTAACATCTGATGTTTGTAGAAAAGGGCGAAGTACTTTTGACTAGCTAGACTGTAGATATCATCGCTCCTTGTTCACTCACAACAATTTAAGCTGTACTCTTAAGACATATTTGAAAAAAAAAAGAAAAATGTGAAGTTCTTTTCTTAATCATAATAGACATCTACAGTGTAGCTTGTCAAAGTACTTAGTCGTTTTCTACAAATATGTAATATTAGGCTGCATTACCCGATACACCTGAGGCGAGAGCCGCTGTACCACTCGAAAACGGTTGTTCTCGTCGTTTGGAAGACTGACAATGGTGACGCTTGACTTGCTTCTGCAGTGGTGTTCTGCTCTAAATATTGCAGTAAACAAAAACTTTTGAAACATTTATATTTTGCGTATTATGTATCGTGTAAATAGCATTTGTCTGGCTAAATATATGTAGGGAATTAAAGTGTCATTATGTACTTTTGCTTTCTCCGCTGCAAAACTGGTGCAGAGACAATTAATTTTCATTTTTACGTCGTCTGCCGTGCAAACAGTACTCACTTGATCGCTAATGAATACCGCAATTATCTAGCTTTCGGCTCGATGCAGCCGGTTTTTATAATCAACCTTATACAACTGCATAAATTTAGTTGTTGTGACGACTCGCAATACGAATTACGCGATCATGTTTTCAAACAGTACGTCAAAAACTGCTACAGCGATGCTAGCGCTTAAAGCGCTCATATTTCTCACCACAGTTAACATAAGACGAACGCTTTCTTTGATCAAATCTACGGTGAGCTGCTAGATTTGATCAAAGAATTTTTGACGAAAGGCAACTTTGACCAAAGTTCCATATTACACTATCCAATTTTCTTTGACAAAAAATCTTTGTCAAAGAAAATTTGATAGTGTAATACCGGCCTAACCAAACCTCACCGCCGCGCAACATGCAAATAAGAATTTTTGACGTTGGAAATTAAATATGCGCTAATGTTTTTATACACGAAACCACGCAATGTTTACGAGATGTGAAAATTAACGTGTTAACATGAAGTTTCAATTATTTTATTTTCGAAATCACTTGATTACACTTTCAGAGAGACGATAAAATAAATAAAACATGCTATACCTGCTCTATGGTTGACAGGTTCTTGTATGTACCCTTGTCCGGTTAGCAACAGTTATTGGCCTCGTAAATTAAGTTTTAGAATTAGTTGGCGACTGTTTTGTTGTACAGATCATAGGGCAAACTGGCAACTTAAATGTAACGGCGCTTGAAAGAAATTTGAAAAACACGTATTTTAAGGTAAGGTATGTCGTAATTAGGTACGGAGAAATTATGCCTACACGTATGAAACCTTTACCCAAAATAGTATTTCAGAAATCTCTCATTTGCAAAGGATGCTTAGAAGTAAGAGAATAATGTTACGAATAACAAGTGTTCATATACAGTGGTTAGTTGTACTTTTAGTCATAGAAGTAAATCTTTAATAATTCATTCACGTCAAAACTTCTGCTTTTAATCAGAATCACAAATACTTGATCACTATTTCATAATATTACTGCTGTATGAAAGTAATGTGTGATGCTTCAATAGAGCCTGCTTAGTTTTGCATCTCACTTTCGCAAAAATTATAAGCCTGTATAGCAACATATTTTGCCGGTTACCTACTAATTTGATAAAGTGAATGAGTAGCTGCAAATAAATAATATATCGATATATAAACTGTTAATAGTAGTATGTCACATTCTTGAAGATATTCAACTTGATACCTACCAAGTAGCTAAAAAAATTATGATAGGTACACGAAAGGCACAGAAGCCAGGACAAGGTGAAAAGAGGGTTTAAAGGCAATGTAGAGTCTAGTCTCCTACAATGTAAAAAAACGTCTGTAGTTTTGAAAATATTAAAATGTCCGAAATCCCCTAAAACAGAACTCCTGCAACATGTTAGTACGTACCAAGCACGCGAACATAATCATAATCAGTTATTTTTACTGATTCTTCCGTCGCTTCTTGGTAGAACACATCAAATAAATTAAAAACACAATTTTGTGTGTGTTCTACAAGTTTATTTTTGCTTACTTAACCGGTTTTCGGCTTATTAGGCCATCTTCAGAGTATTTACTGCTGTGGCAAAGAAATCACATTGTTTAGATACAGTATGGGAAGAGATGACAAATGACTACACTTAGATCGACATACATAGTATAACACTTCTTTGACATTGTGTTATTACAGTTATGAACTTAAAAACTAAACTGTAATACAAGAATATACAATGTGCGGAGGATAAAACAAGGAATAAATTTGAATATAACCTGGGAACTGAAACTACCTGCTATTAAAAACAAACTGATAATGCTGATAAATAAATATGTACAAGTGCCTTGTTAATAATTCTGCACTATAATTATAGATGGTGTTGCATATGACAGTTGTAAGGCCAGGTTTGGAGTGGAATCACGAACTAAAAATGAATAGTTACTTCATTATATTAAACTAAACAAATCTGTATAATGAAATTAATATTCTAAAATTTCAGGTAGATGAAAATGAGTATTATGTTGTAAGCTTTTTTCTTTATTTTTTTTTCTTTATCAGTTACTTTTATACTCGAGCACATCAGATTGGATTTATTTCTGCTTTCAAAAAGTTTTTGGGCGATATGACTACGACTCAGGTAATGTGAACTGTGTGAATTACCCTACACTGGCAGTTTGTTGTTATCGACTGTCATTAACAGAAGCAGTGGTATTACTTTAATAATGTTTTCATATTTGTATTAGAAAGTTCACAACAACGTTCAGTGACTCCGAAATCTGAAAGTAACAACATTATATACGGCAACTTCTCATTTGTGTCATGCCATTCCTCTGTTATTCCATACTGACCACTTGGAGCGCTAGTATCGCTTCAGTTGCATTTTTCCCTAGAGAGTTTCGCGACTGTCTGTGATAGACTGTGGTAAGGCCTCTTATAGAGGAGGCAGTGGCACACATTGGAGTCGACATTGGCGCCAACAGTGTTCGTCCGATGTACGGATCGGTGAAACAGCGGCGGAACCGATGTGGGCGCCAACGTCGCTAACTGCTCCGTTTCTTGTCGGTATTTTGACAGAACATCAACGGACGTTGGGCCAATATGGGGGTAATTTCCAAGAATGCTTCCATTCGAAGTAGCTCGCCTAAAATGATATATGTCGAACGTGCAACTCTAAATCGATTACGCGGCTAATTACTAGCGACTTATCAATTTAGTTTTGCTCGTAGTCATGGGAACGATTTTATTTGTTCCTATAGTCTTGAGTGAAGGTGAAATTTTTATTTATTTATTTATTATGATTTTAAAAAACTTCAGGTAATTAGGAAGGATCATTGCATATCGCTTCGGGCGGCCTGCTATCGACAATGACGGACTATCGATAGTTGTGTAGTGTCAATTTGTGTAGAACATGCAAGCATCAGAATGCTATCGTAATTAGTTTACTCGCAAGCATAGACGAAATCAGTTGCCTTTATGATATAGTAGAAAATTGTTTAGCCTAGACCACGATAATAACTTTATGAAGCGGAGATTCACGTACTAAGAAGAAAAAAAAATTAACCCTAAACCTAATCTTTTTAAGGCTACGCTATAGATCAGTTTTTTAAGTGAAATAGCGTAGACCACGATAATACATTTATGAACCGAAGATTTCATACAGATCATAAAATAAATAAAACATGCTATACCTGCTCTATGGTTGACAGGGTCTTGTATGTACCCAACAGCATTAATTATTTATTTTGTTTCTATATGTCGAAATGAATATCTGTTTTCATTTGTCCGCCAACATTTGTTTCTTACGACACGACGACGTTCGTGGGTTCGATATACGACACTGCGAACTCGCGTCTTCCATACATATCGATACTAGGCCGTCCAAAGCGATATACAACGGTCGTTCCAAATTACCGGACGTTGGGCCAATATGGGAGTAATTTCCAAGAATGCTTGCAATCGAAGTAGCTCGCCTTAAATGATATATATCGAACGTGCAACTCTAAATCGATTACGCGGCTAATTACGAGCGACTTATCAAGTTAGTTTTGCTCGTAGTCAAGGGAACGTATTTTATTGGTTCCTATAGTCTTGAGTGAAGGTGAAGTTTTTATTTACTTATTTATTATGATTTAAAAAACTTCGTAGTCAAAGCTATGTAAAGGTAAACTGTCACACCATTCAGACTTGTTCTCGAAGTACTTTTCTGAAGATGTTATGCAGCGATTTATTGTGCTATGATATTCGTATATATAATTGCCATTTATTTATGCAAATAATATTGTCGATCTTTTTTCCTCGCTCATCTCACAAATATATACTGTATGGATACCTAACGAGTATCCCAGATTACATTACAATGTTTTTGTCATCTGCACATAAATGCTCGCGTAGTTGCATGTTCGATAAATATCATTTAAGACGAGCTACTTCGACTGCAAGCATTCTTGGAAATTACGAAATGGGTACGTCGTCCACACAATGGCACCAACGTTTCATTCTTTGAAACTGTTTCTTTCTTCGTTCGTTGTTCGTCGCCGATTATTTGATAATTTCCAAGAAAGCTTGTAATCGAAATAGACGGACATAATTCGATATATATCGAACGTGCGATATTGCTACTCATTACGAGATCGCGTGTTTCGTTGTGTTCACCTAGGATAGCCGCGACTCATTCTGTCAACTTTCGTTCGTGATAGCGCATGTATATTTTTATATACATTTGTGATGAGTGACAGCGTTTGTTCTTTCTGAAATGAGCTTTTAACGTGGAAAAATTTAATTCCATGTTTATCAAGTGTTGAAAAGAGTGTGAAGTTTTGTATAAAATATGGTTTACTACCCGACGACAGAAAGAGAAATTGTGTACATTGCCATGGTGTAGAGTGTGTGGGAGTAGGTGTAAAATCATCTGATACCGAAATCCCATTTCAATTGTTTTGTAATAAATGCGGAAAAAGAACTACTTTGAGAAAAACACCTGGTTCGAGTCGTCGAAATTTTCAGTAGACAAAACCATCATCTTAATTGCTTGTTGGATAAGAAACTGTACCTGCAAGAGACAGCCAAAGAAACCGACTTATCTTTAAACACCATATGTGACTATTTTGCATTCTGCCGTGAAGTAGCATATGTAATCGTGACTAATGAAAGTGTTCCCATAAGGGGTCCAGGGAAAACAGTGAAAGTGGACGAATCTCATATATCAAGAAGAAAATATCAAAAAGGACGACCGCTCAAAAACGAACTAGAACATATTTGGGTATTTGAGGGGATAGACAGAGAAAGTCGGAAGTGTTTCATAGTTAGGGTGTATTCCAGAGGAAAAGAGTGTTTAGCGAGCCTGATAAAGCATTTTATACTGCCAGGGACTAAAATAATAACGGATGGGTTCCAGTCATATATGACGCTGAAGAACGAAGGATTTGACCATTCTTTTGTTAATCATTCAATTGAATTCATTTCATCTCAAGATCCTGAAACACATACACAAAATATTGAACGTCTGTGGAAATCTCTGAAGTGTACCATTAAAAAAGAGGGCCGTTCAGGAGGCAGAGATCAGTTGTATTTATTTCAATACCTGTATTTCCAAAATTTAAAATTACGGGGCATCACTGACGCTCCCGGAATACTTCCTATTTGTTTGCAAGATATCGGTAAAGTCTATCCTGGTTACGGAAAAAAAGGATACAGCCACTTGTGTTTACAACAAATGGAGTTGAAGATGATTTCGTCGGTCAGGATTAATGTAAGTACATTACCCATATTTGTTTTACTTTCCTCAAAAGGCAAGTAGTGATAGTAATCAATATAATCTCACATTCTATCGCACATTCGATATATATATCGAATCATGTCCGTCTATTTCGATTGCAAGCTTTTTTGGAAATAACCTATTATTTTAAAGGTCCAAAATCTCTTTGTAAATATTAGAACTGGGTAATGTGGAAGAATCCGTGTACATCGAAGGAAACGGTATTGCGATCGATATATATTCAACGTTCCATTCTTGCCCCACATTCGATATGACAAACGCGAAGCGGTTGATTTAAATTGTCTTTTTGATTGCATTGAATTTGTGAAAATTTCTTGTACTTTTCCGACTCAGTATGTGGTTGCCATTTGAAATACCGGAAGAAATATCGGTAATTTCCAGGGTTTATATGTAATGAACGTGCAACTGCAAATGTTTTAGTGTTTCTGAAGCGAAGATTCTGGCGCTAAGCGTCTAAGGTACTAAAAAATTTAAAAAAATTAAATAATAATAATAATAATAATAATAATAATAATAATAATAATAATAATAATAATAATAATAATCCCTCTTGTTTTACCTACTACATAACTTTCTTAAGGCTACAATACAGATCCTTTTTATTTTTTTTATGTTTTTTCAAGTGAATATTAAGTTATGTATAGGTTAAACTAGAAGTTTGTTTTCTAGTACATGAGGGCGCGAAGCGCTCGTATATCCGCTTAAGATACACTCAATCAATTTGTAGTTGTACGTTAGATATATATCATTTCAGGCCGAGATTCTTCGATTGCAAGCATTCTTGGAAATTACCGAAATATCGGCCTATCTGAAGACAGGGATACCACCCGTCAACTTTAACACATGATGTAATCACGATCTCGGAAAACAATTATACGGTATAATACCTTAATACTTAGGTATTGTAGATAATAAATAATCTGTGGTGATCCTTGTAAATTACATATTATAACAAAATGCAGCATCCATTACATAACATCGTCTACACCTCAGCCACAACGTAATTCCTCACGCCACCTACAAATACGCACGTACACGACAATGCCACAAATCATATCCAACGGGTGGTATCCCAGTCTTCAGATAAGTCAAAATTTCATAAAATCATCAGGTCAAAAACAACATCGTAATTAGCTATATAAATCAGCTGTTCCGCTATGACAGTTTTCCCTCATTGTCAGCGAAGCGAGGGTCGAACGTTCGATATATATCGATCGCAATGCCGTTTCCTTCGATGTACAGGGATTCTTCCAAATTGCCCTTTTTCGTTCGTTGTTCGTCGCCGATTATTTTAAAGTTTCAAAATCTGTTTGTAAGTATTAGAACTGTATCATAAAGTGAGTCATTTGTGAAAGCAGCCATAAAAATCGAAATGTCACGTCCAAACAGACGCGATTATTGAAATAAAAAACTTTTCAGAATTTTAACACGCTCAATTACTGAATGAACTTTTTTAAAATTAACATTGCCTGACACGTACTGTCAATTTTCGCATATTGCTTTGCAAACATCAGGCACTGCCAGTGATATCAATGACATGGTTATTTTGTAAATGACGTATAGACTTCTAAAACTGTCTCCCTCCTGTAGCAAAAACTCGAAACATCGGTAATTTTCAAGAAAGCTTACACTCGAAATTGTACGGCCAATGTATCATAACGTAGGAATACATTTTCTTATTAGAAATCTACCGATAACCAAAAAAAGTTACTTCACTCGCGAGATGTGTAAATTGGGATATTTACTAATGTATCATAACCTACCAATACTTTTTTATTGCTAGAAATCTAACGAGATCTCGCGAGATAAGGAAATACCGATATTTTTTAATATATCATAATGTAAAAATAGATTTCATTGCTAGAAATCTACTGATAACAAAAGTTACTTCACATACTTTATTAATGAGCGAAGTATTCGTCTTGAATTACTTTATCAGTTGCGTATGCACCTTCTTAATTAGGAGGCACAATAAGTCGCGTGCCAATAATGACGAAATCGACATTCAATTTGTATCGATTTTGGCCGTCCAACTTCGAATGTAAGCTTTCTTGGAAATTACTGAAGCGTCAATCCCAAAAGATCTTTAACAGGTGTAGTATCCCTCCAACATGTATCTTTTTATTTTATTTAAAGTAGCAGACCTAAGTTTTAATAATGTGTATCTATTACTTGTAGCATATTTTAAAACTTACTGTTTTTATAATTAATGTTCCGTGGGAAGTGCCACAACACACCCCGTCATCTTTTACATACATTTCCTTTTATGGTTTGCAGTGACAAAATGCAATTATTAACACTCAAAACTGTCAATACATTGCCCGCGGCCGCAGTGGAGTCAATTCGCCCATCTCAATACGCGATGTTGAAAGTGAGGTTATGAGCGGCGATCTGTTATGTAGAAAGTCTTAGTTTAATACTAGAATTGAGGGAACAACAATGCTAAATGTTATTGACGGCCAAAGAAAACTTTACAGTGTATGTTTTAGTCAATTTACTGAGAACTGAAACAACATTTCAAAATATGGACATCTATTTTCAAGTGAAAAAATAAAAAAAATAAAACATCAAACAAAACTTATAAACACATAAATAGTGCCTGTTTACTTTATCCATTACGATTTGCCCGCTGACATTGTTAATACCGTCGTAAACAACTGAAGTTTTGTCTTTCATTAAATGACTTTTTCATTTAAAATGTTATTTAATAAAAATGCGTAATCAATTTACAATCTTATTCAAATAAACAGTTTGCTTCAGTCTTTTCTGTTACAATGTTACGTAACATAAACCATTATTTTGGTTTCAGTTCGATTTTAGGGGGCACTCAAGTGACAAAAATATTGAAGTCGTCATGAAACATTTAAGATTTACCCCTAAAACGAAGTATAACAACAAAATAAAGATGAATAAGACACATTTGCATATAAACAGTGCAATCGTCGACTCCAACATGTACTTCGCGTGACGAAAATAGGTTAACGTCCGATGTTAGCAGACGGCCGTTCCGTCAAAACGTTCTTCTCGAGAAAGCTTGACGTGACGTTGACGTGACGTGACGGTCCAGTGACGGACAGTGTGAATGCCGTCATTACAAACACATTGCGGAATGTTCTGACGGAGCCGGCCGTGGTGGCCGAGGGGACTAAGGCGCTTCAGTCACGGTCTGCACGGCCACTACGGTCGGGGGTTCGAATCCCCCCTCGGGCATGGATATTTGTGCCGTCCTAGTTCGTAAGTAGTTCATAAGTAGTTTGTAAGTTTAGGGACTGATGACCCTGTAGTTAAGTCCCTTAGACTATACAAACATTTGAACATTTTTTTTGTTCTGACGGATGGTGACGTGACGTGACGTGACGGACAGTGTGAATTGGCCTTAAAGCGTCTCGCTACGGAGCGCGCGGTTGCTCGCCGTGGAGGTTCGAGTCCTCTCTGGGGCTCAAATTTTTGTATAGTCTATGGGACTTAACTATGGGGTCATCAGTCCCTAAATTTACAAACTACGTATGAACTAACTAAGACTTAGGACGGCACAAATATCCATGCCCGAGGGGGGGGGGGGTTCGAACCCCCGACCGTAGTGGCCGTGCAGACAGTGACTGAAGCGCCTCAGTCCCCTCGGCCACCGCGGCCGGCTCACTGGGGCATGGGTGTATGTGTTGTCCTTAGGTTAGTTTACCTAGGTGTAAGTAGTTTGTAAGCTATGGACTGAGGACCACGCAGTTTGGTCCGATAGATTTACAAACATTTGAACATTGCCCGCGATTTGTGCGTTAGATATGTTTACGCTGGCTCTCGACGAATTCCAATGAATGTTGGCGCCAATGTGTGGGCGCTGTCGCAAAAATATTGGCCAATTTTGGCGCCAGCGTTGGTAGCAATGTGTGGACGCCGAATAAAGGGTATATTACACGGAGCGAATTTGGTGGCTAGTCGCTGGCGTATTTGGACGCAGCTTCTAAATTCGCTCCGTGTAGACAGGGACAGCGAACAAAGTCGCTGCTCCGAAACGCGAGCGTCTAAAGTTGAAGGGTGGGCTACTTTAGACGCTGGTCGCTAGCGTTATTGGTCGCTGGCGTTTCTGAACGCCCCGTGTCATATACGAGAGCGTCTAAAGTAGCCACCAGTCGAGTCAAAATGTCGAAGGAAATTGTAAATGCTGGCGTTGTTTCTCGTAACAGTTTTAAAAGAACAATTAATGAAGCAAAACGAAAAAGTAGAAAAGAATAAAGGAAAATGGATTAGAAGGTGGATTGCGAGGAGGGATAAATATGGTGCTTCTTCAAATCTTTTGGGTATGAAGGTCCTTCTGCCTACAGAAATATGAGAATCGCATAAGAAAATTTTGATAGATTACTGTAAATAGTAGAGGATAAAATAAGGAAACAGAATTTACCATCATGAGGATGGCGACCTCGCCAAGAATAAAATTGAAATAATCCTTATTTTCAATGTCCCATAATACTGGAAAACTTCGATAAATTTTCAGAAATTTGATTACAGTTCCACTTCATATTTGTTTTGTGGGACACAGAACTTTTAATATCTTTATTTATGTCGATGATCACAAAATTTCTTTTAGTTTTGATGACCGGTTTCTGTCAGTGATGACCATTTTCACGTCTGCAGCAAATCAGAAACAGAATACATCAAGTATTAGACTACCTAATAAAACATAAATAATGCATTACATTATTAAATACATGTAATATAGCCAAAACGCATCATCACAGCATAAGTGTATCTTCATTAAAGAATGTAACAACAGATATGATGTATAATATTTTTAACGTGTTTTATGTATTGATGACTGTAATGCCTTATTTATGTTTTATAAGGTAGTTTATTACTAAATGTGTCCTTGTGTTTCTGATTTGCTGTAGACTTGAAAATGGTCATCACTGACCGAAACCGGTCGTCAAAATGACGAGAAATTTTGTAATGATCGACGTAAATAAAGATATTAAAAGTAATTACAAAATGGATCACTGATATAAATTCGCGACCATGTCGCACCTTGGGAAACAGAACTGTTTGGTATCACCTAACCTCCAAAACGATGTATCATATGCTACGTCGTGTTTCAGTTGTTTATACGAAGACGCTAGCGTCTGAAGTCGCTGCGTGTCATTGCTTCAGCGTATTCATTCGCTACTCGCCCATACGCCGAGCGACAACAGACGCCAGCGACTAGCGACCAAATACGCTCCGTGTAATATACCCTTAAGAGTCGTCAACCTCCCGGGGAATTTTTGCAACTTCGCGACTGCAGCGCTGCTGAGCGGCCGGGTCGTAGAAACATACCGCCCAACGACTGAGTACCGAATGTGTATTTGGAATAAAGCAGCAAATTCGAAATACATTCGTATTTACGAGCTTTTGTGACGCTAGAAAATGTAGCAATTATCAAAATTGGGTAATTTGGTAGAACGCTTTGGAATCGAATTCGGAACGCTACATATTGATCGAGCTGTCAGATCAATATATCGAAGAATGGACGGACGCACGATGTATAAAACGTTCTAGGGGTCCTGACATAACGAGAGTATACCGGCAAACACGGCTGGTACCTGCGTCTTATACATCCCGAACAAGAACCAGCCTCGAACAAGTCACCAGTAACTTGTATCACTTGCTACAGCAGCTATCGGAAGGAAATCATATATCACTTGTCAACGAGGTGAGTTATGGTGTTTCACATTTTTCGGTGTGTTGTATATCGCGCGGCTGCCCATTCTTGTTTTTATTTTATGAATTGTTCCATTGATAATTACATTTAATTTTCTGAGCGGACAAGGGTAAATCGAGAACCCTTCACCGTAGAGCAGGAACAGCATTAATTATTTACTTCACGGTCGGCACTAAAAATTAATCGCGTCACTGTGTACGATTCTGTTTGCAACATCTGAACACTAGACACTATGCCGCGACACGAAATCTAAAATTTTACTAAATTAATTTTTCTTGCCGAACATGAATTAAATAATTAATGATATTCCTGTTCTAAGGTTGACAGGTTTTCGATATACCCTTGTTCGCTCAATAAATTAACTGTAAAGGCCAATTCACACTGTCCGTCACGTCACGTCACGTCACGTCACCATCCGTCAGAACATTCCGCAATGTGTTTGTAATGGCGGCATTCACACTGTCCGTCACTGGACCGTTACGTCACGTCAACGTCACGTCAAGCTTTCTCGAGAAGAATGTTTTGACGGAACGGCCGTCTGCTAACATCGGAAGTTAACCTATTTTCGTCACGCGAATTACATGTTGCAGTCGACGATTGCACTGTTTATATGCAAATGTGTCTTATTCATCTTTGTGCTGTTGTTGTACCTCGTTTTAGGGGTAAATCTCAAATGTTTCATGACGACTTAAATATTTTTGTCAATTGAGTGTCCCCCTAAAATCAAGGTCGGATATCTAAAACGAAAAAATGGTTTATGTTACGTAACATTGTAACAGAAATGACTGAAGCAAACTGTTTATTTGAATAAGATTGTAATTTGATTACGCAGTTTTCATTAAATAACATTTTAAATGAAAATGTCAGTTCTAATGAAAGACAAAAATTCATTTGTTTACGATGGTATTAACAATGTCATTGGGCAAATCGTAATTGATAAACTAAATTTTGTACCCCAGCCTCGTCGCGGCTTTTGTGACTCGTTGCCGTCGTAGGTGTCGGTGGCAGAGTAGAATGAGACCGACACAGGAATAATGGATGCACGCTTGTGCAGGTACGAAGGTGAGCAGCCAGTGGGACAGCAGAAACTAGAAACACTAGAGTAAATTAGAATGAGATATATATTGCACAGAATTTATACAATACTTAACTTTTACATAGCTCAGTACTGCAGAATGCTGATACATAGTTGAGCTAGAGGCCTGCCTAGTGCCTAACCGATAGCCAAGTCTTCACTGGTGCCTATCTGATTCCGAAGTGTTAACTGATTCCTATCTTAGTCCCAAGGGAACGATGTCGTTCAGTCGTGGCCACGAGCGGAGTTGTAGCAGAGGGCGCTCGTGGCTGACGTAAGAACGCCGCGCCGTGCGTGCATGGCGGCGCGCGGCGAAAGTACGTGGCGCGCACTTTATACTTGTGCGACACCACACTAAACAGGTGCTATTTATGCTCTTTTGAGTATTGTTTGATGTTTTCATATGTTTACTTTTTCGCTTTAAAATAGAAGTCGATGTTTTGACATGTTGTTTCAGTTCCCAGTAAGTTGGCCAAAAACATACACTGTAAAAGTTTCTTTGGCCGTCAATAACATTTAGCGTTGTTGTTTCCTCTGTTATAGTATTAAACTATGACTTTCTACATAATAGATCGCCACTTATAACCTCACTTTCAACATCGCGTATTGAGATGGGCGAATTGACGTGACGGACACTGATGGGAAGTGTGAATACAACTTGACGTGACGTGACGTTGACGTGACGGACAGTGTGAATTGGCCTTAATCGTCACCGGAATCATTCACAACGAAACATGGCGCCCACTCGAGCTGTGGGATCGATTTGGCAGCTCCATCGATATATAGCGATCCGAATTCGATTACCAAGCGATCTACCAAATTACCAAAATTGGGTTAAATTGTACGACTCTTCTCGCCTGGCTCCAGTAGTTATGTTGGCACCAATGGTAATTACCGCAGCTCAGATGACCAATAAATGTTTTTTCTTGATAACCTCAATTAAAACGAAAATTATTTTTTTCTGAACGGACAACGGTACATGCAAGAACGTGTCAACCATAGAGCAGGTACAGTATTAATTTTGCTGTGAGTGAAACGAGCAGCAATAACACTTACTCTGTAGCTCGTGAAAAATATCATCGCAATGGCAGTGAAACGTGGACCATAAGGAGTTCAGATAAAAAGATGATAGAAGCTTTTGAAATGTGGTGCTACAGACGAATGATGAAAATTAGATGGGTAGATCACGTAACCAATGAGGAGGTGCTTAACCGAATTGGGGAGAAAACGAGTTTCTGGCATATCCTGACTAAGAGAAGGGCTAGATTGGTGGGACACATCCTGAGACATCAACGAATTGTCAGCTTAGCATTAGAAGGACGTGTGTGGGGTAGACCGAACCGAGGAACGAATACAGTAAGCAGATTCAAAAGGATGGGGGTTGCCCAACGTATTCTCAGATGAAGAGACTTGCACAGGACAGGGTAGCGTGGAGAGCTGCATCAAGCTAGCCTACGGACTGAAGACCACAACAACAACACATTTCATTGAATGAAACTTTCACTCTGCAGCGGAGTGTGCGCTGATATGAAACTTCCTGGCAGATTAAATATGTGCCAGAACCAGAAAGTCCCAGGTTCGAGTCCCGCTTCCGGCACACAATTTTAATCTGCCAGGAAGTTTCAACACACTTCATTGTTCATCTGTTGTCAACATGAGCACTGAAGTCCGACGAGAAGCGACGTAAAGTTGTACCCAAAATTGTATTTCATTTTACATTACAATTTGTATAATCAGAAACATTTAACAAATTTTTACGAAAATACGTACTATCACAGCTTCAGATTTCGTCAGTTACAGTTGGAGCAATGACATTTACACTGAAATTCGTCAAAAACTTTGAGCTATTTCCTATGAGTGTATCACAATTCTGCTGTAAAAAATTTCACGTCAGCGTAGCTTTACATTACTGGGTTAGTGTACAGATTGACACCACCCGTCATCTTTGGAATGTCACGCGAAAGCAGCCAATGAGGAGTCGAGTTCAGGCAGCCAATAAGAGCGAGTGTTTCAAGGCTACATGAATTGGCGTATATATTACATTTTGTTTTGATGTTTACGTATCGCTTTAAGATTTACATGTGATGGAATTATATGCAATAAGTGTTACTGTCTAACCTTCCCACTCGATTTGTATTAAATGCTCTATATATAAATCTCGCGTACTGTATTAATTATTTGTGTAGGTAAACATAAGAAAGTTACGTGTATATGAAAGTACATAGGGAACCATTCATTACAGGGGTTTAGCAGTTTGTTTTAACTACGTACTTTTCACTACGAAGTTTCTTTCTGGTTTTTTAAATTATAATTGTTGTTGTTGTAATAAACTGAAACATGAAGATTCATATCTTACTTAAACGCCCGCACAAAAGCGCGTGGACTGCAGCGGTGGAGTAGCCGAGCGGTCTAAAGCGTCTCGCTGCGGAGCGCGCGGATGCTCAGCGTGGAGGTTCGAGTCCTCCCTGGGGCATGGGTGTGTGTGTTTGTCCGTAAGTTAGTTTACCTAGGTTTAAGTAGTTTGTAAGCTACGGACTGATTACCACGCAGTTTGGTCCGATAGATTTACAAACATTTAAACATAAAAAAAAATTAAAGCGCGTGCGTAACATTTTTGGAAGCGGTTGGACTTAACATTTATCTGGACAATCCTGTGAATACAGTAAAAGATGATACAAATAGGTACGGCCAAACTTTCAGGAATCATTCCTCACACACAAAGAAAGAAAATACCTTATGTGGACATGTGTCCGGTACCGCTTAATTTCCATGTTAGAGCTCATTTTATTACTTCTCGTCAAATCACATTAATCGTGGAATGGAAACACACAGCAACAGAACGTACCAGCGTGACTTCAAACACTTTGCTACAGGAAATGTTCAAAATGTCCTCCGTTAGCGAGGATACATGCATCCACCCTCCGTCGCATGGAATCCCTGATGCGCTGATGCAGCCCTGGAGAATGGCGTATTGGATCACAGCCGACCACAATACGAGCACGAAGAGTCTCTACATTTGGTACCGGGGTTGCGTAGACAAGAGCTTTCAAATGGCCCCATAAATGAAAGTCAAGAGCGTTGAGGTCAGGAGAGCATGGAGGCCATGGAATTGGTCCGCCTCTACCAATCCATCGGTCACCAAATCTGTTGTTGAGAAGCGTACGAACACGTCGACTGAAATGTGCAGGAGCTCCATCGTGCATGTGTCGTACTTGTGAAGGCACATGTTCTAGCAGCACAGGTAGAGTATCCCGTATGAAATCATGATAACGTGCTCCAGTGAGCGTAGGTGGAAGAACATGAGGTCCAATCAAGACATCACCGCCGGCCGCGGTGGCCGAGGGGACTAAGGCACTCCAGTCACGGTCTGCACGGCCACTACGGTCGGGGGTTCGAATCCCCCCTCGGGCATGGATATTTGTGCCGTCCTAGTTCGTAAGTAGTTCATAAGTAGTTTGTAAGTTTAGGGACTAATGACCCCGTAGTTAAGTCCCATAGACTATACAAACTTTTTCTTTTTTTTAACGCACGCGCGAAAGCGTGTACGTAACATTTTTGGAAGCGGTTGGACTTGACATTAATCTGGGCAATCCTGTGAATACAGTAAAAGATAGGTCTGTCTGCATTCCGTGATGTTTTCTAATAAATATAAACACTAATTATTACGTTATATGGGTGGTATCAAATTGTAAACTAATCACTTTTCATGAAATCATGGGGCTCGATAGGAGAATCCGTTAATATAAATGTATCTGTTTATATTCACTCATCCACCTACTACCTCGTGAGGTATTTTTTTTCTGTATTTAATAAACAGTAAACAAAAACAAAAATTATTACGTTATACCTGGAGAAGAAAAGAAACAAGTACACGATGGTTCACCATAAACAAATTTATTACTTACTTACGCCTTTAGCGTTTTATGGTATAATTTGGAGATTTTAATGTTATTAGTAATCGTCTTTGTATTAGTGTACCGATAATCGCTAATGTATGCTGGATGTTTATTTTCTGCAAGTAACGAATAATCAGTGGAAAAGTTTGAGCAGAAATATTTCTACTAATCCATTTCAAAGTGAATTATTTTCATTACCGACGTTTTCATCAGAGGTAAGTCTGAAAACGATACGTAAATCTGAAAATTATTTTCAAAATAGACGCCACTCCACATAGACTTGAAACACGCGATCCTACTGGCTGCCTCAAATCCACTCCTTATTGGCTGATTGCACGCGACAGTCCAAAGTTGACGGCTGGTATCAAACTGTAAATTAATCTCACATTACACTCGTCAAAATAATTAGTATGTAAACTTTAGTACTTTGTCAACGTGCATTAATGAATGCGTTATCGATATAAAGTTGCGTGTTCGATATATATCGTTTCAAGCCGAGCTACTTCGATTATAATCATTCTCGGAAATTATGCATTATTCTCTTACTTCTGAGCATCCTTTGGATATTAGAGATTTCTGAAATACAATTTTGAAATACAGTTCGTAGCGTCACAAAAGCTCGTAAATGCGAAGGTATTTTTGAATGTGCTGCTTCACTCCAAATACCCATTCATTACTCCATAGCTGCCAACTATTACGGATTGTCCGTAATTGTTACGGATTTATCGTCATATTTACGGAGTTACGGGAAGTTCGTGAAAATTACGGAAACTAGACATTTTACAATCTGATATGTTTTACGAAAACGGAGTGGGTACTATCTACATTTCGGTAAAAGTCGATAAAAGTTTTATATAAATAATTTATTTCATTCCTGAATGCGTAGCAAAGCTGTAGGATGTGTTAAAGATAGCATTTCCGTTGGAACAAATCTGGATCGAATCCCGCCTATAATCTCCTGCACACGTACCAAATGCACGCTCACACACCCAAGATCTATGTACATTCCATGGTCTCTAATGAGTATAATGTCTTTGGTTCAAGATTAACAGCCCACGTGTTTTACCGGATGGCGAAAGTTAGCCAGTTCGTTTCCCAAGAGAAATGCTTTTACTGGCCTTTCTCGCGTGTACCTGTTTTAATAGCAGTTTTCTGCAGCTAGAATTAAATATGAGTTTTATTCGTCGTTTAAAATCCAAAACCATTTTGTGCATCCTTCGCTGCTAAGGATTTTACATTTAAAAAATGCAAGGAAATTCACCCTTTTCTGTTCCTTGGGCAACTGTTAACTTTCCGTAAAGACAGTTATTTGAAACTTATAGGAATATTCCTAAGCCACTCACGGTTTTTGCACAAATGTTTTAGGTTCTTCCAACTAACTTCAGTCTTTGGATACAGAATAGTTTTTATACGGTTCATGGCAGATATTTATGAATACAGTGTCAGGCTTAAAATTTTAAAAAATTCTTGGGACACGGTCGTAGCCGCGCGTCCTCTTTGGTCTTGCGCATCATTACTGACAGCCAATTCTAAAGGTTGGCATCTATGTTACTCAATCGTTGGGTGGTACATTTTTACGACCCCGCCGCTCGGCAGCGATGCAGACGCGAAGTTGCAAAAATTACCTGGGAGGTTCGCGCACAGTCTATCACAGACAGTCGCGAAACTCTATGGCTGATTGTTATTTGACTTCTGAACTTCAGATAGGAAACCATAAATCTATATCTATAAATGTGAATGTCTGTTCAGTGTACGTTTATCACGTCTGAACCACAAGACATAAAAAGCTAAAAATTTGTACATTTACTAATGTCTACCCGGGGAAGGCTTTACGCACGGTTTTATGGCGATCGGATAGCTATATATATATATATATATATATATATATATATATATATATATATATATATATATATTAATGTGAATGTCTGTTCGGTGTACGCTTATCACGTCCAAACGACAAGACGCAGAGATTTAGTGTAAGGTTACTAATTTATACCTGAGAAAGGTTTTAGGCACGGTTTTATAGCGATCTGATAGATATTTAGTAATTTGAATAATATAACGCGAAATGCGGAACAATAATGATTCTTAGAAAATTATACTCTTTATTTTATTATATCTATATATATTTTATTATATATTTTATTATATTTACTCTTTGAAAATGGTTTTATTGGTTACATTGTTGCTTGAGGGTTGATAATGATAAAAGGGCGCAGTATATTGGGATAGAAAGTTATCGGTGTATATAAAATTCTACGTGTGTGTGTGTTAATATTTCGCTCTCCAGCGAAAACTACAGAACGCAAAAGAATGGTGTGTGTGTAATTGTTGTCCGAAGTCTCCCGTTGTACACCACAGCAGTTCCATGCCGACAGCTATAAGGAGGTGGAAGATATGGTGGTTGAAAGTCGTCAAATTATTAAAAAATTCGGACTGACGGCCAGCGATGACGTTTGCGACTCTATAGCAAGGAGGTTACATACAGCGAAACGTGATGGCACAGACCATATCTTTGGTCTATGCATTCTACAATGTCTTCAGCTCTTTCTCTGTTAGGATAAGCATACGGATAAGAAAATGTAAGAATAAATAAATAAAGCAATAAAATAGAAATTTCTTTTAATACATCTCTTTAAAAAAACCGATTTGACGTTTCGCGCAATACAAGTCATCCATCTGTGATATTATTATAATCATTATTGTTGAATTGCGTGATTGGATTCTTCGAAATAAGTGCATTTTTACCTGTGATTTCTTATATATTTTCTGATAAATGTAACATGTTTTTAGAAAAAAGGAGTTGGACAGAGAGAGAGGGAGTGTGGATAGGAGAATTACTAACTCAAGGTTCGAATAAATAATAAATACCCGGGCATCGCCAGGTTTTCAGCTAGTATAATTTATATCGGAAGTGCATATCGAGAACAAGGCACCCTAGAATGTAAATTATCCGCATTTATTCAGTAATAACTTTTTATCCTGTGACATCATTGGACAAAGCTGGCGGGTTGTATCGAAGACTTAATAAATACAGTCACAACACTCCGACAGATTTTTGTGGGAATAGTCAAGAATACGATACAACACGTCGGCTTTGACCTAAGGCTCCTATAAACCCGAGCTGAACTTTCCGCCATTTTTCCCCAAGCTGTAGGAGTTGACACGTTCCGGACGAAGCTCACGCGTTACCTCGCGTTTCATTCAACTCGCTCCCACTCGCAAACTACAAAAGTATGAACGTGGAATTTTCATCAATGTCTTCGTTAAGAACTACACTACATTTTCTATTTAGTTTTATTTATGGCAATAATTTATGATCAGCATATACTGATAGTTGACATAGTAATTCTGTCAGATACAGCAAAGGACCTGGAAGAGCAATTGAACGGAATGGACAGTGTGGTGAAAGGTGCATATAAGATGAACATTAACAAGAGCAAAACTAGGGTAATGGAGTGCAGTCTAAGAAAATCAGGTGATGCTGAAGGAATTAGATTGGGAAACGAAGCAATAAAGGAGGTAGATGAGTTTTGTTACTTGGGCAGTAAAATAACAAATGATGGTCGCAGTACAGAGGATACAAAATGCAGAATGGCAATGGGTAGAAAAGCGTTCTTGAAAAAGAGAAATTTGTTAACATCGAATATTGATTTAAGCCTAAGGAAGTCCTTTCTGAAGGCATTTGTATGGAGTGTTGCCTTGTATGGGAGTGAGACATGGACGATAAACAGTGCGGACAGGAAGAGGATTGAGGCTTTTGAAATATGGTGCTACAGAAGAATGCTGAAGATTAGGTGGGTGGATCGCGTAACTAATGAGGAGGTACTGAACAGAATTGGGGAGAAAAGAAATTTCTGGCATACCTTGACTTAAAGTAGGGATAGATTGGTAGGACACATTCTTAGACATCAAGGAATTGTGAATTTAGCGTTGGAGGGTAGTGTAAGGGGTAAAAATCGCAGAGGAAGACCAAGAGATGGATACAGTAAGCAGATTCAGACAGATGTAGGTTGCCGTTCTTATGTGGAGATGAAGAGGCTTGTGGTATTGTGGAGAGCTGCATCAAACCAGTCTTCAGACTGAAGACCACAACAACAACAACATACTGATAGTTTACGACCATGGACTTTCTGAAGACTTACGGAATTTTCGACATGCGAGGAACTTTTTTTCTGTTTAAATTCGGTGAACACATTAAGCGAATGAAATGTTCAAAATACATCAAATTTTCATTCTCTCCAAATAGCAACTCTGTGAGAAATGTATAACTTGATATAATATCACTTAAATGTAACGCACTGGGATCCGCCCACCCGTTTTGTGGTAACACATCTTCCGTATTAGAGCTCCTAATAATTAGGCACATATTGTTACTGCATAACATCCACACTTGAAGATACTGGTATTGACTTCTTTTAACCAATTAAATTTAATAGTTGTACTCTACAAAAGAGCTGTGTCTCTATGTAATATGCAATTTCTGTTTTTTAATTATATGAAAAGGATATTATAAATATCTCAATACAGAGTGCTTTATTATGTGAGGAAATGAGAACAAGTCAGTTCGTTAGCTAGTGAAGAGATCCTTGCTATCTGTCATTTTCAAGTATTCTCACATAAAATCCTCCTTAGATCTAGTAACTTCTGTTCTGTTACTGCTAGGCTTTAAACTGAAGGAAATGTAAGTCCTGTTAGGTTTTGGAAACTGAGTAGTAGCTCTGAAAAACAATGGAAAAGAAGCAAAGAAATAAACATTTGTGATTGACGAAGGAATATCTGCAAATCGAATAATAAATCACTAACTTTACTCTTTCTCATTCTACAACTATGTATGTCCTTGAATAACGTGACAGTTAATGAAGTTTTGCGTAGTAACCATGTGGCAAAATACTCCCCTCTTTGTATGTTATCATTTCTCAAAATATCGTTTCGATACCTCTAACCGTGTATGAGATATGCAATGATTCATTCTGGCCTTATCGTCATTGGAAATGAGTGCGCTAAATAAAATAAAGTTTAGCGGTATGAGTGAAAGATAAAGATCCTCCTAAGTTGAAAATAAAATTCAATCCATTAGGAAAGTTTCATCCGCAGCAACATAGGGTGCAACAAGCACGAAACGGAATATCAGAGCAGCCTCTATTTTTACTGCAATCTTTTCCTAATGGAGCGCAGTCTCTTATTTCGAAGCCAATATGTTATTAACTATATTAACGAAATGATGAGCAGATTTAAGTAGCGGAAAAATTAAATATTACTACCAATTAGATTTTGCGAAATCGTTTGTGAAAGATGGCAGGGCATGCGCCTCTACGCTGTTAGTGCAGCGCGATTCCAACCATGTTGGGGAAAACCAGTGATCTCAAATATTATCACTGGATACACAACTGTAGTGATTACAATATGTGAAAATCGTGGCGGTCTATTATAGTTATGTTGGCAACTCCGTACGTATAGGTCGTGTCGTTCTTATCACCCTTGTGTCCTCTGAAAATAATTTATGAACGACTGATTACTTTAATAAATACACAATGGTGAGCTTCGACCCATATGGCGTCGAGAGTCACGACTTCATAATACACAGTACTAACTCCAGATTATCTTTTGAGCTCACTGGGGAAAACATGGCAGACGATTCAGCCTGGGTATTTAGGAGCTTTACTTTGACCAATGATGTCGTATACGAAGCAAAGATATATAAGTAATATCATTTGAACATCTGACGTCTACCAAGAAAGATATCGATTATTAATACACCAAAGATAATCTCTATATATAAAAGGAAGTGTCCCGATTGACTGACTCACTGACTGATTGACTGACTGACTCATCATCACCCAGCCCAAACCACTGAAGATAGAAACTTGAAATTTGTGGAGGTTGTTGATCTTACTCTGTAGGCGTCATTTAAGAAGCGATTTTTCAATATTCCGTCCGTAAGGGGTGAAATAGGGGATGAAACCTTTCTTGAAAATACGTAGCTATTTAGGCAATTTTGAAGGTGGAACTACAAAATTTCGGATTTTAATTCAGGGTTCGAATTTAAAAAAAAACACGTGTTTCAGCATTTTTTGAAATTTGAAAAATAAGCTGAGGCAAAAAATTGATTTTCAAAAATATGTTGCTGTTAACTCAAATTTGAAGCTATAACTACGAAACGTAGGATATGGACTCTTGATGAGGATTAAAAAGAAAAGTGTTTCGGTATTTTTAGAAATTCAAAAACTAAGAGGGTAAAGGAGGGGATCAAAAATTCTTTTCGAAAACACTTTGTTGTCAAGACAATTTTGAAGCGATAGCTGCAAAAATTGGTATTTGTATTGTTCGTTATGATTTAAAAAATACGTGTTTCGGTATTTTTGGAAATTCGACCAATAAGGGGTTGAAATGCGAGATGCAAAAATTGATTTTCAAAAATATGGTGCTGCTAACTCAAATTTCAAGCTATAAATACGAAACTTAAGATATGGATTCTTCATCAGGATTAAAAAGAAAAAACTGATGCAGACCAACCAGCCTACGCATGCGAAGCAACGAGTGTTCAGCTAGTGCTATAAATGACTTTACAGATAAATAATTATTAGCTAGTTTAAGAAATATGTATAATAAATGATACACATCGTAACTATAACATTATGGTATTTTTAATTAATTTAAAAATTATTAATAAATAAGAAGTATTAATTTTTTCTAGAGCTGATACAGTTCGAAGTCTGGTGTCTGAAACAAAAACAAAAAAAGAAGTTTCAACATTACGTACAAGAAATATACTTTTTTATTATTATATTAACAAATACTACTACAAATGTGTGCGATTTCGTTATGTGCTACATGTACAATAATGTTCGCATAACATTGTTGCGTAGTAATGTATGTTTCTGTTCATAGGTCTCTATTTGAAAGGATATCTATATGGCATTCTTGAGCAAGGGGAGGTCAAATCTAGTTTACGATACAATTTTTAAATGATACCTTAAGAAGCTATTTCATGAGATAGCTGTATTGTATTCTTCACTTGAGCAGGGGAGGACAAGTCTAGTTTACGATACAATTTTTAAATGTTATCAAATTACGCTATTTCATTGGATATCTGCAGCGTATTCTATACTCTTATCAGGAAAAGTTAAGTAAAAATTTCAGCTATTCATCCAAAAAATTGTAAAAATTTCATTTGAGACATCATGTCATCCCCAATCATTAACGAAAGTTGATCTTTATTAATTTTTTCATTATTATCCATTCTTAAAAATATCGATAAAACTATTAAATATGGACAAAATTCAATAATAAACTATATAAAATCACATAAAATAACAGTAAACTATATTACTTACTGTCGAAAGTACGCAATCAATTTCTCAATTAAAATATTGATTTTTAAATTAAACAAAATCGTCGAATCACTCTATTAACACATGATCGAGATATCAATTGTCTATGTTTAATGTAATCAATGACCCTATGCAAATAATTCCACATCTTTGATGCAAAAAAATTAATATAATTTTCAGTTATATACACTAACATATTTGACTAATGATGTCATTGGTCAAAGCCGATGGGTTGTATCGTATACTAGACTTGACCCCAGGATGGATACCTAATATGTATTCCAAATTATAGGAAAATGTATATCATCAGAAACATTCAGCAAGTTTTCTACAAAAAGTCACGCTTTCCGAATATGTTGTTAACGTAGATACATAGTACTACCACAGCTTCAAAATTCGTCAGTGACATTAGGAGAAATAACATTTACACAAGAATTCGTCAAAAACATTGAGCTGTTTCCTACGAATGTGTTACGAATCTGCTGTAAAAATACTCATGTAAACGCAGATTTACAGTAGCACATGTCAAAATTATTTGTATGTAATTATACGTTCGTAAACATTCATCCACTCCCATGAACCACAGACATTGCCGAGGTGGGGTGGATTGCGTGCCTCAACGATACAGATAGCCGTACCGTAGGTGCAACCACAGCGGAGGGGTATCTGTGGAGAGGCCAGACAAACGTGTGGTTCCTGAAGAGGGGCAGCAGCCTCTTCAGTAGTTACAGGGGCAACAGTCTGGATGATTGACTGAGCTGGCCTTCTAACATCAGCTAATGTGGCTTCGCCACACAGCTACTGCGAACGGCTGAAAGCAAGGGGAAACTACAGCCGTTACTTTTCCCGAGGACATGCAGCTCTACTGTATGAACATATGACGATGGCATCCTCTCGGGTAAAATGTTCTGGAGGTAAAATAGTCCCCCATTCGGATCTCCGGGCGGGGACTACTCAGGAGGATGTGATCATCAGGAAACACAATACTGGAATTCTATGGGTCGGAGCATGGAATGTTAGATCCCTTAATCGAGTAGAAAAATTAGAAAATTTAAAAAGGGAAATGGATAGGTTGAAGTTAGATATAGTGGGGATTAGTGAAGTTCGGTGGCAGGATGAAAAGGATTTCTGGTCAGGTGAGTTCAGGATTATAAATACAAAATCAATTGGGGGTATCACAGGAGTAGGATTGATAATGAATAAGAAAATAGGAATGCGGGTAAACTACTATGACCAGCACAGTGATCGCATTATCATTGTCAAGATAGATACGAAGCCAACACCAACAACAGTAGTACAGGTTTATATGCCAACTAGCTCTGCCGATGATGAGGAAATCTAAGAAATGTATGAGGAGGAAAAGGAAATTATTCAGACAGTTACGTGAGAGGAAAACGTAATTGTTATGGGAGACTGGAATTCGGTAGTAGGACAAGAAAGGGAAGGGAAGATAGTAGGTGAATATGGTCTGGGCAAAAGGAATGATAGAGGAAGCCGCCTGGTAGAATTTTGCACAGAACATAATTTAGTTATAACAAACATCTGGTTCAAGAATCACAAAAGAAGGTTGTATACGTGGAAGAGACCAGGAGACACCGAGAGGTACCAGATAGATTTTATAATGCTAAGACATAGATTTCGGAACCAGGTTTTACAGTGTAAGACATACCCAGGGGCAGATATAGACTCTGACAATAACTTGTTGGTTATGAACTGTAGGCTGAAACCGAAGAAACAACAAAAAGGTAGGAAAATAAGGAGATGGGACCTGGATAAATTGAAGGAAACTGAGGTTCTTAAGAATTTCAGACGATGCTTTAGGCAATAATTGACAGAAACAGGGGAAAATAAAACAGTAGAGGAGGAATGGGTAAAATTGAGAGATGAAATAGTGAAGGTAGCAGAAGACAAAATATGTAAGAAGACAAGACCTACAAAAAATCCTTGGATATCACAGGAGATACTAAATTTAATCGATGATAGGATAAAATATTAAAAAAGCAGTAAATGAAAGAGGCAAAATGGAGTACAGACGACTAAGAGATGAGATTGACAGGAATTGCAAAATGGCTTAGCAGGAATGGCTAGAAGGCAAATGCCAAGATGTAGAAGAATGTAATAGGGGAAAAATAGATACAGCCTACAGGAAAATAAAAGAAACATTTGGAGATAAGAAAAACAGCTCTATTAATATCAAGGACACTAATGGAAAACCAGTTCTCCGTAAAGAAGGGAAAGCTGAAAGGTGGAAAGAGTATATAGAGGGGCTCTACAAAGGAAATGAACTCCAAGACAGTATCATAGGAAGGGAAGAGGATGTTGATGAAGGTAAAATAGGAGATACTGTACTGAGAGAAGAATTTGACAGAGCCCTGAAAGACCTAAGTCGAAACAAGACCCCTGGAGTAAATGATATTCCCTCGGAGCTACTGAAGTCTCTGGGAGAACCAGCCATGACAAACCTGTTTCACCTGGTATGTAAGATGTATGAGACAGGCGAGGTACCCTCAGACTTTAAGAAAAATGTTATAATCCCCATTCCAAAGAAAGCAGATGCAGACAGGTGTGAAAACTACAGAACCATCAGTTTAATAAGTCATGGTTGCAAAGTATTAACGCGAATTATATACAGAAGGATGGAAAAACTGGTAGAAGCCGACCTCGGGGAAGATCAGTTTGGGTTCAGGAGAAATATAGGAACACGGGAGGCAATACTCACTTTACAGCTTATCCTACAAGATAGATTAAGAAAAGGCAAACCTACATTTCTAGCTTTTGTAGATTTGGAAAAGGCTTCTGACAATGTTGATTGGAATAAACTCTTTCAAGTTGTGAAGCAAGCAGGAGTAAAATATAGGGAGCATAAGGTCATTTACAACTTGTACACAAACCAGACTGCGGTTTTCAGAGTTGAAGGGCATGAAAGGGACGCAGTGGTTGGAAAGGGAGTAAGACAGGGTAGTAACCTTTCTCCAATGTTATTCAAGTTGTACACTGAGCAAGCTATAAAGGAAAGCAAGGAGAAATTTGGAGAAGGAATTAAAGTTCAGGGGGAAGAATTAAAAACATTGCGTTTTGCCGATGACAAACAGACAGAGCAAAGAACCTGGAAGAGCAATTGAACGGAATGGACAGTGTGCTGAAAGATGCATATAAGATGAACATTAACAAGACCAAAACTAGGGTAATGGAGTGCAGTCTATGAACATCAGGTGATGCTGAAGGAATTAGATTAAGTAACGAAACAATAAAGGAGGTAGATGAGTTCTGGTACTTGGGCAGTAAAATAACAAATGATGGTCGCAGTACAGAGGATATAAAATGCAGAATGGCAATGGGTAGAAAAGCGTTCTTGAAAAAGAGAAATTTGTTAACATCGAATATTGATTTAAGCCTAAGGAAGTCCTTTCTGAAGGCATTTGTATGGAGTGTTGCCTTGTATGGGAGTGAGACATGGACGATAAACAGTGCGGACAGGAAGAGGATTGAGGCTTTTGCAATGTGGTGCTACAGAAGAATGCTGAAGATTTGGTGGGTGGATCACGTAACTAATGAGGCGGTACTGAACAGAATTGGTGAGAAAAGGAATTTCTGGCATACCTTGACTAAAAGAAGGGATAGATTTGTAGGACACATTCTTAGACATCAAGGAATTGTGAATTTAGCGTTGGAGGGAAGTGTGTGGGGTAAAAACCACAGAGGGAGACCAAGAGATGGATACAGTAAGCAGATTCAGACAGATGTAGGTTGCCGTTCTTATGTGGATATGAAGAGGCTTGCTCAGGATAGGGTATTGTGGAGAGCTGCATCAAACCAGTCTCCGGACTGAAGACCACAACAACAAAACATTCATATTTTTTAGTTTCGCGCATAAATGCCTGCATAACCGATTGAGAGTAGAACGTTCGGTATATATCGTTACAAGCCTAGCTACTTCTGTCAAGCATTCTTGGAATATGCTCCAAGCATTCTGTCATGGCGTAATGTTAAATTTGAATAAAATTATTACCTGACAACAAAAAATATTAGTGTGTAGGAGATTAAATTTCAAATGGTTTCTAGATGGCGAAATTTTGCCGAAAAAATTCTCAAAGTGCCAAAAAACTGTTTTTATTAAATAAATGAAATACGATAACTCCGATGAGAAAATGTTAAATTAGAAAGTTGTTGCCCTTAATCTATCGATTGCCTTTTTTGTATGTGTCGATTGATTTGATACGATTCGAGTTATATCGAAAAATACTTAAAATTCATTAAAAACTAGATTCCTTATAACTCGACAACATCCACGTTTACAAACATACTATTTACCACAAGTATAAGTCAAAAAGGACTTATTTCGAAAAAAAATAAAAATATCCAGTTTTGTTTGAGATATGTCGATCTTTTTGGAAAAAAGTCTCCTAGAAAATTGACTAGATTTTGTCAGGTAATCGTCCTAGAGTAACGGTTCTCTCTCTGTTTTCTTCGTGAAGAGTTGTAATATCATTCTATCAAATAATTTTTTAGATTATGTTAATTATAAGTATCAAAGAATGAGTTTAAAAAACTTGCACTTTTTTGGGCCCGTTTTCTTAAATGGGCTATTTCTGTTTCTATGTTATGAAAGGAACTGTTAAAGAACTATGTTGCTGATATTTTTACAGAGATTTTACAACCAATAATATGTATTCACATTTGAGTGATACAAAATTTGTACAAATGGAAAACATAAAATCTTTAGAATTTCCATGGGACTGATGACCTAGCTGTTTAGCCCCTCAAAACCAACAACAACAACAAGAATTTCCATTATTCGTCAATTTTGATTTCGGTCAATCGTTTTCGAGTTTTCACGCTATGGTCAAAAGTACTAAGCGCTTGCATGCTTCACTTTACCAGTCGATTTGCAACACTAGAAAACAATGCAAAGTATCCAAGTATTTTTACTTACTAGTAAAAGTATTCGATATTAAGCTCCATGAATCACATCGCTGTAAAATGTAAGTTACGTCCGCTAGATTTTTTTAAAGAAATATATATACCAGTAGGTCGTAAGGTACCATTATTGGTTTTAAAACCTGTGAAAAAATGTCAGCAACATATTTCTTTAACAGTTTCTTTCATAACATTGAAACATAAATGGTAAGTTGAAAAAAAACTGGCCCAAAAAAGTGCAAGTTTTTAAGTTATTTTTTGATACTTATAATTAACAAAATCTAAAAAATTATTTATTATTTTGATATTACAACTCTTCACTAAGTAAACAGATGGAGAACCATTACTCTAGGTCGATCCTCTGACCAAATCTAGTCTTTTTTCTAGGAGCCTCTTGTCTTAAAAAGTCGTTAATCTCAAACAATACAGAATATTTTTGATTTGTTTCGCAAAAGGACTTTTTTTTTACTTATTTCGTGCCGTACATGTGGTAAATATTAAGTTTGTAAACGTGGATGTTGTCGAGTTATAAGGAATGTCGTTTTAACTCAAAACGTATCTAATAAATCGATACATACAAAAAAGCAATCGATAGGTAATCTTAAGGGCTAAAACTCTCTAATGTAACACTTTTTCCATTGGAGTTATCGTTTTATTATTTATTTAATAAAAACCGTTTTTTTAACTTTGCGAATTTTTTCGGCAAATTTCGCCATCTCGGCTCGATTTTCATAACATAGAAACTCTATTTGAAATTTAATTTCATACACGCTCATATTTTTTGTTTTCAGGTAATCATTTTTGCAACCACTTATCCCTAATGCTTGGACTATATGTAGTTGGCGACTATCTCAGGATTTGACATGTAGATAAGACGACCTTCAGATAAGACAAGGTACAAATTTTCTTCAAAATTTTACAGTTTAAGCATATATCTGGCCTATAAGACGATCCCCAAGTTACCGTATTTACCCGAATGCGTGCAGCACTTTTTTCCAGTTTTCGGGATCTGAAATACGCCTGCGAATTAGATTCGAGGCGACACTTCAGTTCCGAAAACTGCCATTAGAAGCCGTCATAAGTAGTTTTCATGATCGGTACACCTGCATTTCATCCTTTGTTGCAGTGTTTGCGATCTGCTTTTGAACTTTCGTTCCTGTATTGCTACGTTGTTTGTTTGTTTGTAATTCTATCGGACCAAACTGCGTGGTCATCAGTCCGTAGCTTATACCTAGGTAAACTAATCTAAGGACAACACACACATCCATGCCCCAGGGAGGACTCGAACCTCCACGGCGAGCAACCATGCGCTCCGCAGCGAGACGGCTTAGACCGCTCGACTACTCCACCGCGGCTTGCTACGTTGTATCCGATCGTGAAGTAGCATGTTTTATTATTATTATTATTATTATTTAACGCGAAGCTTTTTTTAATTAATGTTTTTCGCCGAGACGACATTAAATCGCACCGTTGCACATATTATGCAGGTGAAAACACATGAAACAGAGGATAAACGATTTCGAAGGAAGCCACAATTGTTGCGTATAGCTCCAAAATATTTTTACATTTTCACTAGGGCTGAAAACCATAACGGTATAAGTGACATCTTTTGCAAAATTGAGTTAAGTATACATTCGACCTAGAAACAAGGGATGCTTCCTTGCAGGTGCCTACTGTTAACGTCTGTCCTCTAGCGGTGTGTGGTATATCTACATTTATCGAATCACAAGCGATGTGTAGTGTCAGGACGGCACAAGCAACAACATGGTGGACGGCCCAAAGATTTGCGATTTAGCTGCTCAATTACTGACGAAATCTCGACCAAAAAGGAATAGTTCTACCTTTGATAGTATTCATTGTTTGTCAGAATCGACTGACGAAGATTTATCAGATTATGATTCAGTCGCAGATGAAGACTGTCCCTTTCAAGGTAACTAAAGTTGAGGCATTCTGTGCAACACTTTAGTGCTTACGTGAAGTTAGGTTTTCAAATTTTTAATGAGTGTTGGGGCTGAGAAAAACTTCTTAAACTATTTTTAGTACAAAAGCACACTTAAAACTAGCATAATAACGTCTCCTTATTGTCAATAAAAATTACATTCCTCAAGAAAAATACAGTCATAAAAATATTTTCATTTGTAGCGGTATGCCACTCAAATGCTTAACATCTTTGAGGTACGTCAGCATTCACTTAACACAATTAAATTCACGAGAAGGGATTTTTATAAGGATCTTTGCTTTATATCTGTGCCTAAGTAGTATATTTCCTTTTCTATCTAGATGCATCATCTTCAGATGAAAACGAAGACCATTACAACAACCCTAACAATGAAAAAATCCTAAATACAGCTGAAGATTGTGCTTGAGAGCAGCTCATGAAGAGACTCAAGAGAACATAGGAGCTTGGAGTCATGGAAAACGAATTAAAGAAAACGCCTAAGAAACCTGGGACAAGAATACACATCTACAACAGGAAAAATTACGCCTGCAAGAATCATCCAGCCATTTCAACATATCTTCCGATATGAATGCAAGAGTTTCACAGAAAAAAAGACGAATTATCGACGAAGGGTATTGGAAAACTGTTTCCTGGCAACAACAAACATCCTTCAGAGTAAAATGTGCTTCAACTACTAAATCAAAACGTCCAAAACGAAACTGTAACAAGTCTAAAAAACGAAGTACTGCAATTTTCCTGGATGGCAAATGAGTGTGTAAGGAGTTCTTCCTTAAGACACTAAGCAATCGCCGATTTACCACAGAAGTATTAAACGAACCAAGGTTGGAAGGTCTGTCTCGAGTTGATAAACGTGGTAAAAATTCCTGGAAATAAAATACCAGATGATCGCCTCGCTACCGTAAGGAACCACATAAAAAGCTTTCCTCATTACACAAGTCACTATTCTCGTAAAGATAATCCCCACAAGAAATACCTGTAGCCAGAATTATCTGTCTCAAAAATGTATAAGCTGTATACTGAGAAATGTGAAGAAGAAAACATTTTGCCAGTGAAGGTGCGTATTTACCGTAAAGTGTTCAATTCAGAATTTAATCTAGCATTTTATAAGCTAAGTTGACACATGCAATACTTGTGACGGTTTAGTAAATTTAATCAAAGTGGAGGCAGGGGTCAGCATCATCTTTCACACTCTCTCATAACACTGCACAGCCAAGTGATGAAGAATCCTACTCTGATGACTGTGATAGTGGTGTAGCGAATGAAAGCGAGTAAGCAAAAAGTGTTCATTCCTTAAAAGCATAGCGGTACAAGTGACATTTTATGAAGACGTTTTGAAAGCATAATGGTACAAGTAAACTTTATGAATATTTTACTTATCAAATATATGCACTTCAAGTGCAAACTATTGTATAAAAGTTTTGTTTCATTTTGTATAACCTGTGACTTTAAATAAACATTTAAAGGTTTAAGGTAGTTTTTCTCAGAATAACCTGTATGCTACTTATACCGTTGTGATTTTCACCCCTTCATATATATATATATATTATTTTTAATTGCACAAAACTTTGTTTTCGTAAATCTTTCCTCATGATGTTAATTTCATCAGGGTAATATCGCAAATGTGCTGCTATCGCGAGGCTTCGACCTCCAAACCTTATACTGTATACCGAATCGATACGTTTTGAAAGGATGTGTATGGAATAAGCTAATGTTTCTGAACCGGAGATGCGCACTCTTCGCGCCCTCACGTACTAAAAAGAAAAATTCTGGTTTGTCCTATAACGAATTTAACAATAGCTTTTAAAAAAAGCTATCTGTAGTAAATTGTTATGAAGGTTAGGCATAGGTTAAACAAGTAGTTTTTTTTTAGTACTTGAAGGCGCATAGCATTCGAATCTACGGTTCAGAAACAGTAAATCGACTTACAGTTCTACTTTCGATATATATCATTTCAGTCCGAGTTACTTCATGTGTAAGTTTTCTTGTAAATTACCCAGAAAGCTGTACACTTAGATTACTGCCTAACTACATCCTTTAGAATCATAGTCACAAAAATCATAAATTCGCCTGTTTGATATGTATCGCATCGGTACTTAACCGCTTCGATATATATCGTTTGGAGGTCGAAGCTGCGTTAAGGCCAATTCACACTGTCCGTCACGTCAACGTAACGGCACGTCACGGCACCGTCACGTCAAGTTGTATTCACACTGTCCGTCCGTGTCCGTCACGTCAATTCGCCGATCTCAATACGCGATGTTGAAAGTGAGGTTATGAGTAGCGATCTGTTATGTAGAAACCAAAAAATGGTTAATGTTACTCAACATTGTAACAGAAAAGACTGGAACAAACTGTTTATTAGAATAAGATTGTAATCTGATTACGCATTTCTCATTAAATAACATTTTAAATGAAAAAGTCAGTTTTAACAAAAGACACAAATTCAGTTGTTTACGACGGTATTAACAATGCCAACGGGCCAATTGTAATGGATAAAGTAAACAGGCGCTATTTATGCTCTTATAAGTGTCGTTTGATGTATTCATATGTTTATTTTTTCGCTTGAAAATAGATGTTGATGTTTTGAAATGTTGTTTCAGTTCCCAGTAAGTTGGCCAAAAACATACACTGTAAAGTTTTCATTGGCTGTCAATAACATTTAGCGTTGTTGTTTCTTCAATTCTAGTATTAAACTGTGACTTTCTACATAACAGATCGCTACTCATAACCTCACTTTCAACGTCGCGTATTGAGATGGGCGAATTGACGTGACGGACACGGACGGACAGTGTGGATACAACTTGACGTGACGGTGCCGTGACGTTGACGTGACGGACAGTGTGAATTGGCCTTTATGCAGCACATCTGCAAAATTATCAATTTCAGACTAAATTCGAATCAATTTTTTTTGTACCATTGTATAAGAGGACTTTGGATTTTAGGGGCCTTTTTTGTGGTTTAGCCATCGTCGTATCTGAGGAAATATACGGTAATGTTAGCGCTGAGACTACTCCGTTTGCTGCAGGCACGGCCTTCGTGGGCGGCATCAAGTACCAGACGCTGAAGGACCTGATGCAGCCCGAAGTGAAGATAGCCGCCGTCGCGGAGTACAGGAGGTTTGACAACGTGGAGAAGTACCTGGACCACGACGTCATCATCGTCAAGCTCAACAGGCGGTTCGAGCAGGACGACAGAATCAGATACGCCCAGCTCACCACCGTCACCAAGTAGGTTCTTCATCTACATCAACATCAACATACATACTCTGTAAATCACATTTAAGTGCCTGGCAGAGGGTTCATTAACCACTTTCATAACTTTTCTCTACCATTCCATTCTCTAATAGCGCGCGGGAAGAAAGAACACCTAAATCGTTCCGTTTTCGATCTGATTTCTCTTATTTTATTGGGATGGTCATGTCTCCCTAAGTAGGTGGGTGCTAGCAAGATATTTTCACATTCAGAACTAAAAGTCGGTGATTGAAACTTCGCAAACACATCATGCCGCAATGAATAATGTCGTCCTTTTAATGATTTCCACCCAATTCGTGCAACATTTCCGTGACGCCCCCTCCCCCCCCCCCCCCGTAACGTGATAAACAAAGCGAGCTGCCCTTCTCTGAACCTTCTCAATGTCTTCCGTCAGTCCCACCTGGTGAGGGTACCACAAGGGGCAACAGTACTCCAGGAGAGGACGCACAAGTGTGATGTAGCTAGTCTCTTTGGTGGAGCTGGTGCATGTCCTAAGCGTTCTGCCAATGAAACGTAACCTTTGGTTCCCCTTCCCCACAATATTTTCTATGAGTTCTCTCCAGTCATTGTAATTGTAACTCCTAGGTATTTGGTAGAATTTACGACCTTAAGGTTTGACTGATTTATCGTGTAATTGAAATTCTGCGGATTTATTTTAGTGGTCATGTGTATTACTTCACACTTTTCTTTATTTAGTGTCAATTGCCAATTTTCGCACCATGTAGATATTTTGTCTAAATCGCTTTGCAGTTGCTTTTGATCCTCTGTTGACTTCACTAACCGATAAACGACAGCATCATCCGCATCATCTGCGTGGCAGGAATATTTTGACACGAGAATCTCATTTATCTGGACTAGGTTTTGACCGGATATAATCCAAATTAGCTTATATGCCCGTGCTTCACAACGGTTGTTAAAGAAGGTCATGTGTGTATCATGGTTCTTTGGGTTCCGGACGTAGGTCAGCAAAAACACAATCCTTGTTGGATCTCTCTGCCAATAAACTCATTTCTCCTAGTCAAGATATCAAATTTAAGTAGAAGTCATTGTCGAAAACGATGAATGTTCATAAAGTTTTTCATACTAAGAGTGAAATTAATTTAAGTCCGTTCTTTGGAACAATGTAAATTCAATGTTTTGTTGTGTTCATAAAGTTACACATTGCAACAGCAGCGCCGAAAGCGGCTGGCAAATTACATTTCTGAAAACGATACTGCATAAGTGCGAATATTGATTTGTAACAGTTTTCAAAAATATCTTCTTGAATAGGAATTTGGAATGAATTGTAAGACTGTGTGAATCATGAGACTCTATACAAAAGAGTTTCGCGTGAAAGTGCTGGTCATAATGAGATGTGACAACAACGGATGTATCTGATTCGGTAAAATTTTACTTTCTATCCTGGCGGCCTCGTGTTTTTATGTTGGCAACATCAATAACACGATATAAAATCGTTGCAAAGATGACGGAACCACATAGAGTGTAGATAAATACTGCTGTTCCTGCTGTATGCTTGATTTCACGACAAAATATTTGCGTGTGACACGATTGGCTTATGACGATGTCACATGATTCTCGTTATTCAACATCTGTTGCCAACATTATCAAAGGAGGCCGCCGGGATATGAGTAGGACTACGTCGCATAGAAGACCCAGCCCTCAAATGATAACACCTTTTACAGCAAGTGTCGTGGCTATATGTATCAGAGATCACTGATTAGCACAGACCAGTGAGCTTACTGGCACAGGCATATCAATATATATGGCCTAAGAGACATTCATTATTGTTTTTCTGTGTTTCCAGCACGCTTTTACGACAGTGATCGTTGTTCCACGAGTATTTTTATCTTTGAGTCTGTTGTTATGGTCTTCAGTCCGGAGACTGGTTTGATGCAGCTCTCCACCCTACTCTATCCTGAGCAAGCCTTTTCATCTCCTCATAAGAACGACAACCCACATCCACTTGAATCTGCTTACTATACGCGTCTCTTGGTCTCCCTCTGCGATTTTTTCCCCACACACTTCCCTCCAATGGTAAATTTACGATTCCTCGATGTATAAGAATGTGTCCTGCCAAGGGATCCCTTCTTTTAGTCAGGTTATGCCAAAAATTCCTTTTCTCACCAATCCTGTTCAGTACCTTTTCATTAGTTATGCGATCTACCCACCTAATCTTCAGCATTCTTCTGTAGCACCACATTTCAAAAGCCTCAATCCTCTTCCTGTCCGCACTGCTTATTGTCCATGTTTCACTCCCGTACAAGGCAACACTCCACACAAATACCTTCAGAAAAGACTTCCTTACACTTAAATTAATATCCGATGTTAGCCAATTTCTCTTTTTCAAAAATGCTTTTCTTCCCATTGCCATTCTGCATTTTATATCGTCTGTACTGCGACCAATGTTATTTTACTACCCAAGTAACAAAACTCATCTACCACCTTCATTCTTTCGTTACCTAATCTAATTCCTTCAGCATCGCCTGATTTTCTAAGACCGCATTCCATTATTTTTGTTTTGCTCTTGTTAATGTTCATTTTATACGCTCTCTTCAACACACTGTCCATTCCATTCAACTGCTCTTCCAGGTCCTTTGCTGTCTCTGACAGAATTACAATGTCATCAGCAAAAAGCAATGTTTTTATTTCTTCCCCCTGAACTTTAATCCCTATCCCAAATTTTTCCTCGCTTTCGTTCACCGCCTGCTCGATGTACAAATTGAATAACATCGGAGAAAGGCTACAACCCTGTCTTACTCCCTTCCCAACTGATGCTTCCCTTTCGTGCCCTTCGAGTCTAATAACTGCGGTCTGGCCTTTTTACAAGTTGTAAATAACTCTCCTTTTCCTGTATTTTACCCCTGCTGACTTCAGAATTTGAAACAGTGTATTCCAGTCAACATTGTCCAACGCTTTCTCCAAATCTACAAATGCTAAAAATGTAGGTTTGCCTTTCCTTAATCTATCTTCTAAGATAAGACGTAAAGTGAGTATTGCCTCCCGGGTTCCTACGTTCCTCCTGAACCCAAACTGATCTTCCCCGAGGTCAGCTTCTACCAGCTTTTCCATTCTCCTGTAGATAATTCGTGTTAAAATTTTGCAACCATGACTTATCAAACTGATGGTTCTGTAATTTTCACATCTGTCTGCGCCTGATTTCTTAAATGGGGATTATTACATTTTTCTTAAAGTCTGAGGGCAGTTCACCTGTCTCATACATTTTACACACCAGTTCAAATAGTTTTGTCATTGCTGGCTCTCCCAGAGACTTCAGTAGCTCTGACGGTATGTGATCCACTCCTGGGGCCTTGTTCTGACCTAGGTCTTTCAGGGCTCTGTCAAATTCATCTCTCAGTATAGTTTCTCCTATTTCATCTTGATCTACTTCCTCTTCCCTTTCTACAACATCGTCTCTAAGTTCATTTCCTTTGTAGAGCTGCTCTATGTACTCTTTCCACCTTTCAGCTTTCCATTCTTTGCTGAGAACTGGTTTCCCATCTGAGTTCTTGATATTCGTAGAGTTGCTTTTCTTGTCCCCAAATGTCTCTCTTATTTTCCTGTAGGCGGTATCTACTTTTCCCCTTGTTATACATTCTTCTACAGATTTGCATTTGCTTTCTAGCCACTCCTGCTTAGCCATTTTGCACTTCCTGTCAATCTCATTTCTTAGTCGTCTGTACTCCATTTTGCCTGTTTCATTTACAGCATTTTTATATTTTCTCCTTTCATCAATTAAATTCAGTATTTCCTGAGATATCCAAATATTTTTATAGGTCTTGAATTTCTACCTATTTTGTTCTCTGTTGCCTCACTATTTCATCTCTGAATCCCACCCATTTCTCTTCTACTGTTTTATTTCCCCCTGTTTCTGTCAATTGTTGCCTAAATCTCCCTCTGAAATTCTCCAGAACTTCACGTTCCTTCAATTTATCTAGGTCCCATCTCCTTATTTTCCTACCTTTCTGCAGTTTTTTCAGTTTCAAACTACAGTTCATGACTAACAAGTTATGGTTAGAGTCTATATCTGCCCCTGGTTATGTTTTACAGTTTATAACTTGGTTCCGGAATCTGTATTTTACTATTATAAAATCTATGATACCTTCTGGTGTCTCCTGGTCTCTTCCAAGTATACAACCTTCTTTTGTGATTCTTAAACACCGTGTTTTTTACGATTAAATCATGTTCCGTGCAAAATTCTACCAGGCGGGTTCCTCTTTCATTCCTTTTTCCCAGTCCATATTCACCTACTATTTTTCCTTCTCTTCCTTAGTCGGTAACGTGCGGTTGACGGAAACATGTGATCTATTTAAAAAATTGCGTATTTGATATTCCTCGTCGTTATTAAAGTATGAAAGGACCGCATGAAAGAATAAACAGATTTTGACTCGTGCCGTAATGTTCGTAAGTCAGAGTATATAGCTCTTCCTAAGAGTATTTATTGCATGATTTGCGAATTTTTGCTCGTCACACTCACCCACTGCCACGCACCGTGACCAAACTCCCTTAGTAACATCTACCGCCACAATCACGAGTGGTTGGCAGTATGTGGTCATGGAGAAAAGTCTGTCAGCACGTACACACACAAGCCTTTTATATATAGATATAGATTATCGAAATCTCATGAATGAAGTAGGAAAACTCTATGTACTGCAATATGCATACAAACTTTTATTCTGACTCTAACAAGAGACACTTTAACTCTATATGCAAAGCGTACCACTTAAACTTTACGCCCCAGACATCTTTTCAAGAATTATATTACCGCGAGTCTTCCGACAGCCCTCGTGCTGCAGTGGTTAGCATCGCATATCGCTGTGCTTGCGGTCTCCAGCTCAAATCTCGCCACGGGCAGAAAAACTTTACTTCTTTGTATTTACTATTTCTAGAATGTTCTACATCCTTCTTATGATTGATGTACTTGTGGTTATGTTGTTATGGTCTTCAGTCCGGAGACTGGTTTGATGCAGCTCTCCACCCTACTCTATCCTGAGCAAGCCTTTTCATCTCCTCATAAGAACGGCAACCCACATCCATTTGAATCTGCTTACTATACGCGTCTCTTGGTCTCCCTCTGCGATTTTTACCCCACACACTTCCCTCCAATGCAAAATTTACGATTCCCCGATGTCTAAGAATGTGTCATAGCAATCGATCCCGTCTTTTAGTCAGGATATGCCAAAAATGCCTTCAGAAAAGACTTCCTTACACTTGAATTAATATTGGATGTTAACAAATTTCTCTTTTTCAAAAACGCTTCTCTTCCCATTCCCATTCTGCATTTTATATCCTCTGTACTGCGACCATTGCAATGTTTTTCTAATGCCCAAATAACAAAACTTATCTACCACCTTCATTGCTTCGTTACCTAATCTAATTCCTTCAGCATCGCCCGATTTTCTTACACTGCCCTCCATTACCCTTATTTTGTACTTGTTAATGCTCATCTTATATGCAACTTTGAACGCACTGTCCATTCCCTTCAACTGCACTTCCAGGTCTTTTGCTGTTTCTGACAGAATTACAATGTCATCAGCAAAACGCAATGTTTTTATTTCTTCACCCTGAACTTTAATCCCTTCTCCAAATTTCTCCTTTCTTTCCTTTATAGCTTGCTCGATGTACAAATTCAATAGCATTGGAGAAAGGCTAGAACCCTGTGTTACTCCCTTCCCAATCTCTGCATCCCTTTCATGCCCTTCAACTCTGTTAACCGCTGTCTTGATTTTGTGCAAGTTGTAAATAATCTTCCGTTTCCTATATTTTACTCCTGCTGATTTCAAAATTTGAAAGAGTGTGTTCCAATCAACATTGTCAAAAGCTCTCTCCTAATCTACAAAAGCTAGAAATGTAGGTTTTCCTTTCCTTAATCTTCTAAGATAAGCCGTAAAATGAGTATTGCCTCCCGTGTTCCTACATTTCTCCTGAATCCAAAATGATCTTTCCCAAGGTCAGCTTCTACCAGCTTTTCCATCCTTCTGTAGTTAATTCGTCTTAAAATTTTGCAACCATGACATATTATACTGATGGTTCTGTAAACTTCACATCTGTCTGCACCTGATTTCTTTGGAATGGGGATTATTATATTTTTCTTACAGTCCGAGGGTATGTCGCCTGTCTCGTACATTTTACGCAACAGGTGAAACAGTTTTGTCATGGCTGGTTCTCCCAGAGCCTTTAGTAGTTCTGAGGGAATGTCATCTACTCCAGGGGCCTTGTTTCGACTTAGGTCTTTCAGGGCTCTGTCAAATTCTTCTCTCAGTATAGTATCTCCAATTTCATCTTCATATATTTCATCTTCCCTTACTACAGTATTGTCTCTAAGTTCATTTCGTTTTTAGAGCCCCTCTATATACTCTTTCCAACTGTCACCTTTTCCATCTTTGCTGAGAATTGGTTTTCCATCTAAGTTCTTTATATTCATACAGGTGCTTTTCTTGCCTCAAAATGTCTCTCTTATTTTCCTGTAGGCTGTATCTATTTTTCCCCTATTTATACATTCTTTTACAGACTTGCATTTGCCTTCTAGCCACTCCTGCTTAGCTATTTTGCACTTCCTGTCAATCTCATTTCTTAGCCGTCTGTACTCCATTTTTCCTGTTTCATTTGCTGCATTTTTATATTTTCTCCTTACATCAATTAAATTTAGTATTTCTTGTGATATCCAAGGATGTTTTGTAGGTCTTGCCTTTCTACCTATTTCGTCTTATGCTGACTTCACTATTTCATCTCTCAATGCTAGCCATTCTTCTTTTGCTGCTTTATTTTCTCCCATTACTGTCAATTGTTGCCTAAAGCTCCCTCTGAAATTCTCAAGAACTTCAGGTTCCTTCAATTGAACCAAGTACCATCTCCTTATTTTCCTATCTTTTTGCAATTTTTTCAGTTTCAGCCTACAGTTCATGACCAATAACTTATGGTCAGAATCTATTTCTGCCCCTGTGTATCTCTTACAGTTTAAAACGTAGTTCCAAAATCTATGTCTTACCATTATAAAATCTATCTGATACCTTCCAGTGTCTCCTGGTCTCTTCCACGTATACAACCTTCTTTTGTGATTCTTAAACCATGTGTTTGTTACAATTAAATTATGTTCCATGCAAAATTCTACCAGGCGGCTTCCTTTTTCATTCTTTCTGCCCAGTCCATATTCACCTACTATTTTTCCTTCTCTTCCTTTTCCTACTACCGAATGCCAGTCTCCCATCACAATTGAGTTTTCTTGTTAATTATCTAATATCCTTTAGATCCTCATACATTTCTTCGATCTCCTCATCATCGACAGAGCTAGTTGGCATATAAACCTGAACTGTTGTGGTCGGTGTTGTCTTTGTATCTATCTTGACTACCATAATGCGATCACTGTGTTGGTCGTAGTAATTTGCCCACATTCCTATTTTCTTATTCATTATCAGATTTACTCCTGTAATACTCCCAAGTGATTTTGTATTCATAATCCAGTACTCACCCGACCAGAAATTCTGTTCATCTTCCCACCGAACTTCACTAATCCCCGCTATACCTAACTTCAACCTATCCATTTCTCTTTTTAAGTTTTGTAACTTCGCTACCCGTTTAAGGGATCTAATATTCCACGCTCCGACCCGTAGAATGCCAGTGTTGTCTTTCCTGGTGATCACATCCTCCTGAGTAGTCCCTGCCCGGAGATCCGAATGGGGGACTATTTTACCTCCGGAATATTTTACCTGAGAGGATGCCATCATCATATTTTCATACAGTAGAGCTGCATGTCCTCAGGAAAAGTAACTGTTGCAGTTTCCCCTTGCCTTCAGCCGTTCGCAGTAGCTGTGTGGCAAAGCCACATTAGCTGGTGTTACAAGGCCAGCTCAGTCAATCATCCAGACGGTTGCCCCTGTAGCTAATGAAAAGGCCGCTGCCCCTCTTCAGGAACCACACGTTTGTCTGGCCTCTCCACAGATACCCCTCCGCTGTGGTTGCACCTACGGTACGGCTATCTGTATCGTTGAGGCAATATCTGTGGTTCATAGCGGTGGTGAGAAAAGGATTGCGTGTGTTACCCGTAGTGCAAGAAGTTAATTTAAGTAGTTTCTAAGTCTAGGAACGGATGACCATAGCAGTTTGGTCTAATAGGTTTACAAACATTCGAACATTTAATAAATCCTAAAATCTGTCTCCTTCCCAGAAGCCCTCGTAACCGAAAATTCTGGTACAGGGTCTGCCAAATGAAAGCATTCCGTCCCTGCTATCCTATTGAAATCCTGACAGGGATAAACACACCAAAGCATTCGGTTTACTAGCTGTTTGAGAATACGGGCTGGAATGAACAAACAAAAGTTTTCTGCCTCACGTTGCTTCTTATTATTCTGGCAGGGGATGGCTAAGGAACCAGTCTTATGCCCTTCTGCTATGAAAGCAGGTGTATTGTTTGGCTTGCATATTTTGTACCATACACATCTCACGGTGTCCCATGCTCGTTGAATGTGCCTTACGTTGAGAAGAGACAAATACTAAGCCCGTTACCGCGAGTGTAAAGAAATTATAATTATAACGACTTCAAGAAAGATACGAATCCACCGAACATGCAGAGCAATGTGAGAAGGGGTTCGTTCCAGCAGCTGCCAGATTGCTTGACGCGCATGCGCAACGCTGAAATTTTGTTCCAGCAGCGCCTTCTCCCGCTTCTGGCTACTTGGAGTGTGGCTGTTTGGTGTTCCAGCAGTTGCCGCAAGCAGCCAGACGCTACCCGGAAAAATATTTCTGGCGCGGTCAAGCTGCCAATTTGCGCATGCGCAGAAAGGTCTGAGTTAGAGTGGGGGGTAGCCATCACGTTTTACGTGTGTGTTTGTAAAGTGTTTTTCGATTATTTCGAAGTCACTGCAATCAGAATCAGTGCAAAAAGCGTTCCAGCAGTGCAAGTATCAAACAAGGGTTTTTACGTCATAGTAGCTGCGCATGCGCAGTAACGCCTGCTTCTTAGCGCTTGAAAGTATCCGTCTGGCAGCTGCTGGAACGAACCTATCGTGGATGGACATTGATATCACACTGTTCAGTACCAAATCATTCAGCAACTGTAACACCACATCGCGACCATAGCATTAGAATCATCATATTCCAACATTTTTCATCTTTACATAATTTAATTATTCGTTTAGAGGCAGGAATTTCTCATTTCTCAAAATTTTTAGCAAATTCAAATTAGAACAGAGTAATTCAGAATAACAGTATCCAGGGAATACGTAGGTCAAAACACCTCGTGTATCAAAGATAATTTGTCAGATTGCTATTATAAATAGTACCCGCAGTTGAATTACTCTCTACGTTACTAGCTCTCTACGTTACTTGCTCTCTGTGTTACTAGATCTCGATGTATTAACTCTCTATGTGATAGCTCTCCTTGATTAATGTAAAAGTATCATATGCGGTTTATTTCCAAGATAGGAAGGAACCCAAGAAAAGTATTTATTTATTAATCTAAACTATCATATCATGATCATACGCGAATGGGTATATTATCTTTGGACTTTGATCGGGATAGGCTAGGATGGAAGAATAAGAAACTTCTGCCTTCCTTAATAAACTGATTAACATTCGTGATTTTGGAATTTGAACTTATTGTCAAGTTTAATGCAATAACTTTTAAAAAACGTATCTGGACGAGTTAAAGTATGTAAGCAATGCAGCGGGATCCATAGACGTTAATATAAATGAGACTTTGACGAAAATAATCACGCATTGTGAACTCATAATTTTTTTTCTGTGAAATTGATTTTGTTGTAAATATTAAATTCAAAATAGGGAATCTGTGATACTTAAACAAGTCTTCCCTAGTATTATCCAAGAAGGTTCTAAAAGAGAACATATATCTGTGAAAATCGTAATGAATCACTTAATATGTGAAAGAAAATATCTAACAGTTTTGATTAGAAGAAACTTCCAGTGAAATTTTTTTCTATAGAATAATTCGATAGAAAGGAATCAGGAACAAATAATATCTTTTGTGACAGGCTTCAAACTGTTCAGTTTTTTTTTTGTATATTAAATATCAGCCCTTGAGAAACGGAATTTCATGCTCAAACATTGTAAAAAGTCTTTAATTTTAATTGATACACAGAACCAATATTTTATGAAAAATTCAACAAAGATATAAATTTTATTAATTACGAAGGAGTACCAGGTCTACCAACTTAAATTTCATACTGAGGTGACAAATAAAATTTTGAACCCATTCATCCACTACAACTGTGAACGTCAAGCCGAATCTACAGCTTACAATTCACATACTAAAACCGAAATACAAGACAACCAACGTGAAGTCCCTCTACGAGTCTCACAACTCAAGCAAGAGAGGGAATTTGTGTCTTTCTGGTGCATTGCTACTAGCCACATTGTAACTCGATCTTTACACGTCTTTTAACCCCACGCCGAGTTATTTTAATTTGGTAGCCAGTGTCTTACTGGGTAGCATTCGATAAAAAAAATGCTCAAATTCGTATACATTATAAACATGTTGTGGAGTTAAGTTCTCTAAGAAAATAATGTCTTCAAATTATTTTTGAAGTTATCTGCAGCCCCTGCAAAAACTTCCACCCGTCACCGAGAGCTGACGTATTCGATAACGAGATTTCCAACCTCGGCTAGCAGTGAAGTTAGAATTGTCACGGTCTGCACGGCCACTACGGTCGGGGGTTCTAATCTCCCCTCGGGCATGGATATTTGTGCCGTCCTTAGTATAAGGTAGTTCGTAAGTAGTTTGTAAGTTTAGGGACTGATGACCCCGTAGTTAACTCCCATAAGCTTAACAAACATTTGAACATTTTTGAAGTTAGAATTACCATTAGGTAGCTTGCTGTTTACGTTTAGCACCTTTCTCTGCAGCGTTCGATCGGATATTTGGACAGCGTGGTCTCTCTTATCGCTGAATGCAATGTTTCATCCAGTGTTTGATTTCTTGCTTTCATTATTCTGCATACTACCTTTAGTCATCATTCTGAAGCAGAAGTCTTCAACCTGTTTTCCGTTCTTCTTCATGTATTACCCAATTCATGGCACTACACCATATTCTGTGGCTATGTCTGTCAGCAGTCCTTCTTTATTTCTTCTGTTAGTGCTTCTAACCTTTTATGCATTGAAGCAATTACTTCCTTTTGCTTCGAAGCCATTTCACTCACGCACACGCAAAAGCACAATCAGAGTTGCCAGGTGTTTCCATTGCTCTGTCGCCAAATTTTAAACAAAAAGTAGCCAAAATATCGCCATCTTTTCATCAATGAAAAGCCAAAATATAACCATCTTTTCATCTGTAAAAATAGCCAAATATCGCAACCCTTAATCTGTTAACATTACTATGCTGTGGTAATTATGGCATGTTACTCGACAATAATAATCCTGAAATTCAGGGAGTAAGCTGGTTACTGAGTGAAAAGCAACGAGCTAGCTCGTTGGTAAAAAAGTAACACAAACTGTGGCACTCTCACATTCACAAACATCAGACTGAACTTTCCAAGAAAACTCGTACTTCACAGAAACAATTACCTGAGTCCATCCAAGAACTGAACCCAGCCACACCACCAGCTGACAATGAGGCCAGTTAAAATATTGTCACATTGTAAATATAATAGAGACACTCCGGAAATTCAGTTACATTTAACTATCACATTTATTCATTTCATAACTTATAAAAATTATAACACAATCATTCTATCAAACTTAAACAAGGGATGTTCTCTTGCAGAGGTTCGATTACCAATCACTTTTATCTTCTTAAAAACAAATATTTACCGATGTTAAATAGAGTTATTGAATCTTTCAAACATTTCTGTAATACACACAAAAACATTACAACATTTTGAGGTGAGGTAATTTATAATAATGCACTAAGAAATCCATACTTTGAGGTGAGATGGACTTTAATTCGTAATAATCAGCCATGAGACTTTAATTCGTAATAATCAGCCATGAGAACGACTGGGAAATCACCGCGTGTTCTTCATCAACATTTATACTCTGCAAACCATTCCTAACCACTGTGAAGTCCATAGCAAATGGCTCGCTTCACAGTAGCAGTTACGAATTTCTGTTGTGTTGATGTATGGAAAGCGGAAAAAATACTGTTTAAATACCTCCTTGCATGCTGTAATTTACATAATCTTATCCTTATTTTCTCAGTGGGAGTCATACATACGGCGTTGTAGTGTTCTTCGAGATATCATTTAAAGCCTGTTCTTGAACCATCTTAAGTAGGAACATGAGGTAGTTTACGTCTATCTTCAAACTGTAAGCTGAGTTTGTTTATATGTCTGTGACTCTCCCACACATTCACGATACTTGAAAACATTTGACCTAACTGGTGTAGGTTGATTACATTTCCCCAGCATTCTACTGAAGTTTAGCCGGTATCAATATTTGTTGTATTTGAAGTAAAAAAAATAGCCATTAAGTCGCTAACCAATTCCTTTAATAGCCAAATTTAATCGCCAGTCGCCAGACTGCTAGAATGGCTAATATTATAAGAAAAAGATAGCAAAGAATGCGAAAAATCGCCTCACCTGGCAACCCTGAGCACAATAATGGTAGGAAACATCAATAATGCACCCAGTAAATGAACCGAAATCGTGACACCAGCGATCTCTCTGTTGCCTATGGTGCCATCATAAGAACACACATACGATGCAGATGAAAAAACCACCTGGATAAATAGGAAATCTGGATAAATGGGTTTTTGTGTATTGTTAACTATTTTTCAAATAGAGTTGATGAATGCAAACAAATAACTGAACTTAATTTATAAATAATGCAGTATAATTGATTACCTTTAGTTGTTTGTACTACTTTATCAATAACTAGATGAAAACCTGGTGTTGCCCAGGTATTTATTTTTTTTATTCTTGCCATTTGTCAGGTATATATTGTCCGAGTGTGTAGGTACCCGTTCATTTGAGATACCCACGGCACTAGCAATCTCACGCACCTTAACTCTTCTGTCATTCACCAACATATCATGGATTTTATCAATGATTTCTGAGGTCGTAACCTCCACAGAGCGTCCAGAACTTGTTCCCATATGGTCACTATGAAAAATTTGAAACCACATATAAACTGTCCTAATAGAAGGTGCAGAGTAACCATAATGTTTATCAAGCTTCTCTGTGGTGGCCTGAGGGGTTTTTGCTTTTTATAAAGTAATATTTAATCACCACAAAAAATTCTTCTTCGTCCATTCTTTGACAATCAGTCAACTTCCTTGATTCCCACGAAATCCAAACAGAAATAGACCAATATGGCTAAAACTTGGTGTGCGTTCCTACCAAAGATGCTACTAACTAAAGATGCCTAATAAAACTTTACTAGATTATAAGGTAATTACAGTTCAGTAATTTTACCACTTCCAAACATATCAAATACGATAACTCATCTTTTCAACATTATGATGCTTGCTGGAAAATTATTCACCTGGGGCGTCGTGGTAGAAATAAATACTCGTAGGTACAATTTTTTACTTATTAATTTGACCCGCAAGGTACAATGGTAGTTTTTGACTCTCCCCGGTCTGTCATCGAACACATCATGATAGCTCCACATGCTAGTATTTACGAGTTCATGATAATTAATATCCTCCATGGCTTCTTCAGGCTCAACATGCATGTCTTCTACATCTCTATTATAATCTAATAAATCTAATTCTGCACTCTGCTTACTCAGGCTATTTCCATTTTTCAATATCATAGCAGTACAATGTAAAACACCAGTCTTCAGGTCCACAAACATAACTTTTCTTCCTCCCCAGTCAAATACAGCATTCACTTCCATGATCCAGTCAGTTCCTAGCAACATATCCTCAGACAGATTAGGTATTACTAGACATCCTTGACATAGATTGATATCATTCACACTAAAGTTCAACAAGGCTTCCCGGTTAACTACCTTGCTGTGTCTCCCAGTAGCATCCTTGATCTTGATTCCTACTACAGGCATCTCCATGTAGGCCAGTACATGTTTCACACAATCTCTAAATTGTTCGGAAATTCCACTGATTGGACTACCTGTATCAACTAACGCTTCCTTGCCTTTTCCAACAATAAACACAGTAATATATGGGCATCCAGTGACATCATATTGTATATCTCCCTCATCTTCATGAGTAATATCTTCAACAATATCTACATGTTTCATGGTACAGGAATTACATTAGCTTGTACATGATTCAGGGACACATTACTTTCAACAGGTTGACGAGATATACATCCATTAGCAACACAATTGTCATTGGTAACACACTGCTCTAATCTAGGCACATTATCTTCTAGCTCATGATATTTACACATATTTACATCTACAACATTGGCTTTCTCTTCCTTATCAATGTAGCTAAAAATGTTCAAATGTTTGTAAAACTTATGGGACTTAACTACAGGGTCATCAGTCCCTAAACTTACAAACTACTTATGAGCTACTTACGAACTAGGACGGCACAAATATCCATGCCCGAGGGGGGATTCGAACCCTCGACCGTAGTGGCCGTGCAGACCACCGTGACTGAAGCGCCTCAGTCTCCTCGGCCACCGCGATCAATGTAGCTCTGTATGACACAATGCAAGATGTCTTTTCCTACGTATTCTTGTCTGTTTCTACTTTCACAACTTTCAATACTGCTCAATTTCACTGGTACAACTTGATTATCACAATACTTGACATCATCTACAACACACTCTGTCTCACACTGGCCATCAGACACGATGCAACCTTCCTTGACTTCAACATAAATCATCCCATCAAGTTCCTTCTCCAAATCTTCAAACTCCATGACTTCCACATCTTCTTCACTATCTGCAACACTTTCATCCTCTGACTTCTCTGAACTCACACTAGAAAAAACATCAAAATCTTCTCAGTCTTCAGTTTCATGAGCAGTTACATTCAGTCTGTCTTCAGCATCTTCAACCTTATCACTTAGCAATTTACACAGTCCAAACACATCATGTTTTTCACTTATTTTTGGTTCTTCTACAGCCTTATCTTCACTTGCATTATACATATTGGCTACAGTATCATCATCTAGTACAACCTCTTCTGGTTCTATACAATTGTCCTCTTCTTTCCAAGCCTTGTTCTTAATGACTTCCCACAGTTCTTTGTTAAACTTGAGCCGATTTACCCTTTGTGCTACCTTCTGCCCCTGTCTATATTGCTCATTTTCCCATTTGTGTCCAAATCTGATCCTATTTGTAGTAGCCTGATTTGTTGTCCTATTTCTCACCCCAAACTGACAGGCTTCTATAGGGGCGACATTTAGTTTCCCTGCCCGTTTCCATTAGACTTGTAGTAACCTAGGTTCCTGTCGTTTCTTCTTTGTCTGTTTCTATAATCCGTACTCCCACCTTGCTGTCTACTTCGGTTCTCACGACTATCTTCTTGGTGATTAATCTCTTCTGTCTCTTCCACAATGGTCTTCTTGGTAGCGGTTTCTCTCCCTTTCTCTCTCATAACTTCTGTCTATTCTTCCCACAAATCTTAAGAAATCCTCAACTAAATCGTCAGGTCCACAATCTAACGCTAACTGTATTCTGCCTGGTAATCTTCTACATAGGATGTCCACCAATGTGGTTTCATCTAAAGGTGAGCCAAGATGCACTAATTTTCGGATTTCAGCCTCACAAAAATCCGTCATACTGCCATAACTTTCCCTGTACTTTCCCCCATGCAAGAAATCACGTCTTACTCTAGCCTGCTTGATTTTGGACCAGAATTTATTCAAAAAGCACCTCTCCAACTCACTATATGACATGTCCTCTGTATCTCACTGATTGACCCAAGTATAAGCTTCATTGTCCAAAAATTTCTTTACAAATTTAATTTTCATTGCATCAGTCGTTTCTACAGCTGTCAGATCAATCATGTAAAAAGTATTTAGGATGGATTTTCCCTTCCCCAGGGTATGTCTTAATTACAACATTTGCCCAATTAAAGCCACCACCGATCGACATTTTGCTATTTACTACGCTTTCTTGCAATGAACTGACCGTTTGACTGAGGTTATACACATCCTTCTTAATAACACCTTCAGAATTTGTCACACTTTCACTAATTTTATTTTCTAATGACACTTTAACTTCCTGAATTTCAGTTTTTCTAATTTTATTTTCCTGATCAAAATACTTTTCTACAGTACTAATTTTGTTTTCAAGGTCAGACTCAACATTGCTGGTTTTACTCTCTACTACAGTCACACGAGTGTCCAGCTGTTCATGTCCTAACTGCATTGCCCTTTCAAGATCATATGTTTGTTTCCTGACTTCGTCCACTGCCCTGTTTGTTTCAGTCAACTGAGACTTTAAATCTGCTAAACCGTCATCTAACTTTTTGCTAACAGATTCTACTTGTTTACCCACTTCATGATTTCCCTTGCCAATGCGTTCAGTTAATTGTTCTGTTAATCGATTTAACAACTCTATGAGACCCGGTGATGCAAGAATTATTTCTTCACAATTTGATACATTGCTACGAGGTGTACTGGCCATCATATTCTGATCTGACATGTCTACACTATATTTCGTATTCTCAATTGACATCGTTTTTATTTTATTTTTATTTATTTATTTGTAATGCACGACAACACAGACTACAAATACAAAATAATAAGTGCTGATGTACTTAGCTTGTTATTCAGTGTCCAGCGATGCGACGATCCGGGCCAAGCATCCAATTTCCAAGTTAAGTGCTCCATTTTTCTTTGCCGTATAATTCCAGATTCACGTCGTCCTTGGTTTTTCAAACATCGATTATATACATCAAAATGTTCAAATGTTTGTATAGTCTATGGGACTTAACTACGGGGTCATCAGTCCCTAAACTTACAAACTACTTATGAACTAACTAAGACTAAGGACGGCACAAATATCCATGTCCGAGGGGGGATTCGAACCCCCGACCGTAGTGGCCGTGCAGATCGTGACTGGAGTGCCTCAATCCCCTCGGACACCGCGGCCGGCTTATATACATCCAAACATACTTCTCCTGCAACACAAACACTCTGTAGATACTGTATATGATGCAATCCCCGCTATGCTACACCAATTAAAACGTTACTAGTTTATTAAGTAATTACATTTCAGTAATCCTACCACTCCCAAACATATCAAATACGATACTCATCTTTTCAACATTACGATGTATGGGAGTTCTGCTTGCTGGAAAATTATTCACCTGGAGCGTTGTGGTAGAAATAAATACTCGTAGGTACAATTTTTACTTATTATTTAATTTCCAATCAAACTGCTTCTTATTCCACCAAGACATTACAACTTCATAACGTACACAATGCAACAGAACTTAGCTGATAGTACTTCCATTTTAAAACGCAGACTAACATAGATTCAGAGCACTTTGCAAACGCCAAAACTCGAACTCCCCCACGCAAGGCGGTGAGGCAAATATATAACATTGACAATAATGGCCTTACATTATGCATTGTTCATAACAATTGAATATACTAATTTACAATTACCAAACACACAAGTAAAACCTTTCATGTACACAAAAATATTCACAATATAAAATGAAAACTTTACATACAATAATTTTAGATGGCGGATATCTTTTTAAGTCTTAATCTCGGTTCTTTTTGTTTGACAACAAAGCGGAATGTTAAATGTCAATTAATTAGTTAATGAGTACATCATACATGTTCCTAACATATATTGAACTATCAAATATCTTGGCAATTCTCAAAATCTCACGTCAGTCAATATATACAAAGAATTACAATATTGAAATCTCGACTGTTACATTAACACAATTAGCTGGTCAACACAACTTGTTTATGAGCCTAACATATGTACAATGCTATTTATTTTCACGTCTTTTTGTTTTACGAAAGTTTCTACAATTTGTCTGTCTAGTTATTCAAATGACGTACAATCATGAAATTATTGTTTTTAGAACTGTCTGGAAGCCTAATATGCGAATCTCTTAATTAATGAAATCCATTACTTGTTATCTAATCACAGTATCACCGAGACACTGTCCTACACTGATTCCTATGCTGGCTGTTTCATTTGTAACGTCACACGCAACATATATCACTATTAGACCACACGATTCTGGGTCCGACGCAGATGATATCATATGATAGCGATGAGATGAGAGAGCCAGCAGTATCATCACGCCAGTGTTGCTATTTCTTGGACATGGCACGGACTTTTCAAATGCTTCTCGTATTCCTTCCACCTTTCAGCTTTCCAATCTTTGCTTAGTACTGGTTCTCCATCTTAGTTCTTGATATTCATACCGCTTATTTTCTTGTTTCCACGTGTCCTATTTTCCTGTAGGCGATATCTGTCTTTTCCCTATTTATACATTCTGCCGTGGTCTTGCATTTGTCCTTTAGCCAGTCCTGCTTAGCCAGTCAGCACTTCCTGTCAACCTCATTTCTCAGACGCCTGTATTCCATTTTGCCTGCTTCACTTGCAGAATTTTTATATTTTCCTCCTGTCATCAATAAATTTTTCTCTGTATAAAATTCTACCAGGCGATCTCCTCTTTCATTCCTTTTCCCCAGTCCGTATTGTCCTACTACATTTCCTTCTCTTTCCTTTCCTACTATACAAGGTGTTTCACTAAGTGTGTTTGCCTCTGCAACTTATAAAATAATAGGTGACGTGAAATTTTAATGCGGTAGGTCAACACAAGAAATGTTACACTTTCTGCGGAGCTATGAACATAGTTTATTGTATCATTTTCCAAAGAGTTACACCACAAAGATATAGTTTTTAAAATGGAACAATAGTTTTTTCTATCGTGCGTTGGATTCGTTGAAACCAGCTGCGTCCAAATCAGTTTAAACTACATTCCTATCACTGTTGGTTTGGGAGCTACAACCCTTCAAAGTTTAGGGGGCGGTGGCTGCGATAGCGTAGCTTAATGGCCGAGTGGCTATCCCCTGGGGCACGGCCCACTGTCCCATGACCACCAGCCAGTCAGCTACGCTGTCGTAGCCTCCGCCCCCCTAAACTTTGAAGGGTTGTAGATCCCAAACTAACAGTGATAGGAATGTAGTCTAAATTGATTTGGACGCAGCTGGCTTCAACGAATCCCATGCACAATAGAAAAAAAACTATTGTTCCATTTAAAAAATTATATCTTTGTGCAGTAACTCTTTGGAAGATGATACAATAAACTATGTTCATAGCTCCGCAGAAAGGGTAACATTTCTTGTGTTGACCTACCGCATTAAAATTTCCCATCACCTATTATTTTATAAGTTACAGAGGCATACACACTTAGTGTATATTTCACTTCTCCATCACAATCAAGTTTCCCCTCCTGTTTTAATAATATATTTTACCTCCTCATATATTTCCTTGATCTTCGGCAGAGCTATTTGGCATATAAAGATGTACTACTGTGGTCATGTTGGCTTGTTTCCTATGATAAGCTGTTTACTATGGCGTTCAAAGTAACTTACCTGCATTTTTATTTTCTTATTCATTATTAGACCTACTCCTACTTACCCCCCTCCCCAAGGCCATCTTTAGCCATTAAGGGACCCCTGGGCACTCAGAGTGTTGGGGCCCTGAAAAAAGGAAAACTAAATGACTCCATCAGAATGGTGTACAGTTATTTAGTAACTTAATTGGTTAAAATATTACAAACCAAATACTAATGATTAGTTCAACAAATTAGTCTTCGATTCAGATTAATGATTTCTTTAAAGATTTCTAGAATACAAAATATACAGTTTTTTGAGTAAGTCTCTTTCTATGCAGATGACTGGCACATAGAGTACGGGCCCCGACAACAAAACAGTAATATTCCTTCATACAGTCTTGATTGCAAATTTTTTAGTAGTCAATGACGCGATTCGCCCTTTAGCAGGGCATCTTCAGATTATCTGCGTGACATAATTTACACAAAATTACAAGGTGGAATTACAAACGGTTATAATGGTACATGGGCTTATTTTGTGTTAAGAAGACAGTGTAAATGGTAAACAAAGCTTACAATGCGCTCTCTGTGGTGTGACACCGTAAGTTGTTATTGTGGTGTTTCTATTTTCCTGGAATGTTTTCTGGTTTTCCTTGTGACCCTACAAATGTACAGGTAACAACGAATTACAATTGGAACATACTCGGTAAAGATGTGAGAAACATAAAACCGATTTTGAAGATTACCTTAATCGAAGCGGTGGTCTCTGATGACACAAGATAAGCCCATGTTTACAAGTGCGCTCACGGGCGTGGTGTGCTGCTCCGCCGACTTGTACAGACTGACTGAGGGAGTGTGGGTAGGGAGCGACATAGGAAGCCGATGTATAAGACGGGACGGGTGAAATCTACCTATCTGAATACAAATTTAACGAAAGGGAGGTTATTAAGCAGGACAGAAGTTTATAATTTATGTTGGTATTTGTAAATGAGAGGAATTTTATTTGAACAGAGACATCATAATATCTAGGAATGTTTGATCTTTGCATGCTAACTGATCGTTTAGGAGGTGTGGGTGTCCAAAGTAAGCGCGCTTCGCTATCTCAAACTCTTCCAGTAAATTTAGCTTACGCCCCTTCTGCGCTATATGTAAGATTTGCATGTTGTCAATGGTAGGTTGTTGATGATCGGATGCTTTAGTGTGTTCCGGAAAAGGAGAATGTTTTTTGAGTTGGCCTTTTTTTGGTAAGAAGGTGCTCAGTGAAACGTACTTTAAAGGTCCCGCCTGTCTGTCCTATATATTCAGCTGGGCATTCGGGACATTGTAATTTGTAGACTCCTGAGGAAAGGTATCTGTCCTTATTGGTTTGTTCGTTGTGTGGGAGAATTTGCTGTATGCTCAAAGGGCTACTAAATACGACTTGTACATTTGTATATACATGTGGCGTCTGTTTGGAAAGAACAGACGTCACATTCTGATCCTGCAGCTGTTATTATTTAATAGTCGTAGAATATATGACTTCAACTGCTATTGGGCAAAGCTGAAAATGTGTACCCAGCCGGGATTCGAACCCGGGTCTCCTGCTTTCTAGGCAGTTGCGCTGACCCCTACACCACTGGGGACACAGTGATCACCGCACCTGCAAGGACTACCCATGCACGCCTCCCGTCAGATACAAATTCCCAGCTTCGCCCTGCCCATAGTACTCAAACTCGTAGTTTAACTAATTCCCGTAAGAGTAAGGGCTTCAAACTTGCCCACCCCTCCCCACTAACGATCCCGGCTGGGTACACATTTTCAGCTTTGCCCAATAGCAGTTGAAGTCATATATTCTACGACTATTAAATAATAACAGCTGCAGGATCAGAATGTGACGTCTGTTCTTTCCAAACAGACGCCACATGTATATATATAATATGCCGGTGACGGGAAATGATCCTATCGTTAGTGGGGAGGGGTGGGCAAGTTTGAAGCCCTTACTCTTACGGGAATTAGTTAAACTACGAGTTTGAGTACTATGGGCAGGGCGAAGCTGGGAATTTGTATCTGACGGGAGGCGTGCATGGGTAGTCCTTGCAAGTGCGGTGATCACTGTGTCCCCAGTGGTGTAGGGGTCAGCGCAACTGCCTAGAAAGCAGGAGACCCGGGTTCGAATCCCGGCTGGGTACACATTTTCAGCTTTGCCCAATAGCAGCTGAAGTCATATATTCTACGACTATTGTACATTTGTTCCACGAAAGAGTTTAGCCAGGTCATAAGAAAAATATCCCATGAAAGGAATGGGCATACGTATAATTTCATCGTCAGGTGTTACCGAGTGAAGCTGTGGTACATCTTTAGAACGTTTTTTATTGTACATTTTGCGAACCAAGGACGGGTTGTAACCATTCATTTCGGTGATGTATTCCAGATTATTTATTTCTTTATTGACGGAAGTTTCAGAAAGGGGAATCTCAAAAATTCTGTTAATCATTTATTTAAAAAAGCTCATTTTGTATTGCCATGGATGGCATGAAGATGCATGTATGACTGAGTCACTTGTGTTCGGTTTCCTGTAGATTTGGAATACCACTTTGTTTTCAGCTAACTGTAACTATATGTCCAAAAAATTTAAGACACTGGAGGAGTTCATTATTTCCTGTGTAAAGGTTAGTTTCGGGTGTAAGTTGTTGAATTCATAAACTAAAACTGTTACATACAAATACAATACTAGTGATTACTGATTTGCAAATTGGACTTACGCTGCTGTTTCAGGGTTTTTTTTGGGGGGGGGGGGGGATTTCTGAATTGCAAAACCTTCTATTAGTCTTCAGAGTCAAACTGTTGAAGGACGTCATTTTCTATGCACATGATTGACAAATTAGTAAGTCGTTCCTGTAACATAGGCGTTCGTAATCAATTTTTGATTCTGTAACTGGGAAAATGAACGCTCTACACTGCAATTGGTTACCATTACATAAAGAAATATCCGGGTAGCAACTTCTACATTCGGAAAGGTTTCTTCTATTTTATCTGCTTTTATTAAAGAATGTAAGGATGATATACTTAGCCCTGGAGATTCATTTGGAATGTTTTTCAATATTGTTTTAAATGAAAACATTGTGATATGAGCTCATCAGCATTAACGCTTCCATGCTAAAATTCTTCAAATTCTTTGCACCTGTTTCTCAACTGTTCAGAACCGATTTGTTTTAACTGAGAAAGGAAATTAAAATGTTTGCAAACTTTCTCGTATGCTTCTGAACATCCCTTCAAACCAGAATCCAATGTGTCGATAATAGGCAGAAAAACGTCTACACGAAAGTTTTCTTTGGCACTCAGCTGAACAGTCTCTGACAAATCTTCGGAAAAAGTGGTATGCTTGCTGCAAATCCTCGTTCTTTGGGAAGTACCCTTATAGTCAGCACCTTGGTTTTTGTCTTTGGCTGAAGGTTCATACTGGCTGAATCTACTGCGTGCACAACTGATGAAATCGGAAATAGATGCAAAAAGTTTTGTTCAGTGTCTATTGTGACGGTACTACTTTGTAAAGTTGCATTTGAGTTGTCGATAGTTCTCCAAAGGTCATCTCATACCTCCGATAGGAGAATGGTCTCGAGATTTTTGATTTTTATGCAAAGGCTTTGACCTTCATTTATTGTTTCAACTGTCTGATCAGTGTTATGCAAAGCGTTAAGAGTGTCGGCACGAGCAGACCATCTGGTTTCAGAGAGGGCCTTCATAACTTTATTTGCACCTAAACATCCTTTCAAAACTTTCCATCGATTGTTCGAAGAAGGAAAAAAGTTGGTCAATGTTGGGGCAAACTGGAAGTATGCTACTGCTTCAGAAACACATGCAGCCGCCTGAACACGTAATAAATTTAGTGGATGTGTGGCACATGGTACAAAAATAACAAATTCACATTTTTCTTTTACTATTCTCTGTAAACCTAAATACTTTCCAGCCATATTTGCTGAATTATCATGGCTCAAATGTTTGTTAAGCTTAAGGGACTTAACTACGGGGTCATCAGTCCTTAAACTTACAAACTACTTATGAACTACCTACAACTAAGGACGGCACAAATATCCATGCCCAAGGGGGATTCGAACCCCCGACCGTAGTGGCCGTGCAGACCGTGACTGAAGCGCCTCAGTCCCCTCGGCCACCGCGGCCGGCTTATCACAGCTCTGTGGGCGGCAATGTTTTATTGAAATGTCTAAGCTATCTAAAAACTTCATAACAGTATCTTCTATACTTTGAGCCCTATGCTCCTCCATAGGCAAAAATTGCAGAAATGTCTCAACAGGCCGGCCATCTTTTACGTATCCAACGATGAAAGTTAGCTGGTCAACATGGGAGAGAACTGGCTAACAATCCACGCTTATTGAATAGTACTTGGCTGTTTTTATTCGTCGGCAATCGTAGTTAACACTTTCTGTCCCATTACATTAATAAATTCGTTGCAAATATTTGAAGACAAATATGATGTATTTCCTTTACCACGACTGCTATACATTGCTGTATGATCACCAAGAAAAGGATCAAATTCGCTTATTAATTCTAAGCATCCCAAATTATTTCCATCGTTTTCAGACCACAAAACATAATTTTCTCCGCGAAACCCTAGTCCCCTTGACGCAAAAAATTTCACAACTGCAACAATTCTTTTCAATATGGTCCTCCAATAGCTGACCTCAGCATTAAACTGGGAAAGCAATCCAGTATCAACTTGTCCAACAATTCTGCTTCAAATTAAAATGTTTAAGCTTGTGGGACTTAACTACGGGGTCATCAGTCCCTAAACCTACAAACTACTTATCAACTACCTTATACTAAGGACGGCACAAATATCCATGCCCAAGGGGGATTCGAACCCCCGACCGTAGTGGCCGTGCAGACCGTGACTGAAGCGCCTCAGTCCCCTCGGCCACCGCGGCCGGCTTATCACAGCTCTGTGGGCGGCAATGTTTTATTGAAATGTCTAAGCTATCTAAAAACTTCATAACAGTATCTTCTATACTTTGAGCCCTATGCTCCTCCATAGGCAAAAATTGCAGAAATGTCTCAACAGGCCGGCCATCTTTTACGTATCCAACGATGAAAGTTAGCTGGTCAACATGGGAGAGAACTGGCTAACAATCCACGCTTATTGAATAGTACTTGGCTGTTTTTATTCGTCGGCAATCGTAGTTAACACTTTCTGTCCCATTACATTAATAAATTCGTTGCAAATATTTGAAGACAAATATGATGTATTTCCTTTACCACGACTGCTATACATTGCTGTATGATCACCAAGAAAAGGATCAAATTCGCTTATTAATTCTAAGCATCCCAAATTATTTCCATCGTTTTCAGACCACAAAACATAATTTTCTCCGCGAAACCCTAGTCCCCTTGACGCAAAAAATTTCACAACTGCAACAATTCTTTTCAATATGGTCCTCCAATAGCTGACCTCAGCATTAAACTGGGAAAGCAATCCAGTATCAACTTGTCCAACAATTCTGCTTCAAATTAAAATGTTTAAGCTTGTGGGACTTAACTACGGGGTCATCAGTCCCTAAACCTACAAACTACTTATCAACTACCTTATACTAAGGACGGCACAAATATCCATGCCCGAGGGGGGATTCGAACCCCCCGACCGTAGTGGCCGTGCAGACCGTGACTGGAGAGCCTCAGTCTCCTCGGCCACCGCGGCCGGCAACAATTCTGCTCCTTGCAACATAATTCATTATTAAACTTCCTGGCAGATTAAAATTGTGTGCCGGAACCGGGACTCGAACCTGGGACCTTTGCCTTTCGAGGGCAAGCGCACTACCGACTGTGCTATCCGGACTCACGATGCCACCTCACAACTTTACTTCCGCCAGTACCTCACCTCCTACTTTCCAAACTTCACAGAAGCTCTCTTGCAAACACGCAAGACTAGCACTCCTGGAAGAAAGGATATGGTGGAGACATGGCTTAGCCACAGCCTAAGGGATGTTTCCAGAATGAAACTTTCACTCTACAGCGGAGTGTGCGCTGATATGAAACTTCCTGGCAGATTAAAATTGTGTGCCGGAACCGGGATTCTGGAAACATCCCCTAGGCTGTGGCTAAGCCATGTCTCCACCATATCCTTTCTTCCAGGAGTGCTAGTCTTGCGTGTTTGCAAGAGAGCTTCTGTGAAGTTTGGAAAGTAGGAGGCGAGGTACTGGCGGAAGTAAAGTTGTGAGGTGGCATCGTGAGTCGTGTCGGGATAGCACAGCCAGTAGTGCGCTTGCCCGCGAAAGGCAAAGGTCCCAGGTTCGAGTCCCGGTTCCGGCACACAATTTTAATCTGCGGAAGTTTCATATCAGCGCACACTCCGCTGCAGAGTGAAAGTTTGATTCTAATTCATTATTGATTCCCTGTGTTGTAAACTGTTCTCGTGCTCCTTTAATAACTCGTTTATATGCTTCCAATCTTTGTATCCCCTGGAAGAAATCGAATTAATGCCGACAGTGTTACTGAATAGAGAGCAACAATAACAGTACACAGATTTCATGGATGGTGAATACAAAAGTCACTTTCTTTCCACACACTCAACATTCGTCAAATTGCGAGTGAAAACAGTCCTAGTTAATTTTCTGCTTTCTGTTTTACCACTTACATTCGCAAAGTGTGTAGCGGTTTCTGAGAAGTCGCTATTTTTGTTTGGGAAAAACTCTGGGCCCTTATGAATCCAAATATCAGGACTTCTTCCATTAAAAGTTCATCACAGTACTTACCAGGGTCGTAAGATATGTTTTCTAACATACTATATTTTATCGCATAAGCTCCCCCCTCGCATATTCCCCTCCCCTACGATTTTTTATAATTAAAAAATTGTTTTATTAATATCGCGCATAATTCCCTCTCCTGGTTCGTTCTAACAGGAGCGGCTTTCAAATAACTTGACAATGGACGCAGCGGTACTGCCACGAACGAATATTTCCATTGTCACAACATGCCGTAAATTTGAAACGTTAAGCCGCAGACATATTTCCAGGTCAGTTTGCTACAAGTCGTCATAATGGCGAAATATTGAAACTACACGGCAAAATTTAAACTAAATGTGTTATCTTACGCCGAGAGAAACGGAGTAAAAGCTGTAGGAAGGCATTTCTCCGTCGATACTAATTCAATACGGTATTGGCGGAGACAAAAAGATAAACTCGTGGCTGCAAAGGCATGCTCCAGATCTTTCCGAGGGCCTTGTGTTAAGAAAATAAATACCGCTACAATAAGTTTAACATTAGTTGCGACTTGTGACGTTTGGCTTGTCGGGGTGGAGACGCCGTTGCCCAGGTAACAGCGATAGTGAGCCGGCTTTTTCCACTCCCGCCGTTGACAAAGCGTGTGTAAGCAGCAGCACGCGGTGTCGCGCGGCGTTCTCTATCCTGCACTGTTGTGTCCTACCGACAGAGAAAGAATGTTCCCAGGCGCCAGCATGGCGTTAGATGTTGCCGGCAGGGTTGCCAAGTGTGGCGATTTTTCGCATTCTTGGCTATCTTTTTCTTATAACAGTAGCCATTCTAGCAGTCTGGCGACTGGCGGGTAAATTTGGCTACTAAAGGAATTGACTGGCGACTTAATGGCTATTTCCTTTTCCTTCAGATACAACGAATGTAAAGCAATCATTCTTTAGACATTGCGTGAATACCGACTAAACTTCGGTAGAAAGCTGGGGAAATGTAATCAACCTACATAAGTTAGCACAAATGTTTTCAAGTATCATGGATGTGTGGGAGAGTGTCACAGAGATGTAAACAAACTCAGGTTACAGACTCTTGAAGATCACGTATAGTACCTCATGTACCCTACTTACGATGGTTCGAGAACAGGCTTTAAATGATATCTCGAAGTATACTACAAAACCGTTGGTATGGCTCCCGCTGAGAACACGAGGATAAGATTATATAAAGTACATAATGCAAGGAGGCATTCAAACAGTAATTTTTACCTCGTTCCATACGTCAACACAACAGAAATTCGTAACAACTGCTACTGTGAAGCGAGCCTTTTGTTACGCACTTCACAGTGGTTAACAATGGTCTGCAGAGTATAAATCTCGATAGAGAACTCGCGCTGATTTCCCAGTCGTTCTCATGGCTGATTTTTCAATGTGTTATGACGGTTATTACGAATTAAAGTCCATCTCACCTCAAAGTATGGATTACTTAGTGCATTATTATAAATTACGTCACCTCAAAATGTTGTAATGATTTTGTGTGCATTAAAGAAATGTTTGAAAGATTCAATAACTCTATTTAACATCCGTAAATAGTTGTTTTTAAGAAGATGAAAGTGATTGGTAATCGAAACTATGCATGAGAACATCCTTTGTGTAAGTTTGATAGAATGATTCTTGACCAGTTTTGTGTTGTAATTTTTGTAAGTTATGAAATTAATAAATGTGATAGTTAAATTTAATTGAATTTCCGGAGTCTCTCTATTATATTTACAATGCGACAATATTTTGACTGCCCTCATTGTCAGTTGGTGGTGTGTCTCGGTTCAGTTCTTGGATGGATTCAAATGCTTTTGTGAAGTATGAGTTTCATTGGAAAGTTCAGTCTGATGTCTGTGAATGTGAGATTGCCATAGTTTGTGAGTTTGTGTTACTTTTTACTCAGTAACCAGCATACTCCCTGAATTTCAGGATTATTATTGTCGAGTAACATGCCACAATTACCACAGCATAGTAATGTTAACAGATTAAGGGTTGCGATATTTGGCTATTTTTACAGATGAAAAGATGGTTATATTTTGGCTTTTTATTGATGAAAAGATGGCGATATTTTGGCTACTTTTTGTTTAAAATTTGGCGACAGAGCAACAGAAAAACCTGGCAACTCTGGTTGCCGACGCGATCAGCATTCACTGGAAACTATGCGGATCCTCCACTCGCTCCGCACCGACATGTCAAAAGTCGCAACTAATTTTACACGCACTGTAGGTACCATTTTTTCACAATTTGCCGTATACCGGTATCTTTTACTGCCTAATACATCGTTTTTCTTCCTTTCTGAATAACTACTCGCATAATTCCCTCCCTAGTGTTTTCAAGAAAATTTTTCGAGAAAAAAAAGGGGGAATTACGCGATAAAATACGGTACTTCTGTCTGGTGAATCCAAGTGGCTTGAGATGGAAGAAGCATTTTGTGATATGTGTGTGCAGCCGTCTTCAAAGCTGGAACTGATGAACTCGAAACAAAAATGTTATCTAATAAAATGCATCTTCCACCCTCTGATTTATTAAATCAGGGCCGGATCTAGGACATCTGCCAAGGGGGGCAAGCTTAAATTTGCCGCCCCTTCTTTCAACCCCACTCTAAGAATCGACTTTTTGACGCTAATTGGGTTCCATATTTCTAAATAAATGTCACAATCTCACAACGTGAACTTATTTTATTGACTGAATTAAAATCAAAGGAAAACAGAACAATTTTAATACATACAAAAATATTACAAGATTACTCATCGTACAAAAATCAATTCAAAATTTCGCTTTTCGAGCTTTTTTTTTTTTTTTTTTTTTTTTTTTTTTTTTTTTTTTTTTTTTTTTTTTTGCTGCAAAACTGCTTTTGATATCATCATAGTTTAGAGAAGCAGCTCGTTTGTGCTCTATGGATATTATACTCAGATTTGTTAATCAGTCGTGCTCCTCAAGTGTATTTAATTAGTTTCAGCTTGCTGAAACTTCTTTCTCCAAACGAAACAGAAACTAGAATGGTAAGATATATTTTAATGCTGTAGTAAGGTTGGGATAAATAGTATAAAAGTGGTCCGACGAACCCTCTATCAGGCAGTTAAATGTGATTTACAGAGTATCCTGTGTAGATGTCTATCAATTGCACCACTACCGAGAGAGGACTCTAGATCCTTAATGTTTTTGACTTTCAATAAGAAGTGTGCGTACCTGAAATACTTTTATTTATTTATTTATTATTTTTTTATAAGGACTGGAACGTTATTAAAATTTATCTGTTCTACAAGTATTACCTTGATATGAAATATGAATTTTCATTTATTTGAAAAAGGAAATCTATGCAAATTAAAAAACATTGGGCATTTACTTATGCAATAACGCAAACATATCCCTCATTCTGGCTAATATCTAGTAGATTTTCAAAGTTTGATTAGCTAGAGTACCCATGACAGGGCAACATTGAAGTCAGCAACCAGGAATTTTATTTTTATTAAATGACTAGCTGAACCCCCGCTGCTTAGCATGCGTAGGCTGGTTCTTTTTAATCCTGATGAAGAATCCATATCTTAAGTTTCGTAGTTATAGCTTGAAATTTGAGTTAACAGCACCATATTTTTGAAAATTAAATTTTTGCATCTCGTATTTCACCCCCTTGTTTGTCGAATTTCCAAAAATATCGAAACACGTGTCTTTTAAATTCGAACCCCGAATCCAAATCCGAAATTTTGTAGTTCTAGCTTCAAAATTGCCTAAATAGCTACGTATTTTAAAAAAAAAACGTTTCATCCCCTATTTCACCCCCTTACGGACGGGATATCGAAAAATCGCTTCTTAAATGACACCTACAGAGTAAGATCAACACCCTCCACAAATTTCAAGTTTCAATCTTGAGTGGTTTGGGCTGGGCGATGATGAGTCAGTCAGTCAGTCAATCAGTCAGTCAGTCAATCGGGACACTTCCTTTTATATATAGAGATTTCGGTATTTCTTGCAGTCATTTTACTTTTAATAATTCTGTGTCAGTTAATTTTATTAAATTATACCAGAAAAAAAAAGTGTCGGTCAAAATTTGCCGCCCTCTAAATTCTGCCGCCTGGGGCAACTGCCCCCTTTGCCCCTCCCTAGATCCGGCCCTGATTAAATCCTTAAACTGGACTAGTTTCGGTCCAGGAACGAGTTTCTCGGGGCCCCCATCAGGCAGGGGGCCCTGGGCCTGTGCCCCTGTTGTAGAGACGGCAGTGCCCCTCCCCCACGATTTTGTATTTATAATCCTGTATTCACCTGAGCAGGAATCCTGTCCATCCCGGTCACGAACTTCACTAATATACACCTGAATACTAAGGGCATGGACAACGTTGCGATTCATCAGCTTAGGGATAGGACGTTATATAAACGCAGCAACTGATTAAATGGGTACAGGGTTTCAATTTTGTAAGGATGGAAGCGGAAGGCTATCTGTTGTGACGTGGCCCAGAAAATTGAAGAAAATTTCTCTCAGGTCCAAGTTTATTCTATAAAAGGTTGGGTCCGAAGCGAAACTTTTGTGTCCCAGCCTCGTCGCCGCTTTTGTGTCTCGTTTCCGTCGTAGGTGTCGGTGGCGAGTAGAAAGACCGACACAGGAATAAAGGATGCACGCTTGTGCAGGTAGGAGGTGACCAGCCAGTGGGACAGCAGAAACTGGAAACACTAGGGGTAAATTAGAACGAGATATATATTTCTTAGAGACTTAGTAATACTTAACTTTTACATAGCTCAGTACTGCAGAATGCTGATACATAGTTGAGCTAGGGGCCTGCCTAGTGCCTGTCCGATAGCCAAGTCTTCACTGGTGCCTATCTGATTCCGAAGTGTTAGCTGGTTCCTATCTCAGTCCCAAGTGAACGATGTCGTTCCAGGGTTGCCAGGTTTTTCCATTGCTCTGTCGCCAAATTTTAAACAAAAAATAGCCAATATGTCGCCATCTTTTTATTAATAAAATGTCTAAATTATCCATTTTTCCTTAGTAAAAATAGTCAAGTAGGTCTATCGCAATTTGTAATCACTTAACGTCATTGTGCTATGGTATTATGTCCTGTGTCTCGACAACAATAACCCTTATAATTGAGGGAGTAAGTTGGTTACTGAGTATCAAGTAACACAGACTATGGCGCTCTCAAATTCATAGACACCAGACTGGACATTCCAAGAAACCTTGTTCTTAAAAGAAACAGTTATCTGAGTCGAGCCAGGAACTGAACCCACACACACACACCACCAACTGATCAACGAATCCATTCGAAATATAGTCATATTGTAAATGTAAGAGAGAGACTCGAAGGATACAGTGGATACTAAATTTAAACACAGTTACATTTAACTATCATATGTATTAATTTCAGAACTATTAAAATCGTAACATAAAACTAATCAAGAATCATTCTACCAAACTTACACAAGGGAAGTTCTGATGCATAACTTCGATTACTAATCACTTATATCTTCTTCAAAACTGATATTTACAGGCCATGAGAACTACAGGGAAATTACCGAGTGTTCTACATTGTCATTTATATCTGCAAACCATTGTTTACCAAAGTGCGAAGCAAAGGGATAGTCTCACAGTAGCAGTTATTAGAAATTTCTGTTGTGCTGACATGGAGCGCGAAAAAAAAAAAAAAAAGGAAAAGAAAGAAAGAACCCTGTTTAAATGCCTCTGTGCATGCCTCGCGATGTCTACGGCAGCCATACATATGGGGTTGTAGTATATTTTAGGAGTCATCGTTTAAAGCCTATTCTTGAACCTTTGTAAGTAGGCTCCTCGAGGTATTTTACGTCTATGTCTACAAGTTTAATTTCTTTGCATCTCTATGACGTTCTCACAGATCAAAGATACGTGCAGACATTTGAGCCAACTTCTGTAGTGTGATTACTTTTCCCCAGTATGCTAGCGATGTTCAGGCAGTTTCACTTATACAATGTCTCAAGAGGGATTGCTTTACAGTCGTCTCATTTGAAGCAAAATAAAATAGCCTTTAAGTCGCCAACTAATTCTTTTACTAGCCAAATTTAATCGTCAGTCGCCATAAAGCTAGAATGGCTATTATTCTAAGAAAAAGATAGCCAAGAATGCGAAAAATCGCCACACCTGACAACCCTGTGTCGTTGAGTGGTGGCCACGAGCGGAGTCAGAGTTGCCAGGTTTTTCTATTTCTCTGTCGCCAAATTTTAAACAAAAAGTAGCCAAAATATCGCCATCAATATAATGCCAAAATATAACCATCTATTGATCAGTAAAAATAGCCAAATATCGCAACCTTTAATCTGTTAACATTATTATGCTACGGTAATTATGGCATGTTACTCGACAATAATAATCCTGAAATTCAGGGAGTAAGCTGGTTACTGAGCACTCTCACATTCACAGACATCAGACTGAACGTTCCAAGGAAACTCATACTTCACAGAAACATTAGGTCCTAATCTGAGTCCATCCAAGAACTGAACCCAGACACACCACCAACCGACAATAAGGGCAGTCAAAATATTGTCACATTGTAAATATAATAGAGACACTACCAAAATTCAGTTACATTTAACTATCACATTTGTTAATTTCATAACCTATAAAAATTACAAACAAAACTGTTCAAGAATCATTCTATGAAACTTACACAAGGGATGTTCTCATGCATAGGTTCGATAACCAAACACTTTCACCTTCTTAAAAACAAATATTTACAGATTATAAATAGAGTTATTGAATGTTTCAAACATTTCTTTAATACACGCAAAATAATTACAACATCTTGAGGTGAGGTAATTTATAATAATGTAGTAAGCATTTCATACTTTGAGGTGAGATGGACTTTAATTCGTAATAATGCGTCATTACACACTGAAAAATCAGCCATGAGAACGACTGGGAAATCACCGCGTGTTCTCCATCGACATTTATAGTCTGTAAATCATTGTTAGCCGGCCGCGGTGGCCGAGGAGACTAAGGCGCTCCAGTCACGGTCTGCTCGGCCACTACGGTCGGGGGTTCGATTCCCCCCTTGGGCATGGATATTTGTGCCGTCCTAGTTCGTAAGTAGTTCATAAGTAGTTTGTAAGTTTAGGGACTAATGACCCCGTAGTTAAGTCCCATAGACTATACAAACATTTGAAAATTTTTTTGAATCATCGTTAACTACTGTGAAGTGCGTAGCAAAGGGCTCGCTTCACAGTAGCAGTCGTTACGAATTTCTGTTGAGTTGTCGTATGGAACGCGGAAAAAAATACTGTTTAAATGCCTCCTTTCATGCTGTAATTTATATCATCTTATCCTCATGTTTCAGCGGGAGCCATACATACGGTGTTGTAGTGTACTTCGAGATATCATTTAAAGCCTGTTCTTGAACCATCTTAAGTAGGAACATGAGGTAGTTTACGTCTATCTTCTAGAGTCTGTAAGCTGGTTTGTTTACATCTCTGTGACACTCTCCCACACATACACGATAGTTGAAAACATTTGTGCTAAGTTATGTACGTTGATTACATTTTCCCAGCATTCTACCGAAGTTTAGCCGGTATCATTGACGCAATGTCTAAAGAGTGATTCCTTTACATATGTTGTATTTGAAGTAAAATAAAATAGCCATTAAGTCGCCAACAAATTCCTTCAATAGCCAAATTTAATCGCCAGTCGCCAGACTGCTAAAATGGCTACTATTATAAGAATGCGAAAAATCGCCACACCTGGCAACCCTGCGGAGTTGTAGCAGAGGGCGCTCGTGGCTGTCGTCGTAAGAACGCCGCGCCGTGCGTGCATGGCGGCGCGCGGTGAAAATAGGTGGCGCGCACTTCGGACTTGTGCGACACCACAGAAACGACCTGCTATTGGCCGTTGGAATGACGTCAGCGGCGAAGAACCCCTGCCAGCGAGGGGCGCGAAGCTGCGCTGCACCGCCACGTAGAACAACACTAAACACGCAAGAGTCAGCTGTTCACGCATTGCTTATTGCAGTCACACACCTCGTTAAATCCTTCCGACAGCCGAAGAATGCCACTGGCGTCATTTTCGCTTCTGTGATGTCGCTGCTTTCTCTTTCTTCAGCTTCATTTTGAGGTACCGCACTCGAATAGAAATTGGGGTCCGCAAGAATATTTTCATGACCTCCGGCGCCACGTGAGGATATTTCTACGAAATTGTGTCGGCTAATCTCTTAGAAATATTTTTTTCCCTTGAAAGTATGTCACTTCCGTTAATCTCGTTGAACAACAGCTCAGATCTGACATCTGTCACATCCACTCATCAGACGGCACTAACAAACCTCCTCGTGATAGAAATTCTATCCACCCGCATTCTGCGAGGTGTTTCGAAGAAGACAAAGTAGTTCATTCGACGGCACCTCCAGTGAGGTCATACTTCGCAGCACGGCTTGCATTGTAGCCTGCTAGATATCTGAATCCTTCAGCCGGGCATTCAACATCTGTCACATCAGACGGTGTAGAAGCCTCAAAACTAAAACCTATGTCCTGGATCCCTGCCTCCCCATCTGACATGGCCATTGCATCCGACATATCCGGTAAAATTCCACACAGCAGACTAGATGACAGGAAGTGTTTCTTTGTCTTCCTGTCTCACAGACAAAGCATTAGACAGTGGAATGTCTTGGGCATTCTTTCCCAGAAGCAACACACGCAGCCGATGTTTTACTTCTTTAGGGGGAGGATGCTGACAGAAATGGTCAAGACTTCTGTGAAATAAATTTTCAAGACAGTCCTGGTTCAGCCGTGTTGTTAATATTTACTTAATGCCTAGTGTCGAAAGGTCAGAACGAAGTGCTTCAAAATTGACAGAAGTGCTGTATGACAGACTGGTATTTTAACTACCTTTCCATCCCTTACCAACCGAACTTTGTAACTGTAGGAGAAATTACGATATTGTGCTTCATCAGAATTATTTCTTGGTCTCCTGCGCAATATAGGCTTCACAGTGCCTATAAATGTGCATTTTGTTCGTCATAAGATGCCATTTCATTAAACTGCTTAATCAATGTATTTCTTTCTGTGTTCGTTGTATTTACAAAGCATTTCAAGCGTGAACACTTACAGTCGTCGCCGGTAATGTGACTCATAGCTCGAATGCGTTTTGAAGAATCTGTAACTCACCCATGAACCTTCCTCTTCTTTGAACAGGTTCCAGGTTTTGCATTAGAATTTCCTTCACTACTGCTTGACATTGTGAAATTTTTCGAACACTTACTCACACACAGCTACAGCACAACTGACTGTGCACTAACAATGTTATATTAAGACTGTGTTTATAACAATGAAATGCAATAATAGATCATTAACGTCCGCGTCTGTGGATTCTGATCGTTCTTCCAAAGGAACAATGTGACTTTGATCATTATTCCAAAGTATACAAAAACTTTGAGACTGAATTACATGGACACCGATCAATTCTCCGAAATCAAAGTTTCACAGGCTGAAAGTTCTTCATTTCTACTACAAGATGGCAGTGCAAGCTAAAATTCGATCTGCGATGGACTTTGATCGTTTTTCCCGTGCACCCTTCATATGTCAAACCAATCATCAACATATTAAACTTAATTAGAGGCATCGAATTTTCTGTTGTGAAACACACGAATAAACGAAACAAAACGTTCCCGCTACTACACAGTAAACAAGCTACTGCAGGCCTACCGCTACTACTGCCGTGACGTGCTTCGGCGGTGACGTCATGCGCAGGACGACGAATTCGTACGTCGGACTGCGCAGTTCATTCGGGCACCTTCTGCTCAGGTCGGCGTTAGACAATGACGACCTGCACAGGGTTGCCAGCTTTTTGAAGTGGAGATAAAGGGACAATAGTGTATAAAAAAGTGAAATTAATAATGCAAAACTAAGGCATCCGAAGTACTATTTGTACAGAGCGACAATGGTAAATAATAGGACTAGTATTATTACTGTCTACAAAAAATATATTATTTAATTTCCAACACAAATTACGTACTTTTATTTTTAAATATGTGATTCACCGGACTTTTCCATAGTTTCACGTCGCAATCCTATACCCGGGCTGCTGAAACATTGCACTTGACGTTTCACGTTACAGCGAGTTAAGTTGGCTACACTGCTTTAGCGACGTTGCAACACTAGCCTCTATACGCACAGCAGACGAAAGGGTTTTCAGTTGTATCTCGTAAATATAAGCTGTTGAGCAATAGAAGTGCATATAATAACTCGTTCTTGAGCAGCAATTAACGGCATATTACTGAAGACCAGATCACAACAATGCACACGCTTTCAATAATGGAGCAAAGCAATATAGAAAATAAGCATTGTATCACGACAGATACGAAAGAAACAATAATCAAGATAGTGACTTCCCTCTCTACGTTTTATAATCAGAATGCTTTTCACTCACCAATTTACGGCGACAATGTTACAATTACACCCAGCTCCCCATCTTTACTGGTGTCATCACCAAGACAAATCATTAACTGTTCATGATCCCTTCCATTGTTTGCACTGCCCGAATCAGTTTTTCAACGTGCTTGACCCTTTTTTTTTCCAAGATGCAGCATCCACATTGGCAACAACTTCATGCAACAGGTTTTCCACCACTGTTATTGTGATTTTGTCTACTGCAAATGTGGGTGTAACAGGCTTATGTTTCACGAGCGAATAGAAAAGAAGTTTTGACATTGACATATCTGCATCAATATTTCTTCCTTGTAACCACTGCACCTTAATTTCTTTCCGATCGTTTGAAGCGAGAATGAACTTTTTGCTCAGAACATAAGCTTCGAAGTTTTTATTCATACAAAACTGAGAACTTAGTCAGAAAACGTCACTAGACAAACGTCTTTTCGGTGACGTTATCCAATTACTTGAACTCCGAAAGTCAAGTTAAACCACTCACAGTAAAACAAATCGCAGCGAAACAAGCACACACAACATAAACACGCGATAGACACGATACACAACTTTGTTTACGGTAGGACTGAACAAAGCCGGCAACGCGGCACCGTTGACGTCACGGCATGTGACCACTGGAAGTGTTTAGTGCGCTGTGATTGGATCGTTCATAGCGACTAGCGCCTCGCCCTTCTTGCTCTTCATTTGTTATTTGTGAACGTCAAGTGCAAAGTTTCAGCGGCCCGGGTATAGTTACGGCATCAGAGGTTATGTTGTAACTGCGATACCTTTCCCTATCTTTCCGACATACATTGACGTAGAAATAACTAATCGGTCAGTATTGCATTTCCTACAACGCTAAATAAACATCATTAAATAACTACTATAAGCATTCAGTTCGTGCTACCATCCATATTGTTATCAGTATTGGCGAATTTTATTCTCCACTAATTCTTTGAAAAATATTTAAATGCTAAAATGGTGCACGTTGTCCTTTTGGAAACAAATTTTAACGACTAGACGAAACTCGAGATGCATCGACCAGGCGGAGTACCGAATAGGATTTATGTTAGAGGAGGGAGGAAAACAAAGACAAGGAAGTGACTGAACAGAAATGATTGATCAGAATTTCGAAAGTTTGGGATTTGTCTTAGAAGTAGGGTTGCCAGATCTCCGGGCGCCGCCCGAAGTGCCCGGGTTTGGAATGAATTCTCCGGGTCTAAGGGCCAATGACTCTTTATCTCCAGGCTTGAATGTAACCTTCATCTTAACATTTTTTTGCGACACTTGCTCATGTAGCGACGATCTACATTGAACTTAACGTAACTTAAACTAAGGACGAACACAACACCCATGCCCTAGGGGGGCATTCGAACCTCTGGCGGGAGCAGCCTTGCGCACCGTGGCAAGACGCCTCAGTGCGCTCGGCCATTCCCGGCCGGCTCCTCTCTAGTAATTATGAATAATTTTATATAAATGTCAATTTCTTATTGCAACAAAACGCTACTTTTCTATTCTTCCTCTGAAAACTTTTCATTGTTGCGTCGGTAGTAATCGGCTAGCGCATTATTAAGCAAACACTGTTGCGGCAACGTGTCAACTGGCGACGTCTATTATTTGTGTTCGTTCGTTCATTGTTTGTTATCAGTTTACCGGCAATTTTTGGAATCCTCTGATCGTGTGTGAACTGACAAGCTTACATTAACTCAGCTTAGTGAGTAATAACAGTGAAATGAAGAGACGATATCTAAGTTCGTTCCGTGAAGAATGGTTGCAGGAAGAAAATGATAAAGAGTAGCTACAAAAAGTCGATACTGATGAGTGTATGTGTAAGTGCAGAATATGCAATATCTCATTTACTGTTAAGTACGACGGAGTGAAAGCTGTGAATAAACATTTACAATCAGAAAGACACAAAGCGAATATTACCACACAAAAGAAGAATCAGTCGCTTCTTAAATTCTTGCCGAAACAATTTTCTGCAGAAGACGACAAAGTCACTGCAACGGAATTAACTTTGACTTACCATGGTGTGAAACACCACCATTCTTACAATTGTCAATATTGTGGTAATAAGCTATATCCTTCTGTTTTTAGAGATTCCTCAGTGGCAACGAAAGTAAGATGCGGCCGAACAAAAAGCGAGGCATTAGTAAAAAAATGTGATTCTGCCTTATGCTAAAGAGAAGCTACTAAGCGAATTAAAGCAAAATGTCCCGTTTTCATTAGGCATTTTTTTTTCCTTTTAGAATTCACGTGTAATCCTGGTTGGGGGGGATGAGTCATTGGCCAAGGGGGAGGGGGGCACGTCTGGTCTCCGGGCCTGCCTCCAGTTCAGTCTGGCAACCCTACTTAGAAGTGAGGGAAAAGTGAAAATTTGGGATGTATTGGATAGTTGACAACAATGGATCAGCATACAGTTTGTCCAAACATTTCACGAACTGTTGTTCATGAAATCATAACTTATCAAACTAAATTACCACAAGTTGTGTGTGTGGTAGATGGTTATAGAAGCACACAAAATGCATAGCGTCAGTGCTACTGCAGAACTTCTTGAACGTTTGAGTCTGAAGGAGAGTTTTCTCAACTCTATACTGACAGGAGATGAAACTTGTGTTCGTCTCAGCTCTTCAAACGAAGCGTTAAAACAGCGATGAAAACGATTGTGTCAGTGTGTGGAAAGGGGTTCTACTCGTTAATTCTTTTTGGAAACAGGTAAAACAATAAATGCTGAAAGATAGTGTGAGACCATAAAGAAACTTCAAAGAGTCATGCAAAACGATTGTCACGAGAAACCGATAATGTCAGTCGGTCTCCTTGATGACAATTCCAGTGGCGGCTTGTAAAAAATTTGACCAGTGTGCTACAATATTACAAAAATAAACAGGGAACAAAATATACTGAAATAAAAAGTGATTGCCTTTAACTAAATATCAATTAATACTGTATTGACAGTAAGACCTTCAGAGAAATCTATAACAGCGCTGCCAACTGCATGTATTCACTGCAGGTAGTAAATATAACGTTTAAAAGTATTAATTTTATTTACAGAAATAAAAAATTTGGACTCAGCGGTATTTGAATACGGGCCTCACACAGGTAGGTTTGAGAGACAACGCGCAAGACGCCTGAGCCAGCGCGCTATTTGACTCTGTATGCCGCAGTATTCGTCATACACTATTCTTCCGCAGCCGTCACACGCAGCGCGAAGAGAAATATTGGTCTGGTGCTGCAGTCGGTCTCAGCACACACGAGCCGCCAGGCCTGACGTCACGTCTGCTCATGCGCACTAGCGAACAGACGACTGCGCCGCCTCTCCGCGCACGTACCAGCGCGGCTGAATCCCACTTCGGCACACGGAGCTGGTTTCCAGCTATCTCGGCGAGAGCGCTCCAGAATGCGTTTTCATCATTATTACTAGCATTCTAATATGCATTGGAAGGGAATTGGCATAATTTTATTGTGATATCTGGCTCGTATTCCAAGAGAAAGGATGTAATTTTACAGCGATTTCGCGCTTGCATTCGAGGAGAAATGGCACAATTTTAGTAATATATTTACAGTGTGCTGCAGCACATTAGCACATTATCACCAGCCGCCATTGGACAATGCGCTCATCCAACACATGAGTTGTTGCCTCTGGTTGCGACGTCTGCCACAGGCCTGATCTCGCACCTAGTGACTAGAATCTGTTCACAGAATTGAAGGAACCCGTTCCACCACTTTTCTGATGACAACAAGATGAATATCGCATTGAGAACTAGCTGAAAAAGGCGGCGGGAGACGTGGAAGACACGGGAATTAAAAAAAATAATAATAAAATAAAAAAAAACTCGTGCCATGGATGAGAAAATGTATTGAGGTAAATGGTGATTACATGGAAAAATAGTGCAACACGTATACTAGAAAGCTTGTAAATTTTATTAAAACAAATTAATTTTGTGTACTTCAAAAACTCCTTCTGGGTTCACCCTGTATACAAGAGACAGAATGATACCATCGATCCATACATCCGATATCTCTTGGATACGCGCGAGTCGGCAAACATGTCAGTATATGAAACTTCCTAACAGATTAAAATTGTGTGCCGGAACCGGGACTCGAACCTGGGAACTTTATCGTTGGCGCGCAAGCGCACTACCGACTGTGCTATCCCGACACGACTCACGATGCCGCCTCACAACTTTACTTCCGCCAGTACCTCGCCTCCTACTTTCCAAACTTCACAGAAGCTCTCCTGCGAACCATGCAAGAGTAGCACTCCTGGAAGAAAAAATATAGTGCAGACATGGCTTAGCCATAGCCTAAAGGATGTTTCCAGAATGAAACTTTCACTCTGCAGCGGAGTGTGTGCTGAAATGAAACTTCCTGGCAGATTAAAATTGTGTGCCGGAACCGGGACTCGAATCTAGGACCTTTACCTTTCGCGGGCAAGCGCACTACCGACTGTGCTATCCCGACACGACTCACGATGCCGCCTCACAACTTTAGTTCCGCCATTAAGGCTGTAAGGCAAAGGTCCCAGGTTCGAGTCCCGGTTCCGGCACACAATTTTAATCTTCCAGGAAGTTTCATATCAGCGCACACTCCGCTGCAGAGTGAAAGTTTCATTATGTCAGTATATGGCTAATATAGATTCTGCCGCCGCCGCCAAGTCATTGGGGACCGGGTCCAAGACGGCGGGCCGGCCGCGGTGACCGAGGGGACTGGGGCGCTCCAGTCACGGTCTGCACGGCCACTAGGGTCGGGGGTTCCAATCCCCCCTCGGGCATGGATATTTGTGCCGTCCTTAGTCTTAATTAGTTCATAAAGTTTGTAAGTTTAGAGACTGATGACCCCGTAGTTATTAAGTCCCATAGACTTTACAAACACAAGACGGCGTCCCTTCCACTTCCAGTGCTAGCATGGCGTCACATCCGGTTCCAGTTGCAAAATGACCGTGAGCAAGATATTCGAAAACCATGCCACACCCCCTCCCCCCAATTTGGATTTGGCGGAAAATTAAAAAATGGTGCAAAGTCCTCTTTTCGTATTTGGTAGACGATTCAAAAAATTTACTACCGCCAGTCTTTCCACCACTCCTTGTCCCAAATTCTGTGGGAGATCCAAATGTTACCTGAATATTCAGCCCCCCTCTCCTCCCCCCTATATTGTCCAACAACTTGGAGGCTCATGCACTAACGATGCCACCATTCTTGGACACTAGTCCTATCCAGCTTAAATTTGTACTAGATAATATTGATATCCCCCTTTTGTTCAAATGTTCAAATGTCTGTAGAGCTTATGGGACTCAACTACGGGGTCATCAGTCACTAAACTTACAAACTAATTATGAACTAGCTACAACTAAGGACGGCACAAATATACATGCCCGAGGGGGGATTCGAACCCCCGACCGTAGTGGCCGTGCAGACCGTGACTGGAGCGTCTCAGTCCCCTCGGCAACCGCGGCGGGCCCCCATTTTGTACCGAGTCATTGAAGTCGGTGTTTCTCTTGTGCAAAATGAAGTTATGTATATTTCACTGCACTACAAATCATCCAAAAATGCATCCATAGATATGTCGTTGTTTTTGTGGTCTTCAGTCCGCAGACTGGTTTGATGCAGCTCTCTACGCTAACCCGTCGTATACAAGCCTCTTCATCTGAGACTAAGTTCGGCAACCTATATCCTTTTGAATCTGCTTACTGTATTCCTCCCTCGGTCTTCCTCTACGATTTTTACCCCACACACTTCCTTCTAATGCTAAGCTGACGATTCCTTGATGTCTCAGAATGTGTCCCACCAATCTATCCCTTTTCTTAGTCAGGATATGCCAGAAACGTTTTGTCTCCCCAATTCGGTTAAGCACCTCCTCATTAGTTACGTGATCTACCAATCTAATTTTCATCATTCGCCTGTAGCAACCACATTTCGAAAGCTTCTATCATCTTTTTATCTGAACAAGCTTCTATCTTATCGTCCACATTTCACTCCCATACAATGCTACACTCAAGACAAATGTTTTCAGGAAGGACTTCCTAACATTTAAATTAATATTGGATGTTAACAAGTTTCGCTTCTTTAGAAACGCTTGTCTTCCCATAGGCATTCTGCATTTTATATCTTCTTTATTTCGGCCATCAGAAGTTGTCTTGCTACCCAAATAACAAAACTCATCTACCACTTTTATTGTCTCATTACCTAATCTAATTCCTTCAGCATCGCCTGATTTTCTGACATTACATTCCATTACCCTCGTTTTACTCTTGTTAATGTTCATCTTATATCTTCCTTTCAAGACACTGTCCATTCCATAGAGTTGCTCTTCCAGATCTTTTGCAGTCTCTGACAAAATTACTATGTCATCGGCAAACCTCAATGTTTTTTTATTTCTTCTGCCTGAACTTTAATTCGCTCTCCAAACTTCTCCTTGAATTCCTTCACTGCTTGCTCAATATACAGATTGAACAACACTGGGGAAAGGCTACAACCCTGTCTTACTCCCTTCCCAACCTCTGCGGTCCTTTCTTGCCCTTCGACTCTAATAACTGCTGTCTGGTTTTTGTATAGGTTGAATATAACTCTTCCTTCCCTATATTTTACCCCTGATACCTTCAAAATTTGAGAGACTGTATTCCCGTCGACATTGTCAAAAGCTTTCTCCATATCTATAAATGCTAAGAATGTAGGTTTCCCTTTCCTTAGCCTATCTTCTAAGATTAGTCGTAATGTGAGTATTGCCTCCCGACTTCCTGCATTTCTCCCAAAACCAAACTGATCTTCCCCGAGGTCGGATTCCACAAGTTTTTCCATTCGTCTGTAAATAATTCGTGTTAGTATTTTGCAACCTTGACTTATTAAACTGATTGTTCTGTAATTTTCACATTTGTCTGCACTTGTTTTCTTTGGAATTGGAAACAATATTCTTGTTGAAGTCTGATGGTATTTCCCCGGTCTCGTAAATCTTGCATACCAGGTGGAAGAATTTTTTCATGACAGGCTCTCCTAACGATATCAGCAGTTCAGACGAAATATCATCTACTCCTGGGGCCTTGTTTCGACTCAAATCCTTCTTCTCGCAGTATTATATCTCATATCCTCCACTTCGTCTTCTATTTCTAAAATACTGACTTCAAGTATTTGACTTTGTATAGGCCCTCTATATATTCCTTCCACAGTTAAGATTTCCCTTCTTAGCTTAGTACTGGTTATCCGATTGAGTTCTTGATATTCATTCAGCTGCTTTTCTTGTCTCCAAATACCTCCTTTATCTTCCTGTATGCGGTATCTATCTTTCCCCTAGTTATGCATTCTTCTACGGTTCTGCATTTGTCCTCTAGCCACTCCTGCTTAGCCAGTCTGCACTTCCTGTCAATCTCATTTTTCAGACATTTGTACTCCCTTTTTCCTGTTTCACTTGCTGAATTTTTATATTTTCTCCTCTCATCAACTAAGTTCAGTATATCCTGTGTTATACAGGGATTTCTATTAGGCCTCGTCCTTCTGCCTGTATCATCTTCTGCGGCCTTTACTACCCCATCTCTCAGAGCTACCCATTCTTCTTCTAATGTATTACTTTCCCTCTTTTCAGGCAAACCTTGCCTAACGCTCCTTCTGAAACTCTCAACTATCTCTGGTTCCTTCAATTTGTCCAGGTTCCATCTCCAAACTTTTCTACCTTTCTGCAGTCTCTCAAGTTTTAATCTGCAGTTCATAAGCAATAACTTATGGTCAGAGTCTATATCTGCCACTGGATATGTACTAAAGTTTAAAACCTGGTTCCTAAATATATTCCTTACAATATTAAAATCAGTCTGATACCTTTCAGTGTCTCCTGGCCTTTTCCACGTATACAGCCTTCTTTCATGATGATTAAACCAGGTCTTGGTGATCATCAAATTGTGCTCTGCGGAAAATTCTACTAACCGATCCCCTCTTTCATTCCTTTTTCCCAGTCCATATTCACCTACTACTTTTCCTTCTCTTCCCTTTCCTACTGCCGAGTTCTAGTCCCCCAGCACAATCAAGTTTTCATCTCCCTTAACTTTCTGAATTATTTCTTTTATCTCTTCATACATTTCTTTATATCCTCATCGGCCGTGATAGTTGGCATATAAACTTGTACTACTATGGTCGGTGTTGGTTTTGTGTCTATCTTTGCTACGATTGTGTTCACTATGCTGTTCATAGTAACTCACCCGCATTTCAATTTTCTTATTTATTATCATACCTACACCTGTGTTACCACCAACTGATTTTGTATTTATAATCCTGTACTCACTTGAGCAGAAGTCCTTTTCATCCTGCCATCGAACTTCACTAATCCCTACCATATCTAACTTTAACTTATCCATTTCTCTTTTCAAATTTTCTAACTTCCCTAAGTGGTTAAGGGTTAGGACATTCCACACTCCAATCCGTAGAATGCCTGTTTTGTTTTTATGGTGACAACATATTCCTGAGTAGTCCCCGCCCAGAGATCTGAATGGAGGACTATTTTACCTCCGGAATATTTTACCCAAGAAGACGCCATCATATATTCATACAGTAGAGCTGCATGTCCTCGGGAAAATTAACGACTGTAGTTTCCCCTTGCTTTCAGCCGTTCGCAGTAAGTGTGTGGCAAAGCCACATTAGCTGATGTTACAAGGCCAGCTCAGTCAATCATCCAGATCGTTGCCCCTGTAACTACTGAAAAGGCTGCTGCCCCTCTTCAGGAACCACACGTTTGTCTGGCCTCTCCACAGATACCCCTCCGCTGTGGTTGCACCTTCGGTACGGCGATCTGTATCGTTGAGGCACGCAAGCCATCCCACCTCGGCAATGCCTGTGGTTCATGGGGGTGGCCATAGATATAAAAATATTACAATAGTCACCCACTTTGAGTGGTAAACCAACACAAGTGGTTTAAATTACGGATTCGAAAACAATGAGAACCGTTTTCATGCCTGTGGGTGCATTTCTGTTAGCGCACTGGAATACGTAAAATTATTTTTTTTTACCCTTCAGACACCGCTAGAAATGGCTCATTCAGGCACGAAAACAGGGTTGCAGTGCTTTCGACAACTAACTTTCAACTACTTTTTATATCTGGATAGGTAGCTCAAACCACGGTGACCCCCTTTTCTTACCTATATGAGAGGTGTAAGGTCATGGGGGCATGAGATAATCTACTGTCCGATTCCATGTGCCAGCATTGACTAATGACCGACGTACCTGATTCACAACGAATGTTACATTGAATCTCAAACGATCGAAAGTAGCACGTAAAACAATTTATTACAATGAAATGTACATATGTTTAACTAATTTACAACGAAATGAAACTGAATTAAGGAATTGAAAAAGGGAGAAATATGATAATGAACCGAGTTTTCAAATAAAATTATATAATACTACTTATAAGAAGCAAGATAAGTAATACCTGGTGCCTCTAAAAATCAGAATATTATAAAATGTACTGAAAATGGAAAATGTTCAAGAATGTTCACTGAATCTACCGGGACTATCGCGGGAATGTGTTGTTTTTGGGTGAGGACAAAATAAATTGAAACATATCAAAATGTCGAAATTAGTGGAATTCGTTAAAAGTAGTACGTAAAGACAAAAATATTACACATTCATAATAAATAAATCGTAGAATTAAACGAGATAGATTGGCTGGCCAGTACTTACCTTTGTGCTGTACCGCCCATGGTTACACAAATGAAGAAACCGAAAAAAGTGGACGAAAAAGGACAAGATTTCGGAACACAGTTCCTTCATCAGGTGGGAGAGAAGGGAAGAAGAAAGGATGGGAACAGAAGGGAAAGGTAATTCACTAACTAGGAGCGAGGTCAGGGCTGTACGGAGGATGCTCAAACATGTCCCAGCCAAATCCTTGCAAATCCCTGTAGGACGTTTTTCATCACATTTGCAGTGTGTGGTCGTGCGTTGTCGCGAAGCAAAACAACACCTTTTGACAGCAGTCCCCGGCTCGTATCCTGAATTCCATTCCGAAACCGAATCACCGACCAGATTTCACAGGTGGCGGGATTTTCAATCGACGCCGACATTTCAAACAAGCACAACAAAGCGTACGTAACTGACAGCGATCTCCAAATGGCGCACGTTCTTCTCCTTGATACACATCGCCTACAGCGCATGTGCGGAACTGCAGTCGCAGCGCTGTAGCGGAGATAAATTGAAACGGAACTTACATTCTGGACGCGCCTCGTAGGTCAATTGTACAATAGTGGTGGCGTAGTGTACTGATACTGGTAACGATCGTTACATAAGAGGAATAATCTTTTATGTTGACCATGAAATAGATAATGCTGTTTCTACTCTGTGGCTGACAGGTTTTTACGTGTACTCTTGCCCAGTCACTAAACTTACTTATCCTTGTAAAGCGAACATTTTGTTTCAGCATTATCACAGAGTAACGCCTCCACAGTAAGTACAATTTAACCCCGTCTCCAGCAGGAAATCATGATATTTCGGGTGCCGAGACAGACAAGTTATCCTTGCTTGTCACGATTTCTGAGAATGTGGTTAGATAGAAAACTAAAACCACAGCTTATGTCAAATATACAGGGTGTTCCAAAAAGGTATGGCCAAACTTTCAGGAAACATTCCTCACACAAAAAAAAAGAAAATATGTTATGTGAACATGTCTCCGGAAACGCTTAATTTCCATGTTAGAGCTCATTTTAGTATTTCTCTTTAAATCTAAATTTCATTCCAACGTTATCAAATTGTAAATTTTCACAATCAACATGTGTGGGCTGATGAGAATCCGCACGCAATTGTGCAATCACGTCATCAACACAGATTTTCTGTGAAGTTTTGGGCAGGAATTGTTGGTGGTGTCTTGATTGGGCCTCATGTTCTTCCACCTACGCTCACTGGAGCACGTTATCGTGATTTCATACGGAATACTCTACCTGTGCTGCTAGAACATGTGCCTTTACAAGTACGACACATGAGTCATGCACGATGGAGCTCCTGCACATTTCAGTCGACGTGTCCGTACGCTTCTCAACAACAGGTTTGGTGACCGATGGATTGGTAAGGCGGACCAATTCCGTGGCCTCCACGCTCTCCTGACCTCAACCCTCTTGACTTTCATTTATGAGGCAATTTTAAAGCTCTTGTCTACGCAACCCCGGTACCAAATGTAGAGACTCTTCGTGCTCGTATTGTGGACGGCTGTGATACAATACGCCATTCTCCAGGGCTGCATCAGCGCATCAGGGATTCCTTGCGACGGAGGGTGGATGCATGTATCCTCGCTAACGGAGGACATTTTGAACATGTCCTCTAACAAAGTGTTTGAAGTCAAGCCGGTACGTTCTGTTGCTGTGTGTTTCCATTCCATGATTAATGTGATTTGAAGAGAAGTAATAAAATGAGCTCTAACATGGAAAGTAAGCGTTTCCGGACACATGTCCACATAACATATTTTCTTTCTTTGTGTGTGAGGAATGTTTCCTGAAAAGTTGGACCTACGCCCTGTATATTAGTAGAAAAAAAAATGATTGCCAAAGTAAGGGATATATAAAAGTCACAATGGTTACGGGAAGAAAAGCATTTCTGCAGAAGTTAAATTTGTTGACATCCAAAATTAATTAAATGTTAGGAAGTCCTATGTGAAAGCATTTGTCTGGAGTCTATCATTGTACGGGAGTAAAACGTGGACAATAAGGAAACCAAACAAAAGGATGATAGAAGCTTCTGAAATTTGTTGCTATAGACGAATGCTGAAGATTAGATGGGTAGATCGTTTTAGCGTTAGAAGGAAGTGTGTGGGGTAGAAATCGCAGAGCGACACCGAGAAACGAATAAAGTAAACAGATTAAAAGGGATGTAGGCTGCCGTTCGTATTCTCAGATGAAGAGACTTCCACCGGACAGGGTAGCGTGGAGAGCTGCATCAAACCAGCCTGTGGACTGAAGACGAGCTACTGATAGTAGGAACTGATCGCCGCTTCCTCTGGCTTACGCGCTGCACGGCACGGCTTACATTTAAAAAATGTAAATTTAAACAAAACTATTTGCCAAACCCGCTTTCTGGGATCCTTTGCCACAAAATTGAGGTCATAGGACTGCTTGGTTTGTGTAGCAATAATCTATATGGAGGTATGATTCAACAAACTATATATGTGCCCTATAGCTGAATGTGTTCCCGTTTAACTGTTGAATTCTCACATTTGAAACAACTATGATACGAATAAGTTAGATATTTTGCGGTAATGAATCGCCAATTGCTGTTTTCTGCATCCTACAGATCCCTTGTCTAGAACATTTTGTAAATGGTACTGATTTTCTGACGATTTTACTAGACTGTAAAAATCACCACCATGTCCAAACATTATTTCCTTGACCATTTCTATACTTCAGGATAAGCAGAGGAGTTATGACACTTCCTTGGGGAACAATAGATATCTAGGCATTACTCTGTTTTTCCGTCCGTTACTGTGAATTGTGATCTTAATAGGAAATCATGAATCCAGTCACAGAAATGAGACGATAATTCGTAGGCACACAATTTGATTAAAATTCCTTGTTAGTGGAAAAAGCCTTCTGGAAATTTTGAAATTTGGAACCAAATGGAAATTACTTAATGAAGCTATCAGTCTGCAGCGGAGTGTGCGCTGATATGAAACTTCCTGGCAGATTAAAATTGTGTGCCGGAACCGAGACTCGAACCTGGGACCTTTGCCTTTCGCGGGCAAGTGCACTACCGACTGTGCTATCCCGACACGACTCACGATGCCGCCTCACAACTCTATTTCCGCCAGTACCTCGCCTCCTACTTTGCAAACATGCCCGCGAAAGGCAAAGGTCCCACATTAGAGTCCCGGTTCCGACACACAATTTTAATCTGCCAGGAAGTTTCATATCAGCGCACACTCCGCTGCAGAGTGATAGCTTCATTCTGGAAACATCCCTTAAGCTGTGGCTAAGCCATGTCTTCACCATATTCTTTCTTCCAGGAGTGCTGCTTAGAGCGCTCGGCCACTTCCACACGGCTCTGGACCAGAATACTTACCTTCTATTAAGTGATCTCAGTCACTTCTCAACATCTAGGATGTCGACTTCTATTTAACCCATGTTACCAGCTTTTCTTGTTTTCGAATCCTAGAATCTTTACTTTGTTATCTTTGGTGTAATAATTTCAGGAAACTATATTTATTTAGTAACTCCACTTTAACTTAACTACAAGAAACATTCACTGTATTGCCATGTAGGCCTATACTTGTGCAGGAATATTGTTAAACTATGTGGTAATGCCAGTCAAGCACAAGTACTTAAAAGGTTAAAAGACCAACGGATTTCTTACTGTAATATCTGACGAAACCAGACATTAAGACGGAGAGAGCAAGTAGTCTTCACAGTGTGTAGAATTCTTATCTGAAAAATCAATTATTAGGAACAACTTTCTTGAACTTTTCGACAGAGGACATGTTTTATCTCAAAGAATGGTAACATCGATTATAACACAATATATTGATTGGAAAAGGCTTTCATGGGGCTGCAGTGATGAACGCATAGTTATTAATCGTGAGAACAACTGCAAAACAATCCCTTAGAGCCCAATTCATACAATGTATGGCTCAAGTTCTTAATTATAGCGCATTCGATTCATATGAGATAATTATGATACGGAATTGCATCAGAACAATAAAAAGTATCGATCTCCACTTAGAGGCCACCTTTTGAAGAAATGTTCCGATCAAATTGATTCAGATTGGATTAGATACTTCTTCCATAGATAATGAATATGAGAATTCGTAATGATGTGAAACGTGCCATTTAAGTAAAAGATAACAGTACATGACATATATATTTTTAATTTTTATTTTTGTTTCTTATTTATTTTTTATTTACTTTTTTGTAAAATCACTAATTTATTTTCAACATTGTTCTTACTTTATGACACACGATGGATGGAAGATGTTTATGGTTGTAGAAGTATTTGCAAATATGATTCCTGTAGTGCGCGCAACACTTGGGGCACTTAAAGATGCTGTTAACAGGGATGTCCCCTCCCAACAATGCCAACTAAAGACCGACATTGAAAATAGCCGGTTTATCGTGTTTTCCAAATCAGCGAACCTAGGCGAAGTAATGTAGGTCAATGTTTAAAAATTACAGACGTACACAAAACAAGGAAAACCAAAATATTGGGGATTAAAATCAATTTTCCATCTTTTAAGAGCAGGTAAAGCAGATTACTGACATAGTTGTTAGAAGAACTACCAGATGGCAGTAATGGTAACAGAAAAAATGCTGACATATTACTGACGGGAGGCGTGCTTAGGTAGTCCTTGCAGGTGCGGTGATCACTGTGTCCCCAGTGGTGTAGGGGTCAGCGCAACTGCCTAGAAAGCGGGAGATTCGGGTTCGAATGCCGGCTGGGTACACATTTTCAGCTTTGCCCATTCGCAGTTGTCATGTATTCTGTACGCAGGAAAAAATAACAACTATAGGATCAGGAGTGACGTCTGATCTTTCGTAATAGACGTCACCTGTATATATGGAATATTTTCTACTTCAGGGGCCTTGTTTCGACTCAGATACATTCGCACTCTGTCAAATTCTTCTCTCAGTATCATAACTCTTATCTCATCTTCCTCTACTTCGTCTTTTATTTCTAGAATACTTCCTTCATTTCCTTTGTGCAGGCCCTCTATGTGTTCCTCCCATCTTTCAGCTTTCCCTTTTTTGCTTGCTACTGGTTCTTCCGCCTATATAATCCTGTGCGGTCTTCACTACTCTAACTCTCACAGCTACACACTCTTCTTCTACTGTATTACTCTCCCCCATTCGACCAATCCTTGAGCTCCCCTTCAAACTATGAACCTCCTCTGGATTCTTTCGATTTGTCGACGTTTCTTCTCCTTAATTTTCTACCTTTTTGCAGTCTCTTAAATTTTAAACCTCAGTTCATAAGTTATGCTCATAGTCTATATCTACAGTTTAAAACCTGGTTTCTGAACCTATGCCTTACTCTTACAAAATCAATCTGGTACCTTCCAATGTCCCCTGGTCGCTTCCACTTCTACGTCCTTGTTTCATAATGATTAAACCAGGCGATCTCCTCTTTCATTCATTTCCCCCAGTCACTACTCACTTTCTACATTTGCTTCTCTCCCCTTTCCTACTACCGAGTTCTAGTCCCCCATCCCAATCAAGTTTCCTCCTCCCCTAAACTGTCCAAATAATTTCTCTTATGTCCTCATACAATCCTTAGATCTCGACTAATGATGGAAATTCTCCACAGAGATGATAAATTATTTTTCAAAAGAGATAGATTGGCTGATATTTATACAAAACAACTTAGTGTGTATTTTAAAAGGTTAAAAAGGTGTTCCTTTGGTAATCCGAGTCCTCCTCGACCCCATAACCTTCTGTTTGGTTCAGCATCACCTTACACTCCATTACCCTTGTTTTGCTCTTCTTAAGGTTCATTTTATACGCTTCTTTTAACACACTGTTCATTCCATTTAATTGCTCTTCTAGCTCCTTTGCTGTCTCTGCAGAATTACAATTTCATCGGCAAAACACAACGTTTTTATTTCCCCACCCTGAACTCTTTAATTCCTTCTCCGAATTTGACCTCGCTTTCTTTCAGAGTTTGCTTAAAGTTCAAACTGAATAACATTGGAGAAAGGCTACAACCCAGTCTTACTCCCATCCCAACCAATGCCTCCATTTCATGTGATTCGATTGTAATAACTGCTGTTTGGTTTTTGTACAAGTTGTAAATAACTTTCTGTTCTCTATATTTTGCCCCTGCTGACTTCAGAATTTGAAATATTGTATTACAATCAGAAGCCTTCTCCATATCGACAAAAGCTAGGAATGTACGTTTGCCTTTCGTTGATGTATCTTTTAAGATAAGTCGTAATATGAGTATTGCCTCCCGTCTTCCTACATTTCCCCTAAATCCAAACTGATCTTCCCCAAGGTCAGCTTGTACCAGTCACTTTAAATTCTTCAAATTTGTTTGCTGTTTCTCTGATAGAAATTGTGTTTCAAAATAACGAAATGCGATATTTTTAATGTACGTTGAATGGAAATTGTAAGTAACGAGAAATGTTTTAAATTGTTTGGCCAGCACACTCACCTGATCTCGCTCCCTGTGATTTCTGGTTGTGGGGCTAACTGGAAGAAGGGTTAACCAGGGGAACACTCACATGTGTGTCGATCTGGAGCACAGCATATCGAGAGAGGTAGCCAGCATATGTACCATAGCAGCACATTAAAAGTGTTTCAATTGAATTGAATTGAATTGATTCTGCATTATTTTTCTTCCCCATACCCTGGACATTAGTGTTACCAAGTTTGGCACTCGTACAGTAATTGGTTTCTGTGTTATAACGTGTTACATAGGGAACGTTTAATTATAAGTCGATAGGTGGTCTTCATGCGTTGCACATATGTCATCTAAACATTTACATTCTCCAACTTGTGAAAATATATATGCCACCAGTGGCGGCTCGTACAAAATTTGACCAGTGTGCTACAATATTACAAAAATAAACGGGAAACAAAATATACTAAAATAAAAAGTAAACCTTTGTATGATTTCCCATAATTAAATATCAATTAATACTGTACTGACAGTAAGACCTTCAGGGGAATCTATAACAGCGCTGCCAACTGCATGTATACACTGCAGGTAGTAAATATAACGTTTAAAAAATATTAATTTTATTTACAGAAATTAAAAATTTAGACTCAGAGGTATTTGAATACGAGCCTCACACATGTAGGTTTGAGAGACAACGCGCAAGACGCCTGAGCCAGCGCGCTATTTGACTCTGTATGCCGCAAAATTCGTCATATACTATTCTTCCGCAGCCGTTATACGCAGCGCGGAGAGAAATATTGATCTGGTGCTGCAGTCGGTCTCAGCACACACGAGTCGCCAGGCCTGACGTCACGCCTGCGCATGCGCACTAGCGAACAGACGACTGCGCCGCCTCTCTGCGCACGTACCAGCGCGGCTGAATCCCACTTCAGCACACGGAGCTGGATTCCAGCTATCGCGGCGAGAGCGCTCCACAATGCGTTTTCATCATTGTTACTAGCATTCTAATACGCATTGGAAAGGAATTGGCATAATTTTATTGCGATATCTGGCTCGTATTCCAAGAAAAAGGACGTAATTTTATAGCGCTTTTTCGCTTGCATTCGAAGAGAAATGGCATTATTTTAGTAATATATTTATAGTGTGCTGCAGCACATTAGCACATTATCACCAGCCGCCACTGTAGGCCACATACGTTATTAGGTGAGTCGGTGGTAATATGAAACAGGGTTGTGATATGAAACACCATAGTATTTGAACAATGGCATTTGCGGCAGCAACTTCAATAATCATATTGTTGGTGGTTCTGAAACACATTGTTTTCCAATCTTCGAATATTTTTTGTACAATTACATTCAAATATTTTTCTGTTATACTTAGTGCAAATTTGCATTGTTTCTACTTTACGACTTGGTAACAAAATTAAACATTCAAAAATTAATTTTAATTGCTTGAAATTGTTTATAAATAATCTAGTTGCTTTGGTTAGTTTCGAATTAGGTGGAAATATGAGACATGGTATTCCACACTAGGAACCCTGTTTCATTTTGTGTCAAAACAATTAAAAAGTAACCATTTGGACAACTTTGTGTTCCATGTCCTATGCGTAAGGAAAAGGGCCTGTATGTTTTGCAGTGGCTGTGACACTGAAGTGTTTTTGGGACTATTGTTCATGAATTATGAATTATGGTTGTGGTTTATAGACGATAAAAATAACTTTAGTTACAAATTTAGGTGGTAATTTGTCATTTTTTTCCAGGTGAGTTCAAAATTTAACTCAATAATGCCATTAATGGAAAGGTAAAATGGCACTGTATGTTTTACAATTTAAGTGTCATCATAGTAACAATACGAAGAAAATAATTTAAAATGGTTGAGGGCAATATTCAATGACATCTACAACTCTGGCTACATTGCACAGAAGTGTCTGATATCCGAATTTGTTATATTGCTCAAAAAGCCCAGTACTAAGACTTGTGGTGAGTAAAGGACCATCAACCTCATGAGTCACCTGATATAGATATTTTTAAGGGTCATTCACCAAAAAAGAAATTTCTTCTACACAGTTTGGATTCAGAAATGCGTTTGGCATGCAAGGAGAATTATTTAGTATTCAAGTGCTATTTCAAAGATGCATAGACGTGAATTGCAACATTTATGCCTGCTTTATTGATTATGAAAAGGGTTTTGACGAGTAAAACACGAAGATTGTTGACATTTTAAGAGGCATTGGTTGGGATGATAAAGGCTAGTGTACAATGGTGAATCTATATTGGAACCAGTGGGCTTCAGTGAGGCTGGACAGAGAAAATGCAGAATACATAGACATTCTACGAGGTGTAAGGCAGTGCTGTATATTATCCCCACTGTTTTTCAACATCTATTCAGAACACATCTTTAAGAAAGCTCTTGATGAAGTAGAGATGGGAGTGCTCGCAAATGGAAAACATATCAACAACATCCGATATGCTGATGACGCAGTAATATTTTTGGATAGTGAGGACACTTTGCATTAACTTGTTGACAGACTTGTACAAAAAAGCTCTGAATGTGGTCTAGATGTCAATCTTCAAAATACAAAACAATGATAAGCAGTAAAAACAGAGCCCCTGCATATCATACTAAGATAGGCCAAAATCTAGTTTGTGTAATAACATTTTATGGCCAACTGTATCAAATACCTTTGATAAGTCCGAAAAAATCCCTGTTACACTCTCACCCTTATCTAGTGCTTAAAGTACAACCTTAGTAAACTGTGGTATAGCTGACTTTGTACCTCTTGCAGGCCTCAAACCATACTGCTGTGTGCAGAGAAGTTTTTAATTATTTAGGTATTTCATTAGTCGCTTTTTCATTACAGTTTCTATTACTTTGGAAAAACATAAAGGTAATGAAATTGGACTATGATTCTCTCCATTCTCTGCATCACCATTTTGAGGTATTGGTATTACTTTTGCTTGTTTTACATATTCATGAAAATGGCCGGATCTGAAAGATTCATTAATAATTACCGTTAATGTGGTTCTTATTCTATTAACACACTTCTTGAGGACACAAAATGGTATTTATCTAGCCCTAGGGATTTCTTGTGTTTAAGTTCAAACACTACTTGTGCCACCTCTTTTTCTGTTGTTGGAAATTTTGTGACTCATCGCCGCCGGTTGACCTAGGTGTCGGTGGCCAACTGGAGAGAGACCAACACAGGAAAGTAGGATGCACACGTGTGCGGGTATGGAGTCAGAGGTGACCAGCAGAAACTAGAAACACTAAGCTAGATTAGTATAAGATATATATTTCGTAGAAACATTATAACACTTTTACAAGTTTCATGACTGCAGACTAGTGTAATGCTGATACATAGTTTATCTAGGTAGATGCCTGCCTACTGATGAGGTCTGTTCTAGTGCCTGTCCTATTGCCAAGTGACCGATACAGTTCAGTCGTGGCCGCGAGTGGGGTTGCAGCAGAGGGCGCTCGTGGCTGACGTCGTAAGAACGCCGCGCCGTACGTGCATGGCGGCGCGCGTCGAAAGTAGGTGGCGCGCGCTTTGTACTTGTGCGACACCACACCCCTCCCCCCCAAACCGCCGCGCCGTCGTGGCGTAGGGCTGAGGGCCACGGCGACGGTACTGGGAGGAGGGCCTGGGCGGGGGCGTTACTGGTGGGACGGGCGTCGTAGCTGAGGCTGGGATCGAGACGCCGTCCGCGCCCGGTGTCCACCTTGCGATCCCCCGGAAAACCCAGTGAAACGAGAGGAAGTGCGAACACCTCCGCCCAGAGGGAGCAGGTCATCTTCTTCTGAGGTGCGTGCGGGGGCACGCACGGTCCCGGAGTCCCTCTTGGTGATGCAGTCATCTGAAGCGGCGACAGTGGTGGAGGCGAGTTGATCTCCATAGGTATGATCTCGTAGTCTGGGGACGCTGGACCCGGCGGCGAGCGATGTGGCTGTGCTCCTGGCGGTGAACTGGGCCACTGTCACTGTTCACTGTCGATATAAAGTCCGCACAGAGGCCAAGTTTTCCTGACGGCTTGATGCGAATCACTAAAGGCGAGGCCCACTAACTTGCAGAAACAGGAGAAATCATCCCTCTATCCTGACAACGTTGAAGTTCTTCAGAAACTTTCTCATGAAGGGCGATAGGCTCTGGTCTAGCTTTACGAAATTTTGGTGTTGCACAGTTTGACGTTCTCGACGGCGCTCGCAACGTGGCTCACTACCTAGTTTTGCTGTAGGCGCAGAAGAACTTTCTTGCATTTGAGAATCAAGAAATTCACTGTCCAAGTCCACAGCGTTTATGACATTTACAGCATGAACTGTTCTCGCACTCTGCGAGACACTATTCCTAACGGCGCTGTTCTTGGAAATTTTGTTCTGCATACACACTGCCTGTACAAGTCCTGATTTGCCATGGCGTTGCGACTAGGGCATGCCGCACGTTTGTGGCGAGATACACACTGGGGGCGAGATTTACGAATATTTTTCTGAAAAGAGCGTTGGCGCCCGATATTCATATTACATTGTCTAACATGACGGGACGACGTTTGTGTCGCGCTTGTACACTGGCTACTGTTCACTGACTGTTGAGCACGGCTGGTTGAATTGTAAGAATCACTAGGGCTAGACAGAGAACTGCGACTAGGAAAGCGTCCATTGTGTCACACTGAGTTAACACTGTGGGTTTGCATTTGTACATCTGCTAAATAAAAGGTGTCATGCGCTTCAATAAGCTGCAGTAGTACACTATCTAATGAGGGGTCAGACTGTTTCAGAATCGCTGCCATAATTCTGCGATCCTGAATGTTCTGCGTTATAACATCTCGTAACATAATATCACTAGTCCACAAGAGCAAGTAAATTTACATTTGTGGCTTAAGCCCTTCAACTCCGTGATCCATTGCTGATGTGTCTGATCGGGTGATTATTTTAGTCTGAAAAATCGGTACCGCGCAGCGGCTACAAGAACTTTACGCTCGTAATGAGCATTCAGTGCATCTACGAGTTGATCGAAGTATCGATCATGGGGAGATGCGTGGGGGAAACGTTTTTTTCAGAATACGAATGTCTTGGTGCCCATAACCGATAAGAAGAGCTTGACTGTCTGACCAATAAGTTGATGAGCCGCGACGAGTTCTTGAAATTGCGCCAAGTAATCGGTCCATTCTTCGTCCGGTTCGTCGTACTGGCGAAACGTAGGCAGCACCCCTCTCGTGTCCCCGCTCCCCACGGTATTTCGTGGCCATCGCCACTTATCTTCTACAGATTGTGGGTGTCGGCGAAAGTAATCTGATCGGACCCAGATGATCGGCGTTTTTGAAGTCTGGGGTGGGCAATTAAAGTGATCGCAGGCCCGCTCCAGCGATATTACATCTAATTAGTTACTCGTTGATGGCAACTCGAACAATTTAATCTACAACAAGATATGAATCACTGTTACTGTGTATTATAAAACGAAAAGTTACTTCATTCAGTACATAATTAAATGAACATTGTAATACGCACTTTAGCTTTGGCATACCCCTTTTACATGGCGGTATAATGTAGCACTGCTGTAGTTATCTGATGTGCATGTCAGCTTCATTCATAGAAATGTAAGCTAAAACACTGAGTCGTTTCAGTTGGGATAATAACTACATGATTCAACCGACAGATAAACTTACTGCCTCTTTTCACTTGAAAAGAAAGAATGAGTAATTCAGTCAATGTATGTACAAAACTGCAAAAGTGACGCATGTTTTCATTTGGTTGTTCCCACAGACTACTTTCATTCGAAAAAAATAAACGAATATTAATCCAACATAGTAAAACTACGACCGACTGACTGTTTCATTCGGTTGCTCCCACTGACTGGTTTCACTCAAAAGAACTAATGAAGAGGCCAACGTAATGTGTCAATTTTTTCATTCGGTTGGCCCCATCGATTGATTTCACTCAAAAGAAAAGGACTGAGTGGTCCAACCGATTGCGTCGATTTTTTCATTCGGTTGAGACCACCGACTGGTTTCACTCAAAAGAACGAATGAATAGTCCAACCGACTGAATCGGTTGTTTCATTCGGTTGGTCGCACCGACTGGTTTCACTCAGAAGAATGAATGAATAATTCAACCGATACGAGAAACTACAACCGAATGATCGATTTTTTTCCAACAACCGAATGAATCGATTGTTTTCATTCGATTGTTCCCATCACTAGGCGGTAGATGTGCGCGGCTGTTGTTGGTGAGCTGCCTGCGCCGTCAACTGCGACACCGCTTGGAGCAGTTGAGTTATTTGCGCCGTCTGTAACTGAATAATTTCCGTTAATTTTGGGTTTGGGGTAGTCTCCATGCTGACCGATTAGGTGCCGCACATACAAGAAAATTAGAATAAAACACAGATACAATGTGAAAGAGGACTCTCTGCAACAAAAAAGTCCACAAAACATGTAACAGAATATGTTGCCTCAAAAGGAGATTATAATGGCGGGTGGGCGGGAGCAATTTGAGTGCTCCGACTGTTGCTGTCTGGATGCTGCAAGCGGGCTGGTCCAAGGTTCTGCTACCGCTTCTCGTCGCCAATTTTGTGTCTCGTCACCGCCGGTTGTCTTAGGTGTCGGTGGACGAGTGGAGAGACCGACACAGGGAAATAGGATGCATGCGTGTGCGGGTACAGAGTCTGAGGTGACCAGCCAGTGGGACAGCAGAAACTAGAAACACTAAGCTAGATTAGTACAAGATATATATTTCGTAGAAACATTGTAATACTTTTACAAGTTTCATGACTGCAGACTGGTGTAATGCTGATACATAGTTTAACTAGGTAGACGCCTGTCTACTGATGAATCTGTTCCAGTGCCTGTCCTATTGCCAAGTGGTCGATACAGTCCAGTGGTGGCCACGAGCGGGGTAGCAGCAGAGGGCGCTCGTGGCTGACGTCTTAAGCCCAGTTTACACGATGATCGCGCTAGTAATGAACAGATCACGTTGGGCGCCATCTAGCGACTACTAGCATTTCGTGAGCGTAGACGGCGTTTCGTACTAGCTAGTAAGCTTTAGGGCAGGTTCTAAATTTGCTAGTAGCGAAGTGGGTGCGCATGCGCAGAAGTGAATTCGTTGCGTGCTTTTCATGTTTATGAGTGGAAATAGGCGTGTCCTTACCGAAATTGCTTGCTTTGTTTGAGTGACATGTCTTGCATCAGTGGAGTGGAACAGAGCAGGAATTACGCTTGTGATTGAGGCATACAGGGTCGCTGCAGAAAATCCTCTCTATTGTAAGAATGTTCAATGACTGTTATTTCTGAAGAAAATGACAGAAGTGTAGATTTAAATGAATTTTGAATACGTCTTGTTTATGCTTCATGTTTTTGAAATTCTTATCATGTCAGAAAGTCAATTGCACATAGTCTTGAAAGTGAGATACTAAAACCAAAGCATAATGTAGTTGACTGAGGTCGCATTATGAACCGGAAATTGAAATTGCTGTGCAGACTTCAACAGCAGTATTTGTAAGAGTCGGTACAGAAATTCTTTGTGCAGAGGCTAGGCTTTCGAAAGATTCTCAAATGTTTCAAAATGTTTGTATAGTTTATGGGACTTAACTACGGGGTCATCAGTCCCTAAACTTACAAACTACTTATGAACTACTTACGAACTAGGACGGCACAAATATCCATGCCCGAGGGGGGATTCGAACTCCCAACCGTAGTAGCCGTGCAGACCGTGACTGGAGCGTCTCAGTCCCCTCGGGCACCGCGGCCGGCTCGAAAGATTCTCCTGTCGCCAGAAACCGCAATGTTATAGCGAACCTGCAAAAAATAATTACAGGAAGTAACTGACGCAAAACTTTAACAAAGCTGAAAATGTTAATTCAAGTGTAAAAAGTATTTCGTACCTTCAGCTTGGCGAAATACTCTCGAGCTAGCGAATCTCTCTCTCTCTAATCGACGTTTTTTTGTCCTTGGACGAACGAAAGCAACTTGGCAAAACACTCAGCACCTAATATTCGGAAAAAAATCTGAATTTCTGGTATGAGTTCCTTCATTATCTGCATGCAGTACACATGTCATTGTTCGTCTCTTCCTCTCAACCAAGGACACATCCAGCTTCTATTTCTTTTTCACTGTTGTGTTCTAACGAACATTGCAACAGCTCCTGCAACCGCCGACAGTGTAAGCTTCTTAAGTTGAATATTCTCAGCTATGACACACACCCAAAGGTGAACAATCCACGTATACAAACAGTAATAAGCCCGTATTTTCGCACAGGCGCTGCTGTTAGTTGTAATCAGATGTGTAGACGGAAGTTTATCGTGTTAACGCAACCAAGCCTGTATGATCGCACATCATTAGTACCGAGTTAGTACGCTTGGAGCGCTGCAGCAGACAGTTATCTTTCTTGTGAACTTTCGATCGACGTGTAAACTAGGCATAAGAACGCCGCGCCGTGCTTGCATGACGGTGCGCGGCGAAAATACGTGGCGCGCACTTCACAAAGAGTACCATCGAGTGTGCTACCTGGTCCTGGTTGTGCAGAACATGTGTGTCAGGGAATTTCTCCTGCATTTTCTAGGCTATGCTGCTGAAGTATTAATTTACATAATTTGCTACCTCCTTTGGGTTGCTAGTTCGGAGATTTTTGCATTTAAACTGCGTTTATTATCTACACAGTACCTCATGTACTGTTTATTCTCAGGGTATTATCTACACAGTACCTCATGTACTGTTTATTCTCAGGGACGCAATCACAGTTTATTTTAATATAACTCATTTTCTTTATTTAGTATTAAATTTCTAATTCTTCCTTATTACATAAAGTTTAATCTTATTTTCGTGGCGAAAAGAGGTTATTTATTTATATTTTACTCTAGCATATGAGCAGGGAAGGAACTGCTCATTTGCATTCAACCTCTTATAATCACATGAAACTTAATTTCGATTCAGATCCTTGTAATATATTTTGAGAAACATTTTTACGCTCGAGTGTCAAGTTTGCAGTAATTTGACGAAGAAGTTCCTTTATCAGTAGCAACTATTTTGCAATGGATTATATCTTGTAGTAATATTAAACACGTCACGTTTGCACAGCTGTAAACAAAATATTTAGTTTCCATAGTGATGTTTTTTTGCACGTACCTCTATTTCCTATCGAATTTGTTTCGAGCAAAGAGATAGCCCTGTTACTTCAAAATTTACCGCATACCATTTGCACATACCCCGCGTCCACACATAGGTACCAATGCTGGCGCCAACATTGGCCATTATTTTTGAGGCAGCGTCCACACATTGGAGCCAATATTCAGTTGAATTCGTCGAGAGACAAGGAAAACATATCTGACGCACAAATTGCGGCCAATGCATTAACGCTTTTGAGTGTGAATAATTACGTTTTGTCATTGTAAATCAAAGTGGGAAACATATGTAAAAGATGATTAGGTGTTGTATCACTTCCTACCGAACATTAATTACGGTACGAAATCATTAATTTTTTAAAATATGCTACAAGTAAACGATACACATTATAAAAACTTAGACCTGCTACTTTAAATGATTGAAAATAAAATAAAAAAGAAAGATGTTTTGGAGGGATGCTATTCTTTTGGTATTAAGCTTCGATTTCTTGCTAAAGGAGACAATATTAGAAGCCTACACTTCCATTTTTAAATAACCATGTAATTGATATCACTAGTTGTGCTTGAAGTTTGCCAAACGATATTTAAAACTTGAGAGGAAATATTAAGTACTGTATTGTTAATTTTAAAAATTAAATTCAGTAATGGAGTGTGTCGAAAGTCTTGAAAGTTTTTAATTTCACAGTTAGCGCCTAAGTTTTACTGTGGCATTTCGTTTTTTGAGGTTTCTTTCACAAATGAATCACTTTCTGATACAGTTCTAATATTTACAAAGAGATTTCGAAACTTTAAAACGTCGACGAAGAACGAACGAAGAAAGAAACAGTTTCGAGATGAGCAGACAACAAAGACAGAATGAAACGTTGGTGCCAATGTGTGGACGACGTACCCACATTGGCCCAACGTTCTTTGATGTTTGGTCGAAATACCGACAAGCAACGGAGCCGTACCAACGTTGGCGCCAACGTTGGGTCCAATGTGTGGATCCGGCCTTACACGCGAGGGGCATTTGAGACTGGAGTGAACAGTTCGCTACTGTATCGAGTTCTGCGTTTTGTCGGGAAATCTCGAACGTTGTCAGTACGGGAGTATCGTTGGCCCGGTCCCGATTAAAGACTTTTCCTACACTGCATATATGTCCTTTTATGAAAATACAGGGTGTCCACAACGAGACTCCAACATTTGAACTCAGGGAAATCATTCAGCACCTCATAAAGTTTTTATACACAGTAGGACGGTTCAGTACACTTGAACATGAGTGTCACGGGTAGCGTGAAGCATATCAGGTCTATAATCGATTTCGCGCCGTGTGTTGTGGAGCATCCGTTCTGCGACAGAGTTGATGACAGTTCTTATGCGCTGTTTCAAGTCTTGCAGGTCCTTTACTGGTGTGGAGTATACTGGGTCTTTCACATATCCCCCCCCCCCCAAGAAAAAATCGAGGGGGGTTATGTCGAGCCGCGGTGGAGTAGCCGAGCGGTCTAAAGCGTCTCGATGCGGAGCGCGCGGTTGCTCGCCGTGGAGGTTCGAGTCCGCCCTGGGGCATGGGTTGTCTTTAGGTTAGTTTACCTAGGTTTAAGTAGTTTGTAAGCTACGGACTGATGACCACGCAGTTTGGTCCGATAGATTTACAAACATTTGAAGATTTTTGGTTATGTCGTGCGAACGTCCACGTCCACGGCCAATCCATCGTTGCGGGAATGTGTCATTTAAAAATTTCGGGCATCAAGGCTCCAATGGGGTGGTGCACCGTCCTGTTGAAACATCACATTCGGCTGCAGGTCTGTTATCTGTGGCGCGGCAAACTGTTCCAACATGTCCAGGTAGATGGCTCCATGCACAGTCGGCTCCTGAAAGAAAATCTTCCCAACAATACGATTTATCAAACCACGCTACACATTAACTTTGGGACTGTCGCGCATGTGTTCCCTGAGTGCCTATGCACTTTCTGACCCCTGGATGCGCACAGTGTGAAGATTGACAGCGCCTGACAAATGAAACGTTGACTCATCAGTAAACATCACACAGCCGGCCGCGGTGGCCGAGAGAACTGCGGCGCGTCAGTCACAGTCTGCACGGCCACTACCGTCGGGGGTTCGAATCCCCACTCGGGCATGGATATATGTGCCGTCTTTAGTATAAGGTAGTTCATAAGTAGTTTGTAAGTTTAGGGACTGATGACCCCGTAGTTGAGCCCCATAAGCTTAACAAACATTTGAACATAATCACGCGAAGGCACCAGGACGGGAAGTGAAATTTAACCGTACGTAACACGTTCTCCTCGTAACACGATTCGACAATGTAGGCCTGTCTGTTAAATTCAACTATTGCGGAAGTATTAGCTTAAATGCAAATCATGTTCAAACGAACTGGTAAAGCTTACGACATATCGTGTCAGATGATCATAGTAACACCGTACAGAAACTTTTCTGGCGTGAGGTGAGGCAAGATGGCGGCTTCCGGCTTCAGTCAGAGAGGGCCCGAATGGCCTGCGCAGTCCGAGGTAGAAATTCGCCGTACTGCGCATGACGTCACGGCCGCAGCACGTCGCGGCAGTTGTAGCGGCAGGCCTGCAGTAGCTTCTTGTTTACTGTGAATGAGCGGGAACGTTTTGTTTCGTTTATTCGTGTGTTTCACGACGTAAAATTCGATGCCTCTAATTCGGTTTAATATGTTAATGATTCCTTTGACATTTTAAATTCTCGCTGAATCGTTGACAAAAAGACATTAGCCTACGGAACAAACGAGCAGCTCCAAAAAAATAATTATCAGCAAAATGTATTTGTGCTGTGAAACAATGCAGATAGGAAACCGAAGGTAGCTGTTACCATTTCAGAAAGGAGTCTTAATGTCAATTAATTCTTTATTTGGCGTTCATTCTGACTTTTTGTCACTAGGCATGTATTAACAGCACTGCTGAATCAGGACTATCTTGAATTTTTTTCCAGAGATTAGAGGTATTGGCCATTTCCATCAGCATCATCTCCCTAAAGAAGTAAAACATCGGCTGCCAAAAATATTCCACTGTTTTATATTTCGTCTGTGAAGGAGGAAGAAGACTCACGACAATTCCTGTCATCTAGTTTACTGTGCGAAATTTTGCCAGTTATGTCTGAAGCAATGGCCATGTCAGATGGAGAAGCAGAGAGCCAGGACATAGGTTTCTGTTGTGAGGCTGCTGCACCGTCCGCTGTGACAATTGTTGAATGCCCAGCTGAAGGATTCAGATACCTGGCAGTCTAAATTGCACGATGTGCTGCCGAAATATGACACCTCACTGCGGCTGCCGTCTAAATGAACTACTTTGTCCTTTTCCTAAACACCCTGCAGAATACGAGTGGATAGAATTTCTCTCACGAGAAGGTTGCGACAGATCTCAAGAGTTTGAGCTGTTGTTCAACGAGAATAACGGAAGTGACACACTTTCAAAAGAAAAAATAATATTTCTAAGAGATTAGCCGACACAATTTCGTAGAAATATCCTCACGTGGCGCCGGAGGTCATGAAAATATTCTTGCGGACCCCAATTTCTATTCGAGTGCGCTACCTCAAAATGAAGCTGAAGAAAGAGAAAGCAGCGGCATCACAGAAGCGAAAATCACGCCAGTGGCATTCTTCGGCTGTCGGAAGGATTTAACGAGGTGTGTGACTGCAATAAGCAATGCGTGAACAGCTGACTCTTGTGTGTTCAGTGGTGTTCTATGTGACTGCACAGCGCCGCTTCGCGCCCCTCGCTGGCAGTGCTGCTTCGCCACTGACGTCATTCAAACGGCCAATAGCAGGTCGTTTCGCTTCGGGCCCAACCTTTTATAGAATGACCTTGTGCCAGTCTAGTAGTGTATGTCTGTGTGTTGAACGTTAGTTTGCATTTGTAAAGATAAGACCACAGTCTTAACATAAACAGTCGCGACACTCGCTGTAAAAGTTGCTACCAACTGACAGCTGCTGCGACACTAGCGCTCCTAGCGGTGGGCAAGCTGCCGAAGTAGTGATGTTTGTTTATAATCGCTTTTGTACCTAATTAACGAAATACTTACTATAATTTTTGCGTTACAAGCATTATTAAAATATCGAGAGACAAACATAATACAGAAATTAATACAAAAACAGCCTAATTTAAATGATTCAGTGATATAAAGAACAACTCCGTCATGAGCAAATACTTACGAATGTGTGTATATTTGCAGCCTATTCTGCTAAAAGTAAGTTCAAAAATGTTCAAATGTTTGTATAGCTTATGGGACTTAACTACGGGGTCATCAGTCCCTAAACTTACAAACTACTTATGAACTACTTACAACTAAGGACGGCACAAATATCCATGTCTGAGGGGGGATTCGAACCCCCGACCGTAGTGGCCGTGCAGACCGTGACTGGAGCGCCTCAGTCCCCTCGGCCACCGCGGCCGACTACAGCCAGTTCTTGACGTGTATCAATTCGGTATGGAGTCTAATGATTCTCATAGTTTCACACGTCACTTGTCTTCCTTATACGTGCATATTCTTTTAAGTGTAATTACTTTAGCTTTAAAAAAAACAATGTTTTCATTATTCTTGCCGTTTGTGGTTCAGATGTAGCAACAATTGTGGAATTGGGTTCTTCTTTGTTGGAAAACAGTTTAGTTCCTTTTATCGTTATATTGCCATGTTTGTGAAGCTTTTCCTTCAGCTACAGCTGTGATGGTTGATTTGGTATGTTAAATATCGTATTTACTGCATTCTATATACATTTCCTATGTTCCACCCTCACCGATTTTACTGGAATTGTAATAAAGAATACTTAATGTTCCTGCGTAGAAATTGACGTCTCTCTGCTAAAGGGTATGTCTCCTGGTGTTTCCTAGGCATTCTTATTTTTATTTGATAATGAAATTATTCATTTAAAGCCTGTAAGTTACAGGATAATTGTAAATTAACTGTCCTGTAATGTACCGTTTCGTACCATGTCAGGGATCTTACGAAATCTGAGAAAGACAAATGGGGAGCTATTTCTAAATTATTACCTCTTTATAAGGCACTACATACGTTCCTTAATGTAAAAAGTATGCTTAAGTCAATCTAAAGGATACTATTAGCACCTTTTCAACTATCATATTCAGAAACGTAGCTTGCCGGCCGCTTGGAGCGCTGCTATCGCGGCGTATAACAAAAATCTGTGAGTGTCGTGACTGTATATGTTAGACTGTGATAAGACTGCGGCGCTTCATTCTGTCACGTTATTGCTGTGGTCTTCAGTCCGTAGATTGGTTTGGTGCATCTCTCCACCGTACATCTACATCTACAACCATACTCCGCAAGCCGCCAGACGGTGTGTGGCGGAGGGTACCTTGAGTACCACTATCGATTTTCCCTCCTATTAGAGTCACGTATTGATCGCGGAAAGAAGGATTTTGGTATGCCTCTGTGTGGGCTCTAATCTCTCTGATTTTATTCTCACGATCTCTTCGAGAGATGTACGTAGGAGGAAGCAATATACTGCTAGACTCCTCAGTAAAGGTAAGTTCTCGAAACTTCAACAAAAGCCCGTACCGAGCGACAGAGCGTCTCTCCTGCAGAGTCTTCCACTGGAGTTTAGCGATCATCTCCGTAACGCTTTCACGATTACCAAATGATCCTGTAACGAAACGCGCTGCTCTCCGTTGGATCTTCTCCACTTCCTCTATCAATCACACCGGTGAGCAGTATTTAAGCTGTGGGCGAACAAGTGTACTGTAACCTACTTCCTTTGTTTTCGGACTGCATTTCCTTAGAATTCTCCCAATGAATCTAAGTCTGGCATCTGCTTTACCGAAGATTGATTTTATATGGTCGTTCCATTTTAAATCGCTCCTAATGACTACTCCCAGATAATTTATGGAATTAACTGCTTCCAGTTGCTGAGCTGCTATAGTGTAGCTAAATGATGAAGGATCTTTCTTTCTGTGTATTCGCAGCACATTACACTTGTCGACATTGAGCTATAATTGCCATTCCCTGCACCATGCGTCAATTCGATGCAGATCCTCCTGAATCTCAATACAATTTTCCATTGTTACAACCTCTCTATATACTACCGCATCATCCGCAAAAAGCCTCAGTGAACTTTCGATGTTATCCGCAAGGTCATTTATATATATCGTGAACAGCAACGGACCCACGACACTCCCCTGTGACACACCTGACATAACTCCTACTTCGGAAGGCTTCTCTCCATTGAAAATAACCTGCTGCTTTCTGTTATCCAGGAACTCCCCAATCCAATCACACAATTGCACTGATAGACCGTATGCTCTTACTTTGTTCATAAAACGTTTGTGGGGAGCTGTATCAAACGCCTTGCAGAAGTCGAGAAACACAGCATCTCCCTGAGAACCCGTGTCTATGGTCCTCCGAGTCTCGTGGACGAATAGCGCGAGCTGGGTTTCACACGAACGCCTTTTTCGAAACCCATGCTGATTCCTACAGAGCAGATTCCTAGTCTCGAGAAATGTCATTATATTCGAACATAATACATGTTCCGAAATTCTACACATGACCGACGTTAGAGATATAGGCGTATAGTTCTGCACATCTGTTCGAGGACCCTTCTTGAAAATGGGGCTATCCTGAACACGTGCCTTTATTCGTAGAACTGTTTTCGAGTGGTACTTTGGCTCTTCGGCTCTCAAATACATACTTTGGAGACAACATTCACTTCTTCCTTCCATGTGACGGACGCCATTTTGATTTGCCGTATATCTCTGTTTTGGTTTTATAACTCGCAATAAACTGTTTCAGCGCAACGACGAATTACAAACCATCTCTGGATGGATTTATTATAACTAAATGTAATTAACAAATTAACATTAAGCAACAAACTTGTGGGAGCGACTATATAAAATTTGAAGGTAGTAATAACATTGAGTTGCTGTGGTGTAACAGCTAGCGTGCTAGACTTCCAAGTAAGAACTTCTGGGAACGAAACACACTCGATGCAATTTCTTTTTTTAAATCTTAACGTTTGCAACACATTGTGGGAGTTATTTATCCACAACACTTTGTGGAATTTTCTTATTCACATAACAGAATTATGTTATCAAGTACTCTTCTATGCTGTCTCAGGAGTTAATAACATCGATTTGATGATTTTTATGTGTGACTGAAGAACACAAAATGAAACTGCTGCTGCAATTGGTGCGATCAGCAATGATACTTATGTTCTTCCTTCTCACAAATATTTCACTTTGTTCCAACTATGTTGCGATTTTCGAGAATATGGTTGGAGACAAAACTAGAGGAACGTTAAAATTGCTGGTACAGTCAGTGAAATGAGTATCAATGACATTTAGGCATACACTATTCGCTAGTCAGAAAGATGTGGCTATTTATTTGCGAATATTTTAGTGCTTAGTTTCGAATATATCGCGATTTCCGAGAGTGCGCTTACACCGATATTCCTTGTCACCAGTATTTCGTGGCTTGTTTCTGAATATGTCACGATTACAGTGTGTGCGGTTAACTAAGATCCTGACAGGATAAATTTAGTTTCTGTTGCAAGTGCATACAGAATATTCAAAACAACGTCATCTGCTGGCATCTCCACACGTGCCTTTAATGGGCAGTCTTCAGGCCTATAGACATTGTGTTCGTTGTCCTCTTTAAGATCTTAAAACGGAAACAAAGGCATTTAACTGTAAGAAAAAGTATTTGTCGTAATTATTTATAGCACGTTAGCTTTGAAATTGCATTGTTCAATGATACGCGAGCTACGTGTCTTGGAATTCAAACGCGAAACTTCCACTTTTCCAAATAATCGCGAGTCAACTACAGCATTCTGGCAGGTGGATTGTAGTTTCGGAATAGGAAAGTACAAACAACATTTTACTTTCAACTTGGAATATAAATACATAACAGGTACGGAAATGCAGGTAACACTTTCCAATTACACAACTAAACAAGTAATGAACAACTGGTTTAATTCGTCTGCTAGAATTGCTACCGCAGACTTGACAGCCACAGATATACATTTATCGTTGCCTCCATGGAGGTAAAAAGAGGGGAGTGGGCATGATGTCACAAACTTGAAGCCGGCAAACCTAGCTCCGCCATTATAGTTTGTTCAAAACATTAGTTTTCTGCTGAGCTGCTGTGTTGAGTTGTCGAAGAGTTGCAGTTGATAATGCCTGTGTGTGTTATTTATGGTTGTATTAACAGTTTTGATATCATTAATAATGTGAAGAAAATCACATTCCATTATGGTCTGTGAGTCTTTTGAACAAACAAACATGGCTGCTGACCGGCTTCAAACAGAAGTACAGCAGACGCCAGTAGTGGCATCTCCCCTCTTCTTACCTCCATGGTTGCCTCCAAAGTATGTCTTTGAGAGCCGAAGAGCCGAAGTACCACTCGAAAACGGTTCTACGAATAAAGGCACGTATCCTGAGCAAGCCTCTTCATCTCGTCAAGACAACTACAACCCACATCCATTTGAATCTGCTGACTGTATTCACCTCTCGGTCTCCCTCTGCTATTCCCCCCACAGACTTCCCTCCGATGCTAAATTGGCGACATTGTGGACAGGTGGGAGGTGCCGCGGCCGGCCGTCTTCATGGGCTTCGGCGAGACGTTCGAGGGCGACTTCGTGCACGAGCTGCGCAGCGGCCATGTGCTGCTGGAATGCGGCCGCAAGTGCCTCCCCGCTGTCGACACGTACATCCTGGGCGAGAACGCGCTCTGCGGCAACTCCAGCTTCTCCATGTGCTGGGGCGACATGGGCGGCGCCGTCATCGACTTCGACAGCGGGTCAGTAGTCTTCCTTATCTACATAAATCTAAGTAGCTCTCTTAGGTTGTTTGCAGATGACGCCGTCATTCAGGGGGGTGTAAATTTGACTCGCGCGCTTTGCCTCTGTGACGTCACCTGGCAGGAAGCGCCGAGCAGCTGTCGCAGTACCCTTATGAAACGTGCAAGCAGCAAGTTGTGTTTTGCGCTCGCTCGTTTCGAGACCTGTTAAATGTTGGGACACAAAGTAGCTTTCTTGTATCAGGGAACAATCTTTCCACATACCGGCCGCTACGTTTGCGTTGTGGCGAAAGTTTTCTTTATCTAATGCATAAAAATGGAGGCCTCTTTTTGTCCATATGCTATGCCTGTGAATGTCATTCAGTCGATTGCACTAAAACTTCGTCAACTTATTGTATGAACTAGCGTCACGGTTATAGGCATAGTAAAATTTCGAAATTCGCACTCTAAGGGAGTGAAATCATGATGATATATTTTCTCTCCGTCTCTCCCTTTAACCTCCTGTAACTCGGCAACTACTGAACATATCGTGATGAGGTTTCTTTTAAACTGTAGGTCTCACAAAGGTCTAAAACAAAAGTCCACGAGAGCATATGTCTAACTTTTACGAGTGAAGCATATGTACCATTTTTCTCTCCTAAAGCGCTAGCGCCGGATTGCTTCAGACTAAATAAATAGTGATTGTGGGAAATCTATAAAAGTTAGACATGTGCTCTCACGGATTTTATTTTAGATCTTTTTGAGCTCTACAACTAAAAAAACTCATCACGATTCGTTCAGTGGTTCTCGAGTTAAAGACGTTTAAATATTACCGTGCCGAGTCGCGGGGTAGGACGAGTTAGCTAGTTGTTAGTAATGTTTGAAGCTTTTCTTTTTCAGTCCTTTGTATGTTAGTATACATATAGATTAATCACAAACGTGTTCCACCGCTTAAAAGGAATGTTTTTGTCGAATGAGAAAAGAAACGACGGAGAAAATGTGTTCACGGCGGCCTTATAATACAGCGGCTAGCTGCCGAGTGACGTAATACAGCGCTAGCCAATGACAGTGAAGAAGCCCAAACTGACATACCTTTCTAGTCTATGTACCTTGGCCGTCATTTACCGTCTAGTAAAATCATCTGAAGATCAAAACCAACTGCAGAACGATCTGAATAAGATATCACTATGGTGTAAAAATTGGCAGTTGACTCTAAATAATGAGAAGTGTGAAGTCGTCCACATGAGCATGAAAAGAAATCCGTTAAACTTTGTTTACAAGATAAATCAGTCAAAAGTGAAGGCCGTAAACTCCACAAAATACCTATGAATTACTATTACTTCAGACTTAAATTGGAAAGAACACGTAGATAATGTCGTGGGAAAGGCGAACCAGATACTGCGTTTTATTGGCAGAACCCTTAAAACATGCAACAGAACTACTAAAGAAACTGCATACACTAAGCTTGTCCGTCCGTTTTTGGAGTATTTCAGCTCGTGTGGGATCCTTATCAGGTGGGTTTGACAGAGACCATTGAAAGAGACCAAAGAAGGGCAGCTCGTTTCGTATTGTCACGATACAGGAGAGACAGCGTTATGGAAATTATACAGGATCTGGGATGCGAATCATTACAACAACGGCGCTTATCGCTGCGGCATGGGTTACTTGCGAAACTCCAATCGCCAACATTCTCCTCCGAATGCGAAAATATATTGTTAATAGGATACAATTGGGCATTCTGGCACATAAAATTGATATCAATTTAATTAGAGTAATTGTGTAAATTCAGCAATTTCATAATTACAATTACGTGTACCTAGAGTAATTACATGTACTGATGGTACTTGCAATTATGTGTACTTAGGGTAATTAGGGTACTTGTTTATTTATTTATTTATTGTAATGGTTTATTGTTATTGCAATTGCACGTGTTCACTCCTCCACGTCTGGCGTGGAACTGAGCTCACCCCAAGACATCACGTGACTATCTACATCACCCCTACCAGTCTCGTGACCACCACCGGCCAATGAGAGCACAGCACGTGACCACCCCCTCCCCATCCTACCACGTGACCATCCCCAACCAACATTCTGTAGTCATTCAGACGCAGAGTGTCAGAGGGACAGCAGCATCCACAATTAGATGTGCATATAGATGAATCATATATAAAATCATCTGTAATGCCATATGTATGTACTCCCATTACTCTAGTAATTATATCGAATTTTCAATCCATAGCCATTGAAATCGGCTGAAAGCAGCAGTTCCAACCGCTGACAACAGATGGCTCTGATCCCACCTCTCCCCCCACCCAGCGCCTACACAATGAAGCCATGTGTGCAGACGTTGGCCACCTGCATCCTCCACTGGAGCTGACTAGTCTCTATTGTGTGCCTCAGTCCGCCGGCCGTAGCCGCTGCGACCGAGGAGACGCGGCACACAGGCCGACTGCCCATCACCCACCTTCAGCCTCCTGACGATCATGTACTTGCGTACATACGCAAAAAGACTACCGTAGTGCATTTACAGAACCCCGCCGCGGCATGCGCGCAATTTTTCCGGTCGACCCCAGCACGCCGACTGGGTCACGCCCCACACCTCGCGAATGAATAGCCGCAGAGCCCGTGCCGAAAATTATTATTATTTAACCGCGCCACCGACGCGGACACAGTGATCCCACCGCCTGATTATCATTATTTTATTTTGCATTCCATTTTTTTCCCTACGGACGTTATAGCTCCTTGTACTGTCTCTACACCAACGTCTGCGAAGTTCTAATTTGCAGTGGAACAGTCCGCCCACAAGAAAACAATTTGCTGTGTCTCTCCTGGCGAGAAAAGCAGAACTCAGACGGACAATAGCGGCCGTCCTCTCCATTCAACCCCCCTTGCTGACACCTGCTCCCCCTCAGCCATTCAAAACAGCGTGGTCGGCCGCATCGCTAGCCGACAGGCGGCGGCGAATCACACACGTGCTCTGGCCGAGCGTTACCTGTAAAGGCTAAGCAAATAGTTCCACTCCACACGCGCGAGGAAGAAGCACTCGCCACTGCACTCGCCATTGCACTCGCCACTGGACTCTGCAAACAAACCTTAAAAATTATCAAATGTACATCACTTCTCAATAACAGTGACAGCAACGACCGAATCATGCTGTTTTTTTACGAACCTCTCTCTCTTTCCTATACCCCACAAGTAAAACAAATCTAGCAGAGAATGAGAGAAATATGTTTTTAATGTAATTTATATCGCCCTTTGTCGAACCAGTATTATGTAGGGAAAAAACGCGTCAGGCTTATTGCATACGTCATATTCCAATACACACACGCGACCACATTTATTTATTTATTATTATTTCGCACTGCATCCAGGTTGCATGTGTATCCATAGCAGAAACGTTAATTGGAAAAAAAAGGCTCGCTACTACCGTGAAAGTCACAGATCTTTTCGTGAAACTAAAAACGAATCCCTATTGCGGTACTTCGTCTCGGCTGTTAACACTTTGCAGCGAAATTCATCTTGAAATACAGCATTTTTAACTGATATAGTCGAATGCGCGTGTTTTTCAGCGTCTGCCTGAAAACTTTAGTGCACTGCAACCATTCTTGAGAATACAACGCGCTAATTTGAATTTCCCTAGATGTTTTGTTTTACTTCGACTTCCCAGCGGTCTTGCTGCTAACGTGGGATGTAAGTTTTTTCTCTCTCGATATCACCATCATCGACAAGTATTCCAACTACAGTTGTAAGCAGGTTTAGCCATACACTGCATGAATCGCGCCTACACATAAGACGCTGCATTTTCAAAATAACTCTCACACATCCTTTTGAGACATGTCGATAACAATTTCAGACACCAGTTTCAACTTTTAGCTTTATGCTATAGCAAATATTAGCCACACTTTGCATCCGCTCTCCAGCGACCATTCCCAATTACAATATTAGAACGTCTTCAGAAACACATCGCTAGTGCACTTTACAAATGGAATACAGCTCTGTGAAGGGGCTAAGACTTCTTTTCGCTCGTCTACTTGTTCTAAACCTTCCACGCTCTCTGTCACCATATGATACAGTTTTCGAAACCCGAGAAAATAAAGTCGATGACATATAGAATGCCAGACTCCCCACGTAAATTACAGGTATAAGCTTTTCTCAACGGATTTTTAGAACCCTCTCAATCAATGTTTTACGCATGTTAACCAGTACAGTGTAAAAATACCAATCGGTTTTTTTAATACCCTTCGAAATCTAATATGACATGCAACCCACGTCATCTTGCGTGAACACTATCTGCTCTTCCCACTCTTGTGGAATTTCTGTAGTTATTTTCTCTGAAAACAGCTTCTCCGATGATAAAAATGTAAAACATCCAGTCCACCGTTCTTAATCTGTATCATGTGGTAAACATGCTCGAATCCACTCGTTTTCGACGATTCCACAATGATATCAGCGTGCCGTCCTGAGTTTAATCTGTATAATTCTTTCCACACACCAGCTGACAATGCACATTTTTCTCCAAAGTAACTACACGATCTAATATTAACACTATTTTTCGCGATAGATATAAGTTTTCGACTTATTCCGTATAACCGTCATCTGGGTACATCGCGACATGTTTTCCATTAGTGACCATTCGCCTTGGCTATTTACCGCAATTCCATGATGTTCTCACCCATATACAAAACGTGTTGTCCTACTCTTCGAAAGTAATTATTCGAAAAAAATGTTAATCGCATGCAATCACACATTCGTTACAACACTTCCACGCTCTCTATAGCCATATGTTACAGTTTCCGCTATTCGAGAAAAAAAAGTCGATGACGTATAGACTCCCCACGTAAAAATTACATGTATAAGCTTTTCTCAAAAGATTTTTCGAACCCTCTCTATCAATTTTCACGCATGTTAACCAGTACAGTGTAAAAATACCAATCGTTTTTAGAACCCCTCGAAATCTAATATGACGCTCAACCCACGTCATCTTGCGTGAACACTATCTGCTCTTCCCACTCTGTGGAATTTCTGTAGTTATTCCAGAATTTCTAAACTCTGAAAAACTGTTTCTCCGATGCTAAAAATGAACAACATCCATCCCGCCATTTTTAAACTGCATGATGTGGCAAAGGATCTTCAGCCAAACGATTTCCTCGAGATGTTCTCCAGAGTCTCACTGCCGACTTTCGCTCCAGTAAGCCCCCATGTAACGTCGCATTATCTCCATGACGAACTACTCGAATTTACTACGTATGTATAAGTTAAAAGATCGGAACAGGCAATACCCCATATAGCATACGGCACAACAACCATCCCCAACCCAGCTCTTTACTACTAAAGTTCTAAACTAACTATCAAACGACAACTCGGTAACTCTACGTCGTTGGTAGATCCTTTCCGAACATCTAATCGATGGATCATGCACCTCTTTTGCATTGCATACTCCACCAGACAGTATTTCTGGAACGCTTTCTGTCAGTCAATATACTACATACCTCGAGCATTCGAGCACAAACAGTCGCCGTATTCCACCTTCTAACAAATCTATACTCTCGATAAATATCTGTAACACACCCAATTACATCGTAAAAATGACTGACACACATAGAACAGCTAACAAGGAACGATTCAGATCAACAACAAACTCTTGTCTTATATTTATATATCTACTAATACAAGACCCGAATTTTTTTTATCGAGAGACTAAACAAACGATTAAACACGCCTTCAAAAGAAGGTAACTACCTAGGTTTAAATCACCTAACCATTGGGGGTTTATTGAATTTGATGCTTCTCGACCAAAGGACAAGAATTTACCACCGCAAACATCGCCACAACGCTAGCAAGATGCATTCAAGACACCAAACTATCTGAGTTATGTCTAACCCTATGCTTCTCGACCGAAGAACAATAATTTTCCACCACCAACATCGCCACAACGTTAGCAGGAGGCATCCATTCACATCGTAAGCAACACTAACAGATGAGATGAATACACCACAACCATTACACTTTGTTTCTATGTGCGCATCTACAACTCAGCTCCCTCTAAGAGGCTGAGATACTATTTTTTTTTTTTTTTCGATGTAGATGAAACATCCCTGTTTTGCAATGAATCGTATGACTAACCAGCCCTTTAAAAAAGAGGAAACCATCCAACTGTTAGGTTTGAGCTATCGCATGCACAACCATCAACAAGCAGCGTTCAGGATTTTAACTATGTATCCTAAATAATAATACAACTACTCCAACAGCATTCCATGCTATTTTCCCAGACGAATCACCTCGGTATTGTAACGAATCGATATTTTGTCTGGAAATTTTAAAGACATTTTTAAAGAAATTGCATCCGAAATAGGTACTTCACGCAAATTTTTTTTTCTGTAGAAGAGCTTGAAATTTATATAAGTGCATTCGAAAAAATCGGTATTTTTAGCACATTAAAGACAATTTTCCGGAATGTACAACCATACACACACACAAGCACATTACCGACAAATATTGCAACATTTCCATGTATTATTCCCTCGCAGCTGGTACAAACAGGCTTTCCTTTTACCATACGAGCACAGCGGCCGTTATACATAAACAGTAGCATGTGCGCTAATTTTTGGAGATTACATTGGTATATATATTACAGAAACGAAACCTATAGTGTTTTACAAAATCGATAAGAAGAACTCAAACCACAGCAAACATTCGAACGTTTTGCTTAGCTGTAGAATACAACAACACGGAATCACCTCTATATGACAACCTGTCTTCTGACATTTTCTTCTCCAAATCCCTGTAAGTCTCTACAAGAAATAGTTGTTACAGGTTTTTTCCCCGTTTACAGCACAGCGGACACGTATCTAGCCTTTTTTAGAGCAAAGGAACCAATCCAGCTGTTCGGTCTGAACTATCGAAATACATGCATACTCAGATTCCATGTTGCTGGGAAGTCGAAGTAAAGCAAAACATCTAGGGAAATTGAAATTAGCGCGTTGTATTCTCAAGAATGGTTGCAGTGCACTAACGTTTCCAGGCAGACGCTGAAAAACACGCGCATCCGACTATATCAGTTAAAAATGCTGTATTTCGAAATGAATTTCGCTGCAAAGTGTTAACAGCCGAGACGAAGTACCGCAATAGGGATTCGTTTTTAGTTTCACGAAAAGATCTGTGACTTTCACGGTAGTAGCGAGCTTTTTTTTTCCAATTAATGTTTCTGCTATGGATACACATGCAACCTGGATGCAGTGCGAAATAATAATAAATAAATAAATGTCACGTGTGTGTATTGGAATATGATGTACGCATTTTATTCCCCACATAATACTGGTTCGACAAAGGGCGTAATAATTACATTAAAAACATATTTCTTGCATTCTATGCTAGATTTGGTTTACTTGTGGGGTATAGGAAAGAGAGAGAGGTTCGTAAAAAAAAGCATGATTCGGTCGTTGCTGTCACTGTTTTTGAGAAGTGATATACATTTGATAATTTTTAAGGTTTGTTCGCAGAGTGCAGTGACGAGTGCTTCTTCCTCACGCATGTGGAGTGGAACTATTTGCTTAGCCTTTACAGGTAACGCTCGGCCAGAGCACGTGTGTGATTCGCTGCCGCCTGTCGGCCAGCGATGCGGCCGACCACGCTGTTTTGAATGGCTGAGGGGGAGCAGGTGTCAGCAAGGGGGGTTGAATGGAGAGGACGGCCGCTATTGTCCGTCTGAGTTCTGCTTTTCTCGCCAGGAGAGACACAGCAAATTGTTTTCTTGTGGGCGGACTGTTCCACTGCAAATTAGAACTTCGCAGACGTTGGTGTAGAGACAGTACAAGGAGCTATAACGTCCGTAGGGAAAAAAAAATGGAATGCAAAATAAAATAATAATAATCAGGCGGTGGGATCACTGTGTCCGCGTCGGTGGCGCGGTTAAATAATAATAATTTTCGGCACGGGCTCTGCGGCAATTCTTTCGCCAGTTGCGGGGCGTGGCCCAGTCGGCTCTCTGGGTCGACCGGAAAAATTGCGCGCATGTCGCGGCGGGGTTCTGTAAATGCACTACGGTAGTCTTTTCGCGTATGTAGGCAAGTACATGATAGAAATGATCATCAGATGAAAATACGATAAATCAGAGCTCGAACAGAGAGATTGAGGTGTTCTTTCTTCCCGCGTGCTATTCGAGAATGGAGTGGGAGATAAATAGTATATTGGTGGTTCGATGAATCCTCTTCCAGGCACTTAAATGTGATTTGCAGAATATCCCATGTAGATGTATTATACATCATGCATGTCTGATTTTGAAGAGAAACGCTCTTCTTTTCTGGCCCACTTTAGGTTACAGTAGTAACACTAAAAGTGGGCCTTTGCGATCGTCTTTTGACAGCTCGAAATTTAAATGAAAATAACGGCTTAACCATTCATCTGACACGAAAATTGAATAACTGAATTTGTAGAGGAGAAAATTCTCTACAACTTTGCTCTCTTATGCTTTTTTCATATCTCGCATTGTTGTAGCAAAAATAACATAGTTTTGACACCCTCCATTGAATTAACAAAAACCAGGCGTTCTCAGATGTCACGTGGTATTTCTCGCCCAGAACTCTCTGGCATACGCCATCTTGCGTTGCGTATTTGATGATTTTCTTATTGCAACTTACACATAGTCATTTCAAAACAATGGTTCACTGAGGAATTAACGAATTCATGTCGTTCTTTGTACGATAAATGATAATCTAGTGTCTACAAGTGCCATATTAGCATCAGTTAACAACAGCCAACAATAGTATGAGATTAAAGAACGCAATTAACTGTTAGCTGTACCGTAGTGGGCAATGCGTTGGGCCAGTGATTTGGAACCCGCTACTACCAAATTTTTTTTCCTAAAAGGGTTTCAAACACTGTTATTAATTAATTTTTTATTGTTTACATTATTATTTTGGTCCAAAATGTTTGCAAAAACTTATAAAACTACAAATCTAAAGTGGGCCGTAAAACAACACAGTGCGATTTTTTTTCTCCATATGTACCACCATTGCGTAGTTTGGTGGTTTGTTGATATCAGCACTAGTCAAACGTTGCGAGTTCAGGTGCAGAGAGTGCTTTCTGTGGGTTGGAGTTCTACAAAAACAAGCTGTTCGATGGATGTTTAGAACCAAGAACGGTAACAAGCCACTAACAAAGAGGGCCATTTACCACTCGCACAACGAATTCGTTACGACAAGTTGATTGTGCCCGGCAAAGAGAGGCGGAGTTCCCAATGTGAGTGAAATGAATGTAGGGCGCGTACGAGAGACATTCGTAACGAGTCCAAGGAAATTGGTGCATCGTGCATCCAGTGAACTCGAAACGGCTCCAGTGAAAGTCTTGCGACTGAAGATGTTTGTGAAACCGTTCAAATTAGACCTAGAGCAGAAGCTCTGTGACGACAACAAAGACAAGAGTTTTGGTCGCTGTTGCAAGAATTGCATGAGGATGGCGATGGCACTGTTGATCGGTTGATTTTTAGCGACATGACCATTTTTCGAATTTGAATGTAAATGTTTTTTTGTGCCTTGTCACATCGAAAACTGTCCGGGCCATCCTTATTTGCTTATTGTCACTGGATATTCCTACTTCGTTATTTGCAGCATCTTGACTGTTTTTACAGTACACCACTGTGCCCTAAGTATCTAGGAACCTGATCTCGCCATGTTTGCGACTAACGCTGTCAGCAAACTACCAAACTGCACTGTGCCAGTATACATGAAAAAAGAAGAGAAAAAAAAACTTTCAGGATTGATCTTAAAAATGACATGTCTGTCGTCTGTACAATGTTAGGTTCTGGTGCAATAAATAACTGAAAGTGTTCCCAGACTTTATGTACACCCTGTACAACGGTACTTTAATGGTCAGTTGTATAAACATCACTGACTGGAGATCAAATCTGTCATTGTTTCTAAATTAAATACTGCTCTATTGAACACCTAGATCCCCTGAAGCTAGTTCTGTGCCTATCTGAGTTACTTTGGAAGATGCTTGGCGACATAGCTAAAATCCACTATTATTGCTCTTTAACCATAGATATTGATACATGACATTTTTTATCGAAGCTTCCTGTAGTCGAAATGGAAGTTAGGAAACAGTAAAAACAGCAATTTTCAAATTTGTCCCAACACGAAAAATAATTTGTAGAGGGCCTCTGGCCCCAATGAATTCCAACCAGCATGTCAGGAAGACGGTCGCCTTGGGGAAAGCAACCTCCACCCCATCTCCCACGGACATTGCCACTTATTTGCCAACAGAGGCTGCTGCACTGCCTGACAGCTAACGTGGCATTGCTGTTACTCTGAGATACAACACACTGCACCTAACTCCCCCATTCCCAACTAAAGATGATTGATTCGACAACACCCCATTGCCCCCCACCATGCCTCTTTTGTGAAAATCTCGTAATAACCAGCTTCAAATGCGCTCAAATTGTGACAGCGAATTACCCACTACCCCATAAACATTCGAGGATAATTGTTGAACCCTTTGCGTCAAATTGAAACCACTTCTTGCTGTGTTGTATCCGCTTGTGGCATAGGTGACTCACTGTGAAGCCACCGTCTCACCTAAATCTCTAAAAATACTTATAGGATGAAAGTCTTTGTGGACAAAAGACGATTCAATGAAATGCATTTGCCTGTTCGTAGCAGATTGAAATGATGTGCAAATTGTAGTTAAAAAATGAAGCGACATCAGACAAGTGCTATATGTAATGTACTTAGAAATTATACAAAAACGAAAATAATTTTTTGCGACTTCAGTTTGGAAAAACAAATCCGTTTCGGAAACTGTAAACTATATTATGCACAATCACACCTAGCACATCTTCCATCTGTTAATGTTGGCAGTTAGTAAAGTACCGCCACAGTGGAGTAGCCGAGCGGTCTAAAGCGTCTCGCTGTGGAGTGCACTGTTTCTCGCCGTGGAGGTTCGAGTCCTCCCTGAGGCATGGGTGTGTTTGTTTGTCCTTAGGTTAGTTTACCTAGGGTTAAGTAGCTTCTAAGCTACGGACTGATTACCATTCAGTTTGGTGTGATAGATTTACAAACATTTGAACATTTTGAGTAAAATAACACACCTCTCACACATCAGGATATATTGAATACAACAGATCACGAAAAACTGAGAACTATTTCATATTGTAGTTAGTGTTCTTACATATACGCCGACTATCCCATGTGTATGCCTGCAAACTGTTTGACTGACCCACACGAGTTTCAGTTTGAAAGCTGGTTCCTCTCTGGTCTAGAAATGCATTTGTAACATTTCTAATTCTAAATAGACTGAGTGCCTATTAGTTAATGCAATGCAAGCTCCCAACTTACAATCTGCAGTATTTGTATGTGTCATATTCTCGCAGTTAAAACACATGCAGCAATACCATAGGAGATAACTACAACAGCCAGTACTAACATTATATAATTTCACGATGTAGTTTCTACAATGCGAGCCTCTGCACAGTAACCCCCTGCACAGTAAGTCATATATCGTTTGATACATCTCTCTAACAACTACACTTTAAACAAATGTTTGCTTAGTTGTAGTACAGAATTACATCTCCAATGTCTGAACAGATGCACTGACTAAATGTCAATGGAAGTGCACACAGTAATAAACCAACTGATCCCATCAACTCCTACACTATCTAACATTCACGTTCACCTGCCCAATGAACTATGAAAAAATTCAGATGTTTTACCCTCCTGGGCATGTTACTGACCATGCCAAATACAGACATTATATATATATATATATATATATATATATATATATATATATATATATATATATAGTTTCAATTACCATATTCACATGATCAGCAGCCATAGATAAAGCTACTGTGCACAAAGTTTCAGCTGTTGAACACAAAGTTTCAGCTACCATGCACAATGTTTCGACTACCATGCATACATATACATCTATATGGATACTCTGGGAAGTGCTAGGCAGAGGGTTCATCGAACCACTTTTATGATATTTCTCTATAGTTCCATTCTCTAATAGGTCACAGGAAACATGAATATCTAAATCTTACCGTTTTCGATCTGATCTCTGTTGTTTTATTTTCATGATAATGTCTTCCTATGTAGGTGGGTGCTAACAAAATATAATCACATTCGAAAGAGAAAGTTGGTGACAGAAATATCTCACATACTCGTAGATCTCGCTGCAACAAATAACACCTTCCTTGTCATCTTTTCCGCCCCAGTTCACGCGTCATTTCCGTGACACTCTCTCCCTTATATCGTGATAATACAAAACGAGCTGCCCTTTTCTGTACATTACTCTAAATCTTCTACCAATCCCACAATGCACAACAGTACTCCATAATAGGACGCACAGGTGTGGTGTAGACAGTTTCTTTAGTAGAACTGTTGCATCTCCTAATTGTTATGGCAACGAAACATAATGTTTGGTTTGCTTTCCCTTCAATATTTTCTGTGTTCTTTCCAATGTAAGTTGTTTGTAATTGTTACTCCTAGGTATTTAGTTGATTTTAGGGCCTGTAGTTTTGACTGATTTATCATGTAAATGAAGTTTAACTTTTTTCTTTTAGTGGCCATATGGATGACTTCAGTTATCATTATTAAGGGTCAATTGCGCTTTTTTGAACCATGCAGACGTCTTATTTAAATCATTTTGCAGTTGCTTTCGATCTTCTTGTGACATTACTAACCGATAAGTGAGAGCATCATCCACGAACAATTTAAGCGAGCTCCTCGGCCGCGATGGAGTAGCAGACCGGTCTAAAGCATCTAGCTGCGGAGTGCGCAGTTGCTCGCTGTGGAGGTTTGAGTCCTCCCTGGGGCATGGGTGTGTGTTTGTCCGTAGGTTAGTTTACCTAGGTTTAAGTAGTTTGTAAGCTACGGACTGATGACCACGCAGGAAGTTATGAATCCAGTCGCACAATTGTGGCGATATTCCATAAGCAGGAAGTTTGATTAGAAGATGGTTGTGAGGTACAGTGACAAAAGCCTTCCAGAAATCTAGAAATGCAGAATCTATTTGATATCCCTTGTCGATAGCACTCATCACATCCTGTTTCACAGTAATGATACTTTCTGAATTTCTGGACAATAGGTCATTCTATTCGAGGTAATTCATAATTTGAGGAAAGTATATGTTTATATGTTCTATAATCCTGCTGCAAACCAGTATCCATGATATAAGCCTATAATTTTGTGGATGACTGATATTGCCTGTCTTGAATATTGAAGTGACCTGTGCAACTTTCCTATCTTTGGGTACGGAACATTCGCTGAGTGATAGGTATGGGGTATTGCTATTTCGACTGGAATTCCAGAGTCTTTTTCGTTAACACTAATCTATAACGACGTTTTTGTTGTTTATCAGCCATTATACCATCAATTTTGCGCTGCTGGTAATCTTTAATGTGCCCCTGGCGATCCTTAACAGGCCATTAATAAACTTTAATGTGATGCTGATGATCCTTCTCTACCGACAAAGACCCGTTTTCAGCCGTCAACGATCTTTTAAGTTTATACATATCCTTTTTCACTGGCACTCAGTTACTATATTTTCGTCATAAAACATTTGCAAAAACATTTAAGAAGGTTTTTGAAAAATTTTTCACCTAAGTCATCACCTATATTTTCTTAAATTTAAATTTTCTTTCCATTCCGCCCTCCCCCCTTACACACCAGGACCCAATCACAACCGTTTTGTATGTAATGTTTTAGTATTTATTTAATATTTATAATTTTTTTCCAAGACATTATTCAGCATCTATCCCAGCCCTATACAGTCTTTCCAAAAACATGCATTCACCATAGTCAAACTGCAGTCCCACTTGTTTTCACCAGTTCTGTTTGTTTTTCCACGTCTATATTAATATTCTGCAAGCCACATTGAAGTGCATGGCAGATGGTTCATCAAACCACTTTCATGATGTTCCTCTATGGTTCACTTCTCTAATAGCTTACTAAAAAAGGAATACATATATACTTTTGTTTTCGATCTGATTTCTCTTATTTTATTATGATGATCATGTCTTCCTAGTTAGGTGGATGCTAACAATATGTGTTCACAATTGGAAGAGAAAATGGTGAAAGAAATTTAACAAATAGATCTCGCCACAACAAATAACGCCTTTCTTTAATTATTTCCATCTGAACACGTGCATCATTTCCACAACATTCTCTCCCTTGTATCGTGTAGTATAAAGCTGCCCTTCTCAATTTTCTCTAAATTGTATATCAGTCCCACCTGGTGAAGATCCCACAATGTGCAGCAATACTCCAAAAGAGGATGCACAAGTTTAGTGCAGGCAGTTTCTTTAGTAGAACTGTTGCTTCGTCCCAATGAAATGTAGTATTTCATTCACCTTCCGTACAATATTTTCTGTGTGTTCTTTCCAATTTAATCAGCCTGCAAACAAAAGTTCTATCAAACATCCTAAAGCACAATCACATACAAATACCTACAATTCTATTAAATACCTAGGAGTAACAGTATGATTGTTATCAGTGTACATTTACACAAACTGAATAGGAAAAGCTCTGTACCACATGATCAGTGTTTCCTAAACCCATATTGGTTATTAAAATAGCACCTCGTTTTCAAAAAACAAATGAATAAAACTTTTCAGCTTCACAATGTGATAATCCATTATATTAAGTAATAAGCTACATTGTTACAAACACAGTGAAAGAACCTCAGTATGAGATATGATTGTTTTATTTTGTGATTAATAACAAAATACAATTTTCAAGTGCACTGAATCCATACCAAACATGACCTGACTTCATCTGTAAGTTCATAAAACTTACTTTCGACCAAGCCAACGTTTCGGCTGATTTCTGGCGGAAACCAAAGCTGCAGCCAAAACCAATATTTTCCCTGAATGAGGCCAAAACCAAGTGTTCATTTGGTTCTTAATAAATTTATTCATTGCACAGGTCAGACTTTAATATATTATCAAGAAGACATGTGTTTGATAAACAGTTCGAAATTAATTTACATATAATAAGTTAAAAATATGTATGAACAATATAAATATCCTAATTATATCATTATAAACACACACACACAATTGTAAATTTTCGGCTGTGGCCTTCCTCAGATGGAGAACACTCATCCACACAATCACTCAGGCACAAACAGCCACACACGTCAGCCAACTCTGGCTGCCCAACTGTCTCAATAAAAAAGTAGATTTAGATGTTTTTCTTTTTTAGATTTTATAATTTTAATGGATATACTTAATATTTTTCATCATCATCATCAAATGAATACTCATTTATAGATACATTAATCATATTTTCTATTTTCGGATATGGTCTACCAATATGGAAAATACAATTTTTTTCAAATTTCTGTATCAAGATCAAGACCAACATTTTCGTATTCTCATTTTATAGCCCACCAATAACTCTATTTAATGACCGTCCTGATCCTTGTACTTGAGAATCATATTTTTTAAAACTATGTCTTTTACCATACTTGAATTTTTTATTAAAATCTTTCTTTTAAAATTGTATAGCTTCCTGTTTTCTATCAAAATTCTTGAACTTTTTTTCTATTTCATCTTCTGTAGTGTTTATTCACAATGTAAATTAAAATTTATCCTTGCCATGCTGTACTTTAACAATTAAAAAAAAATCTTTTTACTGCATTTAAAACATGTTCAGGATCAGTTATCTATACTATTTTCTAAATTTATAGATTCTAGTCTATTTTCAAATGCGTTTTCAACTGTGTAAATTTTAATTGTTTTTCTATCTCTTGGTTTCTGAAATATATTCCTAGAATATTGACATTTTCCCTTTAATGGTTTATCTTCTTTATTTAGAAAAACATAATAAATATTATAAAATGGTAACTTTGTCCAAAGATGTTCACAACTTCCATAATTATTACTATTTTAAACAATATTTGTATTATGTCATTCAGTTATATAAATATTAACAAATTTTTATAACTTTTACTTACTTCAGCTACATAATTTTTATACTTTTCACTTACTTCAGGCATATTATTTTTATCAATATTTGTATTATTTTCACTTATTTAAGGGACATCAGATCTGCAACAGGTGTATTGTTTCCAACAATATTTCGATTTTTTCCAATAATAATAATTCGATTGCTCATAATATGTGTAATTAAAACTGCTTTACATAAATTTGAATTTCCTAGTAATATTTACATTACAAAATTCATGAAGTCTTGCAACATTGAATTGTTCTAGTTGAGAAACAATGATTGTTTCCATTTTGCTCTTCTATATATTACAAAAAAAATTATTAGATTTGTAAAAAATAATAAAATGATAATTATTTAATAGATGAACAAGGATTGATACTTAATAAATAATCAAAAAGACAATTAGTTTTTATTTAATTTGACAATCAATTAGTTTTTGAAGATTTATTTTATTATTTAGTTTAACAATTTATTAAAAAGATTCATTAGATTTAAAAAAATTAGTTTTATTAATAAAATGATAATAATTTAAAAGATGGTTAACTATTATTATATAATAGATAATTAATAATTAAAGGTAATTATTATTTAATAGATAATTAATCATAAAATTAAAGCTTTCTTATTCTTAATATATGTAAATATACAGTTCTTACATTTATTATGATTATCTTTATGTCACGATTTATATAAAAACAATTTAAACCTTCATTCTCTTGACAACTTTCATATTTCTTTGTAGATCTTTTATTGCTCTAAAGAACATCTTCATTATACATTGACAATAATATTTCAGAAAGTTCTTTATTCGGAATGTGAAGTAAATGTTCTTTGTAATAATACTTAGTAACTTAGAAATTCGGCATTTCATTGTAAGTTTCTACATTATACTTATTCATACTTAGTCAACACATAGTCTCTAATCGTCTTTTGTGTATTTATATAAAGTAAAATTATCATTTGATATATCTCTATTACAATATTTACAAAACTTAGACATGAAGCTCTCCATTTATTTAGAAAAAAATGTATTAAATTTGTGAATAAGTAAATGTTTCTCTTTTTAAATTTCATCTAAATATCCATTATATTCTTAATCGTTTTGGGTTTTAATAACACCCTACACAATGGACAATTATATCTTTCCCATATCCATTCATCAATAAACCTTTTGGGAAAAATATGATTACATTTTGTCTTTACAAATTGATGATTTTCATTACTTAAACATATACAACATTCAATATCATTAGTCCTAGCAATTACTTTATAAGTCTTAAATAGTTTTGGAAGATTGAATCTTTTATGTATTGAAACTTCAAAATGTTATCCCAATTAACTTTATCTTTAAAGTCTATATTAAACTTTACAGAAAGACTTTCTCAATTGATATTTCATTCCAGTCTACTTTGTCCTGAAATTCTCCAACGAAATTTTCAGATAAATATTGTGAAGCTGATATATTTTCCCAATTAACTTTATTTTGCAATTATCTTATAAAATCTTCAGATAATTCTTGAAATGATGATATTGAATTCCAGTCTACCTTGTCTTGAAATTCTTTATAAAGTTTTTAGACATTATATGAGAAATTGATATACTGTCCCAGTCTAATCTATCTTGAAATTCTCTTATTAAATCTTCAGACATTTCCTGATGTTGTGGTATAATGTCCCAGTCCCCTTTATCTTGACATGCTCTTATAAAATCTTAAGACAATTTTTAGTGTGTAGATATGTGACTGCAAATAAATTTATCTTGATATTCTTGATTACAATTTTCAGATAATGTTTCTGATTGTGGAACTGTTTCTCTCAAATAATAGTCACTATATGGATTTTCTTTTTTAATATAATCAACAACTACTTTTCCACACATTTTAATTTGTAAATATAGTTCATGTAATTTTTTTTTAAATTCAAATTACAGATAAGATGAATAATTTGGTTAAGCTCTTCTTTCATTTCCTTTTTCTCATTGTTAGTGTTAATCATATGAATAAGCTTTGTTTCCTGATTTTATAATGAACTATAAATCCTATATCTTTTGCTCTAGCTCACAGTTCGCTTACTTTCTGGTTGTTGAGGCTTGCCATTTATAGGAAATAGTATTTATTAGATTTGTAAAAAATGACAACAATGTAGAGCATATGTTTCAAAATAATTTAACGATATCTGATGATAAAATATTTTTGGAATTGTGGTTATCTTTCAAGGATAAAAAAGAGATATTGATTACCCCAAATTTATTAATTTTCATGGGATTTCTTAATGAAAGTCAGCAGTCGGATTTTACAACAACTGGATTTTTAAACATAAAGAAACAATTTATAGAATTGAAGTGTAACAACCTATTATTCTTGAATGATGGGTTACTCATGAAAGATATGGTAAACACAAACTACTAATTTGATTTACTGTTTATTTTTTGCAAAACTAATAAAAATTAATTCTATTAACTGATAGCTTCCAATGTACTTGTTCCAAGTTCAGTAACATCTATGTTAAACATTTTTTAATTCATTCAAGAAAATAAGTACATTTTAGATTTTGGTTCTTCGTTTAATGATTTTGGTTTCCATTGTTTAAACAAACAAATATATTGATTACAAATGACTTTTTATACTTTATTTGCTATGGAATTTCAGTGGTTGCAGTGCATCACCACTGAAAATTTAAACGAAATTTAATTACATCTTTAAATAATTACAGTTTTAAATATATAGAAATGAAATATAACGACCCACTTGCTGGAAAATATGAATGTATACAAAAGAAGCTAAATGAATAACTCCAAATAAATAAAAAAAATCCCGGATTTTACTTATAATAAGTTTAAAAATGAAAATTGCTGATGAAATCAAAGATTTTTAAGTAACAATCTAAGATATGTTGGTTACTTATCTCAGTTCCATAAGAGAATACGAATCAATTCAAGCTCAGAAACTTGCTATACAACTACAAGTAGAAAGATAAGAAAATGAAATTAACATAAATAAATAGAAACTTATCCAAGATATACAAAGATGACATCATCTATGTTGTCACAAAAAAAAACATCAAGATCACATCTACAAAGTTATGGAGCAACAAAGAAATTAATTAAATGCAGATTGCCAACATACAACTCTGGCAAGCGTCCTGACAATAAATTTGAGTATTATTATTTGGATAATGTCTAAACTGTTTAAATAAGCTTTTAAATCATGTAGAAAATAAGGTAAAGAAGTGCACAATATGAACTTATAAAATATTACTTGGACACTTTTATTGATAGAGAAACTGATTTGTTGTTGAATGATTTACAGTTAAATGAATCTGAAGGGAGAGAGAGATTTTTAATAACATTTTGTTGCCTTCTTAAGAAAAACAACCTTTAAAGATTTCCTGGAAAACAACAACTAAACTTAAAAATAAAGTAAACAATAAAATTGTGTTAGAGAATGTCACTAAAGAAGCAGTTAAAAATAATAGAATAATGTTTTGCAACATATCCAGCCACAAATAAAATAAAAAGAACTGAAAACACTTATAAGAGCATTGTTACACAATAACTAAAAAGAAAACAATATTTTAGTTAACTAAAGCATTACTTGAAGTAAGGTTACATATGTATTTTAATACTATTGCCGATGAAGTAAAATATGAAGGATTTCAAAGACATAAAAGATACTACAAACATTTTTTGGAAAAAGTGGAAGTAAATTTGAAGTACTATAATATTACACAACTATTTTGGATGACTATCCATTTCGAATTTCCGGGGTTTGATCAAGAAACCTGAAAAAGAAAACAAATTAAAAGTTATATAAAATTGAAGTGAAACCAACAGTCAAAAATTTTTAATATTTTTAATGAAACTAATAAAAAATTATTTGTAATAATTGGCATCGATTGTAGATCTAATCAACAAAAAGTTTGCTTACAACAATAAACAAATTTAATGATGCCAAAAATAATCTATGGTTTAAAGCAAAAAATTTTGTTACATATTGGGATACAAATATAATATAAATGCTATAAAGCAAAATGTTGATAATGAAGATAAACAAAAACTGGAACATATAATTGGATATGTTGTTTCACCACCCCTAACTTTTAATGAAAAACATAATATCACAAAATATGGTTATTTAGTTTTTAATTTTAAAAACAAATTTTACACAGTAAGTTGTATTTCTCATGAATTTTATATTAAAGAAATGAATCCACTATCCTGCTGCTGAGGACTAGATAGCTGTTGAGATAAAATGTTTACACTCTTAATTTATTTACTATCACTTGTATTTTTACTATGTATCTTTTACTTAATTTATGAGTATTTTGTACAATTTACATTTCATGAAAAAGATATTCATATGTATAATCTAACAACTTTATGGTCAATTCACACTGTCCGTCACGTCACGGCACCGTCGCGTCAAGTTGTATTCACACTGTCAGTCACGTCAGTTCGCCCATCTCAATACGCGATGTTGAAAGTGAGGTTATGAGTGGTGATCTGTTATGTAAAAAGTCATAGTTTAATACTAGAATTGAGGGAACAACAACACTAAATGTTATTGATGGCCAAAGAAAACTTTACAGCGTATGTTTTTCGCCAACTTACTGGGAACTGAAACAACATTTCAAAACATCGACATCTATTTTCAAGCGAAAAAATAAACATATGAAATCATCAAACAATACTTATAAGAGCATAAAAAGCGCCTGTTTACTTTATTCATTACGATTTGCCCGCTGACATTGTTAATACCGCCGTAAACAACTGACTTTTTGTCTTTCATTACAACTGAGTTTTTCATTTAAAATGTTATTTAATGAGAAATGCGTAATCAAATTACAATCTTATTCAAATAAACAGCTTTCTTCACTCTTTCCTGTTTCAATGTACGTAACATAAACCATTTTTTGGTTTCAGATATCCGACCTCGATTTTAGGGGGACACTGAATTGTCAAAAATATTTAAGTCGTCATGAAACATTAGAGATTTATCCCTAAAAAGAAGTATAAGAACAAAATAAAGATATATAAGACACATTTGCATATAAGCGGTGCAATCGTCGACTGCAACATGTAATTCATGTGACGAAAATAGGATAACTTCCGATGTTAGCAGACGTCTGTTCCGTCAAAACATTCTTCTCGAGAAAGCTTGACGTGACGTGACGGTCCAGTGACAAACAGTGTGAATGCCGCCATTAGAATGCGGATGTTCTGATGGACGGTGACGTGACGTGATGTGACGGACAATGTGAATTGGCCTTAAGACATACTATTAATGAAATTACAAAATTAAAAGGAGTTTAAAAACATTTAAAAAGTTTGCGTCAGCTGAAGCAGACATTAGTATGCGACTACTTTATTTTCCCAACTATTGTATGAATTATCAAAACCCAACCATTTGACATAAACTGTATCTCCTTTCTCTCTCAAAACGTTTTCAACGAGATATACATCTGGATTTCTCGTCTTCTGTGGTACTTGTTCATAAAATTTCGTTTTATATCTTTAAATGAAATTTAATTGGATTAGAATGATAACATCTTGAATTTCAAAAAATTCTATTGACCAATTCGCAGTATATCCTTTTTCTGAAAGATCTTTAAGTTTACTAATTCTCACTTTATCTCCTTTTTTAAATTTAGCTTGCTCATTAGGTACAATGTTACCTATTTTTAAATTTTGCTTGATAACTTTTGTTGGTTTCATTCATATTGTAGAATGTTTCGTATTATTGGATTCATCAATTAGATCTTCAACTAAATTTAACCATTACATTTTCATGCAATTTGTGGGAATAGATCCTGAGAAATCAGTACCAAGAACAACATCTTCTGGCTTTAATAATGGCCTTGATACGCCTGGGCATTGAGTCAGCGCTTGGATGGCGTGTACAGGTACAGATGCTCAAGCAGCTTCAACATGATACCACAGGTCATCAATAGTATTGACTGGGATATTGTGATGAGCAAGTTGTTCGGCCACTATTGACCAGACGTTTTCAATTGGTGAGAGATTTGAAGAATGTGCTAGCCAGGGCAACAGTCGAACATTTGCCACATCCAGAAAGGACCGTACAGAACCTGCAATGTGCAGTCGTGCATTAAGGCCAATTCACACTGTCCGTCACGTCATCGTCCGTCAGAACATTCCGCAATGTATTTCTAATGGCGGCGTTCAGACTGTCCGTCACGGACCGTCATGTCACGTCAACGTCACGTCAAGCTTTCTCGTGAAGAATGTTTTGACGGAACGGTCGTCTGCTAACATGGAAATTAACCTGTCTTCGTCACGCAAATTAAATGTTGCAGTCGACGATTGCACTGTTTATATACAAATACGTCTTATTCGCCTTTATTTTGTTGTTATACTTTGTTTTAGGGGCAAATCTCAAATCTTTCATGACGACTTAAATGTTTTTGTCAATTGAGTGTCCCCCTAAAATCGAGGTCGGATATCTGAAACCAAAAAATGGTTAATGTAATTTAACATTGTAACAGAAAAGACTGAAGCAAACTGTTTATTAGAATAACATTGTAATCTGATTACGCATTTCTTATTAACATTTTAAATGGAAAAGTCAGTTCTAACGAAAGACAAATGACGGTATTAACAATGTCAACGGGCAAATTGTAATGGATAAAGTAAACAGGCGCTATTTATGGTCTTATAAGTGTTGTTTGATGTATTCATATGTTTATTTTTTCGCTTGAAAATAGATGTCGATGTTTTGAAATGTTGTTTCAGTTCCCAGTAAGTTGGCCAAAAACATACACTGTAAAGTTTTATTTGGCTGTCAATAACATTTAGCGTTGTTGTTCCTTGATTTCTAGTATTAAACTATGACTTTCTACATAACAGATCGCTACTCATAACCTCACTTTCAACATCGCGTATTGAGATCGGTGAATTGACGTGACGGACGCTGACGGACAGTGTGAATACAACTTGACATGACGGTGCCGTGACGTGACGTTGACGTGACGGAGAGTGTGAATTGGCCTTTATCCTGCTGATATGTAGGGTTTTGCTGGGATCTAATGAAGGGTAGAGCCATGGGTCGTAACACATCTTAAATGTAATGGCCGCTGTTCAAAGTGCCGTTGATGAGAACAAGAGGTGACTGAGACATGTAACCAATGGCACCCCATACCATCACACCGTGTGATACGCCAGTATGGCGATGACGATTACACGCTTCCAATGTGCGTTCACTGCAATGTCGCCAAACATAGATGTGACCATAATGACGCTGTAAACAGAACCTGGAATCCTTGGGAAAAATTACGTTTTGCCATTTGTGCACCCAGGTTCATCGTTGGATATACCATCGCAGGTGCTCCTGTCTGTGATTCAGCCTCAAGGGTAACCACAGCCATTGTCTCCGAGCTGATAGTCCATGCTGCTTCAAACGTCGTCGAACTGTTCGTGCAGATGGTTGTTGTGTTGCAAATGTTCTCATCTGCCGACTCAGGGATCCAGACGTAGCTGCACGATCCGTTACACCCATTCAGATTAGGTGCCTGTCATCTCGACTGTTAGTGATACAAGACCTTTGGGATCTAGCACGTCATTCCGTATTGCCCTCCTGAACCCAACAATTCCATTTTCTGGTAACAGTCATTGGATGGCGAGCAACAATGTCACGATACGATAAATCGCAATCATGATAGGCTTCAATCCTCTCAGATATATGATGGTACGCATTTCTCCTCCTTAAACGAGGCATCACAACAACGTTTCACCAGGCAACGCCGGTCAACTGCTGTTTGTGTACGAGAAATCGGATGGAAACTTTCCTCAAACCAGCATGTTGTAGGTATCGACACCGCGCCAACGTTGTGTGCATGCTCTGAAAAGCTAATCATTTGCATATCACAGCATCGTCTTCCTGTCGGTTAAATTTCTTGTCTGTAGCACGCCATCTTGTGTAGCAATTTTAATGGCCAGGAGTGTATATTTTCATGTCTTCATAAAGAGAATCAATCAAAGCGTTCAGATTAACATCTAATCAATACTACTTCTCGAATCTAGAGTCTGAACTGAATTTTTTGGACCATTATTAACAATAAAAAATGTCGACTTCAGTGCGTGAGAGCATAGTGTGGGATCTTCTCTGCCTTCACAGCCTTCGGCAATAATGAGGCAGTGATGAGTTAGACATCTGTCATCGGCGGAGAAACTTCCACTGTGTGCTGCTGCGTAGTCAATGTTGAACAACTAACAGCTAAAATCAAATATATTGTTTTAAATGTTTCTGAAATATTATCATAAACATAATAAACACACTATTAATGAAGTAATTCGACTGCAAGACTTTGCTTAACTAGGAAATGCGTGGACTATTAAAATTACGTACCACTACACGCACCACAGCCACGACAGTCAGTACCAGGGATACAGGATCACTGCAGAATACGAAGCAGATCTAGGAGTGCTACAGTACGTGCTGTTTCGGCCCAGGAGAAACTGTAGCATTCTTAGATTTGCTTCGCACTCTACCGTAATCCTGCACTCCACTGACTGGTACTGACTGTCGCGGCTGTGGTGCACTGGCATATCTTGACGAGACCCTGCGTTGTAACCGGCTGGCTGGCGAAGCAGGCAGAGAGGTAACGATACTGCAGGCGCTCTCGGCGGCCGAGGTACTGTGGAGAGAGTTACTGCATCCTCTCTAAGTGCGTGGTGACGTGTGTAGATCACCAGCCCAGTGGCCAATAGCGAAGCCACAACAGAATTATATGGACTATGTTGTCTGCTATTTACAGGATAAACTGTCACAGTACAACATATCTGATCATACTTTAAAGTGCTCGTTTAGATTTGCTACCATTTGATCAATAAGAGCCGAAATCCGACTCGAAGCAAGTTCGCTGCAGAATTCGAGTTGAAAACAACTGGTCAAATAGTGCTGTTAATCGAGAATATTATTTGCAAGTTTGAGAGTACAGGTATTGTTCGTGATGACATTGTTGGAAATGTCGGTAGTCCGAAAACGTCGAAATCATGTGACAGCATCGAAGGACATGTGCTGAGTTAAAAACCGGTCCCACGAAATGAATGAGATGAGCTGAACAACAGGTGGGAGACACTGCAACATATTGTTGTTGAAGACCTGCACACGTCTCATACAATATTCAAACCTGTCACCCATTAAGTCTGTCTGTTACCCAGTTGTCTTTCGCCAACACTGTTGTCCACAGAACCGAGGAGCAGAACGTTACATATTTTCGGAAAAAGTTTTGTTTCACTTTTTTGGCAACAGCACTCTTACTTGATTTTATATATAGAGAACAGTCCAGAGTGCAATAATTTATTTTATTCAACTAGTTTCGGTCTTCTTTTAGACCATCTTCAGGAATTTCAACTCCATCGATGTTGTGCTCACTGGAAGGCTCCCAGAAGACCGAAACTAGTTGAACAAAATAAATTATTGCGCTCTCGACTGTTCTCTATATATGAACAGAACTTTGATGTTAATACGGTTTGGTTTAGTGATGAGACCACTTTTATCTCAGTGGGTTCGTCGATAAGCAAATTGGCGCATTTGGAGGACGGACGAGTCTCTTCACCCTCAATGGGTGACTGTGTCCAGTGCAATATTCTGCCTATTATACAAAAGTGACCCTGATTTTGATGAGGTGTGGTTCACGCAAGGTGGGAGGACAGTGGTGTGAACGGTGATTGGCTGCCATATTCTTCAAATATGAACACGTGCATTAGACGGACAAGCTGAACGGCAACAAGCCCAAAACCACTGCTGAGCTGAAAACAGCCGTTCAGGAGGTCATGCAGAACTTCGCTTTTCGTCTGTGCCATGTCATCATGAAGGAAGGAAGGCATATCGAATGTGTCATAATTTAATTCCCAATATCTTTAGTGACATTTGCATATTCAATAAACTGTGTGCACGCCATTGTTTGCAATTAATATAATGTTTTTCCGTATAGTTAAGTAATTGTTACCCTGTAACAATAGGCATCCGCAAGTGGAAGTAAGGAGGGTTATGTAGCATTATTTTCTTCTTATTGGATTTTGGGGATGTAATTTCTTACTGTCTAATCGAAGCAGTGTAATCTCTATTCAGAGTGAGCGCAGAAAAAGTCTGCATACATTGTAGTTAACAAGTCACCTACATTCGTCCTGAATGACCCAAGATGGCCAAATAATTTATTTTAAGAGTAATTTAGAAATAAGGACAAGTACTGCCCTGGATATTTTGTTTCTCCAGATGGACGTCGAGGCATTTACATGACAAGTTCCACAGATAATCAGCAAGTTGATCTGCACAAGAAACAATCTCTGCTACTAAGAAGAAATATACAAGATAAGAGTTCTGTGTGAGATACTTATTCATATAAGTTCCCTCTTGTTATTGATTGTTGTATTTGGTTTGGGACTCAGAATTGTTATAGTATGAGGATATGTTTGAAAACTCTTAAACAGCCTAGTCGTTGTGAAATGGATTAATTTGGGTTACAATAACCCTTATGTTTATTTCAGCACTAAAAAATCGAAGAGTCTTTATTTAGTAGTATTATCCAGCTCATTCCTTCTGTGACGATGGTCTGAGCCTTCTCAAGAAGAAGCTGCTTCGAGAGTAACAGTTTCACTGGGCGTCTATTCTATAATTGTATTTCATAAAAAAGGAAACTCAGCTGACATAACAGACACGATCTTGTGGTGTTTCATATAAAATATACACAGTTACACCACAACCTTTTGGGTATTAAAGTAATCTCCTTTGAAATAATTTCAGTTGAAATAGTGTGACATACAACACTTTTCGTATGCTCATAGTCAAATTTTGTTCTTAAAGCACCACACATTGTTACACAAGAATGGTAATAGAAAAATTTTAAGTAGTCCTTTGACCATGACAATCTTAAGACAAAGTGAAAAGAATCAATAAAGGAAAAAAGGAATTAGCTTAATTGTATAACTTTTCTAGGAGTTCCTCGATAGAATAAAAGGTGTAGGCCAGGAGGTAACTCTTCAATTTAGATTTGAAAGAGTGTGGATTAGTGCTAAGATTCTTTAGTTCTTGTGGCAGCTTATTGAAAATGGATGCCACATAATACGGTACCCCATTCTGCACAAGTGTTAAGGTACCATGATGCAAATTTATATTATACTTCTGTCTAGTATTCACCGAGTGAAAGCTACTAACTCGTGGGAATAAGCTGATATTATTAACAACAAACGATATTAACGAAAAAACGTATTGTGACGCCAGAGTCAAAACTCCCAGACTACTGAAAAGGGGTCGACATGACGTTCGCGAACTGACACCAGATATTGCTCGAACCGCCCGTTTTTGAGCCAGAACTATCCTTTTTGCATCTGGAAAGTTACCCCAAAAAACAATGCCGTACATCATAAGTGAGTGAAATTAGGCGTAATAGACTACTTATCGTGTTGAAAAATCACTTATTTCAGCTATTGTTCTAATGGTAAATATAGCAGAATTTAGTTTAGGATCAACATCCTGAACATGGGCTTTCCATGACAGCTTACGGTCTATACGAACACCTAGAAATTTGAACTGCTCAGTCTCACTTATCACCTGCCCATTATGTGTAATCAAAATGTCAGCTTTCATCAAATTATGTGTTAGAAATTGTAAAAACTGAGTTTTACAGTGATTTAACATCAACGTCTTTTCTACAAGCCATGAACTTATCTCTTGAACTGCATTATTTGATACTGTGTCAATATTACGAGCAACATCCTTCACTACCAAGCTGGTATCATCAGCAAACAAAAATATTTTACAGTCACCTGTTATACTCGAAGGTATATTATTTATATAAATAAGAAACAGCAATGGTCCCAAAACAGACCCACACTTAATTGTGCCCCATTGAGATTGTACATCATAGCCATTTTCTACACTATCGAGAATTACCTTCTGTTGCCTATTATTGAAATAAGAGGTGAACCAGTTTTGAGCTACTCCGCGTATTCTACAATGTTCCAACTTCTGCAACAATATTTTGTGATCAACACAATCAAACGCTTTTGTTAAATCAAAGAAGACGCCTAATGTCTGTAGCCTCTTATGTAACCCATAAAGTGCCTCACAGAGAAACGAAAATATAGCATTTTCAGTCGTTAAACCACTTCTAAAACCAAACTGTACGTTTGACAATAAATTATGTGAACTGATATGCTCAATTAATCTTGAATATACAGTCTTTTCAATAACTTTAGAAAAAACCGATGACATAGAAATAGATCTTTAGTTGCCTACATTATCCCTTTCTCCTTTTTTATGAAGTGGTTTCACTACTGAGTACTTTAATCTATCAGGAAACTGACCATTCTGTAAGGAAAAATTGCAAATATGGCTTAGTACTGGGCTAACATACGGAGAACAGTACTTTAAAATTCTGCTAGATACCCATCATATCCACAAGAGTCCTTAGTCTTTAGTGATTTAATTATTGACTCAATATCGCCTATGTAAGTATCATGAAGGACCATTTCAGGTAACAGCCTTGGAAAGGTATTTTCTAAATATGTTATATGATTACCTGTAGAAACTAAGGTTTTGTTTAGTTCCCCTACTATATTCAGAAAGTGATTACTGAATATTGCACATATATCTAACTTGTCAGTAACAGAAACATTCCTTATTACGTACTGATGTTATATCTTCTACCTGCTGCTGCTGACCAGACACTTCCTCCATGACTGACCAGATAGTTTTAATTTTATCCCGAGAGTTTGTTATTCTTTTGGCATACCACATACTTTTTGCATTCTTAATGACATTTTTCAGAACCTTACAGTACTGTTTGTAATGAGTTACTGCATCTTCATTCTGACTGCTTCTAACATTTTGATACAATTCCTGCTTTGTTCTACATGATACTCTTATCCCCTTTGTCACCTACACTGGCTGGCTGTTACTGGAAGTACCTTGTTTTGAGCGTTCTAGCGGAAAACAACTTTCAAACAGCATAAGAAATGTGTTCAGAAAAAATCATATTTATCATCTGCATTATCAGCAGTATAAACACCCTGCCATTCTTGTTCCTTAATTAAGCTTAAAAAGGTCTCAATTGCAAATGAATTAACTTTTCTGAGTAGTTGATATTTATGTTTGACATTTGTTTGAGAACAAATACTTTTTAGAATTAAAATTTGGGCATCGTGGTCTGATAGGCCATTTACTAACCTGCTGACAGAGTGACCCTCTAATAATGAAGAATGAACATAAATATTGTCAATTGTAGAACTGCTATTTCCTTGCACTCTCATTGAAAAAAATCATGTTATAGGAATTAAATAGATTAAATAGATCTAACTGCTGACTTTTCCTTGAGCTAGCACCTACATAATTAAAGTTTTATACTTCCTATACAGTGAACCCAGAACCAATTCCAGCTTGGGTAGAAACATTTTAAAATCTGAGTGAGGGGACCTATAAATAACAATTATTACTAGTTTAGTTCCATTAACATTAACAACTCCTGCACAACCTTCAAATATCTTTTCTGTGCAGTGTTTAGAAAAATCGATTGACTCCAATGAAAAATTGTTTTTTTACGAACATGGCCACTCCCCCACACTACAAGGAACTCCTTGAACAGAAGGCAGCTAACCTGTATCCTGGTAAAGGAAGTATCTGAATTGTCACATCACTTAAAAAGTGCTCTGAAATACCAATGTCAGAATCAGTATCAATAAGCAGTTCATTAACTTTTTCTCTGATACCCTGCATATTTTGATCAAAACAGTAATTCCCTTATTACTTACATTCTTAGACTTACTTATTCTTAGAGGGACTTATTTTAAGCAGGAATACCTATCAGCTGTCTTCAGTCTAAAAAAGATGCAGCCCTAACACCAACTACTACAGGAATTTTTCCATGAGTGACACCCCCACCCCCTACCACACTGTCACCTATGAGCTTTGCCAACCTTCCCTTCCCATACCTATTGAGGTGCAGACCGTGCCTAGTAAAATCCGACCTTTGGATAGTCTCAACTGGCACCACTGCAATGTGATCCATGCCCTCCGCCATCAGTGCCTTCTCAAGCCCCATGTTAACACGCCTGACAGCCATATTAAGACAAGGCCTATCATGATGCTGAAACAGCTGCACGAAATGCAAATTCGTGCCACCAGTTTGAGATGCTATCCTTTCCAGATCACCACCTATATCATATTCCCCGTCCCTATCAAGACTGTTCCCGGCCCCACCCACTTTAACTACCTGATCCTCTTTTGAGAAATTCCTACGTAAGTCCCCTATGTTACAAGTGACCTGAGCTAACCCTGCACTAGGCTTCACTATGCTGGTGACCTGGTACTCACTCCCAAGTACTTCCTGCAACTGTTGGCCAACACCTCTGCCATGAGAACTGTCTAGCACCAGAACCTTCTTCTTCCTAAGAGCCCTCTCTACAAATTTCGGCTTCCTAACAGCTGAGGTCTGCTGCATACTTCCTACACCTACAGCTACAGGAGGTTCATCTCCACTCAACTCTGACAGTCGGTCAAACCTATTTGCAACTTGCGAGGTAAAGCTATCTGAATACCTTCTCCTAGCTACCTTCTTGCCAACTGCCAGTTCCCATTCCCCAGCCCCCCTTCCCATCCTCAACCTACCTAGTTCCTCTTCAGCGTTTTTCAGCTGCACCTGAAGGGCGCAAGATCAAACGCTCCTGCTCCTCTATCATTTTATTCCTGCTGCAAATCCTACAGTTCCAGGAGAGAACCTCACCACAATGCCCACTGGCTTCCCCACTACACTCCTCCCCATGAAAATACTTACTACAAATCCCACACTGCAGCCCACTACACACGACCCTACGACAGAGCCCACACTTTTCACTCATGGTAAAATTTCACAATTATTTGTTAAGAAAAAACTAGACGTCTACGTTATGAAATTACCTTTTTACAAAAGAACAAGGAAGTACCTCTAAACTAGAGCAATCAACAAACCTCAGTCTCTACAAATCAAGTAACAACAACTAATAGTATCAGAAAAGAGCAAATAACACTACCACAGAAATTTTACACTGTTGCTTGTATAAACAAGTTCAAATTTAAGCGTCACTAATAAACTAACTAAACTCAGTGAGAGTACAAGTTATCAAATACCGTAACTTTAAGTTTCCCAACCTCAACTACGTTAAAAGCAGCAAGTCACCTGTTGAAAAGTACTAAATTTAATAAATAACTAGCTTGATAACACCTCCTGAAATCTACTAACTTTAATAATTTAACTACAATAACACAAACACTTATTGGAACTTAGCTTTCGGAGACCTCTACAGCTGGAACCACTCGCCACCAGCTGTAAACAAAGAAGTAAGACGTCGATGCCGGCGCACAAGCGAACACAAATAACACCACTTAAAGTAATACGGCACAACAAACGCTAAAATAACTGACGATCCTTTACTAGAACACCTCTAGATTGAATATTATCACGAAATAACAGTTAAAATAATTATATTAATCCTAAAATTATACAAAAAATCGAGAGCGATGTGCACAGCAGTCCAGCACTCGTGACGTCACGCCAAAGATCCTGTGTGTGTGTGTGTGTGTGTGTGTGTGTGTGTGTGTGTGTGTACGGTTTTCCTTTCCGAAACGTATTGTTCAGTTTTCAAATAAACATCACACTTCAGCAATCAGTTCGTATAGTTACTATACACTGAGGCTTGAGCTAACAAAATTCAGTGACATCTGTTGGGCCATGTCACAGACTGTGCGGCTGCTCCTGTCAGACGTTGGAGTTCTTCCTCGAGCATTTAGCATTCGAATGTTCAAATAATTTACAATCCCTTCTCTAGAGAGGGATCTTGAGACGTTAAAGTGATCTCAGACGTGCTTGAGGGCAGTGTTATGGATCTTTGCTTTTCACAGTATATATAAATGACCTCATAGATAATATCAGAAGTTGCAGTTTATGCTGTAGTTTATTGAGAAGTCGTAATACTGGGAAAGGGTAGCATGGTGCACGGAATGGCAGTTGCGCCTCAATATAAACAAGGCTAAAGCTCTCCGTGTACATGGAAAGGAAGACCCTTTATTATATCACTATGCAATAGCAGGAGAAACACTGGAAGAAGTTACTTCCATAAAATATCTGGGAGTAGACATAAAAGACCATTTGAAAGGCAATGACAACATAAAATTAATTTGGGTAAAGGAGATGCTAGACTGATATTCAATGGAAGAATCGACATGATCTGCAGTCTGTCGCCAAAGGAAGTAGATTACAAAACTGTCGTTAGGCCGTCACTTGAGTACTGCTCAGCAGTGTGGGATCTGTACCAGGTAGGGTTGATGGAAGGCATAGAAAAGACCCAGCAGAGAGGAGCCCTTTGTTACGGGCTGATTTTGTAAGCGTGAAAGCATCACAGAGGTTATTGGGAAACTCCAGTGGCAGACGCTGCAACAGAGGCGTTCTGTATCATGGTAGGGGCTTCTGTCAAAGTTCCGAGAGCGTGCGTTTAATGAAGAGTCAATCGATATGTCGCTTCCTGGTAGATATACTTCGCGAAGCAACCAAAAGGATGAGAGCAGAGAGATTAGGGCCCACACAGAGGCATACAGGCCGTCATACATACGAGGAATAGGATGAGGAAGTGGCAATGGTGGACTTTGTGGTGGAAGTAGATGTGCAAAAGAAGAACTGGTACAATATTAACCTCTGCCTTTTTTTTTCCTCGTTGCACAGTTAGAGATTTTAGTAGTGCCGCAGTGGAGTAGCCGTGTTGACCAACTGGCGAAGGAGGCTACTACCTCAACCATGCTGGAAATCGGTCTCTAGGACAGGGATCTCCGGGCGGTGCACAATCGGAAGGTATTAAGCCTTTGGAATACTGAGTGGGCTGAATCGAAGACACCGAATAAGCTCCGTGCTGTTAAGCCTTCTACGGCAATGTGGAGGTCCTCCCTGCGAGCCTCTCGTACGGAGTCTGTTGTACTCTGCCGACTACGCATTGGCCATTGCCGACTACGCATTGGCCATACGTCGTTAACACATGGCCACCTCTTGCGTCGAGAGGGCCCACCAGTTTGCCGTTGTGGTGCCCAGCTGACTGTGGTCCACATACTGTTGTATTGTCCGTTTTTAGCCGCTTTGCGGCAATCTTTTAGCCTACCAGATTCGCTGCCATCAGTTTTAGGTGACAATGCCTTCTTGGCTACTACTGTTTTAAATTTTATTCGCGTATCTGGTTTCTACCCTTCCATTTAATGGAAGGCGCTTCTGCCTGATTCAAAAACCCTCATTTTTACACTGTTTTTAAGTTACTTGATAGCCTCTACCTTTTCGGTTCAGGTGGTTTTTTAGTGTGTACAGCATCGATCGCTCATCCATTTTTATCCTAGTGATCAGCCAGCCATTGCATTCTGCTGTGAAATTGTACTTTTATCCCTTTTGTGCACTCCTCTGTGTATAAGTGAAGTGTTTCTGTTCGTTTTACACTCAAGGAATTCTCTAATCCTTGTTCTCTCAGTTTTTGTTCTGTCACATGTTACATCATTGCTTGGAACAGGGGACTGATGACCTCGTAGTTTGGTCCCCTATAAACAACAACAACAACAACAATGAGTGGTCTAAAGCGCCTCGCTGCGGAGCTCGCGGTTGCTCGCCATGGAGATTCGAGTCCTCCCTGGGGCATGGGTGTGTGTGTGTGTGTGTGTGTGTGTGTGTGTCTGTGTGTGTGTGTGTTATCCTTAGATTAGTTTACCTAGGTTTAAGTAGTTTCTAAGCTACAGACTGATGACCACACAGTTTGGTCCGATAGAGTTACAGACATTTGAACATTTTGAGATTTTGGTACGATTGTGCTGAGACTGTGGCTCATGTTGACAGGGAGCTGGTGGGGCTGGTGTCGTACAAGTTGATGAGGACGCCGACGTTCCGCATGTGCTCGGAGCGGCCCATCAAGACGTTCTTCATGTTCATCGGCTACTACCGGGAATGGATCCTCTCCGTCATCAACCCGACAGGAATCGAAGAAGTCTAGGCCCAGCTGCACACCCTTTATGTATCTGTCTGCATTGACGCAATTGTCTCGAAAATTGTTGTAAAGTATTACACTGTCTCTTGAACTGTCTGAAACAGCTTTTTGTTGTCATTGATTATTTCAGACAGCTAGGGGGGCAATGTTTTAAAATTAACATGCTCCTATAATACAGTCGTCTTTGCTAGCTGAACAGATCATTATCCGTTGGAAGATATAAAAAAGCCTTAGGACCACAAAATGTTAAAATGCCCGATTTTTGGAGAATCAACAGTAGTTGAATGATACGGAAATTTCTGTTTTGTTGACATACCTAGTAAATATCACCGTTAGGGTAGACTGAAGAATTGCCACCACCCGCAACGAAAACGTATTGGCAGGCCTGGCAGCTGCTGAACTGTAGCGAATGGTGTGACAACTACTGTCTGGAGTGAATGGGGGCAGTGGTGCACGTCATTTTGTTTCTGTAGAGTAAACTTTGTTTTGCTCCAGTTTCATCTTACTTTTACACTTCAAATCAACTTAGATATGTACTTTTAGATGCAACAATACCTGTATTTGCTATGACTAACCTTAAACTAGATGTTTTAGCCTATATTTTAACCTACAGTGTTGAACACTTTCGTTTGTTTTGATGTCCCCACCATGATGAACAATGGTAAACATGCACTTATTGTTGCACGTGGGTGTATTCAGAGTGTAGCAGGGCTGAAACAGCTGAAACCTACATTTGTGATGTTTTGTAAACTTTACCACTATCTGATGAAATTCAAAAGTCGATGTTTTCATTCTATTCATACAAACTAAAATTGATTTCTTTGCTTTTCGATCAGTATATTGTAATAGAGTACAGACTATAACTATGAATTAGGTTTTCAATAGATATCCCTTCTTCGGTCCATGCTGTGATTAACCCAGCTCCCTGGGTAATACCGCCAGAGTGCAGGCAAAAAATGATTTTATCTGTATTTTCCGTATAGATACATTGATAGCAAATTTTTCATATATTCTTAAGATTCCTTACAATGTTAAAATATTGATCTAGTTTATAAATTCGTTTTTGATGGTGATAACAATTGAGGTTCCTTAAGATAGCGACATTCCCCTGGTCTACCCTACACAAATGGTAAGACTGAACTATCTGTAGCAATGTATGGACATGGTAGAGTATTTACTATTATATTAATCTCGTTTCATTCGAGAAACACATTGCGCAAAGATAATTCGATCAATGGAAGATCCTATCTATGCCAAATATAAACTGCTAAAACTAGGTATTGGTTTGAGGAAAGATTCACAGACTTGAAAAATCAAGAGCCCTGTACAAAAGCATTTCAAACTTATTTTCAAATTAAGAGTGAATACACCACATTACATCTACAGATGTAATAGACTGAACTTAAAAGTATTGATAGCCTTGAAACAGCCTGCTCAAGCTGCCTTCACAATGTACTGATTAATTTTGTAAAATTGTATCGATCCTGATAAGCATCACAGTCTGTTGAAGTCAGAATTTCGACTTGTGCCCTTATTCGGAATCTCGTATACGTGTGAGCAAAAACTGTAAAATCTAAAACGGAATTTTCATTAACAATCGTCCGTCAAAATTTAGGCAGCGAATATACATGCCAATACCCATGAAATGTGCAAAAAATGGTTATTTCTCTCATTAAGTTGTTGATTTAACCAGTTTGTTTTTCATTTATTTTTGATTTATTACTTCTGCTTTAGTCCCCACAGGGACCTATAATTTTATCTATCACTTCCACTTCTTTCACATCTGGCATTCTTGCCAATGTGAAAAATATCGAGTAGCACTCTGGTTCAGGACCCACGTTAAACTGTAGGTCCCCCTCTAACTGGCTGGATAAGTCAGTTCAAAGGTCGAAAGAAGGCAATGGCATACCACCTCTAAACATGACAATGCCTAGTAAAGCACTGTAGTGATCAAACCAATCTTTGGATTGTTGACTGCTTTACTGTTTTTAGTTCCTTGATAAATTCTTTTTTATGTAGCCTGCCACAGTAACGTGGGCCACTGCGCACACCCCTGGGCTAGTAGTTGCCTTCCACATCCCACCGTACACCTCTGCAGCGCCAACTCAACGGCGACTGCCATGCCGCTCCAAAGGAAAAAATCTAAGGCGTCTTCAACCAGTGATACATCAACATCATTTCTTCCTAAATTAACACGTGGGCCTTATGAAATGTTATTACTTCATGCGAAGAAAGTAAGTTCAATGTCGACTATCAGTGTGAAGGGGGGATTATAAGCGCACCCTTAAAAAACGAAACTGTTAACTGTTGTTGATTTATAGTAACAACATACGTTTTAAAGATTATGGACATGTTACCACAGTGTAACACATACAGGCACAATAAGCCCACAGATGTTTGTTATACACTGCGACAGCAGCGGTCCGAGTGGCCAGCGAGTTACATTTCTGAATATGGTAATGGATGTCTGCGAATAGTATCGTTTATATTGACTTTAACATACTTTTTACATTAGGGAACGTGTGTCATAAAATAGGTAATTAAATAGTTTCGCACTGATTTCTTAGGTATCCTAAGATCGCTGACAAGATACGAAATGGTACAATACAGGACAGTTTATTTACTATTACTGAATAATTTAATTTTCTATTAAAATGGCTAGAAAACACCAGAAGTCCTACCATTTGGTGGGATGACGTCGCTTTTCTACACAGGAACGTTAAGGTTTCTTCACTACGATTCCAATAAAATTGGTGGGGGCGGAACATAGGAAACGTATATGAAATGCAATAGCTACAGTATTTAATGTACCAAATCAGCACCATAGCTGTACATATATACGCAATGTGTCACATTAACTGCGACTGGGTTAAGTTGAAAATGTGTACCCAGCCGGAATTTGAAGCCAGGTCTCCTGGTTTCTAGCCAGTTGTGCCGATACCTACAGCACTGGGGCAGCAACCTGCACGGATTCCTTAAGTACGCCTCCCATCCAATTCAAATTTTCAATTTCATTCTGTCCACTATTACTCAGATACAGCTGCAGTTGTAGCTGCAGGAAAAACGTCACAGACGTGGCAAATAAAAGGCAAAAGCAATCAATCTGTTATCCAACAAAGAACAAACCGATTGCAAAATTACAGCTGAACCACAAACGACAGGTATTGTAACATTTTCTTTTTAAGCTAATGTAATTACATCCAAAAGAATATGCGCATATATGAAAGACTAGAGAGGTGAAAAAGTGCGAATTATTAGACTGCTCACTGACTTCATACTTGTCAAAAAACTGCCTCTAGTGAGAACAGATCATAATAGACATTTATAATTCTCTAAAATTTATATTCTACTTACTTTCAGTGGAATAAGCTCCAAATATACACATATTCCTAGATATTTGTTCTTTATACCACTGTGTCATTTAAATTCGGCTGTTTTGACCGTCATTTCCCTATTACATATTTTTCATATTTTACTAATGCTTGTTATGCAAAAAATACAGTAACTATTTCCTATTTCGTTAATTATCCACAAAAGTAAATACAAACTAGCATCACTCCTTAGGCAGCTTGCCCACCACTAGGGGCCCTAGAGTCGTTCCAACAGTCATTAGGTAACAACTCGCACAGCAGTGAGTGTCGTCATTGTTTATGTTAAATTGTACTATTACATTAATGATGTTTTCACTCTGCAGCGGAGCGTGTGTTGATATGATACTTCATCACGGTTTGAAACTGAGTGCCGGAACTGAGATTCGAATCTGGAACCCTTGCCTTTCACAGGGAAGCGCTTTACCCTCTGCAATATCCCAACAGGCTTCACGGCCCATCCTCACAACTTAACTTCCTCCAGTACCTTGCTTCATACTTTCCAAACTTCACAGAAGTGAAGAAGGTTCGAATCCCAGTTCCAGACACAGCTTTCAAATCAAATGTTTGTAAACCTGTTGGACCAAAATGCTATGGACACATCACGTCAATCGTTCTCGGGAAGAATGTTTTGACGGGACGGTCGTCCACTAACAACGGGAGATAACCTATTTTCGTCACGCGATTTTCATGTTGTAGTCAATGATTACACGGATTACACGTACTGTGTCTTAAGCCAGTATAACACTATCAAATTATTAAACAAAGAAATATTTGACAAAGTGTAATGGGAATGTCATCCAATATTTCATCAAATCTTAGGCCCCTGCGTAGATTTGAGCAAAGAAATAACTCGTCTTTTGTTTCATGCTGTGTGAAATGTGACTGCTTGGAGCAGTAGTAGTAGAACAGCCTCCTAGCCACTGTTGTTGTCGTTTTCAGTCCGCAGACTGGTTTGATACAGCTCTCCACGCTAGCCTGTCCTGTGCAAGTCTCTTCATCTGAGAATAAGTTCGATAACCTACATCCTTTTGAATCTGCTTACTGTATTCATCCCTTGGTCTCCCTCAACGATTTTTACCCCACACACTTCCTTATAATGCTAAGTTGACGATTCCTTGATGTCTCAGAATGTGTCCCACCAATCTATCCCTTCCTTTTGTCAGGATATGTCAGAAACTCCTTTTCTCCTCATTAGTTACTTGATCTACCCATCTAATTTTCATCATTTGTCTGTAGCATCACATTTCAAATGCTTCTATCATCTTTTTGCCTGAACTCCTTGTCGTCCACGTTTCACTCCCATACAATGATTTCAGAAAGGACTTCCTAACATTGAAATTAATGTTGTATGTCAACAAATTCCGCTTTTTCAGAAACGCTTTTCTTCCCACAGCCTTTTTGCATTTTATATAATCTTTACTTTGGCCATCAGAAGTTATCTTGTTACCCAAATAACAAAATTCATCTACTACTTGTATTGTCTTATTACCTAATCTAATTCCTTCAGCATCACCTGACTTTCCATCATCCTTTTTTTACTATTGTTGATGTTCATCTTATAGCCTCTTTTCAATACACTGTCCATTCCATTTAACTGCTCTTCCAGATCCTTTGCAGTCTCTGATATAATTACCATGTCATTGGTGAACCACAAAGTTTGTATTTCTTCTCCTGCAACTTTAAGTCCCTCGCCACATTTCTCCTTGCATTCCTTCACTGCTTGCTCAGTGTACAGATTGAACAACACTGTGGAAAGGCTACAACTCTGTCTTATTTCCTTCCCAAACTCTGCATCCCTTTCATACCCTTTGACTCTAATAATTGCTGTCTGGTTTTTGTATAAGTTGAATATAACTCTTCGCTCCCTATATTTTACCCCTGTTACCTTCAGAATTTAAAAAAAGTTTATTCCAGTCGACATTGTAAAAAGCTTTCTCCAAATCTACAAATGCTAAGAACGTAGATTTGCCTTTCATCAGTCTATCTTCTAAGTCGTAATGTGAGTATTACCTCCTGTGTTCCTACATTTCTCCTAAATCCAAAGTGATCTTCCCCAAAGCTGGATTCCACAAGTAAACCATTCCTCTGTAAATAATTCGTGTTAGTATGTTGCAACTATGACTTATTAAACTGATAGTTCTCTAATTTTCATATTTGTCTGCACTTGTTTTCTTTGGAATTGGAATTACTATATTCTTCTTGAAGTCTGAGAGTATTTCCCCTATATCATACATCTTGCATACCAGGTGGAACAATTTCTTCTTGACTGGCTCTCCTAACGATATCAGGCATTCCAGCGGCCTTGTTTCGTCTCAAATCATTCAGCGCTCTGGCAAATTCTTCTCGCAGTATAGTATCTCCTCTTCCTCCACTTCGTCTTCCATTTCTAAAATACCACCTAGAAGTTTATTTCCTTTGTACAGGCCCTATACATATTCCTTACACATTTCAGTAATGTCAGTACTTTGCTGTGACGTCGGTGGAGAACTGATAGTCTGGGTGGGGAGGTGAAATGATAGGTGAGGCATAGGAGGAGGTGTGAATGACAGTAACCTCCTGTGGTAGGCTCCAAGCAAGGTATACACTATGAAGAGAGACTTTGACAGGTGAGCTGCAAATGAGCACGGTCGTTGTGTGAACAGTCCAGGCCAGGACTTCATCACCTCTCGAGTTAGTGTGACAGAGAGACAGGCGGGCAGTGTTGAAAAGTAGCACGGATGAAGTGCTGTCAGTATAAAGACCTTTGGGGTACGAGCATGCCAGGTGGAGGCGCAAAGGCACTGAGTGCGCGAAAATGTGGTCTGTGAAGATTTCAATGCATTCAGTCAAGAACTTTCAAAGAAATACGATTTTCAACAGATAAAGAGCGCTATACGTTAGACAGCCGTGTAAAGTCCATTTTGAACGATCAAAGAACTTGTAACAGAATGATAAGAAACTGCATTAATGGCAGCCATCTGTCGTTTGAACGGCTACACAGGCAATAATTATAGCGATAAAGAAATAGGGCCAGTTCTAAATTCGGTACTAGTGAGTCCACTGCGCATACGCGAGCTAGTGGCTGTCTGCCGCAGTCACCGCTCCAGTTAGTGTACCATTTTCCTTCATATTTACGTATGTTTTAAGTTTTGTCGAATTTTATGATCAAAATGTAATCCACAAAGTTTTTCTAACGGCGGCATTCAGACTGTCTGTCACCGGATCGTCACCTCACGTCAACGTCACGTTAAGATTTCTCGAGAAGAATGTTTTGATCGAAGGGTCGTCTGCTAACTTCGGAAGGTAACCTATTTTCCTCACGCGACTTTCATGTTGTAGTCGACGATTACACGGTTTGCACGCAAATGTGTCTTATTAATCTTTATTTCATTACTATACTTCGGTTTAGCGGTAAATTGCAAATGATTCACGATGACTTAAATATTTTTCTCAATTGAGCGTCCTCCTAAAAGTGAAGTCGTATATCTGAAACCGATATATGGTTTATGTTTTGCATAACAGGAAAGACTGAAGTCAATTTTTTTATTTCAATAAGATTGTAATTTGATGACACAATTTTCATTAAATAGCATTTTAAATGAAAAGGTTAAAAGCTTCTTGTTGTAAGTTTAAAGTTTCTTATTCTTATTAAGTCTTTCTATTTAAATCAAGGAGTTTCTCAAATCATATGTTCGCAATGGATTTAACAAACAAAATTAGGCCGTGTAAATAAAACAATCTGTACTTATGTGAACATTATTTCTGACAACCAGATTCAGTGGCATGTAAGGACTGATTACTTTACTGGTACGTGAATATTTACATTTACAAGGAAATCTTTTTCTCAAAAAACTCAACACATACCATACAACAAAATCAAAAATGCCACAATCAGGAATGTGAGGGATGAGGTTGAGCTGAAATAAGAAAAATTAGTAATCATTAAGTTATTTATTGAATTAAAGAAACATATCTTTGTTGAGTCTTCAACATTATACAATGGTTTTATACAATTCCGTTCCATGCAAATATTCTCTTCCTCTTGATACAGAATCCTCTGTCCAATATAATACGTTTGTATTCATAAATATAGAGTGAAATAAATCAAACTCAATACAGTCATTACTGACCAATTCAACCTTAGTACACAACACAGTTTCCATACATCTGTCAGCTAGCCTGGCCCACAATCGACTCCTCAACAGCTCACTCTCCACTACTCGCCTCAGCAGTCAAAGAAGCTGCTGTAGCGCAGATGCTACAGCGTAGTTGCAAAGACATTATAATGTGCAGTAGTTATAAACATGGACTGAGATTATCGATCATGGATGACTTTCACACACAAAATAAAGCTATAAGGCGGATACACGTTCGGAGTCACCAAAATAAAGCTAAATATCCATAAATAATTAACTTCAGCCTATGGCTGCCTACTTTCAAAGTCCAAATGAAGGACAAAAATTCAGTTGTGCATGACGTTATTAACAATGTCAGCAGGCAAATCATAGTAGATAAAGTAAAGAAGCTCTATTTATGCCCTTATAATTATTGTTTGATGTGTTCATATGTTTATTCTTTGGCTTGAAAAATAGATATCGATGTTTTGAAATGTTGTTTCACTTCCCAACACTTTATCACACTAAGTTGACCAAAAACATACAATGCAAAGTTTTCTTTGACCATCAATAACATTTAGCGTTGTTTCCTCAATTCCAGTATTAAACTATGGCTTCCTACATAACAGATCAACGACCTATATAAACAACATAGACTGGCTAAGGCGCTGCCTTACTTGAAGCAAATTGAAAACTCGGCCGCCATGTTTTACGTCACATACGCGTAACCAGTCGCCCGCTACAGCACTAAATCATACCATATCATTTTCACTTTGTGCAATGACTTAACAAACCATTCTCTACCGGATTATTGTTATTTTTATTAAAGGATAAATGATAGACAACAAGGGTGTAGCAGACAAATCGGAAAGTTTAATTACAAGTGTCACACACACTAGATCGGCTAAACATCGTCTCATTCATTCCAAAAACATACCTTTTGACTGTCCTTTAAACATTATTAATTTCGTGTACATTTGCCTAACCTGCTTAGCTCTTTCCTCCGCAGATTTGGCTTTACGTAAATAATGTATTCTACAACTGAAGTAATGTTTTAGTAACAGCTTTATTAGGCTAGAGTAATGAGATTCCTCACAAAATTCGGAGGATTCCATTAAGTGCTCGTTGTTGGCAAATAAAGTAGGTCTGGTCTGTTTCCCAACATTCTAAATACATCAACATACATTCACAAAAGAAAGTTTTTCTTCCTTAACGACAGCGTTTTTGTAGTTTGAAGATGTTCAGGGAATGACAATATCGTCGGAATCGCATTAGCAGAAGCTGCTTTGTATCATTTGTTGCATACACGATTTCTCCTCAAAATGCGCTGAACAAGTATAACAGTGTGCAGTAGGTTTCCCCTTATATCGCCTTATATTGGCTAACCATTGTTTTGTAATTTATAGTTTTTCAAAGTAAAACTGAAAAATATAATTAGAGCTTCCTTTAGTTACAGTTAAACACATACACAGCCCATAGGACTAATGTGTGCAAAAATGTGGTAAGTACAAAAGACGAGTACACGAAATTTTAGAAACGAAAGCATACAAATACTTACTGAAAATATCATATCACAACAGTCTTATTACCACATTCACTGGGGACGATTTCAGCTTAATAAATAATCTTTCAAGCTTACTACGATGCATAAAATGTGAAACCAAAACACGTAAATAGCGTCGGTCTAACTTTCGTATTCGGCGCACTAGACGTTTAAAAAAATGGCTCCCGCAGTTCGTGATTGCTGCCACAAGGAGTGCTGTTAACCCACAGGAAGCCACTCTATGTAGTTTATATAGCTCGTTTTAACAAATCGCCAGTCATAACCTCACTTTCAACATTGGGTATAACTGTCTGCTTATGTTTATCGTCTAAACACGCTGCCACAAGATCTTGCATGAGTTTGTAGTTCAGAGCTAGTACGCTAGGAGAGCTTCAGTAGACTATTATCTATCTTGTTCACTTTCGTTCATCGTTTATAAAAGGCTTCAGAAGATAGATGGGGGAGCGGGAGAGGAAACAGAGAGGGATGAGGAGGATATAAACACAGAGAATAAGCAGAGGAGGAGGCGCTATACAGGCGATTCAGACGCACGATTTGGGGTGGAGTAGTATTAGTTCCATTCTGCCATGGATTCGTGAATTTCAAGTGGACGTGCTTTACAAGAACTTGTCTAAAACACAGCGTTTTGAGTGGGAATTTCTGCCTGTTATTGTTTTCCAACTGAGGTCAGCAAATATAATATACATAAAGCTGATGGCACACGGAATGAGGCAGTTAACGTTAACGTGCACAGGAACAGGAAGTACGACGCTAAGAGGCACAGCTTCGTCTACACACGGGATGAGCTGCTTAATGTGATTTGGGCTTCCAGAGCTCTCTAGTGACAGTTTTCAGCGCGCAATCGTCGTCTGCTAGAGCTCATCTGGAGCACGAAGCGCACACATCGAGAGTGTGTGTTTAACCTTGCGGCAGGCGCGCTCAAGATTGTTACGTCAACGTGCGCGGGCGGCACTCAGTGCCGCCTACATTTAAATGCATAGAAAAGCAATTTTGGGTGGAATTAATTATTTATTGCATATAACATCATTCTTAACAGCAACTTTTAATATGATCTGTATACATATATAGAGGGTGCATGGGAAAATTAAAATTGTTACAGTATATCTGACATAAGTTTCCAGGATCTTTAATAACAAATTCTAAATAAATTATAACCACAGATATGATTCGATTGTTTACCATGGTTAAAGCAAGTTTTACAAAAAAGTGTAATATGTATAAAATCTTTCTAGTAATAATAAGGCAGTCAGTAAATACATATCAAGAATCACACACTTTCTTCCTCCGAAGGAGCTCTACAATCATTTCAAGTGACAACATTGTGGCAATCTTGCTTGCAAACGAATCTTTTGCAGCTATTGCAAGTGATAGTAGCTTTTTTTAACCACCACAAAAATGGCACCTCTCACACCTTCTTACAGTCTTATTGTGATTGGCGGGAATTGCTCGATGAGGTGAGAGAAATTCTTGAATATCTCTTGGTAGAGTAGAGAGCTGAGCCTTTTCTTTCAAATAGGTAGGTTCTTCTTCCGAATCTTTTCTCTGGATTGTTTGCAAAGAACAAGATCTGGGAATTTATCCCATCAATAACCAGATAACGAAAAAACAATGCTAAGGGCCATCTTCCTGTGGTCCTTTGTGTAGAATAGGATGTACACATATAATCCACATTATCGACTCCACCTTTTCTTGCATTGTAGTCCAAATTTACAACAGACTTGCCTGTAGCGGTGTCTATTTCAGCAGTTTCATGCGTTGATGACAGGAAAAGCACAGCCTTCTTCCTTTTTGTTTGGCACGAAACAAGACAGAAGTCATCTTGAAAACCGAAAAGACAATTACTAATTCCTTGCGATCTGTTCAGCAAAAATTCCGGAGGAATTTCCTTCTTGTTTTTTTTTTCAATGTTCCAATGAACATTAGCCCACTTTCTAAAAGATGCTGGGCTACAGGGTAACTACTGTAGTAGTGTCTGTAGTTACATTCCTGTGAGTTCCTGTGAGTTGGCTCAACCAATCTTCACAATATCTATTGGCTGGTTGGATGCAACATATGGTCTAGGATTCTGTCTGGCGCAATATACTTCAAAATTAAATGTATAAAATGTATTGCTATCGCACAATGCATACAACTTCAATCAATACTTAGCGGGCTTATTGGGCACGTACTGAACAAAAACACAACGTCCGCGAAATGGGACAAGCATTTCGTCTATGGTTGTGAACTCCCCTGGGCTGTAGTTATTTCTGCAGTTCTTCAGAAACCTGAGTGACCAGAGCAAGAACAGAAAGCGCTTGTAGCTAAATGCTGCCCTTAGAATAATCATTCCTGTTTCATTTGATGCCCACAGTTCTAATACATTTGTGAGTCCTCTTTTTTGTACAGCAATGAGGGACTGTGCTCCTAAAAGAGCCGTTATTTCAGAAGCAGAAGTACTTTTACAATCTCTAGCCCTTGTGTAATTCACAAATGATCTCTTGTTATTTATGTACTTGTGTTTTCAACAACATAATCAATTATCTCAGGATCAAAAAATTTGAGAAAACTTTCAATTTCAGTTTTAGCTTCTCTACCATTCAGTTTCGGGCCAGATAGGACTTTGATTACACTCTTACGTTTTGTTTTCCCTGGTAGTGCTAACGGATTATTTATCCACAAAGATTCTTGCTCCTTACCAATATAAAAATGAAAGTCGTCATGTGGCATTCCTATCACTTCATTCTTGTCAACGCATGACTGCTCAGATTCGCTAGAATGATCTGCAGTTTCAACTATTTCTGCTTCTTCATCGCTGTCAGAGAAATCAGCGTAAACTTCTTCGTCAGATGATTGCAGAAGAAGACGCTCAATTTCTTCTGGTGTTAGTCCTTCCCTTTGTGCGGACCTGGCAGACAATAAAATAATTCTAATATCAAAGCAATGTTAATAACTAAATCATAATACACCCATAGAGTTGTAAACAAAGCTTCTAATCATCAAAACATCCGACAGTGGTACGGCTACACATACTTACATTACCAGGCGCATGCGGTACACTGTGCCGTCTCGGTGCAGTTGTCCACTCCACAGGTCAGTCACAGCTGTTATGGTGAGTATATTGGTGGTGCAGTGATGTAGTTTGGCACGTGACTAAACAATCGAAGCATATCTAACACCATTGTTGCGTGCTCGGCACGCTGACATAATTATTGAAAGAAAACAAAATTGGCGGCACTGTATGCCGCTACACGCCCACCACAGGCTTGAAATGGATCCTAGTGAATTAGCTCTTTTGGCGTTATTAGCTATTGTCGAATATGAGAGGAGAAAATCCGCAGAAGTTTATGGGTACTGGAGTGGATTCAGCAGCGAAATAATGGCAGGAGAACCATTCATGAAGATAACCGACATTCATATTTCAATCGAATGTCATGTGGAGTCGAAACATGATATAAATAACTACACAAAAATAAATAAATGTAAGCAACAACAAAAAAGTATAAGAATTTTACGAAACTATCGCTGGAATTAAGAGCTTTTGGGTTGGGGAAATTCTAAATAAAAAAACAATACAAATAGCAATATTGACATAAACTCTAAAAAAAGTGAGATTTTCGTCTCATTTTTGGGAAGCATTTTTTCCGTAAATAGACTCCATTCCCTCGATCTAATTAGTTAACAAAAGTATTTCACCAACTCTGGTAATTGTATGTAATTATTACAAAAAAAAAAGCTTTCCTGACTCTACATCGTATTCAAGAACTTCAATAAACGAGCCATTTTCAGAGTGTTTTTGTGTCCTACATTGTCTGAAAGTGCTATTTACATAGAGTGAAAGGTTATCATTGCATGTTTTTTTATGTTTCATCTGTATTTCAATATTGCTATTTCTATTGTTTTTCTATTTATTAAATAAGGAGTGTTCTTCCATCGTGGCTTCATTTAAAACACGCTTTTGTTACTACACACAGTAGGCATGTTGCTAGAAATAAATAATAAACCGAACTGAAGCAGGAAAGATCGGAACATGACGTATACAGTGTTCTTGCGTCCTATTCGTCCGACTTAGCATGGCACGTTACTGAAATACCGCAGAACGTATTTTGCGTTTCACGAGAGAAAAGGCTTCCTCAACGGGAAGAATTCCCTCTGGGCGTCACGTCGTGGCACTGTCACATCCAGTTGTATTCACACTCACTACATTTACATGCAACACATCTTCTGGAAGACGAAAATCGAATTTCGTAAACAGTTTTTCGCTGTGGAGTTTACATGTTATATAGCCTGAACCAGATTTCCTAGCCCACTCAATATGGCGGCTGAAAAACAGGTGATTGTGTTCCTGATGTTGTCAGCACAATTGCTATATTTCTATACTTAAATACACAGATTCACGTTCACTCTAATATTTATACTTCTGTTTCAGTGCAGAAAATGTCGTTCTTTCCATATGAGCCGAAAATTCTTAACAAAAAAAAATCAATCTGACAAGCCAAGAACATTTAAAAAACGATTCCTTTTACAAGGGCACGAAAATCGATTGTAGAATTGAAAAACCGCTTTGGAGAAGGGAATTTCCCAAATCGGTTTTGAAGTGTTTACATGACCAACCAGAAACCGAATAGGGAAATTGGTCTACGAAATGCGGTTTTGGGGGACATGTAAATGGGGCAACAGTCTGTCACATCAGTTCACTTAGCCCAGTACCGAACTGTGAAAGGGAGGTTACAAGTGATGTAAAAAGTCATATTTTTATATTGGATTTGAGGAAATAACAACACTAAATTTTATTAATGGCCAAAACAAATTTAACCTGCAAGGACTCGTGCGTGAGAATTTTGCTCTCAGTAATTTTAAAACAATCGGCATTTTACAATTTTAAATAGTCAAATATTTGTGTTTTCTTATAAACGCTACTAGAAATACATATTTAGACATATTAAGTACATTACAAACTTTTCATTGACTGTCAGAAAAATGCTATACACGCAATCGATCGTGTAACTTTTAAAGGCGTGAATTCTCGCGGGTTAATACTGTATATTTTTAGTCAACTGAGTGTGATAAGGTGCTGGGAAGTGAAATAACATTTAAATAATCGGCATCCATTTGCAGGCAAACGTAATATACATCAAACAATTCATATGAGATAATAAATAGGGTCTGTTTCCTTTAACCATAATCATTTCCCCTCTTACATTGCTAATAACGTCATAAACGACTGCACTCTTCTTCTTAATTATTGCTGGATTTTTCATTTACAATGTTTATTAATGACACTGCTTCTCCAATTTATAATATTATTCATAGACACGGTCTGCTTCAGATTTTTCTGTTATTCTGGTGTAACACTAAAACCAATTTTACGTTCGATTTTGGCAACACACACAACGGTAAAAATATCTAAGTCGGCATTTGCAATTTACCCCTATATAAAGAATAATAATAAAATATAGATTAATAAGACCAATATTAATCTATCAAATTATTGGACAAAGCATTAGCCGAAAAAACTGGATGAAATATTGGTCCTATTCTTTGATGAAGATATTGGACAAAACGCTGAAGGGGGTATTACGCTATCATCCAATATTTTGTTAAGGCTGCTTCAAAATGTCGGTATTATGCTCAGCCGTTGTTTATACTACAGTTGTATTGTGGTTGCATTTAGAAGAGTAGGTGAGAAAAAAGAAAAGGAAACGCTCTTGGATGAAGCCCTGGGTGTCACAGTGAAATAACTAAGCGTTCAGTAGAATTTGTAACACGAATGGTACGATCTTCTTTTCTATGTCATCACAGTACAGGTGCTAATTATTTTCTAACTCTCCATTTTTCACAATTTGCAATGGAGTAACAGAAAAGGCTGATGCAAACATTGTATATGAATAAGACTGAAGTTTGATAAAGCAAGTTATATTAAATAACGTTTTAAGTGGAAAATTTCGGCACTGACTAAGAGGAAAATTTAAGTTTTTTATCACATTATTAAAAATGTAAGTGGAAAAAGCATAGCTGATAAAGTAAATACGCTCTATTTATTTCCTTTCAAAAACTGTCTGGCATGTTTAATTTATATATTTTCGCTTACAAACAGATGTCGATATTTTGAATGTTATTTCACTACCCAGTACACCAATTAGATCCAAATTATACATTATAAAATCTGCTTTGGCCATAAAAAAGATTTAGGGGTATTAATTCTTCAATACCGAAGTATGACTATTTACATCACAGACTGTAACATAAGATCGATGTAATGGACAGTGTGAATTGGCCTTGTGTGTTATAAACGCTCCAACTGGTTTCTACATTCCTATCAATTTTTTTGTTGCTGGAAAACACTACACAAACATGCCGCTAGAAAACATGTTTACGAACAAGAACGACATGTCAGACATTGCCCTCAAAATAACATAGCTGCAGTGGCAAGGACCACCCCCATGAACCTCAAACATTGATGAGGAGGGGTGGCTTGCGTGCTTCAACGATACAGATAACCATACCGTAGGTGCAACCACAGTGGAGGGGTATTTGTGGAGAGGCCAGTCAACGTGTGGTTCCTGAAGAGCGGCTGCAGCCTTTTTACTAGTTACAGGGGTAACAGTCTGCATGAGTGACAGAGCCTTGTAACATCGTTATTTTTCCTGAGGACATGCAGCTCTACTGTATGAATATATGATGATGGCGTCTTCTTGGGTTAAATAATCCGGAGGTAAAATAGTCCCCCATTTGGATCTCCAGGCGGGGCTATTTAGGAGAATGTCGTCATCAAGAAAAACTAAACAGGCATTCTATGGATAGGAGCGTGGAATGTTCTAACCCTTCATCGCACAGGTAAGTTAGAAAATTTGAAAAGAGAAATGGCTAGGTTAAAGTTAGATATCGTAGGGATTAGTGAAGTTCAGTGGAAGGATGAACAGGATTTCTGGTTAGGTGAGTACAGGGTTATAAACACGAAATCAGTTGGTGGTAACGCAGGAGTAGGTCTGATAACGAATAAGAAAATAGGAATGTGGGTAAGTTACTATGAACAGCATAATGATCGTATTACCATAGCAAAGATAGACACAAAATCAATACCAACCACAGTAGCACAAGTTTATATACCAATGAGGACATTGAAGAAATGTATGAGGAAAAGAAAGAGAAGGAATTGCTGTGGGTGAATATAGACTGGGGAAAAGAAATGAAAGATCGCTTGGTAGACTTTTGTGCAGAGTACAATTTAATGATTACCAACAGTTGGTTTAAACATCATGAATGAAAGCTGTATACGTGGAAGAGACCAGGAAGGTACCACATTCACTTTATAATGGCAAGGAATAGATTTAGAAACTAGGTTTTGAACTGTAAGACATACCCAGGAGCAGATATATACTCTGACAATAACTTATTGGTAGTGAACTGTAGATTAAAACTTCAGACACTGCAGAAAGGTAGAAAGGTCGGAGATGTAACATGGACAAACTGAAGGAACCAGAGGTGGTTGAGGGTTTCAGATGGAGCATTAGGCAATGATTGGGTGAAATGGGGGAAAGTAATACAGTATAAGAAGAATGGGTAGCTCAGAGATAAAGTAGTGAAGCAGATGAGGTTCATATAGGCAGAAGGACAAGGCCTAATAGAAATCCCTGGATAACACAGGATATATTGGACATAATTAGTGAGAGGAGAAATATAAAAATTCAGCAGGAGATGATGCAAAAGGGAGTACAAATTCTGAAAAATGAGATTGATAGGAAATGCAGACTGGCTAAGCAGGAGTGGCTAGAGGACAAATGCAGAACCATAGAAGATTGTATAACCAGGGGAAAGATAGATACCGCCCACAAGAAAATAAAAGAGATATTAGGAAACAAAATAAGCAGCTGTATGAATATCAAGAACTCAGACAGAAAACCAATACTGACACTCCTTCAGTTACGAGCTTCCCATCCGCCCCCTCCCCCGGTGAGTTCCTTCTGCCCTCTGACGTGGACCTTGTACCCTGAATCTGCCAGCCACCTCCTGTCAGGCCAAGTTCAAAGTTTGGGAATAGTCAAGTATACGATACAACACGTCAGCTTTGAGCAGTGATGTCATATACGAAGCGAAGGTATGGAAGTAGTAACATTTGAATATCTGACATCAATCAAAAAATATATCGATTATTAATATATCGAAGATAATATTATAAATGACTTTACAGAAATTTAATTATTAGGTAGTTAAAGAAATATGTATAATAAATGAAATACAACATATCAATTACGTTATTTTATTTTTATTAATTGAAAAAAACAGTGAAATATGTTTAAATAATGTAAGAATTTGTAATAAATGACAAGTATAGATTTTTTAGAGGTGACAAACTTCCAAGTCTGGCATCAGAAAAGAAAGTTATAACATTATGTACAAGAAATATACATTTTTATTATTATATTAACAAATACTACTACAAATGTGTATTATTTCGTTAAAAGCTACATGTACAATAATGTTTGCATAAAATTCTTACAGGAATTAGTTTCATAACTACGAGTTTGAGTACTGTGGGCAGGGTGAAGCTGGGAATTTGTATCTGACGTGAGGCGTGCTTAGGTAGTCCTTGCAGGCGCGGTGATCACTGCGTCCCCAGTGGTGTAGGGGTCAGCGCAACTGCCTAGAAAGCAGGAGATCCGGGTTCGAATCCTGGCTGGGTACACATTTTCAGCTTTGTCCAATCGCAGTTGATGTCATATAGCCAGCCGCATTGGCCGAGGGGACTGAGGCGCTCTAGTCACGGTCTGCACGGCCACTACGGTCGGGGGTTCGAATCCCCCCTCGGGCATGGATATTTGTGCCGTTCTAGTTTGTAAGTAGTTCATAAGTAGTTTGTAAGTTTAGGGAATGATGACCCCGTAGTTAAGTCCCATAAGCTTAACAAACATTTGAACATTTTGAACATTTCATGTCATATATTCTGTGAATATTAAAAGATTAACAACTGCAGGATCAAAAGTGACGACTGTTCTTTCGGAACAGACGCCACATGTATATATATTGCCGCAAGAGACCCAGAACACCAACTGCCGGCATGGTGCAGGGGATAGCGTCACGGACTGCGGAGCAGAAGGTCGCCGGTTCAATCCCGCCCACTGGCAAAAATTTATTTCTTTGTAATTGACAATTCCAGAAGGTTCTACATCTTTCTTATGTTCACTTGTAAATTCTACTTGTTTGTTATGTTAACTGTTCTTCTAATTTCTGGTAAATTCTGTATGTGTATAAATAGCACAGCACTCTGCCTGAGAGGCAATCAGTGCTACGTGTATGTTGAGTTAGTAATAAACGTGCTTTCAGTATAAGTGCTATGTTTAGTTACCTTCGAAGTCAAGCCTACTTCCATTGCAACGTGACATTGTTTGGTGGAGGCGCCGGGTACACTGTGCAACAGCTGCATCACCGTGGCTCCTACTAGGCAACGTAAAAGCCGTCGCTTATACGGACTGGAACCGGAATACAAGGGATACACCGAGTACATCCTTCCAAAAGTCCATATTATCAGAAGAACGATGGAGACTAAACCAGCAATAAGCCAGCTGCACATCAGACACCCGTCGGTGTTCTCTGGAGATGCTGGACAGGACCCCAACAAATGGCTAAAAGGGTTCGACCGAGTCGCCAAGTACAACAGGCAAGTACAGCAATGGTTCGAGAACAACGAAGACAAGTTGAGTGACTGGGAGACGTTCCAGGAGGAACTTAAGAAGACGTTTGGAGACCGCCAGCGACAAATCCGCTCGGCGGAAGAACAACTGAAGAACCGGGCCCAACGACATGGTGAGCCGACACAATCGTACATACAGAGTGTTTTGGCCATGAGTAACGTAGTCAATCCGAACATGACTGAGGTGGACACAATCACGCACCTGATGAAGGGAATTGCAGAATATATGTACCAAGCACTTCTGATAAAAGACGTTGCTACGACAGAAGAGTTCATCAAGTGGTGCCAGCGTATTGAAGAGATGCAACAAAGGAGGGTTGGACGCAAGAAGTATGACAGACTCCCAAATGCAGTCCCTATGGCCGTTGTGGAAGACCAGCATGACTTGGCTTCTCTCATACGACAAATCGTGAGAGAAGAATTACAACAGTGCATGGTAGCCAGGACTATTAGACCGAGCGAGCATCAGATTATGGCCATGGATGTGAGCCCTGTAGCTCACGAGGTAGCCGACGCCGCTGAGGAAGAGGTATTTCAAACATTAGCTCCTGTCTTCCCCGTCAATCGCACCCGACGTGAAGAATGGCGTCGCCCTGCTATGACTTATGCTGCTGCAGCCAAACGGCAGCCCATGAACCGACCGACGCGACCACAGCCAACTCCCCCGGTAACTATGACGCCCCACAGAAGAACAGACGTCTGGAGGACAGAAGACAACACACCACTGTGTTTCCACTGTGGGCGCCCTGGACATGTCGTACGCTACTGCAGAGAGAGAGGAGGCGAGTATTCGATGATTATTTTGCCGCAAGACGTCAGCCGTCGGAGCAGTTCTATCCAAGGCAGTCACCTACAGATGACTTCAGTCGACCTATGGGAAGAAGCCTATCGCCGTACCCTAGACGAGGTCGCTCCCCGACGCGCCGCAGCCGTTCACCGTCGCCGTACAGAGGTACCAGCTGCTCCCCTAGCTGCCGCGCCCAGGAAAACTAAGCGAGGCGACCATCTACGGAGGTGACGCCGCCGCAGATGAAAATCCTCCATGGACGACAGTCGCCAAGATGTCGGGAAACCTCATCGACGTCATAATCGACGGCCAACCTGTCCGGGCACTTGTTGATTCAGGAGCCTCTTTCTATGTGTTATCGGATAATTACCGCCGCACACTAAAGAAGACAATGTTCTGTGATACGGGAGCAACGGTGCTGAAGATCGCGAATGGAAAGTACGTCCATCCAGCAGGAACTTGTGTCGCAAGAATAACCATCAACAACAGGACGCAGCCGTTTGAATTTGTCGTGTTAACAGAATGTAGTCACAGTGTCATCCTCGGATGGGACTTCCTTCAGGCATCCCAAGCTATCATTGACTGTGGAAGATCTGAGCTGCAAATTGAAGAAGTTGTTCCGCCAGATACACGTAATACAGAATTTTCTGGGAAGTTATTCGTCGTTGACAATGTGATGATACCGCCGTTGACAATGAGAAGAGTTACAGTCACAAACACAGATGACTGGTTAAACTGTGAAGTTCTTGTTGATAGTAAGAAGTTTATCAGGCTCACAAAAGAAATTTACATACCAGCGGCTATCATAAGCATTACCGGTAGTCAAGGAGAGATTTGGATCACAAATTGTCACGAGCAGTCACAACTTATCCCCAAGGGAATGTGTATCGGGACAGCTGAACCAATCCAGGACGGTGAGTCATCAATGAAGACCCATGCCCTGCTATTAGTACAGACAACACGCTGGAGGAAACAAACGTGGAACTGCCAATAGGGCCTGGACTGACCAAGGAAAAGCGCCAGCGGGTGTTAGGTATACTACGCCAATTTTCAGATACATTCACACCTCAGCAGGGGAAAAGTCAGACGAAAAGGCCCACGATAAAGCACCGTATCAATACTGGGGATCATCCGCCAATTAGCCAGCGTTCGTATAGAGTGTCGCCAGCTGAAAGACGGATAATTCGGCAGGAAGTGGAGAAGATGTTGCGAGATGACATTATTCAACCTTCGGAGAGTCCTTGTTCGTCTCCGGTGGTCCTTGTAAGAAGAAGGATGGCACGTGGCGATTCTGTGTCGACTATCGGCGGCTGAACAGAATCACAAAGAAAGATGTCTACCCATTGCCGCGTATTGATGACACCTTAGACTGCTTGAAAGGAGCTACATACTTCTCAACTATGGACATGCAGACAGGTTACTGGCAAATCGAGGTTGACGAAGCTGACAGGGAGAAGACGGCTTTTATTACACCTGACGGCCTCTATGAATTTAAAGTAATGCCATTTGGATTATGTAATGCTCCAGTCACGTTCGAACGCATGATGGACAACTTGCTTCGACACCTTAAGTGGACGACGTGTCTCTGCTATTTATATGACATTGTCGTTTTCTCGAAAACATTTGAAGAACATCTGAGTCGCCTGTCAACTGTGTTGAAGTGTGTTCAGGCTGCAGGTCTCCGCCGCAATCCAAAGAAGTGCCTCTTCGTCGCCAAACAGATAAAAATCCTGGGGCACCTAGTCAACGGAGATGGTGTCCGTCCTGATCCAGATAAAGTAATGGCAGTCACAGAATTTCCAACTCTTCAGGACATTCGTGATGTGAGAAGTTTTCTCGGGCTGTGCTCATACTACCGACGTTTCATAAAAGGATTTTGTAACAAGGCACATCCATTACAAGAACTTCTGCAGGGAGACGCCAAATTTTACTGAGATGAGACAAAAGAAAGAGCTTTCCACGCACTTAAGGAGGCTCTAACTTCCGCGCCAGTGCTAGCCTTGTACGACGAGAATGCAGAAACGGAACTTCACACAGACGCCAGTGGCTACGGGATGGGTGCAGTGCTTGTACAAGTTCAGGAAGGTGCCGAAAAAGTGATAGCCTATGCGTCAAGAGTATTCTCAAAGTCCGAGATAAACTACTCTACAACTGAAAAAGAATGTCTCGCGGTCATCTGGGCTATCAACAAGTTCGGGCCGTATTTATTCGGCAAACCATTCACCGTCGTGACAGACCACCATTCTTTGTGTTGGCTGACTAGCTTGAAGGATCCATCAGGTCGACTAGCAAGATGGGCACTAAGACTCCAAGAGTACGATGTCACAGTGATGACACAAGGATGCCGACTGCCTTTCGAGGAATCCATTAGTGGAACACAACAGCATTAATGAAATTTCAGCTCTCACTGAATTAGATGACGTTACAGCTGAACAGAGGGAAGATCCAACACTATTTAAAATGATAGAGGCCTTGGAGAAAGGAGAACCGACCAATGGAGAGTTCCAACTTATAAACGGAACATTGTACAAGAGCAACTACGATCCACTGGGCCCCAAATGGCTACTTGTTGTTCCAGCTCATCTCCAGCCAGCTATTCTCAAATATTTCCATGATGCTCCAATATCCGGTCATCTAGGATTCGTGAAGACCCTAGACAGAATCAGACGCAGGTATTACTGGAAAGATCTCTCCAGATCTTTCAAGCACTATGTGAGTCACTGTAAAGAGTGCCAGCGACGGAAGCATGTGCCGCAATTACCTCCAGGACATCTCGTACCGATTCCGCCGGCAGCAGCTCCATTCCACCGAGTTGGGATCGATCTTTTAGGGAGGTTCCCGAAGTCGACAATCGGTAACCGTTGGATAATAGTCTGCACTGACTACCTCACACGCTACGCTGTCACCATACCTGTGCCGACTGCAGAAGCTCCAGAGATCGCAAAATTCCTTGTAGAAGACATTATTTTGAAGCATGGAGCACCACGTGTCATGATATCTGATCGTGGAAAAGTATTCCAGTCAAAACTAGTATCAGAGGTAATGTCACGGTGCGACATTGTCAACAGAATGACAACTGCATACCATCCTCAGACAAATGGTCTTACTGAACGTTTTAACAAGACGTTAGCCGATATGCTGTCGATGTACATTGATGTTGAGCAGAAGGACTGGGAAACAATACTGCCAGTCGTGACATTTGCTTACAATACCGCAAGACAAGACACCACAGGCTTCACTCCGTTTTTCCTGCTCCATGGCCGTGAAGCTGAGACGACAATGCATACCCTGTTCCCGTTCCAACCGGACGACACTCAGGATGACTATGTTAAACAGCTCATCACCAGGGTCGAAGAAGAAAGACAGCTGGCTCGCATACGGACACTGGACGCCGAGGAGAAGGACCGTCAACGGTATAACGAGAAGCACCGACCTGTTGTGTACAGCCCAGGAGATCTGGTATGGATTTTTACCCCTGTACGGAAGGTTGGACTGTCAGAAAAGTTATTGAAGCGATACTTTGGTCCGTATCGTGTCATACGCCGCCTGTCAGACGTCACATACGAAGTTGAGGATTATGAACCGTCGTCGAAACGTCAAAAACGAAGAGACATTGTTCACGTCCTGCGCATGAAGCCTTACTACGATCCTGAAGAGCAAGTAAACGACAATGGCTTCTTGTTCAAGGACTATAAGGATGGTAATGTTCCTGATGAAGCCACGACAGGAACGTCTGTCGTCGATAATCGCGGAGAAGGGAAGGATTCTCTTGAACTGTCATACAGAGGACCCAAGACACGGTCAAGATCCAGGACATTGCAGCTGGCTCCACAGGGATCATAACAGCGGGTCGCTGTTTCTCCAGGAGAGGGAGCAATGCCGCGAGAGCGGCACAGACTATGGAGCAGAAGGTCTTCGGTTCAATCCCGCCCACCGGCAAAAATTTATTTCTTTGTAATTGACAATTCCAGAAGGTTCTACATCTTTCTTATGTTCACTTGTAAATTCTACTTGTTTCTTATGTTAACTGTTCTTCTAATTTCTGGTAAATTCTGTCTGTGTGTAAATAGCAGAGCACTCTGCCTGAGAGGCAGTCAGTGCTGCGTGTATGTTGAGTTCGTAATAAACGTGCTTTCAGTATAAGTGCTGTGTTTAGTTGCCTTCAAAGTCAAGCCTACTTCCATTGCAACGTGACAATATAATAATATGTTTCTGTTCATATGTCGATATTTGAAAAGATATCTATCTCGTATTCATGACTTGAGCAGGGAGCCGTGAAGTCTAGTTTACGATACAATTTTTAAATTATACCATATGACGCTTGTTTTTATATCTGTATCGCATTCTTGACTTGAGCAGGGGGAGGTCAAGTCTAGTCTACGATATACTTTTTAAATGACACCATATGACGCTTTTTAATGATATATCTGTATCATATTCTCAACTTGAGCAGGAGGAAGTCAAGTCTAGTTTACTATACAATTTTAAAATGCTACCATATGACACTATTTCATGAAATATCTATATTGTATACTTGACTTGAGCAGGGGGAGGTGAAGTCCAGTGTACGATACAGTTTTTTAATGATACCAATCGTTTCTATTTCATGAGATATCTGTACCGTATTCTTTACTCGATTGGTGGAAGTTAAGTACAGAATCCAATACAGGTGACAAATGCGAAGTCATTAGTTGATTTTAGGCTATCTAAGACATCGTGTATAAATTTTTTTAATTATGACAAACTCGTCCAATCCGTTTAACCATGAACCGAATCAATGTATCGATTGTCTTTCTTTAATTACATCAACGACCGTAAGCAAATAATTCCATATCTTTGATACAAAAAAATTAATATCATCTATGTATATATACATAAACATCTTTGACTAATGAAGTCATTGGTCAAAGCCGATAGGTTGTATCGTATACTAGACTTGACCTCAAAATTTGATACCCACACGTCAACCGCCGCCGACGATTGCTTCCAATTACAGGTAAAAACCTATTTATCATCACGCTCTAGAAGAACACCCAATAGTGTACACAACAGATGTACCTCGAGAATGGCTGTAAGGTCACGTGGTTTAAATGGTGTCAAAGAAGTTCACTCCGACAAAAGAGTTTATGTGGGTGACTGATCGACATTCGCTACACACGTATTCATTCTGAAAGAAGAGGTGGAGAAAAGACTTGCAGCCTCCTCCTATTCACTCTTTACTTACACAATTTAATTATGCATTTTCCTTGCGAGATGTGTCTGGTGACATCAAAAAACCAGGCAGCGCAATATGTACAGTACTTGACTGTTCCCCATAGTGAGTTTGATGGGGCTGAAGATTTTCCTGAATGACGCCCAGCCTACTGGCCTCAAAGCCGTTTGTGGAGGAAGACTCACAGTGGGCACTGGAGTTAACATTCCACTGTAGACACCCTGGATTGACATTCCCCTTATAATCGAGCTAAGTTATTAACCACACAGGCAACGGAAACAAATACCAGGTGTATTCAGAAAGTACATATCACTTTTGGAAAAAAAATATCATTAACACATTTTGGAAGAAATTTTTTGGTCACGAGAAAGAGCATACCTTAAATTACTTCTCCACCATTGTTGAGGCGCTTGTCATAGCGGACAATACACTTATCTTGTCCTACCTAACAGAATGATGCTGCCAATGATAAGATTCATTGCTGCACTTTGAGTTTCCCGCCAAGCTCTCGCTTTAGGTGTAAGAACAAGTGATAGGTCAGGACTATATGGTGGGAGATCGAACTGCTCCCATACAGACTGCTGGATAAGAGTTCATGTCTCACCTGCAGCTTGTGGCCGAGCAGAACAATTCTTCTACTGAGCTTCCCTCTTCTTTTGTTCTGTATATGACATCGAAGATTTCTGGAAGTCTGACAATATCTGGCTGCATTGATGGTTTCCCATCTTGGGATAAATTCAACAAGCATCACTGGTGGCATCGTTCTATGAGGTAGGAGTAGATAAGTTGATCGACCGTTACAAGTGCCTCAACAACGTTGAAAATTATGTGAGGAGTTTTTTTTTATTTTTTTTTATTTTTTTAACTATGGGACTTAACTACGGGGTCATCAGTCCCTAAACTTACAAACTACTTATGAACTACTTACGAACTAGGACGCCACAAATATCCATGCCCGAGGGGGGATTCGAACCCCCGACCGTAGTGGCCGCGCAGACCGTGACTGAAGCGCCTCAGTCTCCTCGGCCACTGCGGCCGGCAATGTGAAGAGTAGTTTAAGTTATACTGTTTCTTGTGACAATTTTTTTCTAAATATGTTTACTAAATTTTTCCCAAAACGGTATTTACTTTCTGGTTATGCCTCAAAATTTTCATTCCTGTACACTTAAAGGAAATGACCAAACAGTTAGCCTGATGACCCTAGCACGTATTATAAAATGCCTGAAAACCAAAAGGTTATAGGATCGAATTCTGGCTGGACCACAGTAATTTTCTATCTGATTTCATCTATGCTTCACCTATGAATGTGCATTCAGAAAATGACATAACTAAGATAGCATGTAATAGAAATGTCGTTCCATCCTAGTCTCGTAACATCGTGGATGAGGTCATACAATCCACATCAAGATCTAAAATCGGGAGATTTGCCATGTCCCACTGGTGGCCTTAGGCTCAATGAAATATTCCGTGCTGTTAGTTTTAGTTATTGGGGTACAACAATACTGTGTGGGATATTTATCCCAGGTGCAAGGCCATGTGTGATCTGGAGTGGGCCACAATGGTGGAGAGTCTTCCTGCAGCTTCTCATGTGTTTATACATGGGAAAAAATGGAGTCATCACAAATGGCAACTGTGTTTATATCACGAGCTGAAACTGCAATGTTATGTATTGTTTGTGATATTCTATGTATGTGTGAATACAATGTGCTGTGCTAAAAATATGTATACGAAAATATGTATGGATCCTCTCGTTTTATTGTTAGTTAGAAAAAATAAGTTTCTCTTAACAGTTTCGAGCAGTATTGCAAATCTCTGAAGAAAGAAGAGCAGATCAGCGGTCATAACACTAAAAATCGAGCCAGTCTCTGCATTTGGCAACCCTAACAGCGACTCGAAATTTGGAGTTGATGCAGAAACGCAAGAAAGAATCAAAAGTATATATTTCATTAAGAAATTTCGATATGAAAATATAGTTGCCATAACAACTCAAGAAATCAATAACAGAAGCTATAAGACGTGAACACAAGCAGTCACTGGAATACATTAGATTATTATAGGAAACGACAGCAACTAAGATAATAAGAAGTTAGCGCTTCGCAACTTCTAAAGGAAAATCTTTTTAAAAATTATTGCCGCATATCGTAAAAGTGATGAACGTGTACAAAGAAAAATGTGCGGTTGCAACGACACAGACGTATATTTACTTCACTGACCAGTTTACGACGACAAAGTCAACTGGCCACTTGTTGGACATAGTTCGCCTGCCCCGCAGCGCAGGTCTACAATGGGGCAGCGGATTCCCCCACTGACGTCATCGCAAGTAGCAGCTGCGCAGACCATTCCGTGTTGCCACATTCAGCCAGGTCTACAAGTACGCCAATATCAAGCAACGTTGAATACATTTTACTCCACCCGATGAGAAAACTGTTATACGATTTTTTTTTTCAAATTTTAGATTTTTGTTTGTGTAAGTAAATAGAAGTAGAATTCTTTAACAAGTGCCAAACGTTCTATCTCACATAAGCAGAGAAGTGACTGTAAACGTGACACTGGCGTCTTACAAGCCTGAAGTGTGCGCCACGTACTTTCGCCGCGCGCCGCCATGCACGCATGGCACGGCGTTCTTACGACGTCGGCCACGAGTGCCCTCTGCTGCAACCCTTCTCGTGGCCACCACTGAACTGCACCGGCCACTTGGGAATCAGATAGGCACCAGTTAAGACTTAGCTATCGGATAGGCACTAGGAATCATCAGTAGGCAGGCCTCTATCTTGTATCAACATTCTACTAGTCTGCTGCTCTCAAAGTTAAGTAATGTATTATTTCTATGAAATATATCTCTTATACTAATCTAACCAGGACATAAAATAACACAAGTGTCGCCCAGTGCTGAGATTTTGTCGCCCAGTGGCTATGGGTAGTGCCGGCAATTTATTTTTATTGAATGACATATCAAATGTAGCGGGAATTAAAAAATAACCTCTTGTAAATCTTTTAGAGCCTAGGTTCCCAACCTTTTTAGTCTTGTTACCCCTAAGACCTACCCCATTAAAATATTATCAAAGAAAGCAATACATGAAAACACTACCAAACTTTGTTAATCGTAATACACTGCATAAGACATATCTTTTACACTTTCGATGCAGCAATTAAACAATTACGAGGTATGTTTGGTTATATAAAACAAACGTGTACAGATACAGAAAAATATTAATTGTACAAAAATATACAACTATTAAACTACTTTTCAACATAGCTTCCGAAATTTTGAAGGCATTTGTCAAAGTGTGGCAGAAGTCTTTGTATGGCTTCTTCATAGAAGGTTGCCGACTGTGTATGCAACCATGTGGTAACATGTTCTTTCAGCTCGTCATCATCGCTGAAGTGTTGACCACCATGGACAGGTTTTAGGTGTAAGAAGAAAGTCGCTAGGATCGAGACTGTACGGAGGATGATCAAACACGTCCCAGTGAAATTCATGTAGCTGTAACTGTAGAAAGGACACAACAGACTTTCAAAAAGGACTTGAAAAAGGCAGGGAAAACTGAGAAAAGAAAGAAAGTCTTGTTGTTAGGTAGTTCACATGGTAGAGGTGTTGGCCAACTACTGCAGGAAGAGCTAGGACCAGGGTACCAGGTCACAAACGTTTTCATACCAAATGCGGGCCTGGGTCAGGTAACAGAGGATATAGGTTCTTTATGTAAGGATTTCACAATGGAGGATACCGTGGTTATAGTGGGTGGTCCGGGAAACAGCATTGACAGAAACTGTGAATATTCTATAGAGTGTGACCTGGTGAAGATATCAGCGGCAACGAAGCATACTAGTGTGGGATTTGTATCTGTCTTGAGTCGCCATGATCGGCCTCATTTGAACTCTTCTGTCAGGAGAGTAAACTTGGAGTTGGAACGGCTACTCATGTCAGATATGGGGTCCCATATTGGTTTGATTCCTGTGGATGATATCTGTAGTGGGACTACACTAGGCATGGCCTTCACCTCAACAGGAAAGGGAAGGGAAAATTGTCTGGGCTGATTGCAAGTAACTTACGGGGGGCACTGTCACAAATGGTAAAATACCAGTGGTTACAGGTGTCAGAGGGATGCCTTTTTTAGGATAGGGAGGGGGGAAGAAAACCAGTTTTTAGAGAGCTTGTAAGACACCCTCAGTTTGGAAAAGCAGATAAACAGGAGATAGATTTTAGCAAACAATGTTTAACAAAAGGAGTCAGAAACTTCCAGTAAATCTTACTCAAGCCATTAGTATGCAATATCAGTTATCTTTATTACATCAAAATATTCCAGGACTCAGAAATAAACTTGATGAACTACTCATTTGTATTGATGAAATAGATTCCTCTAGCCCAATTGACATAATTTGCCTCTCTGAACATCATGTGGCCACTGGTATAGATATGTTAAACATTCCAGGATTTAATTTAGCTTCACACTTCTGTAGAGTAGATATGGAGGGAGGAGGAGTTGCCACATTCATTAAAAACTGCTATAAATTCAAGAATATTGATATAAATAAATTCTGTCTAGAGCAGCATTTAGAAGCTTGTGCAACAGAAGTAGAATTCCATAACAGATGCTATATAATAGTAACTATTTACCGAGCACCTGCAGGAAATTATAATCTATTCCTAAATCATCTAGAAGCTCTATTGGGTTATTTAACAGGAAGAAATAAAGAAATCCTGGTTGCTGATGACTTTAATACAGATTTTCTTATGCAGTCCTCCAGTAAAAATTTATTGCAGTCAGTAACTTTGTCTTTCAATCTAACACACACTGTAAACTTTCCAACTAGGGTAACTAAAACCTCTAGGACAGCAATTGATAATATTTTTATAGACAAATCAAAGGAACAAAATCATATCATAAAACCAATAATAAATGGCCTGTCAGATCATGATATGCAGCTCCTTGTTTTAGGTATAGATTCTAATCAGATTATGAAGACTGCAAAATGTACACACAGGAGAGTAGTCAACCCACCAAAAATTGAAAATTTTAGAAAACTCCTCAAAGACATGAACTGGAAAGATGTATATAGTGCTAATGGCATGAATGAAAAATATAATGTATTCATTAATAATGTTAGTATCATGTTTGAAAACTGTTTTCCTCCAAAAGTAATGCGAATTAAACAGAAGTCTATAATAAAACCTTGGATTACACAAGGAATAAAGATTTCATGTAAGACAAAAAGGAAAATGTATCTATCAGCCAAGAGTAGTTGCAATGATGATGATTTAACTAAATATAAGGAATACTGTAAAATATTAAAAAAAGTTATTCAGGTATCTAAACAAATGCACTATGAAAAGAAGATAGCAACATCAGGAAACCAAATAAAAACAATATGGGATATAGTGAAAGAAGAGACTGGTAGAACCAGAAAGGAACAAGAGCAGGTACGATTAAGAGTAGCTGAGACATTAGTAACTGATGGGCATAATGTGGCAAATCTATTTAACAAGTACTTTATATCCGTTACTGATAGCATGGGATTGTCTGGGTCAGTAAATAATGCGCTTGAATATTTGAAACTAGCATTTACAAATAACTTCACACACATGAATATGTCAGTCACTTCACCACAAGAAATATCTTCCATAATAAAATCTTTAAAAACAAAGAATTCCAGTGGTTACGTTGAAATATCAACAAAGTTAATTAAAGCTTGTTCTTGTGAACTTAGCACAATCTTAAGTTATTTGTGTAACCAGTCTGTTATAACGGGAACATTTCCTGATTGGCTAAAATATGCAGATATTAAACCTCTCTTCAAGAAGGGGGATAAAGAGATACCATCAAACTACAGACCCATTTCACTTTTGCCAGCATTCTCAAAAATTATAGAAAAGGTAATGTACAAGCAGCTTCTCAACCACTTAACCACAAATGGCATATTGTCTAGAACACAGTTTGGATTTCTGAAAGGTTCCGATATTGAGAAGGCTATTTACACTTTCAGTGAGAATGTACTTAATTCATTAGATAATAAATTGCAAGCAGCAGGTATTTTCTGTGATTTGTCAAAGGCATTTGATTGTGTGAACCATAACATCCTTTTAAGTAAATTAGAATTCTATGGGGTCACGGGAAATGCTGCAAAATGGTTCAAGTCGTACCTCACTAACAGGAAACAAAGGGTGTCAGTGCAAGTGACTAGTGAATTAGGCCAACAGTCATCATCGGATTGGGAAGAAATTACATGTGGTGTCCCACATGGATCCATCTTAGGGCCATTGCTTTTTCTTTTGTACATTAATGATCTCTCATCAGTTACACTACCAGAAGCAGAGTTCGTTTTGTTTGCAGATGATACAAGTATTGCAATAAAGAGTACGTCAAGTATAGTGATAGAAAAGTCTGCTAATGATATTTTCATGAACATTAATAAATGGTTTAAAGACAACTCATTGTCATTAAACTTTGAAAAGACGCACTACTTGCAGTTCAGAACATGTAAGAGATTTCCTGACCGCATATGCATTAAGTATGAAGAAGAGCAGATAGAAGAGGTTGACAGTATTAAATTTCTGGGATTACAGCTTGATAATAAATTTAGTTGGGAGGAGCACACCACAGAACTGCAGAAACGTCTCAACAAATCTGTATTTTCAATACGAGTGTTATCAGACATAGGAGACATAAAAATAACAAAGCTTGCATACTTTGCTTACTTTCATTCCATATTGTCATATGGTATAATATTTTGGGGTAACTCTTCAAGTCAGTCAAAAGTCTTCAGAGTCCAAAAACGTATAATACGTATTATTTGTGGAGTAAATTCACGGATGTCTTGTAGAAGCCTCTTCAAAGAACTGGGTATATTAACTACTGCCTCTCAGTATATTTATTCCTTAATGAAATTTGTCATAAATAATATATCCCTTTTCCCAACAAACAGCTCAGTTCATACATACAATACTAGAAATAAAAATGATCTACACAAGGACTTAAAAGCACTTACTTTAGTTCAAAAAGGGGTTCACTACTCAGGAACACGCATTTTCAATAATTTACCATCAAGTATAAAAAATTTAGCTACAAATAAAGATCAGTTTAAGAGGAACCTAAAAAACTTCCTAGTGGCCAACTCCTTCTACTCCATTAGTGAATTTATAAATCGTACCAAATGATGCATGCACTCATACTATATTAGTATTATTATATTATCAGCAAAAAAATAAATAAATAAATAAAAACACCTTAAAAATTATGTATCTGTATTTATAAGTGTATGTATTTGTATTTATATTATCAGTATTATCTGTTATTCAACTTGTAAATTTTGTTTCTTGACATGTTCCACATCCACGAGGATCCCATCAATATGGATCTACGGAACAAATAAATAATCTAATCTAATCCCGTAAGAGTTGTTTGGTCATGTTCGCCTTGTGAGGTCAGGCGGCAACGTGAAGGGAAGAAGAAGACTCCTTTCATCTCTTCTTACATCTACAACCTGTCCTTGGTTGTCAACACTTCAACGATGATGAGCTGAAAGAACGTGTTTGCCACATGGTTGAATACACATGCAGCAACCTTCTATGAAGAAGGTACACAAAAACTTGTGCCACGCTATGACAAGTGCCTACAAAAAGTAGTTGAACAGTTGTAGATTTTTATACAATAAATATTTTCTCTGTTACTGTTCACGTTTCGTTTATATAACCAATCGGAACTTACTTTGTGGACATGCCTCGTATATTCAGTGAAAAGGTGGGTACTGTTTACCATTCGCAAGTTTTCTAATGTTTGGTTTTGTTTTGCTTAAGGCGCATCTCAGGTCATGTTCCACATTGAGACAGTTTCTGGTATTACTTTTTATTGTCAGTAGCTTTGAGAAGGCACTCTGATATCTATAAGTCGTACCAAACTGTCTTAACGTTCTTAGAGCTCTGTCAGCTATAACAGGATATTCAACTTCCACTTTTCGCCAAAATGTACCAAAGTCATAATTTTGAAATTCCATTTTGAATGTGTTATCTTCGAGCAATCAGAAGGATTTGACAAGTTACGTAAGAAGAGAGGTAGACCGCTGTGCTCTATGGCCTTCGAATTGAGATATCGTGACAAGCAAACTATCCCGACGTTTGCTAAATTTAAACATTACATTGACTCTGCTGCCGCCGGTGCCACAGGTGCGTCCGGCAGCACAGTCATTGCCCACCGTGCCTACTCGACTCCCAGCAGGGGGTACCATGAGCGCCGCTGCCGACCAGCACTGGATGGTCTCTCGCGCATGCGTATTCTCTGCTCAGGCCCTGATAAATACCGCGCAATTACCATCAGTCGCGCATCACCGGCCTAGGAACGAAAGATCGCTAGGCGATCGACAAAAGGCGATATATTATCGTACTTTTCTCGATTATAGAGCTTTGCAGCACTTTCGGACGTCCTGCCGCCGCCGCCGCAGCAGCAGCAGCACCAGCCTCAACCTCACCGCCATCATCGACGACCCGTTGTCGCACCTGCTGCACGAGCCGCTCATGGCGTCCTCATCGTCCCCATCTTCAACTTCTTCCTTCCCCTCCACGGTTCCGCCACCACCGCCAACTCATCTTCTTCAACTTTCATCACCCTCTGTTCCCACAATCACCCTGCCCTCCGTCCATACCGCGCCTTTCATCTTCACTACCACCCCCTCCCTTGCCTCGACAACAATCACTTGGAGCCCCTCAAGCCTTCCCCAAACTACCCTCCCACTCCATGTCATCCTCTCCGCTTCTCCGTCACATGAGGTTCCCCCACCCCCTCCAGTCTACCTCCCCCTCACTGCACCCTACAATGCACTGGTAAACCCCCTTCACGTAATGCACCGCTGAGCCACGGTGGCAGATACGCCGCAGTCGCCCCCGCCCCCAACGCACCTTCCACCCCACCATCCACCTCCGATCGAAATCTCGCTGGATCCCATTTCCTTCCCGGCCCCTCATACCTATGCATCTGTCACCGCCTCTGTTTCCGCATCTGTACCTGCCCCCACTGGCGCCATCCACAAGCACACCCAGAAACAGGGAAGTTCGGACCCTTCCCCCACCCTACCAAGTCCAAGAAAGCTCCCCCCTCCCCCTCCCCTCCCTCCACCGCCCCCTCTTGCCGACACTATGGACACCACCCCCAACCCCACACCACACACCCGACCTGTTCACATATGTACTGTCCCATCCTGATCCCAGATTCCTCAAGCACAAAAACCTCTCCATCCAGATGCGCAAATACTTCCCCTCTGCCCCATCTCCCAAATTATTCCCCGCCGAGACTCTATCCTCCTGAAATCCCCCAGCCCCACCCTCCATACCGACATCCTCACCCACATCCCCTAGATCCTTTTTGGCCCTCATGCCACCTTCAAATCCCTAATATACAGCCTCCTCTGCCTGTCAAACATCTCCTCCCCGCCGCCCTCCGACCCTCACCGCCGTGATCACAAGCTTATTCCTTGATCACGGAGGAAGAGGTGTTGGAACAACTGAACTCCCACCCAGACATCTCCATCCGTTCCGCTAAGCGGATCCACAATGATTCTGGCCCCACCCATTTGATGCGGATCTTTACCAAATCCACATCTTCCCTTGACCGCCTCTTCCTCGATGGTGTGCTGATCTACAAATCGCCGTCACATGGTAGACCCCTCCTGATCCCCCCCCACAATCCTACCGCTGCGCTAGGTGCCTCGTTTATAACGATCACCTGACGCAGCACTTCAAAAACCCTCCCACCTGTCCCCACTGTAAAGATTCCCACCTCCACAAACACTGTCCAAACCTCACCACCTCTCCCACCCTACCCATTCGTACAAGTGCAAATCCGTCCCTCCCCTTACTCCCTCCAAACCCGAACTCACCGTCCCCATCCGCCCCATAGATCCTCCAATGCACCCCAATCAAGCCTCGGTCCCTCCCCCCACCGCCGAAGACGTTATCCGTTTCGTCACTACCGTCCTCGCCAACATCCACCCTTTCCAACGTCCCCACACCCTCCACCAGATTGCACTGGGCGCCAGGTCCGTGTTCAATCTGCACACCTTTGCCACCTTCTGCCATGCCCACTCCCACTTCGCCTTTTCCTGCCTAGAGATCCACGTCTAAGGTCCCTCTCGTCCCACTCCCTCCCCACCCCTCCTCTCCCCTCTCCGACCCTCCCTCTTCTACCCCATTATGGCAGGCCCATCCTGTACCCTCCTCTACCACAACATCCACTCACTCCCAGCAAACAAGAACCTCTTCCTCCACACTCTTTCCCAACACCTCATGGATGCCTTTCTGCTCAATGAAACCTTCCTCCAACCCCGCCGTCCCATCAACACAAATCCTTACCTTCTCCACCATACCGATGGACCCCCACCCCTAGCTCGAGGCGATTGGCCATCGCTGTCACCACCCCGTCCGGCTCCACCCTCTCCTCAATGACCTTACCGAGCACCTGATCCTTAGCCTCTTTCTTCCCTCCCTCACTGTCACCCTTGACACTATTTACATTCGCCCCAACTCTCCTATCCCATTCGCTTTCCTCTCCCATGTCGACCGCACCTTCCCGACGTGTGTCATTGCTGCTGACCTCAATCTTCATTCCCGTCATCCCGCTGAACTCCGGCGGTGGCGTCAGTTCATCACCACCTCGCACCGGGGCGACGTCCTTCCCCTTCCCCGCCCAACCTGCCCAGAAAGCAACACCACACCAGATGCCATTCTGGCATCTCCCAACCTCACGGCGGACATCCTTGACCTAATAGGCAGTGACCATGCCCCTGTCCTACTTACCTTTGACCACCGCCCCCACCATGCCCGCGCTCCTCATCCTATGCCCCCTCCCAAACTTCTCCATGATTATTCCCGTGCCGACTGGGATGCCTACCGTCGCTGCATTGACACCTCAGTCGCGAGCCACCCACTACCCCTCCGCACTCCCTCCAATATTGACCATGCCTCCTCCTTGCTCCAGCAGACCGTTGCTGACAGCGGTCCAAGCCCACATCCCCACCTGGGCGATATATCCCCACCGACCTACCCTTCCTACACAGGCTGTCCTTCTCCTCCACGAGGACTGCCACCTGTACCGCTCCTTCCTCCAGACCCATGACCGGGATACACTCCAACGCCACCGGCAACTCCAAAGACACATCAGAAACCTCTTGTCTGCGAAGAAACGCCGGGACTGGCGCCAGACATGCACCCACCTTAATTCTCTCCTTCCGGTCTACTCCTCCAAGTACTGGCGTGCCTTCCACCACCTTAGTGGCAGTCACTTCTCCCCCACTACCCACTCCTCCATGATGACCATGCTTTTCCTGACAACGTCAGTAAGGCAGAACACTTTGCCTCCTACCTTTCCGGCATCTTTTCCATTCCTGATGATTGCCTCTTTGACTACTCTCTATTCCCGGACATCTATGAGCGCACCGATACCTCCTCTCCTCTGCTCGCCCCTGGCTTCCAGAATTGAACACTCCTATTACTGCCCATGACATAATCGACACTATTCGCACAAAATGAAACACCACCCCTGGTCAAGACCGGCTGACCTACAGCCACCTCCGCCCATGCCCCCTCTCCTTCCATGAAGTTCTTGCCACCCTCTACAATGTCATCCTTTTCACTGGCTTTTACCCTGACCTGTGGAAGACCTCCCGTATTCTCAAGTTCCTCAAACCCGACAAGCCACCATCCTAGACCTCATCCTACCGTCCCATCAGTTTTACCTCCGTGTTCAGCAAGGTCCTGGAAACCATCTTTTCCCGTCAAATCCACCAGCACCTCCAATGCCACCAGTTCCTCCCCCACTCCCAATGTGGCTCCTGACCCTCCTTCTCTGCCGACGACCAGTTCCTTCACCTGACTCATCTCTCCCTCCAACTTAATTCCCATCGCTCCGAAATTTTTGTATCTCTCGACATCCAAAAAGCCTACGACCATGTATGGCATTCTGGTCTCCTCTTCAAGATCCAGTTCTACACCCTTCCTATTAATTACGTCCGCCTCATAGCTTCCTTCCTCACCTGCCGCCCCTCCTATGTCACTGTCTGTAACTCCGACTCCCGTTTGTTCTACCCCTCTGCCGGGTTGCCCCATGGCTCCATCCTCTCTCCCCTCCTATATCTCCTTTATTCTGCCGACATGTCTCAACCCAAACCTCCCGTCTATCTCCTTCAATATGCTGACAACACTGCCTTCCTAGCCCCCGCCCCCTCCCTTGCCCATTCCCAGGTTTTGCTCCAGTCCCACCTCACTGAGTTCGCCTTGTGGTGTAACCGGTGGCTCCTATCCGTAAATGCAGACAAATCCCAGGCAATCGTCATAGGTCGTACTACCCACTCCTTCCATCACCACGATTTCTATCTTACCCTCCACAACCGCCCAATCCGTCACACTCCCACCCTAAAATACCTTGACCTTACCTCAAATCCTTCCGTGAGAAAGCTCTGTCCTGCCTCAACCTCCTTAAACTCCTTACCGGCCGGACGTGGGGCCTTCACCCTTCCACTGTCCTTCGCACCTATAAATCCATCATGCACCCCATCCTCTGTTCCTTCCACCCCACCTGGATATCGGCCCCTCCTACTTTCTACAAATCCTTACAGATCCTGGAAAACCACGCCCTCCGCCTCACATATCGTATCAGACTCCTCTATGACCTCATCCCCTTCCCTCCCCTCCTACAACACCTCGAACATCTCCGACTCCTTTACACTACTCGAAAAATAGAGTCCCAAAACCCTCTGGTATACCCTATTCTCACCAATCCCGGGCCTCTGCCACGCCTCCACCAAACTATCTATCCCGGCCTTCACCTACATACACTCCGTATCCTTTCCCAGGGCAATTTCCGCACCCTTCCCTTACCGGATAACGAACTTCGTCCTGATATCTACCCCTCCTACGAACTTTGATCCCTTCCCCGTAGCATCAGCACCCCTCCCCTCTCTCCCATCCTTTTCCTTCCCACCCGCTTCGCTACCCCTTTCCCATGCCCGGAGTCTCGTCAATCCTTCTTTCCCCTCCTTTCTCTCTACCCCTCCCCGCCCCCCCTCCCCCGCGCTTCCCCCATCCCTGTTCCACCTCCTCCTCCTCCATTCCCTTCCACCCCCATGGGGGCGTCTCGACATTTTAAACGTGCACAGTGTTAGTGTGTCCAGTGACGTGTGGTTTTTAATCCGTGCCTCCGCGATCAGCATCAACAAGTTTTATCATGTGTGCCGTCAACTGTCTTTGTGTTTGTCCTTGTGTTTCTTCCAATGTAGTTTTAGACCGCCGCTGTGGCCTTGAACAGTTTTACTGGCTATGTGTGCTTTTATTACAGCTTGCTTGTTCCTGCTTTCGTTCTTCCATATATGTTTGTCTCTTTATTCATTTATGTGTAGTCCTTCAAAATCGCAACTTGTCTATTTTTTAACATCTCCCAGTTTTATTCATCTGTTTTATGTTCATTCACTGTTTGTCATTACATGTATTCCGCATGGCTGAAGAGCAGCCAACGCAGCTGCTGCCAGTCTGCTGACTTCAACAGTTGGCTTTAAAATAACAATAAAGGAAAAAAATCATCAGTCACGCCTTGAAGTACTGACAGTTACCACCACCTGAAGATGTTGAACAGTTATGTCGACGAAGTATTGTGGGAGATTCACAATGTCATCTGGCGGCAAACCCGTAAAGTGTATTTGCAGGATTCTACTTTGGCTGAAACATCTTTGAAAATTTCTTCTTCAACAGAAAATGGTCTCAATATCCAAGTGTCGATGTGCTGATTATCCATAGCTAAGGCATATTGCTTAATTACGTTTATAACAGCAGACGGATGCTAAATAACGGAAGTTTAAAACACTATTCTCTTATTTTCCTCGCCTACTCATTGATCACACAGTTGTTTAAACATCGATAGATCTCTGACTTGAACCATGCATTGGTAAAGTTCCAGTTTACGGACGAAACTTGAAATTTTATCCTGCGCTGTCAAAATATTAGACCTATTTTCTTGCAACGAAATACTCGGACTTAATTTCACTGAAAAAGTCAACTAGATACGCCAACATTTCGACAGTTTTTTCTTTTACTTTTGAATATACACTTTCTCTTGTGTTCCTTGATTTTCCAGAAGGAGTCCTATTTCTAGCACCAGCAGCTCATGTCCCATTTTCCTCAGATTAAGTACTTTTCTTAGATAGCTTAAAATTGTAATTGTGTTTCTTTCCCGTTGGTCTACAGAATTCTCTAGAGCAAAAATACAAATTGAGGAACCATAATGTAATATGAGGTTTTAAGACAAATAATGATTTATTAACTTTTACAGAAAGTGCACAGCAAGGTATTTTAAGTAATCATAGTAAAGATATTAGTTTAATTTAATACTATTTTCATTTAATAGCCATATCAAATTAAAGTGAATTTATAACAGTTACTGTATTCTATTTAACTACTTAACAAATAAAAACAATTGAAATATTGTTTAACAAAATCAGCAGACATAAATGATTTCTTCAAAGTCCAAAATTAGTATGGTTGTACAAATATTTTTATTTATCATTGAAAACATATATGAATAAAAAGCTATTAAAGAAAAATTAAGCAGTTTTGATTGTAATAAAAAAAGGCTTCAAAATACAGTTTTAGGCATCGATATTTTGAAATTTTTCCGGGGCAGGGCCCCCGGATCATCCTTCCAATGTCGCCCAGTGAAAATCCCTTAAAATATGCTCTGAATCTAGCTTAGTGTTTCTATTTTCTGCTGTCCCACTGGCTGGTCACCTCTGTACCTGCACATGCGTGTATCCTATTTTCCTGTGTCAGTCTCTCTCTACTTGGCCAGCGACAGCCAGGACAACCGGCGGAAATGAGACACAAAATTTACTATTAACGAGGTATCAGTGTACTCTATGAATTTTTATTTGTGAGAATGGATATGTGCCTGTGGTTACTAGAAAAATGTCAGCTAAGATAACTGAAGGATTACAAAATCTGTTAAATAAGATGACCTAGAAACTGACTGACTCTTCCAAATCTCTGAATGAAACTCTTATTCAATCTCAAAATGACACTATAAATTCTGAGTCAGAAAATAGTATTCAGTTGCAACACACAGGTAAGCCAGTCATCTGTTCTTTTACTTCCTATTTAGTCTAGTTCACTAATCGTAGTCTATAAGTGAAAGAAATTTTATTTTGTACCATTTTGTTTCTAATGTCAAGGAAGTTTTGTATGGGGTTTTGTGTGTTTTTGTATATTTTCGTACATTTGTTGAAGAATATATGGTATGGGAAGGTATTTATGTACACTTTCACACACACGCACACTGCACAAACACGCAACGCTCATTATGCATTTCAGTAGTAGTAATTGGAGCTTTCGTCGGGGGATGAAGACCGTCTAACACATCCGTTCTGTAGTGGGGCCGTGAACATATTACGTGTCATTGTGTCGCCCTCTGGTGTGTTAGATGTCATGCTGGATGGATCAGGGGTTCCTAGTGTGGGGGGAGGGATGGGTTACCTCTCTTTTGGGCTTTCTTCCTTCTTTCTTCAGTTCCAATTTCTATTCTTTTTCTTCCTTTTTTATACTCTTTTACAGAGCACCTGTCTTTTAGTCCGTTACTTTTCCCAAGGACATGCAGCTCTAATGTATGAATATATGATGATGGCGTCTTCTTAGGTAAAATATTCTGGAGGTAAAATCACGTAGGAAAAATAGAAAATCTGAAAAGAGAAATGGACAGGCTACAGTTAGATATGGTAGGGATTAGTGAAGTTCTGTGGCAGGATGAACAGGATTTCTGGTCAGGTGAGTACATGGTTATAAATACAAAATCATTTGGTGGTAACGCAGGAGTAGGTCTAACAGTGAATAAGAAAATAGGAATGCGGGTAAGTTACTATGAACAGCAGAGCGCATGCATTACCATAGTAACGACAGTCACAAAACCAACACCGACTACAGTAGTACAAGTGTATACGCCAACTAGCTCTGCCGATGATGATGATATCAAACAAATCTATGAGGAGATAAAAGAAATTGTTCAGAAAATTAAGGGAGATGAAAACTTGATTGTGATGGGGGACTGGAATTCGGTCATAGGAAAGGGAAGAGAAGGAAATGTAGTAGGTGAATACGGAATGGGAAAAAGGAATGAAAGAGGAAATCGCTTGCTGGAATTCTGTTCAGAGCACAATTTAATGATCACCAACACTAGGTTTAAACATCATGAAAGAAGGCTGTATACATAGAAGAGACCAGGAGACACTGGACGGTACCAGATTCTCTTTATAATGGTAAGGAATAGATTTAGAAACCAGGTTTTAAACAGTAAGGCATATCCTGGGGCAGATATAGACTCTGATCATAACTTATTGGTTATGTACTGCAGATTAAAACTCAAGAGACTGCAGAAAGGTAGAAAAGTTAGGAGATGGAACCTGGACAAATTGAAGGAACCAGAGGTGGTAGAGGGTTTCAGTGGGATTATTAGGCAAGGATTGCTGAAACGGGGGAAATTAATACAGTAGAAGAAGAATGGGTAGCTCTGAGAGGTAGGGTAGTGAAGGCTGCAGAGGATCATATAGGCAGAAGGACAAGGCCTGATAGAAATCCCTGAATAACACAGGATATACTGAACTTAATTGTTGAGAGGAGAAAATATAAAAATTCTGCAAATGAAGAAGGCAAAACGGAGTACAGACGTCTGAAAAATGAGGTTGACAGGAAATGCAGATTGGCTAAGCAGGAGTGGCTTGAGGAGAACAGCAAGACCATAGAAGAATATATAAATAGGGAAAAGATAGATTCTGCCTACAGGAAAATAAAAGAGACATTTGGAGACAAGAAAAGTAGCGGTATGAATATCAAGAACTCGGATGGAAAACCAGTACTAAGCAAAGATGGGAAAGCTGAAAGGTGGAAGGAATATATAGAAGGTCTGTACAAAGGAAATAAACTTGAAAGCAGTATTCTAGGAATGGAAAATGATGTAGAGGAGGTTGAGAGAGGACATACTATACTGAGAGAAGAATTTGACAGAGCACTAAAAGATTTGAGCCCCTGGAATAATTATATTCCGTCTGAACAGCTGATATCGTTAGGAGAGCCAGTCATGAAGAATCCGATAGCTAAGTCTTAACTGGTGCCTATCTGATTCCCAGGTGTTAACTGGTTCCTATCTCAGTACCAAGTGAACGATGCAGCAGTTGTGGCCACGAGCGAAGTTGCAGCAGAGGGTGCTCGTGGCTGACGTTGAATGAACGCCGTGCCGTGCATGCATGGCGGCGCGTGGCTTATGTGCATGGAGCGCACTTCGTACTTGTGCGACAACACACCAGGTTTATGGTAGTTATTATATGAAGACATTTAAGTGCTTCTCATGCAGGAGAGAGATAATTACTCTTAGTTAACATCCAGTAAATGTTTTATTTGATAGTATACTCACTTCTTTGGAGGGGTTCAAGCAGGTGTAGTTATATACTATAGTATGCACTCCTATTGAAGAAATTTACCAGTAAGGAAAGTTTTCAAGGGTTAGAGTAACACTGAATGTGAGTGAGGAAGGCTATGCCTAGGAAGTCCTTAGTGGGGGTAATGTAGGTAGTGGTTATGTGCAGAGTGAGTGAGTAGACCCACAGAACAGGCTGCTACTCGTGGTCAGGTACCTAATGAAAGGCCCTGATCAGGCTTGGGATGTCAATAGGATGAACCTAGCCCACTGGGAGGAGAAAGCTCGTCAGGCAAGTAGAGTCTCGCTGTCATCTTTCTTATTTTTAACCTACTAGAGGAGTCCGAGAAAAGTTACTATGTCCTGCCTCTGAGCTGTAACTGTTAGTTCCCAGTTGAATGGTTTTAAGTAAGCAAGTGAGGAAAAGTCCTCAGATTTTTTTAAGTTAAAGTGCACTAATCCCTGTAACAAGAAATTTGATTACTACTTAGTTAAGATTTGGACATTGATGAGTAAAGCTAAGATATACTATAACTAAGATGGTAAACTTATAGGTGAGACTTTTTTTTTAATAAATGGAAAAATACTCTTTCCATTCCTGCATTACGTGAGTACCTAGTTAGGGACATAGAACTGAAAGGTGTATAGAGTAGAAAATTAATTTAGGGGTGCACTTCTGTATAAAAGGTAGTACTCATAATAAAGTGATAGATATAAAAAATGAATACAATCTGATAACCAAGACTAATTAAATAAGGCAAATTTGTGTTCAAAAAATTAATTATGTGATCAAATTTGCCTTATGAACTGTATCATATTTCGTATAAGATTACTGAGAGTTAAAGAATTAATAAATTATAGTAATAGAAGAATTTTTGTGAGAAAAATACTGATAATTTTATATTAAAACAAATAAACAAAAGTTATACAATCATTTGGCATCTTATGTCTAAGGAGAGGGGTATGTATGTAACGAGTTGCACTAAACCCCTATGAACAGACATAAGATCGCCAAATATGTTTATTATGGACTTCTGGTAGCAAAATATTTATTTTTCGATTTTTCTTTACTCTACAGATAATCTGTCGAGAAAACATGTTAGACCACCTTCAGGATCCCCTGAAGAAAGCTCCAATTATTACTATTGAAATCTATGATGAGTATTCAGTGTTGCATGTTCGTGCAATGTGCTTGTGTGTAAAACATGAGTATGTAACTGTGTATGTGAAAGTGTGAAAGTGTACATAAGTACCTCCACATATCAAAATGTGTGCAAACCCACCCCTTTGGTTTGTATTCTTCATAAAATGTTCGAAATTTTACAAAACCTTATAAAACCCCATACAAAACATCCTTGTCATTAGAAACAAAATGGTACAAAATAAAATTGCTTTCACTTATAGACTACGATTAAGGAAAGTCATAGCTTGCCATTCCTTCAGAGATTCCCTTGTTTAGAATTTTCATACGTATCAGTTTGAGTTATTGTCACTGCCAGTTGTGATTACATAATCTCAATGTTCACATAATGTCAAAATTGGGATTGGTCATTATTCTAGTAAATGTCAGAAAAGCTATAGACTTTCATCTAAGTTAAGATCATCTTTCAATAATTATTAAAAAGATTAATCTTATCCCATATTTCATACTATATATTACTGTAAAATTATGTAGTGCTTATCCCTACATAATGAATTGTTATGAATATTGTTTGATAGCTAGAACCGCATCTGCCATGTTCTGCTGTTTGGTTAGAGTCAAATTTTACTTATGTGCAACTAACAACAGTTGGTATCACAGGTAACTTTCTACACACAAATATCTTATTTTTACAATACTAAAGTAGTTAAACTACCAAAGACTATTTATTTGAGATGTCTACATGGGCACTATGGTCGGGGGTTCGAATTACCCCTCGGGCATGGATATTTGTGCCGTCCTTAGTCGTAGTTAGTTCATAAGTAGTTTGTAAGTTTAGGGACTGATGACCCTGTAGTTAAGTCCCATAAGCTATACAAACTTTTGAACATTTTTGTCATCAACAAGCCTATTACTTCTGTAATTTTGATCGTCAAATTTCGTTTGTCGGCTCCTATTATGCAGTTGGCAACAATACATTTCCATGTCATTTGCTATTTGCGCGTGTGTGTCGCTCTTCATAACCAGTTGCTCTCAATGGTCACATCTCAGAGATATTTCATTTAAACTCTAAGATACAGTTGAACAAATATCAAATAGGATAGAATAAGAGTATAGATCTGCTCTTTGGAAAACTAAAAAGGAAGTTAAAGGACAGATGACTGGCTTACCTACAGGTTGTCAATCTCTTAATTAACAAAGAATGTTAATCAGCCTGAGGGGTAGGGATTTCTTTTTTCTCTTTATAAAGTTAAATAATAACTGTTCATTAAAATCTTCTCACATACAAAGTAAGGTTCTAGATAATATCTTAAGAAAATGATTTGGGTGTATTGCCCTGTCAGACTTAAATTTGGGAAACTGTTTACTGATGTTTATTCCTGATGACATAATTACCTCATCCCCATTTGTTACTATCTGTACTCTATTTACTCGGTCTTGGTTTCTGTTCTCAATTTAGGCCTTTGTATTTTCTATTTCATGCCACAATCTATCAAATTGGCTGTCGGTTATTTCTGATTCTGAATTTCTGTCCTCATTATATGTGGAAACCTCTGTCCTAGCTCTGAGTTTTTTATCGAAAATTTCCTCTATCTTTTGCTCCCAGTTACCTGTTTCCCCAGTAAGCAAGGTTTTGATTGTTTTGATTTTGGTAACCTTGTCAATTACACATTTTAGTTCAGCTTTGGAGTTATATGCTAAAGCTTCTAATTTCAAATTCGTTGTAGCTAGTTCCTCATCATTCTTTCCCTTTCTTCTAATGTATTTGAAACTGCTCTTAATATGGATTGTTTATTTACTGTATTGTTCTGTTCAGATACTTGTTCTGCAAGTTCTTTAGCCTGTTCTTTGATTACGAAACTTTGTGTCCAAATGTTAAACTTGTCATCAACATTCCCTCACATGAGCCTCTAGCTGGATACCGAATGTGTGTAATTTTTGTTCTATTTGTTTAGATAATTTATCTTACGTAGCTGTAATTTTTTTATCAATAGTATCAAACTTAGCTTCGAACTGTTCGAACTTAGTTTCGAGACTTGCTGTAAATTCTTTATCAGTAGTATCAAACCTAGCTTCGAACTGTTCAAATTCCGTTTTGAGACTTTCCATAATCGCTTCCAAGCTCATATTTTCTTCTGTCTGCGCCATACTGCGCGTTTCAGGCATGTCTCTATCCTAACAGATCACAAAACTACTCACAATTTCTAATAAAAAGAAATAGTATGAACTGGGTATGCTCACCCACAGAAATAAAGCAGAATAGTCTCTCTTAATCATAACTCTTCTTAGAGACTATGACACTTCAAAATACTACATATAATTTGAAGCACTGTCTTACATGGCGGTAGCAGCAAGCGGATTTCTTGACAATTTACCTATAGGGTAAAGAAAAATCGAAAAAGAAATATCTTGCTACCAGAAGTCCCTAATAAACATATTTTGCGATCTTATGTCGGTTCACAGGGGTGTAATAAAACTTGTCACACTACAACCTGCCGAGAAAACAGTTATTGAATGACTGCAGGATTACTTTAAAGAAGGTGGTATTTCTCAGAGATTGCTTACTGATAATGGCTCTCAATTTTTTGCGGAGACTTCAACGAAATTTTATCTTGGAATACTTTTAGACATGTGATGTATCGAAATATAATCCGCAGTCAAATCCAGCGGAATGTGTTATGTATGAAATTTCATGACTTTGTAGATCATATTGTCAGATCGACATACGTTGTGCACACATTTAATCCCCGACTTCTAAACGATTCTGAATGAATCGCCACATATATCTGCAGGTTTAACTCCATTGGAAGTTTTGAACAAAAATTCATGGATTAATCTTTATTAAAATATTTTACATGTCCACCATTGAGTAATTTAAGTACGTCAGAAGTAAATGCAAGGATAAAATCTTCCTTAGAATAGTCTTCACATAACAGATTACATAGATTCAATACAAAAGCAGTTGTACCAGAAATGAAGGTCGGAGACCTATTGTTAATACGCAATTTTCAACCTAGTTTGGGCCCAAAGAAACAAACAGGCAAATTTTTTTATAGGTGTTGTGGTTCATTTAAAATTAGCAGGATACCATATCCAAAAGCTGTGTATTTACAGGACCCAGACACAACATCAGGAAAAAGGTTGTACAACACTAACGCGATAAAGTTCTATTGTCCCCTCAGGCTGATTAGCATTCTATGCTAATTCGGTGGAGTGACGACCACCAGGAAGCCAGTTATTTGTCCTTTTTCTTCCTTTTAGATTTCGGAAGGGCAAATTCCTTTTTTCTCTTACTATTCTTTCAAACTTTACTACTACTATCCTTTCTATTTGAATAAATAGCAATTCAGACACAATATTGATTCGTGTTGTCAATTTTCAATAATTATCTGTGATCCTGAGATGACGAAACATTTGCAGAATGTAGTTATATACTTCCTACTGCTAGATGGCATCACTTATCATGTAATGTTAATTAATGTAATCGTTTTAACATGATTCATTATACGATATTAAATAATTAATAATTTATTTAGAGTACATACACATGCATAGATATTAAAATAAAAGGCTAATTTTACATATAGTTCAGATTCCAAAACGTATGACCTTGAATATATCCTAAATATGCATATAATAGGTTTATATTCGTTTGGTGGTATTAGACAGAGACGACACAAGCAGCTGGTATTTTTCAGTAATGAATTGAAAAATCGCCAGCATCTAGGGACCACCCAAAACTCTTCAGGGTTTGTATTTTTACAGCAGCACCCTGACAAGTCAGTGACCTCACTAGTACACCAAAAGAAAATAGTTTCAGTAAACAAACACTAACAATTTCTGTCATTATAATTATCTAAATATTTATAAAAACGTATGCAGCTGGGCATTTAAATTTTTCTGTATATGAAACTATTTGAAATACTACGGCCTCAGTATCTAATTCTTCAGAATCTGTGTGCATACTGCTACTCATGTTAACATAACCACAATACACTTTTATATTCTTGTCCCACAAGCTGTTTTCAAATTGACATCTTGTCAAATATAAGGCCACATTCTCTAAGGTAAGGCTTGTTAATTGGGTTCTGTTTCAAATAATTGAAAATTTCTGTCACATAACCAGGTTCACAATTTACAGATGATACCCAGCTAAGAAGTATGCTGGGGTGGGGCAAAACAAACAAAGAGCAAACATGTCTGTAAGCCCTTGTCGAATAAAAATGCAGTGTCACTACAAATTGTTTCGTAAGTTCACTGTATCTTCTGGCTTTGTTCTTAGAATCAATATTTTCTAATTGAGAAACTTTGAAATCGGGTCATCCTGAACGTTCCGTACCAGCTGCCTGCTTTGACCAAGTACGTCATGTATATGCAATTTTGTTTCCAGATGTATTTGTATTTGTTTATTACTGGTCGCCGATTATATTGTAAATGTGACGGAGGAAACCACCAATCCTCCCTTCAACCCCAGTAACCAGTCACAAAGGAGTGTCCTTGTCACCCAATACCACCCCAGTCTGGAAAAACCAAATCACATCCTTCGTCAGGAGTTTGATTGTCTGTCATAATGCCCTGAAATGACAGAAATCCTACCCAAGATCCTTCTGACACCTCCTAAAGTGGTGTTCCATCGCCCACCCAACCTCCACAGCATCGTAGTTCATCCCTGTGCCTCTCCTAACCCCTTACCAAAGGGGTGGAAGACCCTGATACAAAGCCTGCCTAATCTTCCCATCCAACACGTCCTATTCCAGTTCTGTCACAGGCTTACTCTGCTCTATCAGAGGTCGGGCTACCTGTGAAAGCAGCCATGTGATATACCAACTCTGCTGCAATCATTGCACAGCGATTTATATTGGTATGACTACGAACCAGCTGTCTGTTAGGGTGAATGGCCCCCGAGAAACTGTGGCGAAAAGCTAGTTGGACCAACCTGTGGAACAGCATGCAGCTGAGCACAGCACTCTGGATTTCAGTGGCTGCTTCATTACCCGAGCCATCTGGATCCTCCCCTCCACCACCAGCTCTTCTGAACTGCGCAGATGAGAATTGTCCCTTCAACACATTCTACGGTCCCACAACCATCCTGGCCTCGACCTAAGATACCTTCCCATCCCTGCACCCTATGCCTAACATCTTTTCCCTCCTCTTCCTTCCCCACTCATTATCCTGTATCTTATGTCTTCCTTGCAACTGTGTGTCTCTACTTACAATATCCGCTTAATGAATTACTTTTTATTTGTACTTATGTTTTATTTTCTCCAATTTCTTTTCTATTTTTTCCTGTTTTCTAATTTCCCTAGTTTTATTTTTTTCTTTTTTTTCCATTTTTTCCTATTTTTCTTTTTCGTTATAATTCCTATCATTTCAAATCCCCCCACTCCTCTGCACCTCCCTTTTATCCTTTCCTGCCCCTTCCCTTCTCTGTATTAATTGCCACAATTGAAATTCCTGCGTATCAGTGCCTTTAGAATTCATCATGCAATGCGAAACTTTCTATCCCCACCTTTACCCAGCATCCTTCCCCCTTCACTCCCCACCTCTCTCACACCCTAGATGCTTGTAGTGCTGGACATGGTAGTTGTGTGTGCATAGTTGACTGAGTGATTGCACAAACATAAATTGTTTGAATGTGATTGTCTATTTTCGTGCCTATCAGCAGCTCAGCAAGCCTTTTTATGGTGATTTGTTACCTATCCTCTATTATTGAAATTCAAACAGGACTTTACATCGTTTAAATTTAGAACGTATTTATTGAATTACGCGTTTTGTGTTTGTATAAGAAAATGTTGTTGAGCAATTTTATTGGCTAATTGAAATATCATTTTGTTTGCATCACGTGTTTCTTTTTAAAAAAATTATAAAGATTTATGCATAATTGATGTATTTAAATATGTGAGTATTCATAGTTTTTAGTTCAGAATGATGTAGTATCACATCTAATTTATAATTCTTATGACTAAATTCAGTCATTAGTTTGTCGTATTTTCGGTATGGTTACCAGGTTTAATAAAGTGGGTTTCATTTCATGTGTATTAATGGTCAGTTCTACTGATCGTTACTACGATTGGTAAGTGTGGTACAGCCGATTTTACTGTTCGATACCAGTTTCGCTTAGCATATCTTTTTGTGTTGTGTGGAGATTCTGTTATTCTGGATTTTATTTGAGATATACAACAGTCAGATTTAGTGATTGATACTAGTTTTCCTATGCCTTTTTTACCGTGTGGTTAGATTTTTGGTATCATGGCTTTCATCTGAGATGTACTACAGCTCAGTTTTATTTATCGATCCCAGTTTTTCTATGCCTGTTCTTTCTATGGTCGAATTTCTGGTATCATGGCTTTCATTTGAGGTGTAGCATTGTTTACGTTTAAGGCCAATTCACACTGTTCGTCACGTCAATGTCACGGCACTGTCAGGTCAAGTTGTATTCATACTGTCCGTCAGTGTCCGTCACGTCAATCCGCCAATCTCAATACGTGATGTTGAAAGTGAGGTTATGAGTGGCGATCTGTTATGTAGAAAGTCATAGTTTAATACTAGAATTGAGGGAACAACAACGCTAAATGTTATTGACGGCGAAATAAAACTTTACAGTATATGTTTTTGGCCAACTTACTGGGAACTGAAACAACATTTCAAAACATCGACATCTATTTTGAAGCGAAAAATTAAACATATGAAAACATCAAACAATACTTATAAGAGCATAACTAGCGCCTGTTTACTTTATTCATTACGATTTGCCCGCTGACGTTGTTCATACCGTCGTAAACAACTGAATTTTTGTCTTTTGTTAGAACTGACTTTTTCATTTAAAATGTTATTTAATGAGAAATGCTTAATCAAATTACAATCTTATACAAATAAACAATTTGCTTCAGTCTTTTCTGTCACAATGTTAAATAACATTTACCAATTTTTGGTTTCAGATATATCCGACCTCGATTTTAGGGGGACACTCCATTGACAAAAATATTTAAGTCGACATGAAACATTTGAGATTTACCACTAAAACGAAGTAGAACAACAAAATAAAGATGAATAAGACTTATTTACATATAAACAGTGCAATCATCGACTGCAACATTTAATTCGCATGACGAAAATAGGTAACTTCCGATGTTAGCAGACCGCCGTTCCATCAAAACATTCTTCTTGACAAAGCTTGACGTGACGTGACGGTCCGGTGACGGACAGTATGATTGCCGCCATTAAAAATGCATTGAGGAATGTTTTGATGGACGGTGACGTGATGTGGCGTGACGGTCTGTGTGAATTGGCCTTTATCGAACATCACTTTCTTTACAATATATTGAAGCATACATAAGTTACCTATGCAGCTGAATGCTACTTCCAGTCATCCCTCGGTTAGTACATCGGTATGCAACGTAACTTTTCACCATCGTGATTAAAATAACGACGATCTATACATAAAAAGAACGAGAAACTGAATATGGGCGCCTACATCCAATGTGACCACTTCAGAAAGCAGTGTTGTAGTGTCCTAGGCAAAGATGCCTTTGAGTAGTGACTGCATTTTATCATTGAGCTCACTGTTGCAGCATACAATTGATGGCCTGTGACAGGAATGTGGACATCGTTTTGTCGTACTCTAGACTGTGGGTTTATTTGTAGTGGCAGTAGATTAGACAAGCTGCTATGTTTGTTGTTTTAAGCATAATACGGAGAGTCCAAGGAAAAGTCATGTTTGTCATCAACAGCAAAAAAAAAAGAAAATGTCGTTCACAGCATGTTCTGTAAAAAAGAATTATTCAGAATAAATCCGTTGGAAGAAAAGAAGTCACTATCAATTTTTAGTTCCTTTTGTCCTGTTTTTCCCACAGTTGCTATATTATAATATTATAGTGTAGGTATTTCAGTTATCTGTCTATGCAACTGATTTAATAAAATATGTTATTGCCATATGCATTTCGCCTTTATTTGGAAGGTATCATCAGTGGCAATATTTCATGGATATAGCTTTACATCTGGTGCTCATTGGTTGCTTCCAGCTGTTCTGCTTCAATTCTGGCATGTGCCTAGTGGTGCTATCTGTGAAGTGCTGGAACAACAAAAACAGCAAAATGCACAGAATTGAAGCAGAACAGCTGGAAGCAACCAATAAGCACCAGATGTAAAGCTATATCCAGGAAATATTGCCACTGATGATGCCTTCCAAATAAAGGCGAAATGCACATGGGAATAACATATTTTATTAAATCAGTTGCATAGACAGATAACTGAAACCCTACACTATAAGATCACTATCAATTCTTTTTCTTGAAAATTTGTTTACGTTACTGTTTAAAAAAGACGTAATAAAGACTGCTTTCATTAGCAGAGGATGGTTAATTGTGTGCCTCTTTCAAGGTGGATCGTGGAACGAAATTCCTGCATTTCACCTGAAATTTGCTGTTTACAACTGTCACTGTTCAGTAAATCAGGTTTTTCTTCCTACAATTTATTACACTGCATTTCCCACCATGGCCAGTCCTCTAACGAAATGTAGGAGTACTTGCAATGCAATAGATTTTCCACACATCAGTGACAGTTTAATGACGTAGTAGAAACATTTGATTATAAGAAACCAAGTATCTTTAATGTATCTGTTGCGTTCATTTATAAAACTATAGGCCTACATATAAATAGATATGTAAAGAAGTATTCTCCGTTCCCAACCTGCTGGAAGACGCCCAAATGGATGACCGAAGACGCGATGGAAGGATCGAGTACTGGCAGTCCTCAAACAAGTGGAGCCGACAGCGGTGGAAGATGAGGCTGGGGCCGAGAACGTGGGACCGCCGTCTGCACTAAATGTGTCCTGTATTGAGATTGCGATTAACTGATGGTTTATTTTATTTTTGTAATGTGTACCTTTCTTATAATGTCGAGTCTGTATTCCTTTATAGCTGTGGTTGTACCCTTTTCTTTTATTCTACTGTAGGCCTTAAAAGACCCATGAATGCAATAAATGAAGAAGAAGAAGATGATGATGATATAAACAAGTAGGCTCCAGAAAGTAGAGCATCTGGAGTAATTTTCAAATGTTTACCTATGTGCCAAAAATTCTTACCAAAAAAAAAAAAAATAATAATAATAACAATCTGACAAGCCAAGAGCGCTTCATGGGCACGCTTACATGTGCACGAAAATCGATTGTGGAACTGGAGAACCGCTTTAGGGAAGTGGATTTCCAGAATCGATTTTGGAGTGTTTACATGATCAACCAAAAGCGGAATTGGAAATCGGTTTACGAAATCCGTTTTTGGGAGCTCATGTAAACGAGGTAAATGAACCCATAAGAGTAACACCCACATCCAAGACCTACCTTAGCACAAATACTTGTTTACAGAAATAAACTTAGATCAACAGTTCAAATATATATGCAGGATTCACCGATCAGCAAGCTGTTATACTAAATGTCAACGAAGATATTTCAATCCCAGACCCACCTAATTCCCTTCGAAGCCATAAACTAAATGTCCTCCTAAATAGTGAAAAGTCGACAGAATTGTACGCTGCAAACGATGTCAGTAGCCTAATATCAAAGACGGACATCTGTCGTTTGCCAGAAACTGAGATAAACGTCATTTTTTTATTGCTAAACATAGCGCTAATATATTTATATGCTGATTTGAGCATTATCAACTTTAATACTCGAGTATTTATACCTGGAAGTGGCTAATATCAATTTGATTACTCAGGTACCTTCAAATTGTGTTTGGAAATACAGATGTCCATCTTTGAAAGCAATACGTGTAGGTGTCCACTTTTGATGTGTACACGCTTTCAGTTGTCCGTTTTTGAAACTCAGAGATTCGCTTACTGCTGATGAGAATCATTTACAGGTGTATAATCTGGGAAATTATAGGAATATCGACATAAAGTGGAAAATATTAAATTCTGGAAAAATGGTACATATTGGAAAAATGAAAACTACAATAATCATAATAATCTTTTTAATTTTGTATACAAAATGAAATGTTATTACACTGAATCTCTAAAATTATTAGCATAAGGTTTGTTGAAACTGTCTCCAGACTTTTCCTTAAACATCCTTACGTTATTTCTGACATTGAACTTCTTTCCAACAAGTGATAATTTCGTACAACACACCTTACAACAGAACAGTATAGTTTACAAGCTAGTCTTACCTTTGTTTCTTTTCAGTGTTTATTTTCCACTTTTCAGGTTGTCTCAGTCGCTTCCTAGCTTTTCCTTCGGACGCTGGTGCTATATTATGTTCCATTTTACTCGCTTTAAGATGGTTATTAGTAATACTACTATAAAAATTACGGAAAAACTTACGTATGAGGTAAAACGTCTTAGTACCTGGCACATACTGTCGCCATGTCTGATTTTCGAGGTCATGTGATCATATTCTGTGTTCCCATTGGGGCACACTGCAGGTGTCCGAATTTGATATCAAGCTCTTATGTAGGTGTCCGCTTTTGATGTGAACAGTCAAGTTTAACGTGTGATTTATCACATCATTTACGTCAATTTTTGGCAAAAAAAAAAGAAAAAAAAACGGATTTCACCAATGAAAAGAGCGGAATAACTGCATTTAGGATCGACTGCTAACTAAATTTCGACCATTAGGTCAGATGTCCAGGTTTAGTATTAGGCTACTCATTTCTAGACACTGCAAAACACAATTGAACCACTCGGAGCGCGAAAATTCAAAACAAACAAGGCGAAGGTGCTCAGCCAGGTCAAAGAAATCAGGCAAGACACTTCCGCAGCCAGCTGCCTTGTACAGACCAAACATTTTGGCTCCCAGAGCGCAGCTGGCAACGTGGCCAACCCCCTCCCCCCTCCTCCACCCCGCCTGTGTTTCCTTTTCGTTATTTCCGCAATTTTGACCCGCCAAATTATACGTAACGTGTTTCTGATACAGAGATTAGGGTACAATGCACCCTCATGTACCGTAACTTGGGGTGATTTGGAACTACTGGAGTGAAATGGAACACTGTCTCCATTTCAAGAAATCATCTTTGCTGTGGAGAGATACTTTGGTGTAACTAATGAAACCCACCTCCCATAGTCCCCACAGATACTAGTCTGTTCAGTGATATAAAAATTGTGTGTGTGAAAGAATGCACCGGTCACGCCGTCCGTGTACAGTGTAGACGCGTCCACTTGCACAAGATGCACGCATACGATCGCTAGCAGACGGAATAGGATGGATTCTATTCTCACGCGTATGCAACGACCTATATAAACAACATAGACTGGCTAAGGTGCTGCCATACTTGAAGCAAATTGAAAGCTCGGCCGCCATGTTTTACAACGTCACGTAGGCGTACAGAGTCGCCTGCTACAGCAATAAATCATATCATTTTCACTTTGTGCAATGACTTAAGAAATCATTCTCTGCCGAATTATTGTTATTTTTATAGGCAAGCTATTCTACATGTATTCTACATTATTTACATAAAGTCAAATCTGTGGAGGAAAGAGGTAAGCAGATTAGGCAAATGTACACGAATTAATATTGTTAAAGGACAGTGAACATGCATGTTTTTGTATGAATGAGACGATGTTTAGCCGATCCAGTGTGTGTGACATTTGTAATTAAACTTGTCTGCCACACACTTGTTGTCTATCATTTATCCTTTATCCATATTAGCTTGCCTATAATGTCGTTTAGTCCCTTTCAACATCAAACCATCCAACCAAAATTTTCTCGCTTAAAATGCTCTCTTTACGTGAAGCCAGTAAATTGGTAGCCACATCGGAGTATTTAATTAAATATGACATACATTTCACTGATTAGAAGTACTTTACCAAACAGACAGCCAATGTTTTGGGCACAAACAAATGCTGGAATGTGCAGTTTGCTGGCTTCCCTTTTTAAATGTTATGGCATCTCCAGAGATTCTTACCTCGTTGTTAACAACTTTCATAGTAGTGAGGGTCCCGCTGACTATATCACCTCATTTATATTGTTGGTCATTTAAACACACCAAAATCGATTCTGGAAATCCTCTTGTGTAAAGCGGTTTGCCAGTCCCACAGTAGATTTTCGTTCACATGTAAACGCAACCGTTTTTCAAGCGTTCTCGGCTTGTCAGATTGTGTTTTCTTGTTCAGAAGTTTCGGCACATATGGACAGAGTGCCTTTTCTAATGTAGAATAATAGTAAAAATACTGGAGATAGCATGAATCTGTGTATTTAAGTAAAGAAAAATAGCGATTGTGCTGACTAAGTCAGGCAATGAATTAGATGTTTTTCAGCCGCCATATTAAGTGGGTTAGGAACTCCGATTCAGGCTATAACATGTAAACACAGCAGCAAAAATCGGTATCGTCTTCTGGAAGATGTGTTGCATGTAAACGTAGTGAATATGTTAGACTGCGTGTAACTTCACTGCATGGGAGAGTAGCAGTAGCTAGCGCCGCCAAATGGCGAAATGGGTGTACTCAACAAGTGACCACACTATCTACTTCTGTTCGTTATGTGGTAAGATTAATTAATGCACATTAGATAAAATGATTTAAACTTATTTTCCTGGATATTCACAAAGATTACCACTGGATTATTTTTCCACTTATAAGAAATCCTTTTTATTTGATTTTCGACAGGCTTAGACTCTTCTGATTCTGCCCATGAAGAGGAGATTGGTTGCCAGGCGAATTTCCCTACCAAACAGGACTAATGGATAGAGGGAAGGGAGGCATTATTGTCACAGATTTTTTCGACACAAGATTGAGTGTCACGAAGATGGTGAACTAAATTGGTAAACACTTCAAGATAGACACACACTACACCATAAAAGCGAACTTAGGTTTCTCGGACAACTCTCTAAGTATTGAACCTAGGAACATATTACAGCTTTAGCGAATTACAGCTTATTTCTATTACTAAATATGAAATACGTTAGTGAGGTACAGCTTTTAGAACAAACCAGAAACTAGATTACAGAAAATACAAAGAGCAGTACTTTAAAAAATAAAGAGTAAACAAGATCGTCTGTGGAGAGAATAAAATTGGCCTTCACTGTACATTTATTGTGACTCCCACACAGCCCCCCTTCGGTAGAGCGGAGGTCCAGGGATGTAGAGGTATTTATATTTCTCTCAGCAACCAACTCTTGTGTGTAGAGGGTGTTGCTAGAACCTCTTTCCTTTCCGGTGCAGGCAGTGATGGTACCACTTCTTCTTGAGGTGCCGATATAGCATCATTTGTGTCTCTTCACCATTTGGTAACATGTGTCCAGGTTTGACCCTTTCAATGACACTACTTGGCTCTTCCCATTTTGATCTATATGCATGGTATGATCATCCCAGGATAGCACTCTTTAGGGCCCAGAATATGGGGGCAGCAGTGGTAACTTGACAGCGTCTGTATGTAACATCACTTGTCTACATGACTGTAGATGTTTGTGCATGGATGACGTTATTGCTACATGTCTTGATACAGTGGCTGGGCGAAGTCTTGCCATATGCCCATGCACCGTCTGAAGTACATATGGTAATTCAGTCTACTTTTACACAGTTTGAGCGGTAAAAAATTCCGAAGGCAGTCATAAGGGCTCACCATAAACCAGTTTTGCCATGGATGCTCCTAAATCTGCTTTAAATGCTGTACAAAGACCCAACAAAACCAGTGGAAATGCTGATGACCAAGATTGTGTATGACACATTAATGGGGCTTTTAATGTTCTATGCCAGCTTCCACCATTCCATTGCTTGGGTGGTAAGCCATTGTATGATGGAAACCACAAAGGTTGGCCAATTCTGAGAACAGCATCGACTCAAGTTGCCGCCCTTGGGCAGTGGTGACATGTAAAGGGCAGCCGCAACTTTAAATCCATGACAAAAAGAATACTCTGGCCACTGTTGTCGCTGAAATATCTGATAATGGAATCGCCTCTGCCCATCTGATGAAGCGGTTGACTGCAGTGAGGAGGTAACCGTATCCCTCTGGAGGCAGCAAAGGTTTCACAGTGTCCAGGTGCAGATGTGTGAAACATTGTGTCATAAGTGGGAAGTCTCCTACCGCTTTGTTCACATGTTGTCAAACCTTGGTCCTCTGACAGTCTAAGCATGCTTTTGCCCAACTACGGCAATATGTTTGGCAAGATGAATCTGTCTGTCATCAGATTGACGCTAGAGTTTATTCCCAGATGAGCCAACCCACGGATACTGTCAAAAAATTGTTTTCGCAATCTCTCCGGTACAAACGGTCTCGGTTTTTCTTGTGAAACATCGCACCAAACTCGTAGACGTAGCCCAGATGTACTGTTGCGACGGAATTCAGTAAGTTGTTGGTCTGTCTGTTGTGCAGCAGCTAACTCATTGTAGTCAATAGCCTGAGATACTGATTCCAACCGAGAAAGGTAATCTGCCACGACGTTCTCAGCTCCTTTTATATGCTGTAGGTCTGTCGTGAATTAGGGGAAGAATGCCAGTTGCCTAAACTTGCGCAGTAAACAGCCGTCCTTTGTTACTACTAAAAGCAAAAGTAATCGACTTGTGGTCTGTAAGAACCGCGAATGGTCTGGCTTCCACTTGTTTGGTAGCTTAGTAAATTGTCAGTGAGTCTCTATCGTAAGCCATCCATTTAACTTGTGATGATGTATGCTGATGTGAGAAGAAGCCCAGGGGTTGTCAGTGTCATTGAAATACTGGTTTAGAGCTGCGCCTATGGCTTGTTGGGTAGCGTCCACAACAATCACCATTTGCGCCTGAGGAACTGGGTTTGCCAACATAATTGCCTGATGTAGTCATGCCTTGATCTTATCAAATACGATCAACATATCTGGTGTCCACTGCGAAGGTCGGTGCCCACGGCATCTTTGCCAGCTAGTGCTGACGCTACAGGTGCTTATATGGCCGCTGCATTGGGTAGATGTTGTCTACGAAATTAACTGCTCCAGGAAATCGACGAATCTGCTGATCATCGACAGGGCGAGCCAACTATTCGCTAAAGGTAAGCTCATCTTGCAGTGTACTGATACCGGCAGCTTGCAACAACCCCTTTTCCTTCGTCTGAATTAACCACCCTGAGAAAGACTAATCGTCGCAAAATTCTGAATATTCTTTCGATTATTCGAAGCTGGGGAAAAAATGTTATTTAACATTAATAAATACAAGTAAAATAACTTGATTTCACTTTATACGATTTCTGTAAATCAAACGATCTACTTTCTGCACTTTTACTAATTGAAGTACAGGCCCTGCTGTCGCCAACCAAGCGACTTGTTGAAAGAAAATTCAGAATTAATGATAACAGGACTAATGAATATTTTTTTAGATCTGACTGCTTACTATTTTCATTAAATTCCAGAATTCATTTTGCACTGTCACCTACAAGGAATATTGGTACAGTTTTGATTACCAGCCATAAAAATCCATTCCTTAATCTTGGTATACATGAGTACTATATTTTTATTTTTATTTCAAAGTATTATCACGTAACCTGGAATCCTTCCAGGTAATACGAACAGTTTAAAGTAATCTTTAGTCTGTAATAAATCCATCACAGGCACAATGATCGAAATAACTATCAGTTACTATACCTTTCTATGTGTCACACATAGCTAGTTTTTTATATAGCCTTGACAAGAAATTGATTCATCTTCTTATCATTTTTCGTAAACTTGATGTAAACATACAGCCTTTCATTTCTTTCATTTATTATTTTTCTTGTCAGAGATTTCATTTATAATTATGCACTTTATAAACTTCTTATCTTTGTAATTAAAAAAGGAAATCAATTTTTTTCCAAAAAAGTAAGAAATTGTTCTTATGTCTTTAGTACAACTTGAAGCAGTCATGATAGATAAATTATTTGAAATTGAGAGTGTCAGCTTGTAAAATTTATTTCCTTGTTTCAGATTACTGTCCAATGTAGGCGCAATCGATATCTATACAGGGTGTTACAAAAAGGTACGGCCAAACTTTCAGGAAACATTCATCACACACAAAGAGAGAACATGTGGACATGTGTCCGGAAACGCTTTCTTTCCATGTTGGAGCTCATTTTATTACTTCTCTTCAAATCACATTAAACATGGAATGGAAACTCACAGCAACGTAACGTAACAGCGTGACTTCAAACACTTCGTTATAGGAAATGTTCAAAATGTCCTCTGTTAGCGAGGATATATGCATCCAGCCTCCGTTGCATGGAATCCCCGATGCACTGATGCAGCCCTGGAGAATTGCATATTGTATCACAGCCATCCACAATACGAGCATGAAGAGTCTCTACATTTGCTACCAGGATTGTGTAGACAAGAGCTTTCAAATGCCCCCATAAATGAAGGCATGAGGGTTGAGGTCAGGAGAGCATGGAGGCCATGGAATTGGTCCGCCTCTACCAATCCATCGGTCACCAAATCTGTTGTTGAGAAGCGTACGAACACGTCGACTGAAATGTGCAAGAGCTCCATAGTGCATGAACCACATGTTGTGTTGTACTTGTAAAGGCACATGTTCTAGCAGCACAGGTAGAGTATCCCGTATGAAATCATGATAACGTGCTCCAGTGAGCGTAGATGGAAGAACATGAGGCCCAGTCAAGACATCACCAACAATACCTGCCCAAACGTTCACAGAAAATCTGTTCTGATGACGTGATTCCAAATTGTGTGCGGTTTCTTGTTAGCCCACACATGTTGATTGTGAAAATTTACAATTTTATCACGTTGAAATAAAATTTACATTTAAAGATAAATACTAAAATGAGCTCTAACATGGAAATTAAGCGTTCCCAGACACAAGTCCACATAACATATTTTCTTTCTTTGTGTTTGAGGAATGTTTCCTGAAATTTTGGCCGTACCTTTTTGTAACACCCTGTATATATATAAAAGAAAGTTGTGTTAGTTACACTATCTATATCTAAACAACGTCTGGTCTGATTTGGCTCAAAATTGGTGGGGAGGTAGCTTAGAAGCAGAAGACAGACATAGGAAGGTTTTAAGATACCTATTTATTTAATATTTTACTTATGATACATCTATCTATGTTAATAAAAATGAATTGCCACACATATGAAAACACATCACTTGGGAATGGCTTCACCAATTTGTCTGATCTTTTCATTGTTCTGTTCGTAATTCTCAGGATAAGGTATGTATGAAAGAATTTTTTGAAAAATCTACCGAATAATATTAGAATTTGAGAATAACTAAAAGTACGCTTCCGGCTCGGATCATTTTCTAGATTCTCCAACAATCAGCTTATTCATTCGCTACTCGCCTAGCGACCAAATACCCTGTAATGGAGCAAACAAATACACCAAGGAGGTTAGAAGAAAGGGAGGACATTGCTTGAAGCCAGGAATTAACTGGTATGCAGGGTTTAATTTTAAATCCTCTACACAGACCGAGAGATGATAGTATACAATATCCAATGAGATTTGCCGATTTCTTACCAGTACTACGTTTTTCGTTCATGGACACACTATTGAGTGTTCTCGTTGTTATAAGTGATTAGCATTTGTTTCCATAAGAGAAGTCCATGAAAAATATCATCTTCCTCAGTAAGCTTAATGTGTCTGAAACTAAATTATTATGCGGATTCTCAAAATAATATAGTTTAATATGAAGAGAAAACAACTGTCACCAACAAGCTTTGTCACGATTGGTCGGCTTCATTCCCATGATCCAACAGCTGTTGCCTGTGTTGCAGAATGTAAAATTTTATCGGTATGTAGCAATGTTGTTAATTGTGTTTTAATTAGATTCCTAATAACAGTTCATTATTCACTTACAGGTAAAGTAAATAACAACAAGGTCAACTGTATGAATTTTTATGCCTACCATTTGATGATTCACCGAAACAAGGACGAACACATACTGAAATGCCACAGATTGTTCCATCAATTCGCCATTGTTATGTATGTTCATGCAATAAAACCATTAAGAGTACGGACATTAAAGCTACTAATCTCACAGATAGAGCAGCTCGAAGGTTCTCTCTAATAACACGTTTCCAATTGTTTTACCCATCCTTTTTCACTTCTATTCCCAATCCGCATCCCGATTGCAATAATAATAAATAATATCAGAGAGATGGAGAGGAGGAGATAGAGAATGGGGGAACGAAATGGATTTAAAAAGGGGGGAGGAGATGGATATGGTGTGGGGAAGAGGGAGTGGTGTGAAGGTAGGGGGAGGAGGAGATGGACAAAGGAAGGTGGGAGGGCGCGATGGAGAAGTAAAAGAGGGAGGAAGGGATGGACATGGGTATGTATCCCATACACATTACCGACTGCTAAGCGTTGCCTGGTTTGTTAGTTTAACATATTGTTAACGTCAATGTAATATTTGCTAACTACGAAAAAATAAGTAAACATTTATTTTGATTTTAATGATGCCTCCAGGCTTATTTTCTTTTTATTATTACGCTTCAAATATCCTACTTGTAAATCGTTATTTAGTTTAGTACAAATTTCATAGAAGTAAACGAGCTCATCCTCAGTGAATTCATCCCCACTAACTATCTCTTTAACACTATCACAAAATAAATAAATAAAAATAATTATCTACTTCGACATTGCCACTTCTAAGGCACCCGTAGAAAATTAATATTTTAAAAAGTAAAATAATTACTGGGCCCGACTTCAGGCACTACCTTCTCATAATATGAAACTATTCTCAAACTCTGAGCCCCCTTCGTTTTGAATCTCGCCACTCATCAAGTTTTCTTCCAAAGTTAAAGTATTAAACAGTCGGTTAGCCTTCTTGGTTTTATTTTGCCAAATAATTGTTATTGTTATAAATATTACAAAGTCTCTAATACTCATGATCGATCACACGACCTTAGTATTATTATTTTATTTATTTTTTCAATCTGAAAGGAGGAATGATAATTCATGAATAATACTTTTACGAGTCTCAGTGATTAACATACCGTTTCGAAATATTTCTGAATCAGTTGCTGAAAAAAAGGTTAGCTGCTACCATAAAATTGCTCGAAATGGTATCTCGCTACAATGATGCATCGGATCCCACTCATGGTCCGACTACACCCGCAATACCAATTACAGAATGCTGCCTGTCCCAAACAATTATCACGTTACTATTCTTAGTGAAGTAATTCATAAAACAATACTTATAACATTAATAGTGAACACCACTTAATAAAAAAAATATACATTTTTAATAGTACACAATTTTGCCTCTCCTTTTCTGAAATTACGAATCAAACTTTAAATTGCATGTAGGAAAATTCATTTCCCGTCTGTTTAATTTTTTTGAAATAACCATAAATCATTTTATCCATGACATGCCATATCTGTGTGATTGTATCAGCACCTCTTGTAACTTGATAAAGGGAGACTTCTTCACTCAAGGCCAACTGTTAGTGAATTCATCAGACTGACTACGTACTAAACCAAGAATGCTCGCCCGCTCTTCAATCTCTTAACTCCATCACAATGCTACATTTTGACGTATTCTTTTTTATATAAGCTATTCTCTTCCGCCTAGTTCTCGGAACGTTTATGTTGTAATCTGTGCTCATAAGACAACTGCCATCTATTGTAGATTGGCTACAGAGAAAGACAATGCTATGCTCGTCTAATTTTTTTTTTTACTTACAATGAAATTTCTAGAATGGTCATTAGTAAAAATTAAAATTACGTTTTACTTGTTTTTATTCTGTTTTCATCATAATTTATTCCAAAAGAGGTGAAGCAATTAGACGAGAATGCAGCAACTATGCTGTAATAATTTTGTCCCGTTACAAGCTGTCACTGAATAACCCAAGAATGGCACTTGACGTCGTTGTAGTAAGCACTTTGTTTCATTTACCGAAATATCGTATGCATCAATGCGTTGGTAATCATTCTTTAGATGCAGTTCATGCGGTGCCTTTGATGCAGAAAAAAACCAGGATGTCATCAAGGTATGCAAAACAGTATGGTAAGTCTTTCAGTACTTCATCAGTAAACCACTGCCAAGTTTGTGCCGCATTTTTCAGACCAAATGGCATACGGAGGTATTAAAATAAACCAAATGGTGTTGTGACACCAGTCTTTCCGATATCAGCAGTTGCAAGAGGTACCTGGTGATATGCTTTTCGACCGTCTCTAACACTAACAACTGTTGTGCCTGCCAGTGCGTTTGTAAAATCCCTAATTTGTGGTATTGGATAACGATCAGGAATGGTACTGCTATTGAGTGCCCGATAGTCTCTGCATGGTCTCCAGGTCCCATCTTTCTTCCTTACTAGATGGATTGACGATGCCCATGGACTGTCGGATCTACAGATGACTCCCAAACGTAATAGATCTTCGAATTCTGCCTTCGCCACAGTGAAACGATCAAGAGCTAATCGGCGTGGGCTTTGATACACTGGTTGACTGGGTGTAGTCCTGATGTGATGGACTGTGTTATGCTTAACTGGCTGCACACACGGCATAGATTTGCAATTTGCTAATTGTTGTGTCACTCCCTCTCTGTCATCAAACATAGGCTGAGAACCTTGTCCTAGGGTGCCTATGTACCCCTGCGAATGATCAGTGCGCCAATAGCTACTTCAATAGCATAATGGAACGAGAAATCTGCACCAAATATTGCGTCTGACATCCCTGCAATCACATACGTCCATGGTAAACATTCTTGAAAACTGAGGTCTACTTCTAATTGTCGTTTCTCATACGTCATTATTGAAGTTTGGTATGCTGTTGTGAGCGTAGGACGAGAATGATGATACTTTACATCGCAAATTGTAACAGGCAGTGCACTGACGTCCGAACCTGAATCTATTAGATAAATGCGGCCGGATTTAACGCCTGTGACAAAACGACGATGAGACATTGAGGGTAAAGAGGAAAGAATACTCACCCGTAGGTGCTAATCACCACTCTCATCTCACATTGGTGCTCGAACTTGCGACCGGCGTAGCCTATCGCCGATTGCTGTTGCCATTTGGGTGACAGCAGGGCGATGTGCATCTCATCGCCTTGTCTCCAAATCGACAGTGGTACCAGCAGATACGCTCTTTAGAGTTGTTGCCGTCTTCCTTGATTTTATTGAATGTGCCTTTCTTGATACTAAGCAACGTTGATATTTCTCGCCGCAAGTCTTCTATCTGATTTTGAAGCTCGTCTATCTCTTTAGTAACAATGAAATATCATGCATGTCGTAAAGCGCCACAGCAGTTCCAATTGCTTCTGGCAACTGCACGTGTCACACGTATTGTAGTGTCGTATCTGGCAAATCGGTGTCGTCAACTAAAATTCATAGATGTCTCCAGAATTCTAAAGAAATTCTATCTCCTCTCTTTTCACCATGAAGGGCTTGTTGAATGCGTTGTTCCACTGGTCGACATAGCCATTCAAGTCGCAACTGTTTGAAATGCGTATACTTCTGCATCACGGGTGGGTGAAATATTATATCTGTGTCGATCGTTGCTGCTTTATTGTCGAGTGGACTAACGGCAATTATAAATTTGGTATCTTTGTTTTAATTGCCGTATGAGGAAAAGTCAGGCTTAATAGGAATGAACTGTTGCGGACGAATTTTCATGTTTGTATAGTCTATGGGACTTAACTACGGGGTCATCAGTCCCTAAACTTACAAACTGCTTATGAACTACTTACGAACTAGGACGGCACAAATATCCATGCCCGAGGGGGGATTCGAACCCCCGACCGTAGTGGCCGTGCAGACCGTGACTGGAGCGCCTTAGTCCCCTCGGCCACCGCGGCCGGCGAATTTTCATCTTACAACTGTTATTCGCCGAACAGCCTTTGCTTGATGCTACAGAAAAATTCAATGCAGCTTTTTCCTGGATCTCAATTTCACGATGCAACTCTTCAAGTTGTTTTAACAAAGCCTCGCATCGATCCATAGTACTCTGTGTTTCGCACAAGCACGCCCATTTGCGGTAGACGATACTGAGCTACCGTATGTTACATTTGCTCATCTACAACTGAATGCAATATACAGGGTCACCACTTTGGCAAGTTACAGCTTATTTTTACTACTTACGATGTAATCCATTAGTGAGGTATAGCTTTTATTGCTTTTAGAACAAACATAAAACTCTTTGATTTGTGTGGGGCCCACAGTGTTAAAAATGTTTTTCAATGACATATTAAAGTTTTGATCCAAGACACTGCTATTAAATATTGATAGCTTTATTGGCACTTTTTTATTAGCACAATAAGGTTTGTTCGGCTATTAAATGCCATCCTCAGGTGTTGTGAGATTTTCTTCAATTCTGTTTCATACCGTTGGAAATCGATCTGTCAAATGTTGTACACATGTTGTTCTATTTTATCAATCTGTATTTATGTCTATTTATGACTGGCTCTTCATTAGACAGTATCGTTCACACAACTGTCAAATGAAGATACAGTCATAAATAGACGTAAATACAGATTGATAAAATAGAACAACAGTGTATAACATTTGACAGATCGATTTCCAACGATATTGTACGGAATTGAAGAAAATCTCACACCACCTGAGGATAACATTTAATAGCCGAAATAAGGTTATTGGGCCAATAAAAGCTATCAATATTTAATAGCGGTGTCTTTGATCAAAACTTTAATATGTCATTAAAAAACGTAAAACTAGATTACCGGAAAACGCAAAGAGCAGTACTTAAAAAAAAAAAAAAAAAAGGCGTAAACAAGATCGTCTGTGCACTCGTCAGCAGAAACTTGTTGTAATTTATTATTATTTTGATGTTTAAACTTTTTTGACATGTACCAAGACATACACACACAGATTATATACTAGTTAAATTATTTTGTGTTGCTATGACTACAGGCCACAGAGATATTTATATTTGATATAGATCCTAGAGAAAACATGACTCTTTTTTATGGTTTGAATCGTTTTTATAAAACTCAAAGAGCAAACATTGTTTTTTACCTGTTGAACACATTCAACAAGAATAACATTTGCCTTCACTGTACATTTACTGTGACTCCCACACAGCCCCCTTTGCTTCCACATGTAGACAAGATCGGACTAATTGCAGCATGCACAAAGACACTCAAGCAATAATTTTTCCTGTGCTCCATACAGAAAAAAATAAAAAATATTCGTGCTTCTTTCATCAACTGGTACAGAAATCAGTGGGAGTATAATGGCTAGGTATAACTGTAGAATATTTATATTTTTTTTTATTTATTTGGTTATTTATCCTGACCAGATTAGGGCCATAGGGCCCTCTCTTACATCTGACCTGGAACAACATAAAAAGGGATTTAATTACAAAAAACACTGTATTAATAATAACAATATGTGATAATACTAATAATAATAATGATAACAATAACACAAAAATCAAGTAATACTAATAATAACAAGAGATATTTACATGGAGATAGATGTTTAACACATTTGAATTAAGTTTAATGTAAACAGAAGGGGGAAAATGATTAGTGAAAGAGGAGAAGATTGAAAAATGACAGTGCCAATAGATGTGAGGAAGTGGAGATATATATGAATAGAGATCTCTGCTGACGAAAGAAAAGGGAAACATTTATGGGGGGAGGATGAATTGACAACAGTGGGCTACAGACTGGTAACTGGAGAAGAAGATGGCTATTGTGACAGAAGGTGAACCCTTAGCTGCCTTTTAAAGTTTTGAATTCATTTTATCTCTCTTAAATTTTGAGGAAGATTGTTCCACAGACGTGTTCCCGAAACAGAAAATGATTTAGAGAAGATTTCAGTGTTATGTGATGGTACAGAGAGAGTTTTATTTTGGTGAGAGCATGTGTTTCTGCTGTGCTATTCAGATAGTAATATAAACGTTGAGGATAAGTAAGAAGGTTTGCAATGATTGAGAAAGCGATGCAGCAAACATAATGTATGATAGCTTTGACGCTTATCTGCATGGAGCCAAGATAACTGCTAGTATGCGGGATTGATATGGTCGTAGAAACGTAAGTTACAAATGTATCGGATACAAGAATTCATCGCCAGCTCAAGCCAATGTGAATTTTCGTGTGACAGTCCTTGCAGAATAGCATCACCATAATCTAGATTGGGAAGTATAAGAGTCGCAACGAGCTTCTTTTTCAGCTGTAAAGGAAATGGTTTTTTTGTATTTCTGCAGTGAATGTAGTGACACATATACCTTCTTACACACAATCATTGTGTGCTCTGTCCAGTCCAAGTGCTTATCAAATATTACTCCTAAGTTCTTTGCTGAATGAGAAAAGCGTATTTGTGTGTCGTTAAGTATTAAAGGTGGAAGAGTTTATCTGAGCTGTGGAGTGATGAATCTTTTATGGGCCACTAAGATTGCCTGCGTTTTTGATGGATTCAGTTTCAAGCCCATGTTATTTGCCCAGCTTGATAGTGAAAGTAAGTCTGCATTTACATGCTTGATGGCTGTGCTTAGGTTTTAGGACTTTCACTGAGATATAATTGTAGGTTATCAGCGTGTAGATGATATGTACGGTGGGACAGAACAGTGGGCACATCATTAACATATAGAGAGAATCGTAAAGGCGCCAGTACAGATCCTTGTGGAACCCCCAATACAACATCCCTCCATTTTGACCTATTTTTTGCTGTTATTGCACACTGTTTACGGGTGGTGAGGTATGAGTGGAACCACTGAATAGCACCTGTAGAGAAATTTAGAATAGAGACTTTAGCAAGTAAAATGTCAAAATCGACATTGTCGAAAGCTTTGCTAAAATCTAAAAAACACATAATTGTCGCCTGTTGGTTATCTATAGCATGCTTGAGAATGTCTGTCACTTTTTGGCGGAAACCAGATTGGTTTATTTGTCTAGTAGGTCGTGTGATGTTAAATAGCTAGTTATCTGCTCATGGCCTATATATTCCAAGGCCTTGGATAATGATGGTAGCATGCAAATATGTCTGTAGTCGGAACGTTGTGTGGCAGGTTCCTTTTTTAGTAATGGTTTAATAAGACCATGTTTCCATAATGTTGGGAAGATACTGGAAGTCAGAGAATTGTTAAAGATTTCAGTTATAATTGATAGTAGTGGGTCAATGACACTACTAATCATGTGTACATTAATATTATCTTGCCATGCAGCTGCTGATCGAATTCTCAAAATCGATTTCCTGACTGTGTTTGGACTTACCAGCTCGAGAGAAAATTATTGGTTTGTATCAGCCCCCGACAATTTAAGGGAATTACTAGTTTGCGTCTTAGTGCATTGGTCAATTACAAATGTTGGTGTGGTAAAATACTTGTTAAGATCGTCTATTGGAACTACAGGTTCGTTAGCAGATTTTGATTTGCCAATTCCTAGACCTCGTAATTTTTTCCATAGGATGGCAGGTCTGTGAAGGTCTTTGGTTAACGAGTGAGCATGCCTGAGTTTCGCATTTCTCATCGCTTGAGTAACACGGTTTCGTTGTTTCTTGTAGGCGAGCGAGTTGATTTTCAGAGGTCCAATGCCATTCGGGGTCTGTCTCGCGGCAGTACGCATTTGGCTGTTCAGACATTTAGCTGTCGGAAGTTTATGTCACGTGACCAGCCAATTTGCTTCAAGATGTCTTCCTACTTCATTCTGCTCTTTTCTGACACACTGAGCGCTCCGTTTTAACTTCGTTACTGCTTATTTATTTCGTTGCTGGTGTTTTATATTATTTCGTTGTTGCTGTCTTTTGGTGAACATGAACAATACACACAAAACGTTCCAAAAGTGGGAGAAATGCAGTTCCGAGTTCAGTATGCGTTATAACCTCTACACTCACTATGAAATTCATTTATCTGAGACCATTCGTGTGTCAAAAAATGGAAAAGGAAGTGTCCATAATGTGGAATTGCATTATCAAGATGCAGTTTCTTAAAGCGCCATCCAATAAAATGTTAACCCAGTATGCTCCATGCGAGTTACGTCCTACACACAGGCGCGCGTGAGCACTCACTCACACACACACACACACACACACACACACACACACACACACACAGGAAAATTATTTACGAACATCTGTAATTTACGAGGATAACTACAGATTATTTATTATCTAGCCTACAATAAATAAGTATTAAGATATCCTGTTCACGGGTTTTCCGATATGTTGACGACGTCATGGGTCTAAGCTGACGGAAGGTATCCAAGTATTCAGTTATGCACGATTGTACATTCAGAAGATAAATTGCTATACTTCATTAAGTTCAATAACTAAATGTACGAATTTACCCATTTTAGGCGTATCTGAAAAAAGTTAATGGAGTATTTCTTAATCATTTAAGGATAGTGCCTGTTTTGGCCAAATGTGACAGTGCACATCTTACATCTGAAATCGTGAATGTATTGCCAGTCATCCATAGTGCAGGTTATGTTGAACAGTGACAGCTATTTTGAGTTGGTGAGCCAACAAATGTGCAAGGGAAATAAGTCGTTGTGGTAAGCTGATCTGCACTGTAGAACAGTGTCTACATTTTCACCACGCTTATTTTGAAATATTAGTCACATTTCATTATAAGAATTAAAAGTTCCAGATATTCACAGGGAAAAAGAAAACAAACACGTTTCCGTTGAGTATTTTTAGCATCCTCTGCACACGTAATATAAACTAAGAAAATTGCACAGCTCATGTTAAACTGAATTCTTCAATAGTGTCAACAACAAATTCCGTTAGGAGCAGTACTGCAGCCTTCACTACGTTTACATCAAGACGAAAACCGATTTTCGTAAACCGTTTTTCGCTGTCGTGTTTACATGGCATAGCCTGAATCGGATTTCCTAGCTCACTTAATATGGCGGCTGAAAAACAGCTGACTCAGTTCTTGATTTAGTCCGCACAATCGCTATTTAGCTTTTTTTAAATACACATATTTATGTTCACTCTTAATATTTACACTTTTATTTCACCTTAGAAAATATCACCCTTTCCATTTGTGCCGAAAATTCTTAACAAAAGAAAACAACATGACAAGCCAAGAACGCTTCAAAAACGTTTGCGTTTACATGGGCACGAAAATCGATTGTGGAACTGGTTTAGAGAATCGATTTTGGAGTGTTTCCATGACCAACCAAAAGCGGAATTGGGAAATCGGTTTACGAAAACCGCTTTTGGAAGCCCATGTAAACGGGGTGCTTATTTTTACATATGAGACAGTCACGTGACGTAAATTTCCAGCAACTATACGTCCGAACAGCCAAGTGCGTACTGCCGCGAGATAGACCCGCAGGTGCGGGGATTCGCCAGATAGCGCTAAAACGGTGGGATGGAGTAGGCGCTGTTAAGTATTGGAGAAGCAGTAGTAGAAAGAGTGATTCTACTGAAAATTATAATGTAATAATAGTATGAGGAACAGATTGTACTTGCACAGTAATGAAATAATACTCTGATCAAATAGTACTCTGCTAAAAATAATACTCTGATGAGATAAGAGAAACACGGATACAGTATAACTAAGTTATGACTATTGCTAATCACTAAGATAATACGATATTAAAATGTGTGAGTGAAAAAGCTGTAAGGCAAAGCGAAAAGATGATGGATTGGCAATGATATTGATGTTTTAAGTGTGAGAACTGAACAGAATTTTTTTTTAACTAATACTGAGGTGAAACAGGTAGATAAGTGATGAGTGTATAGAAATAGTTTTCAGTACAAATAGAGCAAGGTTTTTTTTCAGAAGTAATTGGTACTAATAGTAAATCTAATGAAATGAAATTAATATTAGTAAATTGTTAAAAAAAAATTAACAGTAGGTTCTAATGTTTCTTACAAGAAAGTTATTTTTGGCTCGCACAACTTAAGCTTCTTAGTCCCTTGTTGTTACACACTGAGTGTTTTCCTGTGGTTGTCTTTATCATTATCCCACCATCCCTGGTCCACACATTCTGCAGACCGAAATCAGAGACCACACTGTTCAAAACCTTCATTCTTTCCGCTGTAAGATCCTCCCGGATGGTTATTCCCAATTTTACTAGTTTCTTGTTTGCTCCGAAGATTTCAGAGCGTTTGCGATATGACATTAATTTTATCAGGATTGGTCTCGGCTTTTTGGCATCTGGCAATTTTCGTCCTACTCTGTGGCTACTGTCTATGTCAGATTCTGAAACATTAATGCCTAACTTTTCATGGGCGATTTTGAGGAACACTTCAGTTGAACTTTCTGCAGGCTCTTCTGGGACGCCAAAGATTCTGAGATTGTCTTTGAACCCGTTCAATTTCATCCGATTTGTATACCAATTGATTTTCTAGGGAAAGTATCTTCTCGTTAGCTGCAGCAAGGGACTTCTCGAGCTCACTACCCTTGTTCGCATTGTGTTGTATGGAATACAACACTAACTGGAATCTTCCAAATATTCCCAATCGGGATTCCATCTTTGTCACTCCCAAACGAGTGGGATATTTGGTTGAAAAAAGCGCAGTAGGTCCACTGTAATCGGCTGGGTGTGAAACAGTCCACACTAAGAATTGGCATGGAGTATGAGAGTACAAAAATAGCGTCCATGGCATGAACTAAACAAGAACTTGTAAAGTAAATAGACGAATACAGAAATAATTAAAAGGTTGCTTGAAATTTCCGCTATCAGTCACAAGTATGATTTAAGTGTTAAATATATTAGCAACATGTTACGATGCTGTGGATCATCAAGAGGCTTTTGGCATACATAGTCGAAACATGTTGCTAAAATGTATTTTTAAATACCTAAATCATGTCTGTGACTGGTAGCGGAAACTTCAAGCAATCTTTCATTTATTTAGATACAGTCACGATCGACACAAAGTCAGCATGACTTTTAAATTGTAATATTGAAATATGTTATCCTTATTGCGGCTAAGATAACTGTGCAACATATTTATGTTTTGATATGGCCATCTAATAATAGGAATACCACATGAAGGAAAAAAGAAAAGAAAGATTATAGAAAGTACTAAAATTACAAGCTACTTTTGTTCGTGTGCTACGCTTGAAGCTCGATGCTATTTAGATGAACAAGATATTAAGTGTGAATTTGCAGTCTCACGGAGAACAGTGACGTAGCAGTTTTCATCGCAGATGTCATTTTTCTTCAATTTTCCTCTTTACCTAGAGAAGCTATTTTAAAAAGCGGTTTATTTAGTTCATGCTGGTGAGAAGCTTTTAACCACATACACCTGGAACACGTAGCTACTCATTTCAGGCAACACGCGGTCGTACTTCTTTCCGTAACCAATCACAAACGAACACACCGGCAACGTGGTCGTTTGTCTTTGGTTGGCGTAACAGAAACGCTCCGCATAATGGTACAGGAACGTGTATAGGGCAAAGTGAAATGTATTTGGATTAATAATACCAACAAAAATTAGTTTTAGTGGAATTCCTTCCAGTAGGTCATTGTTTTCGTGTGTAGTTTAAAGTGCAGGTATGTTAACTTTTTCCATGCGGCTGCAGACCCTGCAGATGTCAAGTGTCGTCTGTTTAGAATTTAAAAGCCTTTAATGTTTATGAGCATGGCAGTAAGTTAGACTTAAATTATTCCAAGATTTATAGAGGTTGTGAGCACTAAATGTGAATCCCAACTTCTTTTCCTAGAACTTATTTTGTGGAACAGACGTGAAATGTCATTAGAACGTCGCCGTAATTGAATGACAGATACTAACCTGGTACATACTGAAAGTTGCTGATTGTTGTGGAGTCATGGGATTGACTTGTCATGTTCTCACAACCAGAAATAAGTGAAAGTTATAATTAGTGTTTTGAAACTGGAACTAGGATAGGCGAACTTGCTGTCAGTGACACTAATTTCGAATTTTCGTGTAGAGTTCAGAGCGTACCTTTAGTGATGTGTGTGCTTTTTCTTCTATAACTGATCTAATGGTTTATTACTCTGCGTCCACTAGGACTTTTTCGGAGGCTTATTACGTCTATTATATATTTTTCTTGAGGGTCATTACTGAAGATTTGTTACTGGTAACATAATAGGGGCTAATATTTTTTTTGAATCAATGGCTCCATAAAAATTACATCAGAATTGCTACATAAGAATAAATTGTTAATATTTGTGTAACGTTGACTGTGTATGATTAATAACATACATTAAATGTTTACTCCAGCGCTACTGCCATTGGTTTTTTTTTTAAAAAGTTCTTATTTTAATTAAATAACCATCAGTTTGACAATCATGTTTGTGTGCATGATCTTAATGCATTATTATGTTATCGTGGTTTAGAATTCGTGGCTAAATGTAAATATAAAATAGATTTTCAGCTCGAACTAAAAAGTCTCATCTTGATTTTAAAAGATTCCAATTTTTAAACTAACCAAAGGACTTTATTTAGCTCTTACTCTGCTTTCAAAATGTTTTGCAAAAATACTCTGACTGAAAATCATTCTATTCCATATTTCCGTTTAGCCTTTATTAATATTTTATAGTCTGATTTAAATAAATAACACGCCAGCCTCGGATTCAGCTACTGAGCAAATTACAAATTGGTACACAGGTAGGCCTATTAAATCCCCACATTGGGCAACTGTAGTATCTTATAAAATAGTGTAATTAGTAATACATTTTGGGAGTATTGCAAGTGGATTGGTGGGGGTGTAACTGTGTATAATTTTATCTCGATACCCATGATGGTGGCACTGTTGTCAAATAATATTCGGCTGAGATGATAAACATGGCAAGAGATAAAAAAGTAGAAAATATAATTATATTGATACAAAAATTAGCTAACATGAAGTTGCTGGAGGAGGTAGGGGATATAGGAAAATGTGCAAGCTTTGAGAGCAATTGGCTTCATGTGCCGGAACATCCATCCACTACCCAAATCCAATGTTTTAATTAATAAACAGTAATCACTTGAAATGTTGTTTATTTTTAATAGTGACTGCTGGGCAGAATACTGTTGCAAAGGAAAGCTCAATTTGAGGAGTATTTAGTTTATGAATGCTCATTTTTTATTTATTTTTTTGTTAGTCACGGCTCATAGTAGACGGGTTGTATTGGGTCCTTAAGTAGTGCCAAGAAATTAGATAAAAATGTTTGATAAGAGTTAAATTAACCAGTTAAAACTCTTATTACAAAGCCTTTGTCTTTTGATTATGAAGACAGTACTTTCAAAAATAATTTGTGTGTAGGTTTTTGTGAGTAAAATTTTACTTCTGGCAGTGTCAGCATAGTCTATTAATGTTGGCAATGGCCATAGTGCTGTTTCATAACCCAATCAAGTAAAATGAAGGAAATAATCTTTCCTGTTTACTGTGGAATAATGTACCCTTCTCTCGTCAGTAAATGACCCTATAAAAGCAAATGTTTCATTACCCTCTATTACCACACTCCCTCTGTCGTAAGAAAGACTTAGCTAACCATTTTGTGTACAGTTTTCCATGGTCTGTCTCTTAATATTCTACTCAACCTTCAGTATCACTTTCCCAGTTGTTGACACTTTGCAACTTAGTCCTCATAATATACAGAATATTGGTTTGGCACTGCAGCCTACATTCAGAAAAATATTCTTTCATTCAGTGTCACTTTTTTTACTGACCATTTCCACTCTTCCTTTTGCCTCAGAACTCTGTCAATTGATGTTTGTAGATTTACAGTGAGGGCGCTCTCTGATTCTATTGATTAAGCTTTGGTGTATTTGGGTAATGTATTGTTTAGTTGGCCTATTGTTTGCAGTACTGAAGGGGCGTAACTGAATACCAGGATACCGCCCATTAGCTTTGACCCATGGCATCATCAGTCTGAAAAAATGCCCAAAGTAAACATTACCTAAAAACCAGTGAAATGGTACTAACGGGACAAGTGCAGGAATGTGAGGGTTTAGGGGACATTCTAAGCAGGAAAATGAAAAACCATACTAGTCAGAAAAAAATGCATCCTATGAAATAAGCTATAACCAAAATATAGAGGAAGGGGGAAGAAAGAGAAATGGTACCGCAAACTTCAGTTGACCTATGACACCTAAAATTAAACTCGGGATACCAAATGATCCCCATATCAATGAAATAATGGAGAAAACTGGGATTGGACTCTCAGATTGACCTCGATTACACCTCAAAAGAATCTTGGGATACCAAATGACCCCCAAATGTGCTTTGACTCATAACATTTGATAAGTCTAGATCAGCTGCATAGCCTAATGTACTTAAGTGATGTGGTGCGTTGGTTTTGACAACAGTCACAGTGGATGCTGGGACACAGTGTTCACAACATGTTGAAGTGGGGTCATTTATAGAACGCGATTCCACCTGTCAACTTTGACCCATGTTGTCATTGCAGCACATTAGTTTTGAGGTGTGTTTGTAGAAGGTGTGAGTAATTATGTGGTGGCTGAGTTAAAAATGACTGTTAGTTTACAAATTGAGTATATTATAGATAAATATTTTGTGTTTAAAAGTGATCTAAACAAGTACACACCCACCCACACATATACACATGCAAACCCACCTAGGCAGACAATTTAGAAAACGTTGGGTAGGAAACTTTGTTGGTCTCCACACGTCTTCTCTGGCTGGCCGTTGTACAAGTTACCATAATGTCCTCTGCATTGTTAGCGGTACGTCATGGGGAGCTGATAGAACCGTCCTTCTTCACCTTTATCGGTCCATAGTCTGATCGAAGCTGGATTAAGGAAGCATTGTTTACGCATCTGCACAGCCATCCATCTTGCGCCGTATAACTCAATTCACCATCGGGGGTTACGCCTAGCAATTGATCCCCAATATGAGGTATCTACACTGTTACCTCCCCGAGTTAGTTTTCGTCGCCTGCTGCAGCAACTCGATTTCACCCTCCCTGAAACGCTTAGAATGGATGTGAGCCCAACTCCACCGTGGCTTCATGCACAGGTTCGCATCCATCTCGAACTTGGCTCACTCCAAAAGGAGAGTACTTCGGTTCCGGTGTATCGCTCAAGGTTTGTCGAACTTCGTTCTCAACTTGATGATAACATCTTCATCTATACAGATGGCTCTAAGAACACTGATGGTGTCGGATCCGCCTTTCTCGTCAGGTTAGACAGCTTTTACAAGGTCATCGACCAATGCTCACATTTCACAGCTGAGGTTATTACTCTCTATCAGGCAGTCCAATATGTTTGCCGCCACCTCCACCCTTCTTATGTCATCTGCTCAGATTCCCTCAGTGCCATTCAGAGTCTTAAAGACCTGTATCCTGTCCATCCTGTTGTGCTCGGACTCGAACGCTCCCTTCAGTTTGTAGCTGAAGCCAGCTTTCGCATTCGCTTCCTGTGGGTACCTGGCCACATACGGGTGCAAGGGAACGAGGCTGCTGCCACTGTGGCCAGGGCTGCCACTCTCCTACCTCGGACAGTTACCGTTTGTGTCCCGTCACAGGACATTCAAGGGGCTATTTGCAGGCGTATTGTTGCATCGTGGAATCGGCTGTGGTCCTTGCTTAAGGACAATAAGCTTAGTACATACCTGCCAACTCTCCCGATTTAGGCAGGAGTTTCCTGATTTTTCACTTTTTCTCCCGCCTCCTGATATTGCCATTATTTCTCCCGATTTTTAGCTTTTATCCTGATACCCAAGATTCGTTTTTTGGCCAATGGTCAAAAGTCCTTCGCTCATTTATCACTTTAATCTAAATACGTATCAGAAATCATAGAAATTAGGAGTTGCGCGTGACTTGTATAACGATTATTTTTGCTCTTTCCGCATATTTGCAAATACATTTGTTGTGTTTTGATGTGCCCTTATTGAATGTCATGTTTTGTTATTTTACATAAGTGAAATCACTTCAGTGGTATTTTAATCGATGGAAACCTTTTTGAGTGGATAGTTAGGAGCATCATTTTCATACGCGAATTGAAGATAGTCAACTTTTGTGTAAACAGATAGTTTTCGTGACTATGGGATTACAATTCTGTGGTATGTGTTTTAGGGTGGCAAAAAATATGATCCCTTTTTAAGCAGTTTTCGGAAAATTATTTGTATTGTGTATTATTTGTCGATGTGATATTTCCACTTCACATGGTGGAAAAAGCGATGTACTGGAATGCGTGCAAAGAAAATGAAAAACGTGTAACTGTAAAAGACTGAAATTGCTGAGAAAATTGAAAGTGATTATGTGATACATGCAGACTGCTTATTTGCATTGTTTATTTTAGAGTACCGTTTACCAATTAAATGCCATGAACATGTGGGTCACTTCCCTGGTATCAGTATAGCACAAAAATACAGCTGTGAACTCTTTTGTTTTAGTAAAAAAAAAAAAAAAAAAAAAAAAAAAAAAAGAAAGGTTGGTCGCTTCACCTGAACTGGCTACAAATTAAGATGTATTCAACATTTGGGTTAATGCAAGTGTCTTTTTGTAGTAATTTTGTAGTGTTGAGAGATGACTGGAAAAGGCCAATATCAGTTATCTTAAGATTTATAGTAAAGTGCGCCGCAGTTTTTGACAGAACGTATCTCGTGATTTTTTGAAGAATCTCCCGATTTTTTAAACAGGATCTCCTGATTCTTAAGTTTCGAAGGTTGGCAGGTATGTTAGTACCATAAAACCGATCCTGACAGCTTGGAAGACCTCCCGGCAGGAGGCGGTAATCTTGGCTCGGCTGAGAATCGGTCATTGCCAGTGCAGCCACTGACACTTATTAACAGGCTACCTCCCCACCAAACTGTTCCTGCAGTCACCCGGTAATGGTGCACCATGTTTTTATTTCCTGCCCCAATTTTAGTCGTGTTAGTGTCGCAGTAAATCTGCCTTCCACTTTGGAGGACATTCTAGCTGATGATGCACGGACAGCTGCTAGAGTTTTGAGTTTTATACATACGACTAATTTTTCCAAGGACATTTAATTCATTCTAAAGATATTTTTTATTCCTCATTTTAGTGATAGTCTGAAATTCTCCTTAATGGCACCTTTTATAACCTTGTTTTAACTCAATCTAGGGTCCGAATCGGGCGCTAATGACCACTGCAGTTGAGCGCTATAAAAATAAATAAATAAATAAATATCCACCTGAAATCCTTACCCAAACTGTTACCTCCGTAAACCATCCTTGTAACTATTGATGCTACTTCCTTATACACAAACATCCCGCTCGCCCGGAGCCTCCCTGTGATGGAGTAACAACTTTCACACCAGTGGCCGGGTGGGGCGAGAGGCTGAGAGGCGCGCCTCCTCCCCGGCCAGCTCTTCTACGCGCCGGTCTGAGCTGCCGGGGGGGGGGGGGGGGGGGGGGAGAGCCGTGGCTGGCGCAGGCTGCTCAGTGTCCGGAGGGGGAGCCTGGGGGTGATCTATAAAAATTGTCGGCTGACCTGGCCGCATTGTCTACGTTTGTCGTCTCTGAAATGGAAATAGCGGAGAGGATATACTGTGGCAGGCGCGTTTTCCACGTCTCCGTAAGCGTGGGGGCAATACGTCAGGTAGCGCTAGTTTGCGAATGCGTTAGAGCGTTTCGGAGGGCAGCACGTCACGGAATTTCCTGGGATGTGAATAGTGCCAGAGTGTGCGCGCTTGCTGAGACACCAAACTGTCTAATTAAAGCTGCTTGGGCTGACTGGTATCGTTAGACGCCATACCGCGCCGAGGGCTGCTGGCTCTAAACGTGCAAGAAGTTCAGCAAACTCGTCTTCCTCTGAGTATATATGTGAATGGGCAAACAATTTCTGCCACATCGAACCATCATTCAGGGTCATTGCAGTTAAACGGCATCAGTGTTAGCTTGGGAATTTTGCGCCTGAGCATCTGACTCTTTCAGTTCCTTTCTTGTGCAAAGACATTGTTTAGGCCGTGGCAGGAAGTGCCGGCTGCGAGCTACGCAGAGCGCTCGGGCTGTGGACGACCGGGCAGTCCCGTTACAGATCGTTACCTGCCGGGGTGGGCGCGACAGAGCGAACAGTGGTGGAATTTCCGGTCGGTTAGACTGCACGCATTAGAGTGAGCACGAGGAACCTGTGGAAGCGAAGTATTTGTGTAAAGAAAAAGTGGACGGAAAACTGTGTGTCTGTGTGTGGGGTCACTAGTGTGGCAAAGCTGTAGACTTAATCGACCAAAAACTACTGTCGGTACCTGACTGTGGGTGTGGGTCATAAGGAAACAGTAGAGTATAATTAAGGAATTATTCATATAAAACAATCTACTGCAATTAAAACACATAGTACAATTGATAAAATTTTGCAATAAAGAACAGAGGGGGGCACGCCTGCAATTTCTGTCTGCGCCAATGTATTCGAAAGCGTGGGGGTGGGGGCGGAAGGACCATTACGAGTAGTACGGTGTTAAATGAAATTCTGCATTTGTGACCTAGTAAGTTAGTTAAAAGGGGAGCCCAAAACTAATTTAAGATTTGCAAATTCAGAGGATTAGCTCTTGAAGGTTCAAACTGTTCAGATTATGAACACCAATAAATGAAAATTAAAATGACTATCTACTAATTCTAAATCTGAATCTCAGGGTAAATTCTGGTCCCCTTAGGGTTTATTTGCCAATGAGATACACACCATTTCCATTTTTATCCGAGAGAGAGAGAGAGAGAGAGAGAGAGAGAGAGAGAGAGAGAGAGAGAGAGAGAGAGAGAGCATAGATATTTATAAATTTATCCACGAGTGTTAAAAATTCAACATGTGATAGAAGCAGTCTCCTTGACTGCCTAATTCTCCACCTCCATTTGCTTGGGTCCTCTTATATGGGTACCTCAACCTGATCAGGCCCTTTTCTTATGGCACCTGACCACGAGTAGTACATCTACATGGAATACTCTGCAAATCACATCTCAGTGCCTGGCAGAGGGTTCATCGAACCACCTTTATACTATTTATCTCCCGTTCGTTTCTCGTGCAGGAAGAAAGAACACCTGAATGTCTCCATGCAAGCTCTGATTTCTCGTATTTTATTCTCGTGATCTTTTCTACTTAAGTAGGAGTCAACAATATATTTTTGCATTTGGAGGAGAATGTTGACGATTGTAATTTCGTAAGTAGCCCACGCAGCAGCGATAAATGCCGTTGTTGCAATGATATCCATCCCAGATCCTGTATCATTTCCGTAACAGTGCCTCCCCTGTAGCCTGACGATACAAAATGAGCTGCACTTCTTTGGACTTTTTCAATGTCCTCTGTCAAACCCACCTGATAAGGACTCCACACTGGGCAGCAATACTCCAGAAACGGACAGACAAAAGTAATATATGCAGTAGCCTATTATGTAGATCTACCTACTCCCCAAACCACTATCCACTCCTAACAGTACCCACAAGGAATAACAATATCCATCTACCTTCCATAGCCTAGTCTTTAAATCACTTCTGTTCCTTGTCTCTAAATTTCTGGTTATTTAATTAATTTTTCTATAAGATGCTTTGTGTGTACTAATTTAACTTCATTTCCTTATTGTTTCCTAAGCTTTCCCTACCCTTCGAATGAGTGTACCAGAATAAAGCGTGTAATCAACCCTGGATCTAAATGATCATCCTCTTTCCTAAGTATACACTGATATTTTTTTACAAATCATTTCACACCATAACATGATACAAAATATGTATAAATTATTTTTCAAAAGAGATAGATTGGCTGGCCATTAATTACTTTGTTTCTGTACCGCCGATAGTTACATACAGAAAGAATAAAGGACAAAAATAAAACAAGCTTTCGGAACTGTTCCCTTTTTCGGGAAAGAGAAAGGGAGGAAAAAGAAGAAAAAAGGAAGGGGAAGGTAATTCACGAGCTAGGGCAAGAGGATGGTGTTACAGGATTCCTTGTCCCTCAGCTTACTACACCATTTTTTAATATTGGCGACTTCATCCCCTACCACCCCCTGTGGCGTTCTCAAGTATCTTGCCACAGAGACTTCCTTTTAGTGGACATTTCCAGCCGTCTTAATCTTGTCTGCCTAAATACCGGTGCACCAATGCATACCTATTCCCACCTGGACCTCGTGATATATGCTCCTCAACTTGCGTGCCGGTTTCAGTGGTGTGCTCTTTCTGATATATATTTGTGATCATTTCACTGTGTAATCCATCTACTGCATCATTCCCCATCCTCGTGTTCCACCACCTGGAACATCTCCAAAGCCGACGGGGCTTTATTCTTCCATGGCAGTTTTCCACGATCAGAATTCTCACTGCTGCCAAATGTTCCATACCTTGTACTACTTATCCACATAGTCTCAGTCCCCTGGTGAACTGCAGCGTGTAGTGGTACTGTTAGAGCCCAGCGTTGTGCTCTGCACACCTTTCGACGCCACCCGACGATGGCTAATTGTATCAATTACAAATGACCATGAGTGCAATGCTGTCATGTAATCAAGGAAAGCAAGAAAGCTTGCTGAACTGGTTTCACTAGTAAGTTTAACAGATGTACCCCTTCTTTGGTAGTCTGGGGTGGCCTGCGCCTGTTATCTGGCACTAAGGTCCACTCCTCGATTCCTGGTCTGACTGTAGTGTACGAAGTCTTTGTGTATACTGTCGATATATCCAACGCTTTAGGCCGATCTTTCGCTGAGGTTTTTGAGTGCCACTCATTACCACCCTGCCTTCCTCCCTCTGAAACAGACAGAGGAGGCCAGGCCACCTTCTTTCTAATCTTTACATTGTGAAAGTTAAAATGCCAGTTTTACCATGCAGGAGCTCGAATGAGCTCTTGCCCTGTCCCGATCTTCTGCTTTGGGTCCTGATGCTGAAGAACCTTTCTCCTGTGGGTAAATGCTTTCTTCTTTGCACCTATAATGAAGCATTTGTTGTCCCCATAAACACCTTCCTTAGTTATCACCCCCATTTCTCTCACCAGCTGTGTTTGCAAGGTAATAAAATGAATAGTTAACGCTCAGTTAATTTGGCTACTCTTATCCCGGCCCCTCCTCACCATTGTCCAATGCAGTTTTCCTAGCCATAGTTCTGCTATTGACCACCTCCTTACCTTGTCGACCTATCTTATGAATAACTTTTTGTGAAAGCACCAGATGGTGGCAGTGTTCTTTGATTTAGAGAAGTCTTCCGACACCTGTCGGAGGGCGGACATTCTCCACTCTTTGCGTATATGGGGCCTTTGCTGCTGCCTCCACCTCTCTATCCGTACATTTTTAATGAATCACATGTTCAAGGTACAAGGGGCCTCTGTTCTGTCAGAAAACTTTCACCAGGTAAATGGGATGCCACAGAGCTCCATTTTGAGTGTGGCACTTTTCACCATAGCAATCAACCCCATTACGGATTGCCTTCCAGCTAACGTCTCAGGTTCCCTCTCCGTAGATGACTTCACGTCTTCAGCAGTGCCCAGAGACATGTCTCCTGGAGTGCTGTCTTTATTCTTGGAGTGTTGCAAAAGGGTTCTGTTTCTCCAGTGAGAATACAGTCTGCATAAACTTCTGAAGATACAGAGTGTTTCTTCCTCTGTGTCTATACCTCAGCCCCGTTGCTCTCCCATTCGTGAAGATGACGAAATTTTTACAACTAATATTGGATAGGAAACTTTACTAGTCTCCCCATGTGTCCTATCTGGCTGTCCGGTATACTCGTTTCCTTAACATTTGTGTTCTTAGTGGTAAGTCATCTGGAGCGGATCGAACTGTCCTTCACCTCTACCAGTCCATTGTCCAATTGAAGCTGGATTATGGAAGCTTTGTCTACTCTTCTGCAGTGCCACCCATTTTATGCTATCTTAACTCAATCCACCATCGGGGGTTATTCCTGGCGATTGGAGCATTTTACACCAGCGTTGTTAAGTCTTTATGCTGAAGCTGCCGAATTACCCTTGAAGTATTGGCACAATACACTTCTATGTCGGTAAGTACACGGTCTGCTGTTGATGCCCGACCACCCATCCTACCCATCCAATGACTCCATTGATCGCTAATATGGGCTGTCTGAAACTGCTTTGATCCCTCCCAGAGTTCGTTTTTGTCACCTGCTCCAGCAACTTGATATCCCCCCCCCCAAAAAAAAAAAAAAAAAAAAAAAAAAAAAAAATAAATAAATAAATACCCTCGGAAACCGTTAGAGCCCAATGCCACTGTGGCTTCAGACTGAGGTCCGTGTTCACCTCAAACTCGGCTTGCTCCCAAAGGAGAGTACACTGGATTTGGTATTTTGCACGAGGTTTTTTGTAGTTCGTTTGCAGCTTGACACTACCATTTTCATCTATACAGATGGCTACAAGAAGACTGATGATGTCGGATCTGCCTCTGTCGTTGGTGATGATGGGTTTCAATATGAGCTCCTTGACCAGTGCTCGAATTTCACAGCTGATGTTTTTGCTCTCTATTAGGATGTTTTGTATATCCGTCACCACTGCCATCCTTCCTATGTCATTTGCCCTGACTCTATGCCATTCAGTCTTAGAGACCCGTATCTGGTCCATCCTGTCGTGCACCGAATCCGACGCTCTCTTCAATTTTAGCTGACAATGGCTGTTGTGTTCACTTTCTGTAGGTACCTGGCTAAGTTGTTGTTGTCTGGGGATGAGGCTGCCGATGCTGCGGCCAAGGCTGCAATCATCCTAGCTTGGACAGCTACCTTTTTATCCTGTCAAATGGTATTAAGGGGGGTATTTGCTGAAGCAATTTATCATCATGTAATAGTTTGTGGTCCTTGCTTATTAACAATAAGCTTAGAACCATAAAACCCATACCAACGGCTCGGAAGATCACCTCGCACCTCTCTCGGTGGGAGCTCGTCGTGGCCCGGTTGCGTATTGGACATTGACGTTCAGCCGCCACCACTTGCTAACTAGTGACTCTGCACCATTGTCTTCCCGCAATCACCCGATGACGTGAGATGTGTTTTAATGTCCTGCCCTAATTTGTCATGTCTGTGTTGCACTTTAATCTGCTGTACACCTTAGAGGAAATTTTAGCTGTCAACACACGAGCAGCTGCTCAATTTTTGCATTTTATACACAGGACTAACTTACCAAAGGACATTTAACTCCTCCTCTTGATATATTTACCTCCTGGTATCATCGTCATTGGCAGTTGTCTTAACTCTCCAATTTCTCAGCAAATCTATGTTCGGGTGCTAATGACCTGAGTGGGACTGTTCAGAACACGAGTGAACACTTATTGCTTGTCCAAGAATTTGTGACATTAGTGTACAGAACAAGACTAAACTCAAATGCTGTCATTCCTGATGTTAAAGGTTCAGATCAGTAAATCATCTAGACCAGCAGTCAGCAACTAGCGGTCCAGGTCCGGACTGCGGAAGGTCAATAACAGGACTGACAAAAATAGTGTAAAATTAAAAGTTACATACTAAAATTATATTTAAAACAAACAAACAAAATTTCTTTAGATATTAATTAGTATGAGAACCACCCTTATACTTTTTATAGAATTTTACAATTAACTGCTGAATAATTAGAACCCTTACATATTTTAGTCAATTTTAATAGCCGCTGCAGGAGATTGACACACAACGAAACAGAGAACCCTTAAAGGCAGATTAAATAAGTAGTTGCTAGATGTGCAATGCTGGAGAGTACACTGAGGAGCGGTGGCAGAACGAAACAAGCTGGCCGTTGATCCGCATAAAAGCTCTGTACACACGAAAGCAGCACAAGAACTTTATTTATTGAATAAGGAAATACTATTAATCAAATTCAAACTATAATAATCTCTGCTCATAACGAATGAAAATAATAAAAGTTTGTCCGGATCTTTTTATACGTTCTCTTTCAAGTCTACCGTCATTTCATTCTGGGAGTGAAAATTAAAAAAAAAAAAAGTGTACTTTTTCTGGCTTCTTGAATACAAATATGCCTGTCTGTTGTATTTCATATTATTTTGTGAATGAAAATAAAAATAAAAATTAATAAGGAATATGAGATTTTACTTGTGGACCTGGATAAAAATTTTAAGAAGTATCCAGACCCCATCTGAGATGACTTGCCGACCTCTGATCTAGGCAGTTGCCCCTGTAACTACTAACTACTGGAAAGGCTGTTCTCAACCTTAAAGAACCACACTTTTGTCAGGCCTCTCTACAGATACCCCTCCATGGTGGTTGCTTCTATTGTAGAGAACTGCGTTCATTGTTGATGTGTGGAAGCCATCATCGTCTTTGTGTATATTTGCTGACCTGTGTGGAAGAAGAGTTCTTGTTTAAATATGCAAATTTAGGTTTTATCACTTCAGCTCACTAAGTTAATATGATGATTAAACAATGACCTGCCCATCTAAATGTTCCCCTTTTACTCCACATTTCACACTTAAATGCTTGGCAGAGTTTTTATCTACATCCATACTCCGCAATCCACAAGGTACTTACAGTGTGTGGTGGATGGTACTTTGCTTGTCACTTATTCGGTAACTTTATTTCTTGACCATTCCTGTGTTGAAAATGTGGTAAAGATGTTTAGACACCCAAAATATTTCAATATTTGAAGGACGAAGTTGATGATAGAAATTTTGTAAACTTTATATTGATGTAATGAAAATCACAGTTGTTTTTAACAACTACTGAAGCAGTACTCTTTAGTATTGAAAGATCAATGACCAGTTTCACATGGAGTCTCCAGTTCACTGTAATGTAATTTACCTGCTTTCTATAATTAACATGAAGAACAAGGCTATAGGTGCAGCAAATAATAAACTTTATTATTCCACATCACTGCGGAAACTAACTGACATTAAGAAACAGCAAAATAATGTAGCTACAATAAACAAGGCAGGCGTGTGAGCTTCAGTCGTTACACTGCGATCAGCTGATAGGGTTCGTTGAATACTTCTCGCCACACTACCATCCCACCTCTCATCTAACATACAGAACTCACCTCTCCTCTCTCTCTCTCTCTCTCTCTCTCTCTCTCTCTCTCTCTCTCTCCCGTCCAGATTTAGATTGTTTCTGTGGTTTCTCAAAATCAAAGCAGGCAAATACTGAGATGTCCTATTTCTTTCTGCACCCTCACCCAAACAATTGGAACATACACACAAAATAAGCTATTAACAAATGCAAAATGAGCTCCCCTTCTTTGAAATTTAGATGGCCTGCATTGATTCTGTCCGGTAAGTAAACAAAATTGTGCAGTAGTATTGCAGAAGAGGAAGGAAAATGTAGTGTAATTGGTATCTGTAATAGATAATAATATATCTTGTAATAGATTTTATCATATATCATAAGTGTAGTACCAAAAGTATTTAATCTGCCAATACACTGCATTTGTTACTGCTTTTAATGTATTATGTGGTTGCTGTTTAATAATAATGATAAAAGGAATGCTGCAATAGTCTAAGAAACAGACAAAGCGAACATTTACAATATATAGAAATAAAACAATTGAGCCTGAAAATAGCTGCATTTCAGTTCCAGTAATGCGGCTGCTGGTGGCAGTTTGGGTCGTGCTGTCGCTTCTGCACGTGGTGCGGCATGCGGACGGCATAGCAGTCATGAGTGTAGACCTGGGCTCCGAGTGGATGAAGATTGCTATTGTGTCGGTGAGTCTCCTGACACTTGTCATCCGTTTGTCTTCTAGGAATTGGAATAATTCTTTCCTCTTTATACTCTAGTAGGGATGAACTAGAAGGTTACGAAGGTTAGGTGGGCAGTGGAAAGACACTCTAGTTGGAGTGGGAAGGATGTTATGAAGGATGGGCCGGCCGCGGTGGCCGAGGGGACTGAGGCGCTCCAGTCACGGTCTGCACGGCCACTACGGTCGGGGGTTCGAATCCCCTCTCGGGCATGTATATTTGTACATAAGTAGTTTGTAAGTTTAGGGATTGATAACCCTGTAGTTAAGTCCCATAGACTATACAAACAAAAACGAAGGATGGATCTCATTTCGGGACAGGATTTAAGGAAGTCGTATCCTTGTTGGAGAGCCACATTTAGAGTCTGCTCCAGTCTTCGAAAGTATCCAGTGACGAGGGGCACTTTGTGTTCTGGGTGTGAGGGGAAGAGGAAGTGGCCCTGGCTATTTGCTTCTGTACCAGATCAGGAGGGTAGTTGCAGGATTTGAAAGCTGTATTGGTGTATTGGTTCAGGGATTCAGGATTGGAGCAGACTTATTTGCCATTAAGACCTAAGCTGTAGGGAAGGGACTGTTTGATATGGAATGGGTAGAGTGTCTTTCGCCGCCCACCTAACCTTGGCAATCTCCTAGTTCATCCCTATGAAATCACCAAACCACCTCCCCTACCCTCCGGCTCCTACCCATGTAACCGCCTCCGGTGTAAAACCTGCCCTATGCATACTCCCACCACCACTTACTCCAGAGCCTCTGTAACCCGGAAGTTGTACACAATTAAAGGCAAGAGACACTTGTGATAGCACCGACGTGATTTTCCAGCTGACATACCTGCACCGTGAAGCCTTCTATGTGGGAATAACCAGTAACAAACTGTCCATTCGCATGAACGGACACAGGTTGACAGTGTTTGTTGGTAATGAGGATCTCCCTGTGGCTAAGCCAGAGGTCCCAACCATTAAGATTTTATCGTAATTGTTATGAAAATGGTATAAAATTATGAGATTACGATTTGAGTCATTCGAATTCAGATTTTCGGTTCCTTTCAAATTCGTTCGTGTTATGTCATCGAGAAAAAAATAAACCTATTGTGAGGAGCACCTTGTAGCATGTTCTTGAGGAAATTACCAGTATAGACAACAACTTCTACAAACTTGAAAACTGCGTCATACGGCATGAATGGAACGGTGCGCCATTCTGGAATCTAGCAGCAGGCAATGACACTTGTATCGTAATTGCACCCCTACAGGAAAAATCGTGAAGTCTCTGGGCAATAATAAACAATGTCCATAATATATCCTAGTAATTTAATCTGTGTTCAGAAGTTGATGTGTTGGTTTTGTTTTTTATCGTGTTGTATCTATTAACAAAGCGACTTCATGTGTGTGATGTGCTGTGCCGAAGTGTATAAAGTTCAGGTTTTAAGAGCTCCACTGTCACTTAGTTTTCTCTCTCCCAGAGCTGGGTCACGAATGTTTCAAATAATAGGAAAAATAGTTTCATTAGGCCTAGTAACATGCTCGAAGTAGAGTATGTAGATGGAGACATCAAAATTTGAAATTTTTTTAAGTTGCTTAACCTGCACACTCACCAAAAATTTTAACCAACACTCTTATGGCAAATTATGATTTTACATTACATTGTGTTTGTGTGCAATATTTAATGAGTAGATTTATATAAGAAAATCTAAGGTAATTGGTTCTAATGAAGAAAATCATTAGTTATTAAGTTTTGCTACTCGCCCCCCCCCCCCTCCCCACTCATCCACACACATTCCTATAGTACCCATCAGTACGATGTAGCGATATGGTGCTCCTATCTCATCTGCGTCCTTACAGTAACTGTTTAACAAATTCTGATGATTCCTCATTTACTTAATTCCCATGAACCCCTTCTTACCCGCCACCTGCCCGCTTCCACATATTAGGCCGCATTACTATTTGCTATATTCAAAAGTTGGAATCTCTGTACACTTGCGATAGCACCCACGTGATTTTCCAGCTGACATGCCTGCACTGTGAAGCCTTCTATGTGGGAATAACCAGTAACAAACTGTCCATTCGCATGAAAGGACACAGGCAGACAGTGTTAGTTGGTAATGAGGATCACCCTGTGGCTAAGCATGCCTTGGTGCAGCATAACCTTCAATCCCTGATAAAATCCTATGGCTCTTCCCAGAACTTCTCACCTGAATCCATCTCTCTCTCTCTCTCTCTCTCTCTCTCTCTCTCTCTCTCTCTCTCTCTCTCTCTCCTCACTCCAAAGACACCCTGCACACCTACCTTCTACATGCTTCCTAAAATCCACGAACCTAATAATCTGGGACGCCCAATTGTGGCTGGTTACTGTGCTTCCACTAAAAGAATCTCTGCCCTCATTGATCAACACCTCCAACCTGTTGTCCAGAATCTACCCTCCCACATCAAAGATACCAACCACTCCCTTCAGACTCTCCACCGTCCCCTCCCCTTTACCCCCTGGATCGTTACTCGACGCCACCTCCCTGTACGTAAATATCCCTCACACCCATGGTCTTTTTGCACTCTGGCACTACCTTCCCCAACATCCTTCAGACAGCAAGCCCAATACCTCCTTCCTCATAGCCCTTGCCAATTACATCCTAACCAACTACTACTTTCGCTTTGAGGGAAAAATATGCAAACAGATCCGTGGCACTGCCATGGGCACCTGTATGGCACCTTCCTATGCCAACCTGTTAGAGCCGTCTAGAGGAAACCTTCCTAGCCTCCCAAATCCACAAACCCTTGGTCTGGTTCAGGTTCATTGATGACATTTTCATAATCTGGACTCAAGGCCAGAACACCCTATCCTCATTCCTCAACCACCTCTTTCTCTCCCATCCGTTTCACTTGGACCTTCTCAATCCGACATGTCACCTTCCTGAAATGTTAATCTGCATCTCTGACGGCTCCATCCACATCTCTGTCCACATCAAACCCACCAGCTCTCAACAGTACCTTCACTTTGACAGCTGCCATCCTTTCCACATAAAAAAAATCCCTCCCCTGTAGCCTCGCCACCCGTGGAAGGCGTATCTGCAGTGATGAGCACTCCCTTAACCAGTATGCCGAAAACCTCGCATAGGCCTTAACAGACATAAATTACCCACCAGACCAGATTTCCCGTGCCATATGTTCACAGACCAACAGTCATCCCTCCAACCCTACTAACCAGCCACAAAGGAGTGTCACTTCATATCTTGCTATAAATATAATGAACTGCTGTTCATACAGGTGTTGTAATCAGTTTGTGAAATCTTTGCATGTTAAAATATTTTATTAATTGTAGCAAATCACATGTTCCATATCAAGTTTATGCTTCTTTATAACACTTTGGTAACAATAAAGAATTTATTTATTGTATAAATGTCTTTGTCCAGTACAAAGATATAAAAAAGGGTGCAAGATCTCCTTGTTAGAAAAATCTTAACACAGAAGTTATCACATTACATTAACACGTTGACTGCCAACTAAGAGTTATCTCGTATGTGCCGAACTGGCCACTGGCGCCCAATACGAGTTAACTCATAGGAAATGAGTTCCTACATAAAGCCAGATATAAAAACATTCGTTTCAAATATGTGCGATTTACAGGTCTTGGGCGTCGGGGACAGGTAAAGTAAATCATCTAGGCGTGGTGGGACAGGATTTTTAATTTCTCAGTTTGAATAAAGTAACAGTAAAGTTCATACAAATGATCATACAAATATTTTAGCTTTAAACGTAAAATTTATACTTCGTCTCGCTAATGGCAATGAAAACAAAGTTTTTTCTTTATTGATGATATGTCTTGAAGCACTCTTCTAGGCAAAGAGCCAGTTTTTCTTCACAAATGGGACAAAAGTATCGCGATTCACGGCGTTTCTTTTGTTGTGTACACTCTCTGCACGGCTTTGTTGGCCGGTTTTTTCTCTGTGGAAGGTATTGCCTCTAAATAATGAAAGCTGCCCTCCGTCTTGCTTTTCTTTTGGTTGTGTGGCATGCTATCCCCAATCAATGCCTGAATAAATTTTTCTCTAAAAGCTAGAGACTTGATACTCGTTTCTGCTGTCTGATTATAGAAACGATGAGCATTTGGAAGATAAATTTCTAGTATGTGTAGAGCAAGCTTTTTTGGCCATCTAACAGTTTTTTGCAATGCTGAATAATAAGATAGCATTTGATCTGGCTGATCAACTCCTACCATGCCATTGCTGTAGTCCCTGAAATGTTTGATTTCAAGGCAACTTTGCCATTTCGATTGTGAACTTCCACAATTTCGGCACAGTGCATATTAGAAATGGTCAAAACGTCCCTTTTGTCATTCCATTTGCAAACAACAACATTGTCATTTCTTTTCCATACCATCTGACCTTTATTCAACTTCATAGCAACTAATGATTTAGGGTTTTCCTTTCTTTTGTTATGTAATGTTCCACACACATAGGTTTTTTAAGTCGACAGGAGTTTTGTAAGTGATACAGAATTATAAAAATTGTCCATATAAAGGACATATTCTTTGTTCAAGAGAGATTCCATAAGGTATAAAACTACGTCAGACGCATGGCCCATTTCGGCGTTCTTCTCTGACTTGCCACAGTAGATTTTTATTTTGAGAACAACTCCATTAGATTCACAGAGCTCATAAAATTTTACACCATACTTGTGTTTCTTGTTCTTGATACACTGTCTGAAAAATAGACGGCCGCACCACAAAACCATTGATTCATCTATGCAGAGATTCTTGTGTTAAATTGCTCATGATGTTATTGAAATGGTCCAAAACTGTTCTAATTTTGCAGAGTTGATCATTAGACTGTAATGAGTTTTCTGAGAAGTGTAGATATCTCAATAACAGCTGAAATCTTTTTCTACTCTTAATAGATCTCCAGAATGTGACATTGTAAAAAGGATTTGTACTCCAGTAATGTTCTACCGATGGAAAACAACGAGGTCCCATGTGCAGCAACAGACCAAGAAATACTTTCATTTCCGCAACATCTGTATCCCCCCATCTGGAAAGCCTTGCTGATCTTCTACCACCCTGTTTTTCTGCTTCCTGTCTTGCATATAGATTTGTTTGTTCACATAACGACGTTAGGAACTCGTCAGAAGAAGAAAAAGAAGGGGGGGGGGGGAATTCAACAAGTGCATTGATACCAAAATTTTGTAAGTCTAATTTCAATCCCACATTCTCGTTGAACACAAACACTGGTGGATCTGTCACTCCACTCATCACTGTTACTTGTATTGGCTGCTGTTGTACCAACCTGATCATCTTCATTGCATTCACTGCTGTCTGCATCTGAATTCTCACTTGAGTTCTCACATGAAGATGGTTCATAGAGATTTCAACCATCAGAAAATTCATCCATAAACTCGGTCCACTGTAATTCATCCACGTTAGCTAGCTGTTAAAGTTCTACGTCACTCAGTTTCCCCTTATTACTAGCCATTTTACGAGGAAAACTGCACACAGATAACGATAAACGTCAGTGAAGTATCTACAATGAAGACTGAATAAATACTGACGCGGTTACAACGATGACATGTCGTATTGTCAAATGTACTTCAAAAAACTAAAGCTCGTTTCTGATTGTTGACAATGAGTTATCTCGTAGCTGGCGTCTGAACTGAACTTTCTACTCCATACGCCAACTACAAGGTAACTCGCACGCCCCATTTTCCTGCCAAAAATGTTATTTTTAAAATTTCGATGATACAGATGTACTTCAAATGAGATGACGAATCAAACTGTATGAACAGCTTAACATGGCTTCTGGGACCAGTTTACCCATTTTGGCCGTGGCAGTCACCGTGTTAGCATGCGTGAGTGACCACAGGTTAAAGGTGTGTTTGCTCATTGACAAAGCAAAGCAAAGATCTGTGTCAGCTTGCCCCTCTCATTTTCCATTCTGGTTTGCATAAAGAATTAGTAGTCAGTTGTTGACTGATTGGTGAGCCATAGACTTCAAATGCAGTGGAAAGAATATTGTTGAAATTTTGTTGTTATCTAACTGAATTCCATGCACTTCTCCAACCTTACACATTGCCACGGTGGAGTAGCTGAGCGGTATAAGGCGCCTCACTGCGGAGTGCGTGGTTGCTCGCCGTCGGAGGTTTGAGTCCTCCCTGGAGGAAAAGTGTGTGTGTGTTTGTGTGTGTGTGTTTGTGTGTCCTTAGGTTAGTTTACCTTAGTTTGGCCCGATAGACTTACATTTGAACACTTTTTTTTTTTTTTTTTTTTTTTTTTTTTTTTGACCTTACACATTGGTAGCTATAATGTGGCTACATCAATTCATGCAAGTGACTGAAGCAGTTGAAACAGAGGCTGTTGTAAAGTGAAAGTACACCAAACAAAACAAGAGTTTAAAGTCATTGAAAGTAATGTGTACCATTTTTTAAAGTGGTGACGGTCGTGGGCCCTAGTAACCCAGAGCTATCAGTGATTAGGACCAGTCTTACAAATCCGTCAGGTTGGATTGCAGCTAAATGAGTTCATTTTCTAAAAAAGAAAGGCAAACAAATAAACTACAGCATTTTTAAATTTAATTTATTATTATTGTTATTGTTATATTATTGCTGTAGAACTGTGTGACTACGTGGAACTTGTTCCACATCCTCAATATTTGTGGGTTTGAGTCCCTGTCATTACCATTTCTCAAACTTGAAGTGACTTGGTGAATATATGTTCGTTGAATTATAACGTTGGAAACGAGATAAATACTTGTTACACCTTTGGATGGATTATATTTTGATGAGAATGTAAAAGAAAACTTAATGTTATATGACTCTTAATAAATAAACAAAAATTGTTCATTCTTTGTTAAATTTTCATGAGAATCTGATTGATAAACCAAATTCACTGCAAACGTATTTTACACCAATTAATCATCACTTTCCTTCCAGCCCGGTGTACCCATGGAAATTGTGCTAAACAAAGAGTCTAAGAGGAAAACGCCCGCAACTATAGCTTTCCGGGACGGAGAACGAACGATCGGAGAGGACGCACTCGTGGTGGGGGTGCGATTCCCGCAGAACAGCTACAGCTACTTGCTGGACTTGCTAGGGAAGTCTGTGGACAATCCCCTGGTCCAGCTGTTCCAGAAGAGGTTCCCCTACTACAAAATAGAAGCCGAACCTGAGAGGGGCACGGTCGTGTTCAGGCATGACAGGTAATTGTGTGGAAAGTACTTGCCTAGTTCTCAGGAATATATTTGCATGCTGTGTACTAGTTAAAAAAATATACCTGCAGTCTGTCCTCCAGTTAAGAATTTGGCATGTAAATTAGTCATTGAAAAATGTTGGGAAAATATTACCCAGTTCATGATTGTTAAATGATAGAGATTTTGGGGTTCTAACTCTTTGTATTCCCTGATAATTGTCATTGCAACCCTTTATTTCCCATATTACACTGTAGGCAAGTATTTGTGTCCATCTCTTCTAAAGTTTCAAAGTATCTTGTCATTCTTTCTATCTATTCACATAAACATTTTGTATCTTTGGGCTTCTCTGTCAACCTATTTTTGCCGTTTGGCTTTTCTTCATGCTTCTGTGGTTGCATGAATGTTATTTATTCTGAAGAAGGCCATGGCCAATAGCATAAGTGTTGTATGTGTGTGGTTTTTTATGTGCCTATTGCAGCTCATTAAGTCTCTGCGGTGAGTTGAACTTTAAATCAAGAAATGTAACAGATGTTTTGTAAGAACAGTGACTGAAAATGCTACTCAAATGTTATGACAATTCGCACCACAAAGATATTTTCATTCCAGTGGTGTGTGTGCTGATAAGAAACTTCACGTCTGCTGGCCTGGTATTTGAACCTGTGAACTTTGCCTTTCTCAGCCCAGCATAGCTTGATAGAGTACTTGCCAGTGAAAGGTGAAGATCCTGGGTTTGAATTGCAGTCCAGCACACAGTTTTCATCTGTTGGAAAGGTTCAGTTCGAACCATATTTTTAATTATAGGAGAGGCATTCAGTTAAAATTGGTGCTGTGGCTGGGATTGAAACCCAGGACCTCCCACTTACTAGGCAGACGCTTTAAAGCTTTCAGATAACACGGATGATGCGGCTACACGGACTGTCTTTTTACTTTAATAATAGTAAGCAAGAGGTCTTGGGTTGGAATACCAACTATGGCACAAATCATCTTATACAGTGTACTCCTGATAATTCGTAGGCGGATAATTCGCGTTGCGGCTAATTAGCGACTGTCAAGTCCCGTGACTTCAATTTCCTGTTTCCGCCACAACGCAGCGCTGGCATCGCATCACGTGACACTGCTACTTCCTGTTGGCTTCTGGCATCCATTAACTTACGAATTTGGATACTTTCTCATGCACGTTGATAACGTATTGAACAATACTTGAAATTTTAAAATTTTATCGACTTGACAAATAACCCGTAATATTAAGTACCGGTAATGGTGAAAAAATATTTTTTTGTTTTTCGAAATGTTAAGACGTTTGATATTGAACCTAGCTACTTGGATTTATGAGTTGGCAGCACTGGATGGACATATACTTACACTGTACTGTATTTTATATTGTTGTGAGAAGTTGTCCGCTACTAAATTTTTCTTCAGATTGTGCCAGTGAATAATACAGTATGAGTGGTTGTAATATAAAATATAAGAGGTTGACTGTTAGTGAAAAACTAAAAATTATAAATATTTCTGCCCAGTTACAAATGTTAGAGATTTCTACGAGCAAGAAATACAGACTTCTGCCAAGCAGAAAACAATCCATCTGTTTTCAAATATCGTCATGTTGGTTACATTTTACATTATAAAAGTAACCCTTTGGGTACTTTTTCATGACATACCTTGTCTTAAAATGAGTGTTTTGGAAATATCTTTAATGCTATGTTCCATTTATCCTCCAAACATTCTTAGTATGGAAGAGAAAATACGAAATTGTCATGTCATACACTGCCTGGATGTACTGCAGTACTTCGATAATGTAAAGCGTTACCATCTCCTCTGTGTGTCTTCACAGTAACGAAAATGTTTTGTTATGAAATGTCTTGTTTTACGATAGTAGCTACTTTACTGAGTGGAGAACCTGTCAACCATAAAGCAGAACAACATTATTTATTTTATGGTCTGTACGAAACAGTAATCAAATTATTCCAAATCTTCCTTTTACGAGAGCAATTATTTTTACTGAGCGGGAGAGGGCACAGTTCATTCCTGTTCCATGCCGAAATGTGTCTCAACTCTCATGTAACGTATTTTCCGATGTGTTACCTTCAATGCCTCGTAATGTTGTACTGGAACTCTGTCCTCTGATGGGTTAACATCACGTGCCCTCTGCTTCCATTTGTTAAAAAAAGAACGTCGCAATGCGTGACTTTACTTTCAGAGTTCGCTTGGCTCTCGCGCCTAATTTCACGAATTTCATTTTTCTAATTACATATTACGAAAATACTTCATCTTAGTGCTACATCGCGTTAAAGATCTCCAAAAAAAACAAGCTGTTTTCAGGGCTAATTTGTGTCATGCACTGTCCGGTAGTACTACTTCCATTATTTAAACTGTTACCTGCCAATTGGAGTGCACGAAAGTCAGGTAATTTTACAGCGCCATCTACACTTCGGTTAATTCGCGGTTTTCGATAATTCGCGGAAGCTGAAGCAATAATTATTGCGAATTATCGGGAGTGCACTGTATTCAATACCTTTGGTATAATGAGACAATGTATGTCTCATGGAATTAAATTATTATTGGTGTTTACATCACCTCTGCCTCAAGAACGAGGTGGGGTTGTTCCCATTCACATTCTGTAGTGGGGTGCTATTCCAAACATGAGCCTTGGCAATTTGATACATATTTCACACGGAACATTGAGGCAGACTTAATGTTGTGTGGAGGAAGACGTGCTCGAAGACAGTCCACATAGCTGCATTATCCGTGCAGAGGTTCCAACTATAAAGATTTAATCGTAATTGTTACGAAAATTGTTCAAAATTAAGAGTTTACAATTGGAGTGGTTTGGGTTCAGATTTTCAGGTTTAAATAATAAATCGGTCATTTGTTTTCCCTCGGCAAAACTCGTTTCCCCTTGATTTTCATCGTGTGATGTCATCGACAAAAATAAAGTGGTTCTGAGCAGCATCTTTGAGCATGTTCTTGTGGAAATCACCAGTACTGACAGTAACTTCTATGAACTCAAAAACTATGCATTACAGCATACAGGAGGAATCCACAAAGGCGCACCATTTTACCATTTTGGAAACCAGCAGCAGCCAATGAAAATAAGTCATGTCACTTGACTTGTACCTTTCATAACCTGCACACTCACCGAAATATCTTAACCTGCTTTCTGTCAGTTATGATTTTACATTATCTTGTGGTTGTGTGCAAGTTTCAATGATTCTTTTATATATATCTGGAAATCGAAAAAAACAATTAGTTTCACTTCCTCTCCCCACCCACAATATCCCTGCTGTACACATCAGAACGATGTCGTAATACGCTGACCATATATCGTCTGCAATCTTACAAAACTGGCTTCACAATTTTGATCATTTTGTATTCACTTTTTCTCCTTGGAACACATCCCCCCCCCCCACCCCCACCTCCTTTCCCACTCCTACATATTACGTCGCATTACTATTTGCCATATTCAAATGTTGGAATCCCTGTCCATGTTAGTTGAGCAGTTTAAAGAACCTGCGTAGTAAGCAGGTCGTCCCGGATTTGAAACCCGACCACAGCACAAATTGTAATTGGACGCATCACCTTGTGTTCAATAGATTGGACGCATCACCTTGTGTTCAATAGATTGGACGCATCACCTTGTGTTCAATAGATTGGACGCATCACCTTGTGTTCAATAGATTGGACGCATCACCTTGTGTTCAATAGATTGGGCGCATCACCTTGTGTTCAATAGATTGGGCGCATCACCTTGTGTTCAATAGATTGGGCGCATCACCTTGTGTTCAATAGATTGGGCGCATCACCTTGTGTTCAATAGATTGGGCGCATCACCTTGTGTTCAATAGATTGGGCGCATCACCTTGTGTTCAATAGATTGGGCGCATCACCTTGTGTTCAATAGATTGGGCGCATCACCTTGTGTTCAATAGATTGGGCGCATCACCTTGTGTTCAATAGATTGGGCGCCTCACCTTGTGTTCAATAAATTGGGCGCCTCACCTTGTGTTCAATAAATTGGGCGCCTCACCTTGTGTTCAATAAATTGGGCGCCTCACCTTGTGTTCAATAAATTGGGCGCCTCACCTTGTGTTCAATAAATTTGATATAATGAGACAATATATGTCTCGAGGAATTAAATTGTTCTCAATATTCTTATATTTAATGTAAGACAGTAGTCAACTACGTTCATCAAAAGTTGTAGTTTCTAGAAACTATCTCCGCGCTGTCGACAGCGAGACGGCGTACAGCGTGGAGGAGCTGCTGGCGCAGCTGCTGCAGTCGGCGCGGCAGACGGCGCAGGCGTCGGCGGGGCAGCCGGTGAAGGAGGCGGTGCTGACGGTGCCCGGCTTCTTCAACCAGGCGGAGCGGCGCGCCCTGCTGCAGGCGGCTGAGCTGGCTGGCCTCAAGGTGCTGCAGCTTATCAATGACTATACCGCTGGTCCGTGCCCCTCTCTACTACCACTACTGCCGCTGCTACTGTCTGTGAAAATCTGCACACCCGCCGGGAGCCGCCGCTGCGCAAACGGAAGTGTGGGCTTCCGCGGCTGTTGCCGGTCTGTCGAATTATCCTCGGTTTTTGTCCGCATTGTCGGTGTATAAAATTGTGAGGCGTTCGGCCGTTATTGTAAGTGGCCCGAGTGTTTGACTCTTTTATACACTGACAGTGTGCTCAGAAGCCCGCGATAATTCTATAAATATTCAGTCAGTTTATGCGATTGCAGGCTTTCTCGGCATATTTCTGCTAAGAAATCTTCACGGGTTATCGGCCGAGTGGGTACGGCGAGGCACACGTAAGAACTTTGAGGAACAGTAACGACTGGCAGACTGCATATTTATAGTTTTCCGAAAGGCATTTTACACAGTACTGCACTGAGGACTGCAAACGAAGGTACGAGGTTATGGAATAGGTACCCAAATTTGCGAGTGGTTCAGAGACTACTTCAGTAATAGAACCCAGTGTGTTGTACTCAATTGACAGTGTTTGTCAGACTAGGGTATTGTCAGGAGTGCAGCAAGGAAGTGTGATAGGACTGATAATATTTTCTATCTATATAAATGATCTGACTGGCAAAGTGAGTTGCAATCTGTGGCTGTTTGCTGTGGTGTACAGGATTGTGTCATAATTGAATGACTGCAGTAGGATGCAGAATGACATGGTCCAAATTTCTAGGTGGTGTGAGGAATGGCAGCTAGTGCTAAATGTAGAAAAATGTAAGGTGATGAAGATAAGGAGAAACAATCCCATAATGTTCAAATGCAGCATTAGCAGTGTGCTGTTTAACAGTCGTGTCAATTAAATATCTAGGTGTAACGCTGCACAGCGATACAAATTGGAATGAGCATCTAAGAACACTTGTGGAAAGATGAATGGTAGACTTAGATTTATTGGGAGTATTTTGGGAAGATATGATTAGTCTCTAAAGGAGACCATGTATAAAACGCTTGTATGACCCCATCTAGAGTATTGCGTAAGTGTTTGTGACTTTGGAAATAAGCTAGAAACGTTGGGTCAAACTGCGAGAAAACCATTTTGGAGCGTAGTTAGCAATCTGCGAAAGGGAGGGAAGAAGGAATTAACGAGCTTTTTAGGCAGGTCAGGAAAGCTTCTAGTGAGTGCTGTGGATGCCTCGAGCAGATGGAAGGAATATTTTGAAGAGTTGCTCAACATAGGTGAAATATTAAATGATATCAGATTTAGAATGGGATAGGAATGATGTTGGAAATACGATCACATTTGTGGAAGTGGAGAGAATGGTCAATAGATCGTACTGAAATAATGCAGCTAGGCTAGATGAAATTAAGTCAGAACTTGTCAAATTCAATGGAATATTCTGGCCTCAAATGGTTACACAGGATAATTGAAATGGTGTGAGAATCGGGACAGGTTCCGTCTGACTGGACGAAAGCGGTAATTGTGGCACTTTTCATGTGTGGAAGCAGGAAAGATTGTAACTACAGAGGTATATCTTTAATTTGCATTGTGGGTGAAATATTCTCAGGTATTGTTGAAATGTGAGTGTGAGAATTAGTTGAAGATAAGTTGTATGAAAATCATTGTGGATTTAGGCCTCTTGCAGGCTGTTGGGAGCAGATCTTTAGCTTACAGCAGATATTGGAGAAGTGCTATGAGAGGAACAGGGCGCCTGCCAGACGTCCGCGGATAGCGCAGTACGGCTCCCTGCCGCCATCCGCCGGCCATGGCAGTGCCCGATTCTCAGACTCTATTGTGCCGCTGGTGCATACAGTGAGTTAAGTCTAAAAAACATTGCCATCTGAGGAACCTAAGCTTACCTTTATTTACAGATAATGTTCAAAATGATGTCCCTCTATGGAAAAAGTGGCCTGACATCTCTTGAACACATTTGCGAACACACGACGTATTTCGGGGAAATGACTAGTTGAATCCTGTCTTCCAACTCAGAGTGTATGGGGATTGCTTGCAGACACCTTGTCTTTTAACATTCTCCAAAGATAAAACTCGCAGGGATTTAGATCTGGAGAACGAGGCGGCCAGTCAACTATCCTGTCGTCAAAAACACTTCGTATTGCTGCCATAGAAGCATTGCCAATGTGTGGTCTTGCATTGTTTTGCATGAAATAACCTTATAGCATTTCGTTGGGTGAAAGTTCTTGAAAAAAATGGATGCAGGATATTATTCACATACCTGTCAGAATTTGTTTTGTGGAAAAAAGATCAGCTCAATTATTCTCCTCTCACTAATTGCACACCACACTCCAGTTTTCATGTCATGAAGAGGTTGTTGATGTAACTTGTGGATTTTCTGAGCTCCAACGTCAATTGTCCTGCAAATTTCCTTAACCTGACAAATGCAGCCATGCTTCATCAGAAAAATAAAGCATCTCGAGATCACCTCGCCCATAGTGCACAGACTGTAACAGCCAGTTACAGTAGCAACGTCGAGCAACAGTATCTGAGTTCGTGAGTTGAAATTTGTCGCGTGTTCGCAAATGTGTAAAAGAGATGTCAGGCTGCTCTTTCCATAGATGAACAGCTACTGTAAATAAAGGTAAGCTGAGGTTACTCAGATGGCAATTTTTTTAGACTTTAACTCAGTGTATGCTCCCGCGGCACAATAGAGTCAGAGAATGGGGCGCTGCCGTGGCCGGCGGGTGTTGGTGGCAGCATCCAGGAGCCGTACCACACGATCCGCGAATGCCTGGCAGGCATCTTTTGTGAGACACCCTGTAGATCTAGAAAAGATTTATGACCATGTTCCTAAGAGGAAGCTATTGTCAGTTCTAAGAGTATGTAATACGAGGAAAACTTCTGTAGACAAAGGGCTTTACATAGACTGTCAGGCAGCAGTTAGAGTAGATTGCAAAATAAGTTAATGGTTAGGGATAGTTTCAGAGGTAAGACAAGGCTGTAACCTGTCACCACCATTATTCTATTCATGGATCATATGTTGAAAACAGTAGACCAGTAGGACAGGTTTAAAATAGGTGAAAACAAAATAAGCAGTCTCGCTTATGTGGATGACTTAGTTATAATGGCAAATTCGTTTGAAAGGTTGCAAATCACTGTTTCAGAGGTGTAAGGATTATGATATAAAGAGCAGCATCCCAAAAAAAAAAAAAAAAAAAAAAAAAAAAAAAAAAAAAGTAATTTCTGTGGGAAAGATATGTAAGCAGATTCAGAGCCAAATAGGAGGAACAAAGTTACAAGAAGTGGATAGTTTGAAGTACTTGGAACGTATTTTCTCACAGGATGGCAACATAGTGAAAGAAGTCGTATCAAGGTGCAGCATAGCTAATGCAGTGAGTGCTTGGCTAAGATTTTCTGTTTTGCAAGAAGGAAGTAAGTACCAAGACTAAGTTAGCAGTGCACCGCTCTATCTTTCGACCAACTTTGTTGTATGGGAGTGAAAGTTGGGTGGATACAGGTTACCTTATTCATAAGGTAGAGGTTACATATACGAAAGTAGCAAGGATGATTGCAGCTACTAGCAGATGGGAACAATGGCTGGAGGGTGTCCATAATGAGAGGAAAAACTGGGAATGAACATCATAGATTAGCAATTGGAGTGAACAGGCTGAGATGGAGTCATGTTAGAGGCATGAGAAGCAAGGTTACCTAAGATTCGTAGCTTCGGCAGTACAGGGTAGGAGTACTCGAGACGGAGGAGGAAGTAGTTGGATTCAGTTGAGAATGATTTTGAAGTAATAGGCTTAACATCAGATGAGGCATCACTATTAACACCGTGGAGGAATTTATTAAGGGCACTATGCGCCAGACTGAAAACTGAAAGGCATAATCAGTTGACGACGATGATGATGATGATGATAATATTTTTTATTGGATGACAAGTGTGCTGTACCACCAGGCCAAAATTGTTCGCAATTAGTTTGAAAAAATTCTAATGACTGAATGGTAACACAAATCGTGAGGTGTGAATCTCATCAGACATTTATGGAGTGTGATTGAGAGGGCAGTTAGTGCATCAACTGCACCAGCAACACTTTAACAATCGTGAGCAGTTACAAGGGCAACGTGGCACATTATTCGTCCAGGGGACTTCTAATGACTTTTACCAAAATGTTACCAGTTAATGTTTGACGACAGGTAACACTGCATAACTGATCACTTTGCCGATCACACTTTGCTTGAATCATGTGTCTGTGATCTACTTGTGACCCAATTTTTCAGCTTTGACACCAGGTGAAATACCCTCTAGAATGCTTTTATTTGCTTTTTCCACGACAGCTTTTTTTACTCATTTGTGCGAGGTGAGGCTCTTCCAATAAAAAAGTGCATATTATTTTCTATGTATGAACATAAATTTCTGAGACTAAATTTCTGTTGTCAATGAGAGCTCCTTTGGGTGTTCAGATTTTCAAAAACAGTAGCATTTCTTTGTTATAAAAGTGTTATTAGCCAGTTTAGAAATCAACTTAGCCACAGTAGTTATTAAAACACACATCAAGGTTGCTTTGACATAAATGTAATGAAAAAGGAGTAACTTGCAGCATTTATCCCACTGTTTAGGAAAGTTACCTGAACTGAAGACAGGAAAACAGAAACAAACATTGGAATTAGTCTGAAGTCGTACAGTATATATGATAGTTGTATGTGAATGGGGAGGATCCAGGCTAGAGCACACTTGTTTTAAACAGTTCACTTACCGTATATTTCTGCAGATAAGACGATGGTTGAATCATTAAAAAAGGGCCCCAAAAACCGAGGTCATCTTATCCGTTGGTACAAAAAAATTTATATTGAAATTTAGTTTGAAATTGGTAATTTCGTAGATATGTTGCATAGCGTGGCTTAAACCTCCAAACAATATATATCGAAGCGGTTAAGTATCGAAACGATACGTATCGAACAGGCGAATATTATTATTTTTATGAATATGTCGTGATTTTAAAGGATGTGGTTAGGCAGTAATCTAACAGTACAGCTCTCTGAGCAATTTACAAGAAAGCTTACACTCGAAGTTATATATATTGAACATATAACTATAAACCGATTTGGTGTTTTTGAACCGTAGATTTGGCCGCTAAGCGCCCTCAGTACTAAAAGAAAAACTTCGTGTTTAACCTATACGTAACCTTCTTAAGGCTACACTACAGATAACTTTTTTCAAAGTGAAAGTTAGGTTAGGTTAGGTATAGGACAAACAAACAAAAATTTTAGTGATAATCTCCCATTCAGAAACATTAGCTTATTCCATATATATTGTTTCGAAACTTGTCGACTTGATATATATTGTTTAGAGGTCGAAGCCCCGCTATGCAGCACATCTGCAATGTTACCCTGATGAAATTTACATCATGCAGAAAAGATTTAAGAAAACAAAGTTTTGTGCAATTTTTTTTTTTTTTAAGTAATTGCTTTATGAGCTTTATTAATTTATTGAGTGCACAAGGGTACATACGATAACCTATATGCCGCAAAGCAGGAATAGAATTAATAATTTACAATGTAGCTTGATTTTACAATGTCACTTGTCAAAAATAATTTCTCAATATATCGAGAGTTACACTGAAACGATTAAAGTAAATGTACATATGGAGTAGTGAAAGGGTTCAAATATTTCGGAGCTATACGCAACAATCACGGCTTCCTATGATATCCTTTATCTTCTGTTCTCCGGCAATTTCGTGTGTTTTCACCCGCATAATATGTGCATCAGCGCAATTACATGTCGTCTCAGTGAAAGAAATTCTTTTATTATTATGATTATTATTATTATTATTATTATTTTGGCCCATTTTAGGTTAAGATAATAACACTAAAAATGGGTGATCGTCTTTTGACAGCTCGAAATTCAAATGAAAATAACGGCTTAACCATGCATCTGACACGAAAATTTAATAACCGAATTTGTAGAGGAGAAAATTCTCTACATCTATGCTCTGTTACGTTTTTTTCATATCTCATATTGTTTGAGAGATATTTGCAAAAATAATGGAGTTCTTACACCTTTCATTGAATTAACGAAAACCAGCCGTTCGCAGCTGTCACGTGACATGCCTCACCCAGAACTCTCTGTGGCATACGCCTTCTTTCGTTGCGTATTTGATTATTTTCTTATTGTAACTTAAACATTGTTATTTCAAAGCAATGGCGCACTGAAGAATTAGCAAAAACACGTCATCCTTCGTACGATAAATGATAATCTAGAGTCTACAAATGCCATATTAGCATCAGTTAACGACGACTATCAATAGTATAAGAATAGGGAACACAACTAGCAATCGTCAGCTGTAGCGTAGTGGGCAATGTGATGCTGGATGTCAGTGGTTTGAAACCCGCTGCTCACAAAAAATTCTTTTTTCTTAAAGGGTTTCAGACACTTTTATTAATTAATTTTTTTTATTATTTAGATTATTATTTTTGTCCAAAATGTTTGCAAAAATTTATGAAACTACAAATCTAAAGTGGGCTATAAAACGTCAGTGCGATTTTTTATTTTTATTGATTTTTTCCGGCTTTGCGGTGGAAAAATCAATGTGCTTCTTCACGATCAGATATAACGTAGCACTACACGCACGAAAGTTCAAAAACAGATCGCAAACACTCCAACAAAGGCTGAAATCAAAGTGTACCAATCACGAAATGGTGGCTTCTAATGGCATTTTTCGGAACTTCCTGAAGCTTTGTCTCCGAATCTTATGTCGAAGGTGTATTTTTAGATCCCGAAAACCAGAAAAAGTGCAGCATGCAAATACGGTAACTTGGGGGTCGTCTTATAGCCCAGATACATGCTTAAACTATAAAATCTTGATGAAAATTTGTACCTCGTCTTATCTGCGGAAATATATGGTATATCCATAAATATAATTGTTTTGCATGACTTTTTTAAATTTATTTATTTTAGATAGAAGAACAAAATCCCACTATTATAATTAACAATTTTGGCATCTGTAATGGTGTAATTCTTGTAACTATATATTTAACTGGTGAATCTCAGTGGCTACTAGTTACTGTTATCATGGAGAATGGACAAATGAAATTTTGTGAATCTGGGACCTCTGGCTTACTAGGCACTCGCGCTAAGCCTCTAGGCCACCCCTGGTGCACAGGCTCAGCATTCTGATAAGGACTACTCGAAATAAGTGCAAATAATCTGTCCACATTATAGTGTGTTTAAATCTAGTTGCCACTTTTGAAGTTTGGCTTGGTGCCATTGTCAAGGTAATAGCAATAGTGGGCTCAGTTTTCCCACCCCGTCTCAAATGTTTCTGTTGCTAAGGTGACATCTCTTAGGTAAACAGTGCCGTGTGGTGTTGATTGTTGTTGTTTCTTTACTGCCAGAGTTCCATTTGTGTTTCTGTGTTCATTATTCTCGTGTCCTTATTGCCAAAGAATGTTTCTCCGGTAGCTCACTACAAAAGTGGTCGCCACGTTACCACCTGCTGGCGTGCTCCTTGCTGCTCCACTCGCTCCACACTGACCTGTCGAGTCAAGAGTGATTTTAAACGCACATTAGTATGTGTGCTGTTTATTAAAGGAAATAAATATTCAGGCATTACAGAAATGGCAGACATTCCCTCTGATAAGTCCCTGACACTAACAAGGAGAACACAAAGTATGGTACCAATGTGATTTGATGGGTCGTAGGTATGTTGTGAGGGGATTCCTCCAGACCATCAAGCTAAAAGGATTTGCTCCAATGGGCCTTGATTTCTAAAAAAATCGAAATCAAATTTGCAGCAAAAGTGTCTACTAATACGTGGTGGTTACCAATCAGAGAGACAGCGTGGTGTAATGCAGGAGACCCGGGTTAGATACCTAGCGGCAGAACAATTTTTAAAAATTGTAATTGTTACTTTTTATATTAAAAAAAAAATAAATAAATAAAATATAATTAAGCAAAGAAAAAGATATAAAGAAAGAAAAACAAAAATAATGAATTATCAACAGCTAATCGTGAAATCGCTTCACGAGAAGACTCGATTCAAATACATTCATTACTGTTGCATCAGTTAAACGCACCGAACATTGTTTTTGAATGTGAACGACCAGTGTTTTCCAGTATCGCTGATGAAAACACCTTGCACCTGTAAAGCGGTAGCATTTACTAGATGTGCGTGGTGCTACAATGTTGTGTGTCTTTGGTGTTGCTATGCCAATTATCACCCAGAATTTTGTACAGGTGTTAAAGATAGTGACGATGGCGACAGTGAGTAAATAACACTTCGCAATAAGTAAAACAATCAGTTGCCCCTGTGTTATTTGCTATTATCCTGACTGTTTACTCAAGCTGTAACATAGGAGTGGGTATAAAGGCATATAATTATGTGCAATAAAAGAAGAGAAATGAAGAAAAGTGAAAAATAAATGACCCGAAGGGGACGATTTTTTATTTTCTTGATTATTGTTTTAATCATTTGACTATTCATTATTTTTGTTTTTCTTTCTTTATATTTTTTCTTTGCTTAATTATTTTTTTATTTTTATTTATTTATTTATTTATTTATTTTTTTTTTTTAAATATAAAAAGTAGCAATTAAAATTTTTTAAAACTTGTTCTGCCGCTACGTATCGAACCAGGATCTCCTGCATGGGAGCCTAGCACCTTGCCGATTACACCACACTGTCTCACTGAACAGTAACCGCCATGTATAAGTAGACACGTTAACGTGTGGTAATTTGCTGCGAATTTGATCTCAATTCTCTTAGACATCAAGGCCCATTGGAATAAATCCTTTTAGGTTTGTGGTCTGGAGGAATTCCCTCACAACATACCTGCGACCCATCAAAATTCGTTGGTACCATACTTGGTGTTCCCCTTGTAAGTGATATTTCAAAGTTCTCTGTTCTTCCATCAATTTTGGAACCGAAAAAGAGTATAGTTGACTCGCGAGTCTGCAGTGAGAGCTATTGAGGCACTGTAGTTAGGTGTGGTGAGGTGCGGAATATTTTCGGCAGAGCGATGAAATCTGATGAAACGATGTAGTCTGTCCTGAATTTGTGTACACACTTTTACAGGCCATATGTGATGGTTATTTAACTGTGCTTCAGCCAGTCAGAATTGACACGCACGATAGTGTTCAGAAGTGTGCAGATTTTTTTATGGGAATCTGGGAAAGATTGTGGCCAGCTGTCGGTGTTCCTGCAGCCGTGCTGGCGACAGAAATTGCTCACATTCACACAGACGACCACGTGCAGTCAAATGAGCACAACTGCAGCTGCAGCAATGCTAGAGTTACTTAGCCTAGTTTATAAATTAATGAAATGCAGCAACCAGTTGCTTGTCGTTATTTATTTTTAACTTTAACGACCGGTTTCGGGCGCTTGAGTGCCTTCTTCTGGTCTCTATACATACAAACAAGTGCATTTGTATACAATAAGGCTATTAGCAGCTGATTGTTATTCATTCCATAATTTTTGCACTTAGCGTTGATTCCACTGCTAGCATGTATATTTATTAAGCAACAGTACAAAAATGTAAGTGTTTATTTTATCCCATTATATGAACTTATCTTTATTACAATCTATTTGGTGCGAAACTGCTTCATATTTCTGTAATCGACTTTTATACGTTCTATAGCGTTATAGTTTACAAATGCACCTGTTTGTCTGTATAGAGACCAGAATAAGGGCACTCAAGCGCCCGAAACTGCTCGTTAAAGTTAAAAATAAATAACGACAAGCAACTGGTTGCTGCAATTCATTAATTTATAATCTGAACAGTTGCTGCAATGGATAAAATACTTCTACTTTAGCCTAGTTTGTGTATGTGTCACATCACTACCTCAAATACAAATTGTGCTTCACCCAATTTGTCAAAAGTCTCCCATATTGTTCTCAGTGAAGGCAGTCACTACTGTTTGTTCTCCTCCTCCTCTTCCTGCAGCTCGTGCAGCAGGTTTAAAGACAATACTCTTCACTGAAATTGCCCCTTCCTCACTTATCCAATCTACCTTTCTTCCCCATTCTATTAATTGACTTTATCATTATTTGCAACTTTCCTGCATTCTTAGAGATCATATACATACTGTAGGACTCATTCTTACACTTTTCAAGGGAATTCAGAGAAAATGGCGTAAAAAGTTGCAAAAACATTTTAAATGGTAAAATTGCTTATTGGATCACCCTTGATTTCTATAGTTTATTTATATGCACATAATAGGCATCAAAATACTTGACAAGTAGTTTTAGTATATAATAGTTATCTGAATTTTGTGAAAGTGCAAACGGAACTGGTAACATTATAGGAAGTAGAAATTTTTTGACGTAACTTCATTCATCATGATATTCATCAGCAAGCCTTTTAGTAGCATTTGTTATTTAAGTAGTGAAACATAGCAAAAGTCCATATTTTCAATGTTTCGCATGACATTATGCAAGAATTTATTTGCATTCTTAAGCACAAATATTTAAGTAAGTATATTTGTGACATTTGCACAGGTTCAGCATCTCGTGCTGTAATAGTCTTTGATGTTATAACATACTGTGCCCCCCCCCCCCCCCCCCTTCTATGTGCCGAAAAACATAAGCAAGCAAACTATCATTCTCTCCATGCAGTGTTCCCGGTGAGACAGGAGTTGCGATGACCGTGCTGCTACAATCAAAGGCTTCTCCTGATACACAGCACACAAAGTATTGCGTGGTTAATTCTTATAAGAACCACATCTCGCCAAATTGAGCAAATTTTCTTCTTTTATAAATTATAATGTAAAGATTTCGTCTGTAAGCTAGCACCTAGAATTCGGGCTAGGACTTAATTCCGTAGCAGGGAGAGAACACTCTCAGTGAGAATATACTTTAACTGAAGAAAAAAAAAAAAAAAAACAAGGTAGTTAACTTTTACGAACATCTTGTATTATGCCCTGTAGGCTAAGATTACATAGGATCCCTACTGGATCAGGTATCAAAAACGTTACTAAAATCTACTATGACAAAACTCTTGTTATTTATCTTATCAATATATGTATAATTGATTAATGATGGAAATTCTCCTCAGAGGTGATAAATTATTTTTCAAAAGAGAGAGATTGGCTGGCCAGTACTTACCTTTGATCTGTACAGCTGATAGTGACACAAATGAAGAAAAAGGACAAGCTTTTGGAACACAATGTATGTATGAACTCCATATCAACACACTCTCTTCCGAAGCTCATTTAGGTTTTACTATATCGCACACTCTTCTTTATCCACTGACTGTCTTTGGACCGCCTCACTTCCTAACTCCCACTTACCTGCAAACACAAGCACATGGCACACAGTAAAATCCTTAAATACCTACTTATCTATATATAATGAATCCGCACATCTCTTGGCAGGACAATATCGTAGTGTACAGCCAAATTACTGTTGCATTTATAAAAGTCACAAAAAATACTTAGATATTTGCACTTCACAATAAGAATAAATTTTCTAAAAGTGTTGTGCTAAGCATCAAAAACTACCAGGTGCATAAACTAAGCTAAGCTGATACTCAGGTTGTGATAGATAATGCTCCCATCAACCACTGTGTCGAGTCAACTTGCCATATACTGCAAACAACGATACACCAATGTATATCAATTGTATTTTTCTTTTTTGTAGAGATGAGTCAGTTCAAGAGACATGTTTTAAAACGGAAAGGTTGTCACGGCAAATGTTTTGTGGAATCAGACTAAACTTTTTATTGTTTGATGACATATTACATCCTCACTCATCTTCAAGACTTCAAACTAATATTTCCAGGTGCTGCTCTGTTCTTCATACCCAGTGTTTAACTTTAAATGCTTCTTACCTGAACACACACACACACACACACACACACACACACACACACACACACACACGGCTACTGTTGCTACCTGACAATATATGTAAATGTGCTTGTGTACTGTTAGATACCTCCACTGTGTGGTAAGTAGTAATCAGCCTAATTCATACTGCTGTTCGTGCCCAGTATTCTTTTGTATGTTTATAATCAGTGAAATATGTAACACTAAAGATTTGTACTCCCCTATGAAATAGTCTTTTTAATTATTACTATTATTATTTTCCAGTTTTCAGTTGAGATTGAATCTGTTGCATTACTGCTATGAAGCTTCTTTTTTTAATATAGTTAATAGAAGACTGTTTTTGGTGTAATAATATTATGAATCTTCGGAACAATAAAGTGATTTTAAAGTCGTGTGGAATGACCTGCTTGCAGTTGCATTGAATTACGGCATATTTAGGCGGAAAGATTTCAACGAGACGGCTCAGTATATAATGTTCTATGACATGGGGGCCAGCAGCACCACGGCGACGGTCGTCAGCTACCAGATAGTCAAGACCAAGGAGCGAGGCTTCGTCGAGACCAACCCGCAGCTCGCCGTACTGGGAGTTGGGTGAGACGGCTTTTTCTCCCAACAACTTATTTTTAATTGTACAGTTAACATTACAATTGAGATAGTGTGCATCTCGCTGCAAAGTTCTTAGAGTGGCGACTGGATAATACGGAAGTCACTCGTACACGTACGACGTACAGCTTCGGACCTCTGTCTTTGTCGGAAACAACATTCATCTCCTTCATACAACGATACAAACATACAACTGTCTTCTCTCACAAATGAGTAACACTCTGTGCTGGGGGGATTAGAGGGAGGGTCGGAAGGTTGAAGATGGTGATATGGTCTTCCAGAGTGTGTAGGTATTCGGTGAGTGGAAAGAGTTGCCGCTTAGGAATGAAGTGCGGAGGCAGGGGAGGGGATGAAAGACATTCCAATCCCGGGAGAGGAAAGACTTACCTTGGGGGGGGGGGGGGGGGAGGAAGGTAAACACACACACACACACACACACACACACACACACACACACACACACACACACACCTAGGCAGACATACTGTAGAAAGCAGTATGTCTGCCTAGTTGTGTGTGTGTAAGTGTGTGCGTGTGTGTGTGTGTGTTTCATTTACCTTCCTTTTCTTCCCCCAAGGTAAGTCTTTTCTCTTCCAGGATTGGAATGGTTCCTTACCCACTCCCTTAAAACCCTCATCATTTCCTTTTCTTTCTCCTTCCCTTCTACCTGAACAAGCAGCTAGGCTGCAAAAGGTAGTGTTTGTGTTTTATTTATTTGTGCTGCTATCACTACCTGTGCTCCACTGATGGCGTTGGATCTGCCTTCGTCATTGGAGACAACCGTTTCCAATACAAGCTCCCTGACCAGTGCTCAAATTTCACGGCTGAGCTTTTTGCCCTCCACCGTCGCCATCCTTTTTATGCCATCTGTTCGGACTCCCTTAGTGCCCTGCAGAGTCTAAAGGACCCTCTCATGTATCGGATCCAACGCTCCCTCCAGTTGGTAGCAGATGACAGCTGTCAAGTTTCTTTTCTGTGGGTCCCTGGCCACGTGGGTGTGCCCGGGAATGAGACCGCTGACATAGCAGCGAAGGCAGCAGCTCTTTTGCCTCGCATGGCTACTTTTTGCGTCCCATCGGACGATGTTCAACTGGCTCTTCGCCGGAGTATTGAGTCGTCCTGGCACAGTGCATGGTTCTCACTTACGGACAATAAATTGAGAACTGTAAAACCGATCCCGACCGCTTGGAGGACCTCCTCACGCCCCTCTCGGCGAGAGGTGGTCATCCTGGCCTGGTTGCGGATCGGTCACTGCCATTTCAGCCACCATCATTTGCTAACCGCCGACCCTGCACCGCTGTGCTCCTGTGGTGAATTCTGACGGTGCGACACGTTTTACTGTCTTGTCCCAATTTTAATCATCTCCTTGTAGCCCTTCACTTTTCGTATACTCTGGAGGAACTTTTAGCTGATGACACACGAGCAGTTGCTAGAGTTTTGCGTTTATCAACATGGCCATTCTATCAAAAGATATTTAACCCTTTTAAGTGTTTTTAGCTTTCATTTTTAGCCTTCTTTTGATACTCTATCTGGTAGTTACCAATTTTTTCAAGATCTAGCGAATCTCCTTTCTTATCTGGGCGCTAATAACCTTAGCCATTGTGTGCCCTAAAACCACAAAAAAAGAAGAGGAAAAAAAAAAAAAACACAAACTACCTGTGCTCCTCTTAGTCAGGATATGCCAGAAACTCCTTTTCTTTCCGATTCGGTTAAGCACCTCATTAGTTACGTGATCTACCCATCTAATTTTAATCATTCGTCTGTAGCAACCACATTTCAAGTTTCTATCATCTTTTTATCTGAACTCCTTTTTGTCCACATTTCACTCCCATTCAATGCTACACTCAAGACAAATGCTTTCAGAAAGGACTTTCTAACATTTAAATTAATATTGGATGTCAACAAGTTTCGCTTCTTTAGAAACACTTTTATTCCCATAGCCATTTTGCATTTTATATCTTCTTTACTTCGGCAATCAGAAGTTATCTTGCTGCCCAAATAACAAAATTCATCTACTACTTTTATCGCCTCATTACCTAATCTAAGTCCTTCAGCATTGCCTGATTTTCTGACACCACATTCCATTACCCTCGTTCTACTCTTTTTTAATGTTCATCTTATATTTTTCTTTCAAGACACTGTCCATTCTGTTTAATTGCTCTTCCAGGTCCATTGCAGTCTCTGATAAAATTACTATGTCATCGACAAACCACAAAGTGTTTATTTTTTCTTCCAGAACTTTAATGCCCTCTCCAAATTTCTCCTTCCATTCCTTTACTGCCTGCTCAATGTACAGATTGAACAACATCGGGGAAAGGCTACAACCCTGTCTTACTCCCTTCCCAACCTCTGTGTCCCTTTCTTGCCCTTCGATTCTAATAACTGCTGTCTGGTTTTTGTATAGGTTGAATATAACTCTTCGCTCCCTATATTTTACCCCTGCTACCTTCAGAATTTGGAAGAGTGTATTCCAGTCGACATTGTCAAAAGCTTTCTCCACATCGACAAATGCTAAAAACGTAGGTTTCCCTTTCATTAGCCTATCTTCTATGATATTATTATTATTATTATTATTATCTCCTCATACGCAATGTTCAATGTAAACACTCGTTGTTTTACTGTATGTGTAATGCTGCATCATATTTCAGATATGACCGAACATTGGGTGGTTTGGAGATGCAACTCAGGCTGCGCGATTACTTGGCAAAAAAATTCAACGAGCAGGGGAAAACGAAGAGCGACGTGTTTGGCAGTCCCCGTGCTCTGGCCAAGCTGTTCAAGGAGGCGGGCCGGCTGAAGAACGTGTTGAGTGCCAACGCGGAGCACTATGCCCAGGTGAGTGTGACTCCGGTCTGCCACGTTACTGCGTTTTGACTGGCGAGCAGCAGACCCGACGGGTGGTGGTTATTTACTCAGGGTGGAGGATAATTACCTGTGTAATATGTATCCGAATATGAATTCTGCAGACGACGTTACGTAATAGAGCGGAACTCGCCAACAGTGCGAATTTAAAGTGTTCCATTAAGTTTTTGACTGAAGTTTAATTATTCGGTTTTTATTACAGAGGCTGAATTCCCCCCCCCCCCCCCCCCTCCACAATGGACAGACTCTAGGGGTTGATTGAGGAGAAAGGTCTGATGAACTTTTCAGAAATGCACGGTTTCTGTACTAGGGACTATTTATTTCATCGTACTTCCTTACAGAGACTGTAGTCTAATACGAGGGCAGCTTGATAGGTCTGGTAAAAATAGAATAAAAAAATTGTTTTAAAGGTGAAAACTAGATTTATTTTTTCAACGAAGTCACTTTGCGAGGCTATACATTTGATCCAGTGAGTTCCCAATTTTTTCTACCCATTAGCAAAGTAGGCTTTGTCAAGCTCTGCAAAATAGTCTCACAGCAGCTGACACATCATCATTCGATGAAAATGTCTTCCCACCAATCTAATTTTTCATGTTTGGGAATAAGAAGTTACTCGGAGCCAAGTCTGGTAAATAGGATGGGTGAGGAACCAATTTGAATCTCAAGTTCTGCAATTTTGTCGTTACAATAGCTGCTGTGTGGGCTGGAGCATTGTCGTGACGAAACAGCACTTCCTTCTGTGTCAATCTTGGATATTTTTTCAATTAGTTCCTGTTTCAAATGACCCAGCAGAGCAGTTTAATAGGCCCCAGTTATGGATGTCTGCCTTTTTCCTTATCTATCAAGATTGTTGTTGTTGTTGTTGTGGTGGTCTTCAGTCCGGAGACTGGTTTGATGCAGCTCTCCACAATACCCTATCCTGAGCAAGCCTCTTCATATCCACATAAGAACGGCAACCTACATCTGTCTGAATCTGCTTACTGTATCCATCTCTTGGTCTTCATCTGCGGTTTTTACCCCACACACTTCCCTCCAACGCTAAATTGACAATTCCTTGATGTCTAAGAATGTGTCCTACCAATCTATCCCTTCTTTTAGTCAAGGTATGCCAGAAATTTTTCTCCCCAATTCTGTTCAGTACCTCCTCATTGGTTACGCGATCCACCCACCTAATCTTCAGCATTCTTCTGTAGCACCATATTTCAAAAGCCTCAATCCTCTTCCTGTCCGCACTGTTTATCGTCCATGTCTCACTCCCATACAAGGCAACACTCCATACAAATGCCTTCAGAAAAGACTTCCTTAGGCTTAAATCAATATTCGATGGTAACAAATTTCTCTTTTTCAAGAACGCTTTTCTACCCATTGCCATTCTGCATTTTATATCCTCTGTACTGCGACAATCATTTGTTATTTTACTGCCCAAATAACAAAACTCATCTACCTCCTTTATTGCTTCGTTTCCCAATCTAATTCCTTCAGCATCACCTGATTTTCTTACACTGCACTCCATTACCCTAGTTTTGCTCTGGTTAATGTTCATCTTCTATGCACCTTTCAGCACACTGTCCATTCCCTTCAACTGCTCTTGCAGGTCTTTTGCTGTCTCTGAGATTATTACAATGTCGTCGGCAAAATGCAATGTTTTTAATTCTTCACCCTGAACTTTAATTCCTTCTCCAAATTTCTCCTTGCTTTCTTTTATAGCTTTCTCAATGTACAAATTGAATAACAATGGAGAAAGACTACAACCCTGTCTTACTCCCTTCCCAACCACTGCATCCCTTTCATGCCCTTCAACTCTGACAACCGCTGTCTGGTTTTTGTACAAGTTGTAAATAACCTTACGCTCCCTATATTTAACTCCTCCTTGCTTCAGAACGATAAGCCGTAACGTAAGTATTGCCTCCCGTGTTCCTACATTTCTCCTGAACCCAAACTGATCTTCCCCGAGGTCGGCTTCTACCAGCTTATCCATCCTTCTGTATATAATTCGTGTTAATATTTTGCAACCATGACTTATTAAACTGATGGTTCTGTAGTTTTCACACCTGTCTGCACCTGCTTTCTTTGGAATGGGGATTATAACATTTTTCTTAAAGTCTGAGGGTACTTCTCCTGTCTCATACATCTTATGCACCAGGTGAAACAGGTTTGTCATGGCTGGTTCTCCCAGAGACTTCAGTAGCTCTGAGGGAATATCATCTACTCCAGGGGCCTTGTTTCGACTTAGGTCTTTCAGGGCTCTGTCAAATTCTTCTCTCAATATAGTATGTCTTATTTCATCTTCATCTACATCCTCCTCCCTTCCTACAATATTGTCTCTGAGTTCATTTCCTTTGTAGAGCCCCTCTATATACTCTTTCCACCTTTCAGCTTTCCCTTCTTTGCTGAGAACTGGTTTTCCTTCAGTGTCCTTGATATTCATAGATCTGTGTTTCTTATCTCCAAATGTTTCTTTTATTTTCCGGTAGGCTGTATCTATTTTTCCCCTATTTATACATTCTTCTACATCCTTGCATTTGCCTTCTAGCCACTCCTGCTTAGCCATTTTGCATTTCCTGTCAATCTCATTTCTTAGTCGTCTGTACTCCATTTGGCCTGTTTCATTTACTTCATTTTTATATTTTCTCCTTTCATCGATTAAATCTAGTATCTCCTGTGATATCCAAGGATTTTTTGTAGGTCTTGCCTTCCTACCTATTTTGTCCTCTGCTACCTTCACTATTTCATCTCTCAAGTTTATCCATTCCTCCTCTACTGTCTTATTTTCCCCCGTTTCTGTCAATTGTTGCCTAAAGCTGTAATTCTTAAGAACCTCAGGTTCCTTCAATTTATCCAGGTCCCATCTCCTTATTTTCCTACCTTTTTGTAGTTTCTTTAGTTTCAGCCTACAGTTCATAACCAACAAGTTATGGTCAGAGTCTATATCTGCCCCTGGGTATGTCTTACACTGTAAAACCTGGTTCCGAAATCTGTCTTACCATTATAAAATCTATCTGGTATCTCCCGGTGTCTCCTGGTCTCTTCCACGTATACAACCTTCTTTTGTGATTCTTGAACCAGGTGTTTGTTATAACTAAATTATGTTCTGTGCAAAATTCTACCAGGCGGCTTCCTCTTTCATTCCTTTTGCCCAGACCATATTCACCTACTATCTTCCCTTCCCTTCCTTGTCCTACTACCGAATTCCAGTCTCCCATAACAATTAAGTTTTCCTCTCCCTTAATTGTCTGAATAATTTCCTTTAGCTCCTCATATATTTCTTCGATTTCCTCATCGTCGGCACAGCTAGTTGGCATATAAACCTGTACTACTGTTGTCGGTGTTGGCTTTGTATCTATCTTGACAATGATAATGCGATCACTGTGCTGGTCATAGTAGTTTACCCGCATTCATTTTCTTATTCATTATCAATCCTACACCTGTGATACCCCCAATTGATTTTGTATTTATAATCCTGTACTCACCTGACCAGAAATCCTGTTCATCCTGCCACCGAACTTCACTAATCCCCACTATATCTAACTTCAACCTATCCATTTCCCTTTTTAAATTTTCTAATTTTCCTACACGATTAAGGGATCTAACATTCCACGCTCCGACCCGTAGAATGCCAGTATTGTCTTTCCTGATGATCACATCCTCCTGAGTAGTCCCCGCCCGGAGATCCGAATGGGGGACTATTTTACCTCCGAAATATTTTACCCGAGAGGATGCCATCATCATATGTTCATACAGTAGAGCTGCATGTCCTCGGGGAAGGTAACGGCTGTAGTTTCCCCTTGCTTTCAGCCGTTCGCAGTAGCTGTGTGGCAAAGCCACATTAGCTGATGTTAGAAGGCCAGCTCAGTCAATCATCCAGACTGTTGCCCCTGTAACTACTGAAAAGGCTGCTGCCCCTCTTCAGGAACCACACGTTTGTCTGGCCTCTCCACAGATACCCCTCCGCTGTGGTTGCACCTACGGTACGGCTATCTGTATCGTTGAGGCACGCAAGCCACCCCACCTCGGCAATGTCTGTGGTTCATGGGAGTGGCTATCAAGATTATATTCTGGGAACCCCAAAAGTCAGTGGCCATCGCCTTTCCAGATTCGCCTTCTTTGGTGCACTCTTAGTCCAAACAAGGGACAGTTGTTTGGTCTCTGGACTGTAATGGTGAATCAAGGTTTCATTCAGTTATGAATCTACTAAAAAAAAAGTCATGTGGATTCCTCCTGAACAGGCAGAGATTCTGAGCAGAAATGTTCTTTTGTTTCCGTTTTTCGTCCAAAGTGAGCAGGCACGGCACCAGTCATGCACAGAACTTGTTCACGAGCAGTTTTTCACGGAGGATGTAATGCACTCGTTCAGTCGAGATGCCTACAATGTTAGCTATCTCACGCACTTTTTAATCTTCTATCTTCCATTACCGTACCGTGCACCTTGTCGACGGTTTCCTGTGCGGCGACTTCAGTGGCCCGACTGGACCGTGCTCAATCTGCCCCGTTTAAACTCGTTAATCCAAAAGCGAATGGTCTCCAGTGTTAGTGCAGAATCCATGTGGACCTCGTCCAACTCGGATTTATTTCAAATGAAACGTTTAACAACCGCACAAAGTTCATTTTTCTCCATCCTAGGAAACTAATGACGCAGTTACTTCATCCGGCAGCCGACAATTGACTAATAACAGCTGCTGTTCGAAACTTGGTTTAGTAACCTTGGAAATATAGGGCTTGCCGACAACAGGGCAGGTTCTGAAAATCTCCCACTCTTTCGTACAAATTTACCAGACTCCAAATCACCCTCATTTTACTGTGTAGTGACAGTGACATGGGCGCAATGCACTCGTATTCGTGATGCCTTTGACAAGAGTGCTAAAATTGCAGTGGTGATAATGCTACGAGAGTACGCTGCTCCACTGTCTTCAGATCTGGAATGGGCTCTGCATACACGATATTTTTGAGACTGCCCCGTAACCAGAAATAGCACGGTTTCAGATCCGGCGAATCGGTCGCACGACGGGACAACCTGAACAGGAAAGACGTGACTGAGATGCGTTTGGACATTAATGGCAGAGTGGGCTGCAACAGTGGCACAGTGGGGGGAGGAATCTGTGCTACAACATATTAGACCAGTCTCTGTAACAGTGTAACATTGTATAAATTGATTCTAACATAGAAACTGTATTTTTTCAGACTAGAGTTCATTAGACCTTTCCTCTCCTCGATCGATCCCTTAAGTTTGTCGCTCGGGTCTCAGAGACCGTACGCGTTCTCTATGTTGCCCTTCGGTCCTCTCTGCTACTCGCCTTTTCTCCATTTTCCGTTAAAAAAAAAAAAATTCTCCTTTAGAGGCCGTTCGTGATATCATCATCAGTAATAAACACCCAACATCTTGTGGACATCTACAGATTCGAAAACTGTGTAATACGGCACACGGGATGAATCCACAGAGGCACGCAGCAGCCAATAAAAAATGCGGAACGTCACTTGCCTCTTATTTATTATTTATTGGTTTTTTTTCTGTTCCATAGGACCCAGTTGAGGAGCGAGACTCCATGGTCATGGAACAAGTCAATACATTAATTGTTACACAAGAATGGCAATAGAATTTTTTTAAGTAGTCCTTTGCACACAACAATCTTAAGACAAAGTGAAAAGAATCAATAAAGAAAAAATTAATTAGCTTAATTGTTTAACTTTTCTAGGAGTTCCTCGACAGAATAAAAGGAATGAGCCATAAGGTAACTCTTCAATTTAGATTTGAAATCGTGTGGATTAGTACTAAGATTCTTTAGTTCTTGTGGCAGCTTATTGAAAATGAATGCCGCAGAATACTGTACCCCTTTCTGCACAAGTGTTTAAGATGGTGTGATGCAAATGTAGATTCGACTTCTGTCTAGTATTCACAGAGTGAAAGCGACTAACATGTGGGAATAAGCTGATATTATTAACAACAAACGACATTAAAGAAAAAAGTATTGTGACGCCACAGTCATAATTCCCAGACTACTGAAAAGGGGTCGACATGACGTTCGTGACCTTAAACGAGATATTGCTCGAACCGCCCGTTTTTGAGCCAGAAATATCCTTTTTGCATCAGGTGAGTTACCCCAAAAAACAATGCCGTACGTCATGAGTGAGTGAAAGTAAGCGTAATAGACTACTTTTCGTGTTGAAAAATCACTTCTCAGATATTTTTCTAATGATAAATATAGCAGAATTTAGTTTTGGAACAAGATCCTGAACATGGGCTTTCCATGACAGCTTACTATATGAACACCTAGAAATTTGAACTGTTCAATCTCACTTATCACATGCCCATTATATGTAATCAAAATGTCAGCTTTCGTCAAATTGTGTGTTAGAAATTGTAAAAACTGAGTTTTACTGTGATTTAACATCAACTTGTTTTCTACAAGCCATGAACTTATCTCTTGAACTGCATTATTTGATACCGTGTCAATATTACGAGCAACATCCTTCACTACGAAGCTGGTATCATCAGCAAACAAAAATATTTTACAGTCACCTGTTATACTCGAAGCCATATCATTTATATAAATAAGAAACAACAATGGTCTTAGCTGTGCCCCTAAAGGAAAAATTGTGAAGTGTTGGGTAATAATAAACAATGTTCATGATACATTGTAATTTGTTATTCTGCGTTCAGAAATTGAAATTATGTTGGCATTGTTTTTTATTGCACTGTACCTACTAATACAGGGTTTTTGGTGCATGTGAAGTCCTGTGCCGAAGTGTGTGATGAACATTTCTTATTTGTAAAATAGAGTTCTACGAGAAAATCGCCAACGAATGTTATCTTTTGTGTGTGTGTGTGTGTGTGTGTGTGTGTGTTCTTTCGGAACAGGCGCCACTTTTGATCCTGCAGTTATTATCTATTCATATTCACGGAATGTAGGACATTAACCGAGTACACATTTTCAATGTCCTACATTCCCTGAATAAGAAATGTTATCTTGTTTCATCGTTTTTTCGCAAAATGAAGTTTTTGTTGCAAGAAAAACTAATCCTCGTAAATGTGATGTTTACGTATCATAAAAAAAAATTTAAAACAATCTCTTAGCGAGCAAAAAAGTTTGTAATAGATATAATGATGTCCTCCTTTGAGGGCTTCTTCGAAATCTAATTCATGCTTTTTGTGTAGTGTGTTCTATGAGATATTTCGGTATCACATGGCGGCCTAGATGACTGCTGCAAACACGTTAATGGAATAGTTAATTTGGGAAATATTAAAGCTAGATCTCCCCCCCCCCCCCACCACACACAAAAAAACTCAAAGAACTGTGATCCCTTCCTATCCCTCCCTACACTCTCATACATAAGAAGTCGCATCACTGTTTGCCATATTCAGAAGTTGGAACCTCTGCCTAAGACAGGAATTCAACATAAAAGAGAACAAATTTTCTGACACTGCCAGTCACATTTTCATTTTGTCATATTGTGAATTTTAATGCTGTAAGTAACCGAATTTTTATAAATTTAGGACAAAAACCTATTTTCAGATGTCAGATTGAAGGCTGTATTTCGTAGTTGACATGTGGTTAATTTTCATAGGTGGAGGGTCTGTTGGACGATGTGGATTTCAAACTGCTGGTGACACGGGACGACTTTGAAGAGATGTGTGCGGACCTGTTTGATAGGATACAAAAGCCAGTTGAACAAGCCCTCAAGACGTCTGGACTTGATATGAATGTCATCAGCCAGGTTGGTACGCTTTTAAAATCTTAATGACATACTAAATTACTATTGAACTAATATGATTTATAGGAAAATTTAGAAATGGAACAGTTAAGATTTTGACAAGAGTAATATTTCCAGATGAATATTGTCTTTCGAACTGTCTGCAGGTTGCATACAGACTATATGCCTTACAAACTCCTTGTTTGTGAAATAATTTCCAAGGCGCACTTGAGGAAACTCCTTATATTAACAGGATGCAAAAAGTGTGTTCTCATGCACACAACTTTATGCTACTTTTTTCCCCTTATATATCATGTTGGCAAATTTAGAAGAGTCATCGAGTGGTATATGTGCATAACGTCTACGAAATATGCCGTGAATTAAAGGAGTAATCAGTTGGAAACTCATTCTTGTTGTGATGGTTTTCCATGAACCTTATTGTTTATGACTTCGTAGATCATGAAGTATGTGGCATACTATTCAATAATTTTGAGAGTATGTTCAGAGGCTAACATACATACTGTTAGTAAAATGTATTGCGAATACAGTCAGTTTTGTAGAAGAAATAAGTCGTAACATCACGCCGAATACCGTAGTTTTACTGCATGAACACTGAAAGTAGTAAGCAATAAACTTTTTTCCTTTCATCATTTTACTGGGTTTGACAGGGAGAAAAAGTTTCCTAAAGGTTTGAAATTACGTTTAAATTTTGTTGCTATTCGCCAAGTGCTCTCATTCTCAAATATTGGATGAATAAAATCATGCTAACATGGCTGCAAGAAGTGACAGATATCATTGTTTATGACATCGTATCTCCTGAACTACATTCCTGGAAAATGAAAAAAAGAACACCATAAATTCTTCGGCCGAGCATGGGGGAACTTTTTTACTCATTCTTGAGGGTATATACAACACACAATCACACAGGCAGAGCTGAATGCATGCGAGTACAGTCACCAGTGTGTCCGCAATGTTGGCGTTAGTACCCTGTATACCCTCCTTCCGCAGCAATGCAAGCTGTAATTCTTTCAGGGAAACAATCATAGAGGTTCTGAATGTGGTTATGTGAATGGACTGCCAAGCAATTTCCACCTGGTGCCTCAGTTGGGCCAGATTTCATGCAGATCGCTCAACATGTTTCGTGCGGTCCCAAACGTGCTCAATGGGAGAGATATCTGGGATCCTACTGGCCCGTGTAGTTAACATATGCCTTGAAGAGCACTTTGGGTGGTACAGGATACATGTGGATCTGCACTGTCCAGATGGAAAAGCATATCACCTTATTGGTGGATGAGTGATAGCAAGACAGGGTGAATGGTGGGTTCAGTATACCGTGCGCTGTTCAATGTTCTCCAGACGATCACTAGAGGAGAAGGGCCAGTGTAGGATATAGCTCCTCACACCATTATGATCATGAATGAGGTTAGTGTGTCCTCCGCTAAAGTTGACATCCTTCACTCCGCCTCCAATGGTGTCGTGGTAGGCACTTAAAAAGGACGATTGGAGACATGCCGTCTTCAGTGATGAGTCGTCGCTGCCTCGGTGCCGATGATGGTTGTACGCTGTGCTGTCACTGTGTATTTTTCTTTCAGTATTTCCCAGTGCAAATAATACCTTTGCCTGTTCATTTCAATATATAAGTTACAGTTCAAGCTGTTCTTCCGGCTAGTCCGTACCTTGTATTGAAAGAAAATAGTCGTTATAATCAGACTAGTATCCGAAGGTGCTTGATATGGTTATCAGGAGACCTGGAAATTTTGTCCATATCTACATTTGAAAGATAACTATTCTTTCCAATAACATTAAACTTGATTCTTTCTTCATTAAGAACATCAGTTTTACATTTCTTATTCTGATATGGACTGAACGAAATCCTAATTAAGAATAACAATGGATTTAAATCATAAAACAACAGACAGTCATCTTCAAATAACCTTAACCTTCTCTCTTCCTTGGCGCTGTGCAGTTCTTTTACTCCTTGGCAGTGATCACAAATTCACCTGCCAAAAATTGCGGAAATAAATTCTGTCTGGCGGTATTTGCTCACACAGTGCCAAACCTCTTATAACATAAACTATTTGAATATCTTGGGTCGAGCTAGAAACCAGTAGTGTACAATGTTACACTAAAACGCATGTGTGGTGTCATGCAGGGGGGCGCGAAAATCTGGAGTGTATGCGACAGAGGCAAATGGGGCCAACACCTGGCATCATCATGATGTGGGAAGCCATATCCTACACTGGCCGTTCTCTGGTGACCGTCAAGGGGAAATTGAACAGTGCATGGTACAGTGACACATCATTCAACCCGTCTTGCCACCATTCATGCGCCAATAAGGTGATGTGCTTTTCCAACGGGACAATGCATGTCACACGTATCCTGTACAACCCAATGTGCTCTTCTAGATGCATGTCAACTACCCTGCCCATCATTATTCCCAGATCTGTCCCACATTGAGCATGTCTGGGACCTGATGAAACTTCATCTATGTGCGGTCTACACGTCTGGCCCGAGATCTGGTCCAACTGAGGCCTTAGATGGAAATGGCATGGCAGGCAATACTGTAAGACTTCATTCAGCACCGCTATGATGGTCTTCATGAGAAAGTTGCATCCTGCATTACTGCAAAAGGAGGGTGTACACGATACTAGTGTTGACATTGTGCACGTTCTGGTCACTGTACCGACATGCGTATGGTTCCGACAGCATGATTGTGTGTTGTATATATCCTCAAGAATGTGTCAATAAAATTTTGCTCTACTGGGTTGCTGAATTCATGGTGCTCTTTTTTCGTTTACCAGGAGTGTATATATCGTTTAATATCATAGCAAATGATTCCTGACCTTAAAGAATATTAATACTGAATTTGGTCAAAATTGGTCCATTAGTTTAGGAGCAGATGTGGAATATTATTGCATTCTGTGGGAGGAAAATAAAAATATGCTTTTAAATAGGTTTAAATGATAACTGCTGTTCTAAAATGAAAATTTCAGAAGTAATGTTACCCTGTTGTTTTGATCCTCAGTTGGGAGACTGGTTTGATGCAGCTCTCCACCCTACTCTATCCTGAGCAAGCCTCTTCATCTCCTCATAAGATGTGCAACCTACTTCAATTTGAATCTGCTTAATGTATTCATCTCTTGGTATTCCTCTGTGATATTTGCCCCACACACTTCCCACCAAAACTAAATTCACAATTCCTCGATGTCTAAGAATGTATTACCAATCAATCCCTTCTTTTAGTCAAGGTATGCCAGAAATTCCTTTTCTCTCCAATTCTGTTCAGAACCTCCTCATTACTTACGCGATCCACCCACCTAATCTTAAGCATTCTTTTGTAGCACCACATTTCAAAAGCTTCTATCCTCTTCTTGTCTGCGCTGTTTATTGTCCATGTTCCACTCCCGTTCAAGCTAACACTCCAAATTCTTGTTTTTGAAAAACACTTTTCTACCCATTGCCATTCTGCATTTTATATCCATTATGTGACCATTATGACCATTATGTTATTTCACTGGCCAAGTAACAACTCATTTACCACCTTTGATTTGTTACCTAATTTAATTCCTTCAGCATCACCTGATTTTCTTAGACTGCACTCCATTACCTTTGTTTTGCTCTTGTTGTTATCTTATACGCTCCTTTCAACACACTGTCCATTCCGTTTAACTGCTCCTCCAGGTGCTTTGCCATCTCCAACAGAATTACAATGTTGCCGGTAAGACACAATGATTTTATTTCTTCACTCGGAATTTTCATCCCTTTTCCAAGTTTCTCCTTGCTTTCCTTTATAGCTTGTTCAATGTACAAATGGAATAACATTGGAGAAAGGCTAAAACCCCGCCTTATTCCCTTCCCAACCACTGCATCCCTTTCATGGCCTTCAACTCTGATAACTGCTGTCGGCTTTTTGTACAAGTTGTAAATAAACCTTCCGTTCCCTAAATTTTGCTCCTTCTGATTTCAATATCTGAAAGAGTGTATTCCAATCAACATTATCAAAAGCTTTTTCCAAATCTACAAAAGCTAGAAATTTAGGTTTGCCTTTTCTTAATTTATCTTCTGGGATAAAGTGAGTATTGCCTCCAGTGTTGCTACATTCTTCCTGAACCCAAACTGATCTTCCCCAAGGTCGGCTTTTACCAGTTTTCCATCCTTCTGTAAATAATTCTTGTTAAAATTTTGCAACCGTGACGTATTAAACTGATGGTTCTGTAATTTTCATGCCTGTCTGCACCTGCTTTCTTTGTAATTGGGGATTGTTATGTTTAAAGTCACAGATCAAGTGTGGTTCACTCTTGACAGAGTAACTAATTTCCATAACTTGCACACGCGAATTTACAAAATCCTCGCCATGTAGTGGTAACAGTTTTGGCGACAATTTTCCGTAATTTTGTGGGCAGGTATGCTCGTTGATTACTGTATATTTCTGCATATAAGATGACCTTCAGATAAGGTGAAGTAAAAATTTTCATCAAAATTTTATAGTTTAAGCATATATCTGGCCTATAAAGGGGACCCCCAAGTTACCGTATTTACCCAAATGCATGCCACATTTAATTTCCAGGTTTCTGGATCTAAAAATACGCCTGCTAATTAGATTCGAGGCAAAACTTCAGGAATTTTCGAAAAATGCCGTTAGAAGCTGTCATAAGTAGTTTTCGTGAATGGTGCACCTGAATATCACTGTTTGTTACAGTGTTTGTGGTCTGCTTTTGAAATTTCGTTCCTGTAGTGCTATGTTGTATCAGATTGTGAAGAAGTAGGTTTGTGTTTTCCCTTCTTTTTTTTTTTTTTTTTTTTTTTTCTTTACACTGCAAAGTTTTTACTTTGTAAATCATTAACCTATATGGCATAAAGCAGGAATAGAATTATCATATGTATCCTTGTTCAATCAGTAAATTAATAAAGCTTGAAAAGCGAATATTTTATTAAAAAATTGCACAAAACTTTGTTCTCATAAATCTTTTCACCATGATGTAAATTTCATCAGGGTAATATCGCAAATGTGCTGCACAGCGCAGCTATAGCGAGGCTTCGACCTCCAAGTGATATATTTTGAATCGATATGTTTCAAAACAATATGTATGGAATAAGTGAATATTTCTGAACAGGAGATGTGCACCTTACGTGCCCTCAAGTACTTAAAAAAAATTATTTGTCCTATACCTAACCTAACATTCACCTTTAAAAAAATTCTGTAGCATATGCTTAAGAAGGTTAGGTATATGTTAAACAAGAAGTACTTTTTAGTATGTGTGGGCACGTAGTGTTGGAATCCACGGTTGAGAAATAATAAATCAATTTATATATCATTTCAGGCTGAGTTAGAGTGTAAGCTTTCTTGTAAATTACTCGGAAAACTGTAAGCTCTTAGATCTCTGCCTAACCACGTCCTTTTAAATCACAACATATTCATAAAAATTGTAACATATCATTTTGGTACTTAATCACTTTGATATGTATCATTTGGAGGTCGAAGCTTCGCTATGCAGCACATCTGTGAAATTACCAGTTTCAGACTAAATTACAATCTCTTTTTTGTATCAGCGGATTTTAGGGGCCTTTTGTAATGATTTAGCCATCGTCTTATCTGCAGAAATATACGGTACATTATTGGACCTCGTGTATTACCTGCAAGTTTGACTGGTAACCATTACCGGACATTTCTAGGAGAAACATTGCTACCAACATTGTTAGAAGACATTAGCTTAGGCGTATGTCATAACATTTGATTTGTCCACAATGGTGCTGCAGACCACAACGGTCACAGAGTACGCAGATTTTTGGATAGACGATTTCTAGGTCGACGGATCGGTCGTTCGGGTCCACGTCAGTGGCCGGCACGTGGCCTCAGTTTAAATTCGCTGATTTCTTACTTTTGGGGCCATATGAAGGAACTCTGATTATGCTCAGTCAGTAAATAATGTGGATGAGTTGTTTGTGCACAGTGGGCTCTCTATCTCATATCTTACACTGTCTGCGTTTCCTTTCGTGTTACTCAATAAAGTCGTCATTACCGTGGTTAGCACCTCAAAGTGTAGTGAAACAGTGCTACGGTGTGATCTACGTCCGCAGGTGATCCTGGTGGGTGCCGGGACGCGCGTGCCGAAGGTGCAGGAGCGGCTGGCGGCGGCGGTGGGCCTGGAGCTGGGCAAGAGCATCAACACGGACGAGGCGGCGGCGCTGGGCGCCGTCTACAAGGCGGCCGACCTCAGCACTGGCTTCAAGGTCAAGAAGTTCCTCACCAAGGATGCGGTCATTTTCCCTGTTCAGGTGAGCTCGACTGAAGTCTGGAAAAAAAAAAAACCCACTGTATTTTCCTCAAGTGTTTTGCAGCTTTTCATTATTATTACTTCTGTTATGTGCTCCCCCTTGTCGACCTTTTTCCGTATATGAGGAAGCAACTAACAAAAATGTATGATGTCCGTTGTTTCAATTTATTTATTTTTCCCCCCTCTAGGCGAAGCAAAAATCTTGTAATTTTTTGCTGTTTCCATAATTAGTGGTACTGAACTAGAATACACCTTGTAACAGATAAATTTTTTTAGTTAATTAACAAAATCCATTTATATTTTGGACAGTACATAAGTTTGATCCGCAATATAGGTTATTACACTTTTGATGGGTTTTCAGTGACATAACTTCATTGCTTCACATTAACTTATGTTAGACACTTCACATGGGTTGTATCATTTAGAATAACAGAGATGGAATGGTATCAAGATTTACATTAAGTTGAAGAACTGGATCAACACAACTATTTGTTACAGACAGAATATTATTGGATACAATAAATGTACTAAATTTTGTCCATTCCAGTTTCTTCATGTAAGTGATATTTTCAGGAGAGAAGCTGCTGCATGAAACCTCTACAACCAACAAGAAAAATTAAGTTGTCCTGTTACTTGATTTCAGTTTCCATTTCTCGTTTTGATTTCTTATTCATTCTTTTCCTTGTTCCATGTTCTATACCATCCTTCCCTACAACCACACATTCTTTTCCTGAATCCATTGTGAGAAATACACACAAGCCACAACACTGTACTGTCGCTGTGCACAGCTCACAGTAGCGATTTGGCTCGAACACTGCCAGATGATGTCGTATAATGCTTTGAACTATTGTAAGCCCAGACAAGTGTTAAACTTTGGATTGTGTCTGAGTGGTTCGGCCGAATCCATTATTCGCCAAATCTAGCACACTGACTTTGGATTAGAGATTCGGCGCATAATGTCTGAAAACTACCGAATCCCGAATCCATAGCGTCAAAATTCAAACCTTCAGTTACGAATGTTGGAGTTACTTTGCATAACAGTGCGCTTTCGTCTGCGTTATTTATTTTATTTTCCATAGATCTGCAGAAAGACGCTATTTCACAAAAAGAAACTACCTCACTTTGAATAGTTCTGATAAATGGTGCTAGGAGACGCCACAAGTAACTTTTCCCGTCTACACAGGCGACACAGACTTGTTTAGCAGGCGAAAATTTTCACCTATTGTTTCGTCAAATTTTGTGAAGTGCTGGGATATGTAAACTGTAATGAAGCATTAGGATTTCAAGAAGAAAGTTATTTATTATGTGGAAAAAAAAGTTCTAATGGTGCACCATCCAGGTGGGATGATGTCAATTCAGCAACCACTTGACGTTTCAATAAATCATTTAAGGTCAAGCTTAAACACATGTACACTGACTGCCTTTTGAAAAGTGACAGACAACTGACACCAACGGGTCATGTAAAACGCGCAAGTGTGCCAATGGAATGATGATACGTGGAAGTGGGTTCCAAATCAGATTGCGTAACAGGTATTTAAAAATGTTAGAGATCGAATGCACTAGACTGGATGAGGGATGATGCTCTGTATTACGAAAGAACTGTGTATCAAGGAATCAAACAATAGTGATTCAGAATTACCCTACTGGTATCCAATTGCTATTATAAACATTTCATAAAATTTGTATTATAAGACTAATAAGATTGTTTTATATTTCCGCATTTAGTTTCATAGAATAGCCGTACATTTGAATTCTTATCTAAAAGCTACTACGTAAAGCTGACAGGCAAGCCTGTGTTGCGTCAATACGCCTGACGCTATAACCACTGCCTTCGTGCTACAACTTACGTGATTTTCTATTAGGGGCAAGGGATTGTTCCTATGAACCATGATTTGTGAATTCCACACTCTTTTCGCCATAAGAATAGTACAAATGTAAACATCTAATCTTTCGTGTTAGTCGGACGGAATTTAAATGTTGTAACAGCTAACAAACCAGAAAGACAACGGCGAACGCGGAAGAATACATGTCACGTAAATGTTTACATTTGTATTATTCTTATGCTAAATGGGAATAGTTAGAAATGAAGCACGGCATCTGACTTCTAGTACTGATTTTTAAATCCTCTACAAATAAAAATTCTGTGCGGATTTGTTACGTGACCTTAAATGTTTGAAAGAAAAAATGAATCTACAAAATACCCTTGCCTAACCTTCCAGAATGCTCAATCTGCGTGTTACTTTTCACAGTTCTGAAATGTCTTCATGGCAATAACAAGTACACACACGTCGAATAAACGCGGATTTCTCAGTGTTTGAATGTCCTGTCCGTCACTCATGGAATACCTTATATGTCACTATCAAATTATTTAATGTTTAAACGTGGTATTTTTTAAGAATATATTTTGTAACTTCCAAAATATATTACTCTTCTTCTCAGGTTTTATTTTTGAGTCTTCGCCTTTGAAAAAAAATCCTTTCCTTTTGTTTTTTATTTCACAATATGAAACATTTTGTAACAGAGTGAAAAAGCTTATTATCTTTTAGACCAAGATATATATCGAAATGTTTCATTCAAATTTCTTTTAAGGGTAGGGGGTATTAAAAAATCATGAAGTTTGAAAATAAAAATGTTAGTGAAATTTTAATTTCTTAAATTTTACTGTTGATATTGTCATTTGGGATTCACCCCAGGAGGCTATATCTTCATCACTTGCTGTGACAGTAGTAATTCTTTTTAAATACATGTACTTGAGTAGACAGGTTATTTGGGTTTGAGATTCGGAAGATTCGACTCGGGTTCAGTATTCGGCACATGTTTTATTTCAGATTCGGTATTCGGATTCGATTTGGTAAAATTGGGCTTCGACCCATCCCTAGTTAAACTCGACAGTATTGCCAAATTATAGAAAAGGAAAGCAAAATGAAATGTAAATGGTGCACGTTATACATTCTGATTCATTCAGTTATGTGGACAATATACTATTGGTATCAACCATTGATTTTCATCATACTATTTCAGTGTCACAGTATACAAATAGATGAAATCTGAATGCAGGAATGTACAGAGCACAGAAAATACCTCCAAAAATCAAATAAACTCAATATTGTTCAGAAGTGGGCAATATAAATTTTCACAGATGGAAAATTATTCTAAAAGATATAATTGGTTGGCCAGTACGTACCTTAGTGCTGTACAGCTGAGTCACACAAAGGAGGATGGAAAAAAAATGAGTAACTTTCTGAACAGGGTTTCTTAATCGTAACACATTTTTTACAATATTTGTTGAAATTCGAAATTTTTTTATAGTGATATTAGTTTCACATTCACGCAGAGAAATAAATTAAAAAACGTTGTAAAGTTAGCTCTAATGTTCCTCGTAATATACAAACGTAATTACATGAATGTGACTCTTGTTACGTGAAAGTTCTTGCTCCTGTATTATGTTATTTATCCTAACCTATAATTTTTATACTGTTTTTACAATAGATTAGAGTGTGTAACTATAATATAAATCATGATATAATATTTCTTACCTGCAAATTAGTTCAAAGGAAGGTCCAAATTCGACAATAATTCAGTCTCTCATCACACGAAAAACATATGGCCTTATAGCTATAAACTATTGAGGGAGAGTAATAATGGGTAAAAGTCCATTGTTGCCATACAGTAGAAAACTCAGCTTATTCAAACAATGAATAAAAAGCACCAAATCTTAAACTTTTAATAATCATAGGTGTATCCCACTTTACATGGAATATCCCAGAAATAGGGATAAATTGATACAATTACGCCACATTTAGAGTTTTGACGTAAAGGCCTAAATTTTACTTAGGCATTGGTGTAGTGTGCAAATGTTTGCAACGAAATGTTCGCTTTGAGGGGTACATAGGTTCTTCTATCAATTGCAGAGCAGATACAAAATTATTTACTTCATAGTCAACGCGAAAGACTATGCCTCTTATTCTACGTGACTGGTTTTCCGAAGTGTGTCATTCGTAGTCGCTGCCAGCTTCAGCACACTAAGCCACCACTGCTGTAAGTAAAATTCTATCGTGTACTAGACAAAGATGTAGTATACAAAAAAGTACATACTTTCATATTCATCTATCTTGTTTGTGGCTTGGCATCTTAGGCTATACCAATTTTTTATTTATTTTTTTAGTTTTTAGATCATAAAGTTGAATCTTCAGTATGGAAATATTGATAGTCAGACGTTTTCATACCATTGATGTTCCACAGACATATATTAACTATAAGTCTATAGCTTGGTTTACAGTACCAAGTCGCTTGCAGAAGCTATTGCTGCAAGTTATTGCGATTCACTTGTAGCTGTCTTTACACAACACTTGTAAGAAGTGAGCAAGTAACCTCTGCAAGTACTTTGACAAGTAACTTGCATCAATAACTTGCAGACATCATTCACATGCTCTTTTAGTGAGAGCAAGTAAAATGATAGTAGCTGTGTCATTTATACTGTAGCTCTTTTAATTATTACGAAGAACACAAAAAAGATCAATGGTTTGAGAGGAACCTACAATAACTTTTTGCTAGAACTGTGTTTTAAGAACTTTAGCTTTGAAAACTTTTCTAGAACATTTATATAAATTATCTGCATTGTTTATTAACTTCAATTGGGCATACCATCAAAACAGGACACAGATCCCAGAGTTATTTCAGGCAAGGAACATTTGTTAGGCTACATTCTTAAGTCACGTCTTATTTTTTACCATTGTTCTTTCTGTTCGTGTGGAAAATTTGTTCAGAGATTTATTGCAATAAATTAAATTTGCTAAATATGTACACACATTTCATTTATCTGTATTTAAAATCACTGTACACATTCCATATTTCAGGGCATTGCTCCACAGCTTCATTCAATGTTTGGTATCTTGCTTTCTTCATACTTGTTTATTTTCCATTTCTGTTATTTCGTAACATATAGTACGTGGGATGGTTGTATGAAATAGATCGTGGCATTCAATAAAAGGTTAAATAGGCTATGTGCTGATGTAGATGACATACTTACAGAAACTTGATTTCAGCTCGCAGAAAATGGAAATGACTCGTAAAAGTTGCAAGTACCTTGCAGAAGCTTCTTGCACACTGTTCACACTGAAAGTCGGCTGCTTGCAGCAAGTCGTTTGTGCAATATATTGCGTGGCCGCTGAGTCCAATTTCTGATTTATTCACACTTGCAAGTAATTCGGCAAGTTTCTACCAGCAAGTAAATTGCTGCAATAACTTGCTACTGTAAACTCAGCTTATGGTGGTCTATGAGATGTATGTCTGTGGATTGACCTCAGTGGCATGTTAATCATTCTTTATCAAAGAATATTGGACAAATGTGTGGAAGAGATTAGTGCAATATTGCTGTTAGTGCAAGTGCCAGCATACTGAAGAGTCTTTATCAAAGAAGAAAATTAGTGTAATATCGGTGTTAGTGCGAGCATTAATGTGCTGTCAACATGTATGCTGAATACAGTTGTATCAAAGCCTCTGGGAAAAGTTTAGAAAAAGGCTAGGAAGTGGCCTTTAAGAAAATCCATTGCTGATGTACAACAAATGATACCAGAGAAGAAAAGGATTATCTGAAAAATAAATAGACCTATGTGAAATAAAAGTTATTAAGTTGTACAGTAAAAACCCGTTTACACACACACACACACACACACACACACACACACACACACACACACACACACCGCGCGCGCGCGCGCGCGCGTTCCTAAAACCCTCATCATTTCCTTTTCCCTCTCCTTCCCTTCTGCCTGAAGAAGCAACTGGGTTGCGAAAACTTGCGCGCGCGCGCGCGCGCGCGCAAGTTTTCGCAACCCAGTTGCTTCTTCAGGCAGAAGGGAAGGAGAGGGAAAAGGAAATGATGAGGGTTTTAGGAAGGGGGTAAGGAGCCATTCCAATCCCGGGAGAGGAAAGACTTACCTTGCGGGGAAAAAATGGAGGGTAAACAAATGCACACGCACCCACACATTCACACAGACACAAGTACACCTAGGCAGACATACTGTAGAAAGCAGAGAAGTTAAGAAGTTGGACAGAGATGCCACTTGAGGCAGAGGCTCTCTCCAGAGAACCGATACAAAGATGTTAAGATGGTGGGTGGGAATTCGAATTTAGCGGAGGTTGAGACCAGGTGGGCAACGGGAAGAGATAATATGCTGAAGGGCTAGTTCCCATCTCCGGAGTTCTGAAGGATTGGTGTCAGTGGGAAGTATCCAGATAACCCGGACGGTGTAGCACTGTGCCAAGATGTGCTGGCCATGCACCAAGGCGTGTTTAGCCACAGGGTGATCCTCGTTACCAACAAACACTGTCTGCCTGTGTCCATTCATGTGAATGGACAGTTTGTTGCTGGTCATTCCCACATAGAACGCTTCACAGTGCAGGCATGTCAGTTGGTAGATCACGTGGGTACTATCGCAAGTGGCTCTGCCCTTGATCGTGTATGCCTTCCGGGTTACGGGACTGGAGTAAGTGGTGGCAGAAGGGTGCATAGGGCAGGTTTTACAATGGGGGCGGTTACAAGGGTAGGAGCCAGAAGGTACGGAAGTTGGTTTCGGGATTTCATAGGGATGGACTAGGAGGTTATGGAGGTGAGGTAGGCAGCGGAAAGACACTCTCGGTGGAGTAGGAAGGATGTCATGGATGGATCTTTTTTAAGGGCAGGATTTAAGGAAGTCATATCCTTGCTGGAGAGCCACATTCAAAGTCTGCTCCAGTCCCGGAAAGTATCCGGTGACAAGAGTGGCACTTCTGGGATTCTTCTGTTGAAGGTTCTGAATTTGGGGGGATGAGGAAGTGGCTCCAGCAATTTGTTTCTCTACCAGATTAGGAGCATAGCTGCGGGATGTGAAAGCTGTTATTAGGTTATTGGTGTACTGGTTCAGAGTTTCAGGACTGGAGCAGACTCGTTTGCCGCGAAGACCTAAGCTGTAAGGAAGGGAACGTTTGATGTGGAATGGATGGCAGCTGTCATAAGGCAGGTACTGTTGTTTATTGGTAGGTTTGATGTGGATGGATGTGTGAAGTCGACATAGAGGAAAGTGGCATGGGATTTGGAATAGGAGCAGGTGAATTTGATGGGACCAAAGGAGTTGAGGTTGAGGAGGAAATTCTGGAGTTCTTCTCCATTGTGTGTACAGATAATGAAGATGTCATCAATAAATCTGTACCAAACTTTGGGTTGACAGGTTTGGGTATCCAGGAAGGCTTCCTCTAAGCATCCCATGAATAAGTTTGCATACGAGGGGGGGGGGGTATCCTGGTTCCCATGGCTGTTCCCTTTAGTTGTTGGTATGTCTGGCACTCAAAAGTGAAGAAGTTGTGGGTTAGGATGAAGCTGGCTAGGGTATTAAGGAAAGAGGTTTTAGGTAGGGAAGTCGGTGGTCGGCGTGAAAAGAAATACTCCATCGCAGCGAGGCCCTGGGTATGTAGGATATTTGTGTATAAGGAAGTGGCATCAATGGTTACAAGGATGGTTTCTGGAGGTAACAGGCTGGGTAAGGATTTCAGGTGATCGAGGAAGTGGTTGGTGTCTTTGATGAAGGATGGGAGACTGCACATGATGGGTTGAAGATGTTGGTCTATGTAGGCAGAGATTCGTTCTGTAGGGGCTTGGTAACCGGCCACAATGGGGCGGTCGGGATGATTGGGTTTGTGAATCTTGGGAAGTAGGTAGAAGGTGGGGGTGCGGGGTGTCGGCAGGATCATGAGGTTAATGGAGTTAGGTGAAAGGTTTTGTAGGGGACCTAAGGTTTTGAGGATTCCTTGAGGCTCTGCCTGGACATCAGGGATGGGATTGCCATGAAAGACTTTATATCTGGTACTGTCTGAAAGCTGACGCAGTCCCTCAGCTACATACAGACCTAGGTATGTCTGCCTAGGTGTACTTGTCTGTGTGGGTGTGTGGGCATTTGTTTACCCTCCATTTTTTCCCCCAAGGTAAGTCTTTCCTCTCCTGGGATTGGAATGGCTCCTTACCCCCCTTCCTTAAAACCCTCATCATTTCCTTTTCCCTCTCCTTCCCTTCTGCCTGAAGAAGCAACTGGGTTGCGAAAGCTTGCGTTTGTGTGTGTGTGTGTGTGTGTGTGTGTGTGTGTGTGTGTGTGTGTGTGTTCATTTATTTATTTATTTGTGATGCTGTCACACCTGTGCTCGTTCGCCTGGTATGTATATATATACGTAAAAAATAAATGAAGTACACTTACCAGGCGAAGGGGCACAGGCAATGATAGCAACAAATAAACACACACACACACACACACACACACAATTTATGCACGTGAATCTTATTATATAATTGCCTTTCTTTCAGGTGATGTTTGAACGAGAGTTAGAAAATGGAGCAGGAACTAAACAAATACGCCGAATCCTCTTTGGCCCCATGAATCCCTATCCTCAGAAGAAAGTGCTCACATTCAATAAACATATGAATGACTTCTCGTTCTACGTTGGTTATGGAGACCTTGACCATCTTCCTGAACATGAGATACAGTAAGTAGTCTAGGATTTATTAGTGAATTTTTGGTTACTGAAGTTTCACTTGGGAAATAAAGGGTGAACATAGTCCATGAACACATTCAATTATTTATTGCACAAGAACCAAACCTTGTACATATATAAGACCTATGTCATTTTGAATGGAAACCCTGAAACTTTGCTTTTTGTTTTCTTTTTCTTTTTTTCTAACCCCTCCCACCTCCCCTCCCATGTTTATACCGCTACAGGATAGGTAGGTAATTTGCCGATAGTCGGTGCTAGTCACAAACGTAGCGAGTTCAGGTGCAGAGCGAACTTTGCGTGTATTGGAGTTCAACAAAAACAAGTGTGTTACAGCTGTTAAACATTTCGAACCAAGTACGGTAGGAAGCCACCATCTAGGGAGGCCATTTACCTCTGGCACAACAAATTCATTATGTCGTCTTGCTTGTGCCCAGCAAAGAGAAGCGAATGTGGAGCGTGTACGAGACATTCATAAGAAGTCCAAAGAAATTGGTGCTTTGTGTATCCCGTGAAATTGAAATGTCTGCAATGACTGTGTGGAAAGTCCTGCAACTGAAGCTGTCTTTGAAACCATCCAAATTGGAGGTAGTGCAGAAGCTCCGTAATGACAACAAAGACAAGCGTTTCCAGATTTGTTCGCAGTTGCAACAATTGATGGGGATGGCATTGTTGATAACTTAATTTTTAGTGACGAAGCCACATTCCACACTAATGTGAAAGTGAACAGGCATAATATCGAATCTGGGCTACAAAGCATCCACACAGATGCATTGAATTTGCAAAGGCAAATATTCTTTGTGCCACTTAACATCAAAAACTGTAGGGGCCATTCTTCTTCACCACCGAGAATACTTTTATTGGATATTCCTTCTTGGACATGTTGCAGCAATGGCTGATGCCTCAAATGCAGTCGGACTGTCCGCCTTTCAGTAGGATGTGACTGCACTCTATTCTCACCGTGAAGTTCACGGGTAATAGAACACGAAGATGAAGCATCGATGGATTGGCCATGCTAAAGAAGGGGACAGCTGTTTCGTGAAATGCCCTCCCCCCCCCCCCCCCCCATCACCAGATATCACTCCATGTGACTTGTGATGTTTTACTGTGGGGACACATTAAAGATCTGGTGTATGTACCACCTCTACCACACGATGTAGCAGAGCTCTGGGAGAGAATACGGGGAGTGACTGCCGCAGTTGACGTTGCTGTGTTGGGACGGGTATAGCAATAATTAAAATACTGTATTGATGTCTGCCGGTTCCTTATGATTGGCATATTGAACGTTTGTAAAAAAAAGAAACCCCCCCCCCCCCTTCCCATACACATGAACGTTCAGTTTTTCTCTTAAATTGCAATATGCATATCTGTAAAATTTTTATGTTTTGCACAATAAATAATTCCCAGACTTTATGCAAACCATTAATTAGTGGAAATTGAGGAAGGTTACCAATTACTTATAAAAGATTCATGACAATTACACAGATTAGAAAAATCACACTGGCTTCTTAGTGTACTGTCCTCTTCCTTCTTCAATCCAAAGTGTATACACTTCTTAACTTCTTTGCTTTCTACAGTATCTCTGCCTAAGTGTACTTGCGTCTGTGTAAATGTGTGGGTGTGTGAATTTGTTTACCCTCTTTTTTCCGCCCAAGGTAAGTCTTTCCTGTCCCGGGATTGGAATGACTCCTTACGCACTCCCTTGAAACCCTCATCATTTCCTTTTTCCTCTCCTTCCCTTCTGCCTGACAAAGCAGCTAGGCTGCGAAAGCTTGCGCTTGCGTTGTGTGTGTGTGTGTGTGTGTGTGTGTGTGTGTGTGTGTGTGTGTGTGTTTATTTGTTACTATCACTGCCTGTGCTCCTTCGCCTGGTAAGTGGACTTCATCTATTTTTTACATATATTTTTCCTGTTAGGAATTTCCCCCCCCCCCCCTCTCTCTCTCTCTCTCTCTCTCTCTCTCTCTCTCTCTCTCTCTCTCTCTCTCTCTACAAAAAGTATAGAAGGAAACTATCCTGGTGGGATAACAAATATAAAAAATAGAAAACGGATAACTTACCCAAAAGGACCAGCTCTTCGATAGACACAAAAATAAAAATCACACTCACACACATACAAGCTTTCGCCACCACTGGAAGCTTCTTAAGGAAAGAGAGGAAAAGAGGGGAGGAGAAAGGGAAGGATATGGGTTTTAAGGAACTGGAAAAGGAGTCATTCCAATCCCAGGAGTGGAAGGACTTAGGGGATAAAAAGGAAGGTAGATAAATACACACACACACACACACACACACACACACACACACACACACACACCTGTGTTTGTGTTTAGGTGTGTTTGTGTTTGGATATGTGTGAGTGTGTGTATATTTATCTACCTTCCTTTTTATCCCCTAAGGTATGTCCTTCCACTTCTGGGATTGGAATGACTCCTTTTCCACTTCCTTAAAACCCGTATCCTTCCCTTTCTCCTTCCTTCCTCTTTTTTTCCGAAGAAGCCACCAGTGGTGGCGAAAGCTCGAATGTTTGTGTGTTTTTGTGTGTGTTTTATGTTTCTGTCGACGAACCTGTACTTTAGGTAATCAAACATCTTTATTTTATACCTATTTTTCCCACCTGGAAAGTCTCCTTCTGTGTATGTGTGCAGTTCAAATTTAGTTTTACTATTATTACAGAGCTCTGAGTACACTTAATCTGAGTCGTGTGGACCTTACCGGGGTGAGCGAGGCACTATCCAAGCACAAGGACGCGCACGGCGTGGAATCGAAGGGCATAAAGGCGCACTTCTCGATGGACGAGAGTGGCGTGCTGCTGCTGTCGGGGGTGGAGCTGGCTCTGGAGAAGACGGTCTCCCCAGAGGAGCAGGAGGCCGAGGCGGAGGGAACGCTGTCCAAGATCGGCAGCACGATCAGCAAGCTCTTCACCTGTACGTAGCACGCCAGCGGCCGCCCGTATCAGTAGTGCGGAGTTCTATTTAAGATTTCAGAAATTAATAAAACCTTCATGACTTAATAACAATTATTATTTATTATGTTTAAAATGCAGCACGTGAAATAAATTTTCAGTGTGATACACAATAGAACCCTGCTTTTACAAATTTTTGTGGGGGGGGAAAAATTGTAAAATTCGGAAATTAATGTTTCAAGTGGTGAAATTTGTTTATAGGACCCCTTGCATTTTCATACGTTACTTATGATTATGTACATAATAGGCATCAAAATATTTGCCAGGAGCTTTACTACGTAACAAAGGTTATCTGAAATGTTTCCAATTTTTAGGAGAAAGTGTAACTGGAACTGGTAACTTATAGGAAGTAATTTCATTCATCATTATCAGTGTTCTGGCTTGGCTGTAACTGTACCTTTCATTACATAATGAAACATTGCACTGGCTGCAATGTTTTGGTTGCCGCGCCCGCCCCCCCCCCCCCTCCGTCAATGTTTTGTGTGGCGATATTCAAGAATTAATTCACATTCTCAAGAGCAAATTGGTACATAAGTATTCTTTGTGGTGATTGCTTTGTGCCTGCATCTCACATTGTAGTTGTGTTTTTGAGGTTGTGCCCCATCCAGTGTACTTAAAAACAAAAGAACCTCCCCCCGCCCCCCAACATACACACCATTTTCTCACTGTGGTTGTGTAGATTTTACCGCAGTAATAACTGATATAATTTGCAGCCGGATAACATCATCAAATTGACACAATATGTTGACAGACCAGCTGGCTGCCAACTTCAGGTGAGTATCCCTGAAGCACTTCCTCGGTGCAAAACTGTGCGAGTAAGTGCATTCGGCATACTTGCCTGAAGATGACGGCCAGTCGGTCTGTCGAAATATTGTCAAGTTGACAATGTTATCTGGCTGCAGACCTGAGAAGAATATTATCTTTCTCACTGGACCTCCCAAAAAAATTCTTACGTAAATATTTGAACTTTACAATAGGAAATAAAACATGTTATACTAAGCACGGAAACTATAAATAACGTAAACAAAGCTGACGCGATCGCCACAGTGCCTGTTGGTTGTGATTGTAAGTGGGAAGTGTCTTCCCGGTGCTCCCATCGGCCAAATTGGTGTGAACTGTAGACATCAAAATGCAGACTTTACAATCGTCAACATTACTTATATTAGTTATGTCACTGTTTTTCTCCACAAGCAAGGTTTCATAAAGTGTAATTTGTGGGGAGAAATGTAAATATCTTAACAGTAAATGGGAGTGACAAAAATTTTGTAAATGGCACAAAAACGCCAATTCTGGGGGTAAAGTAAAAGCGGGGTTCTACTGTAATTTTCAACGGTCGTACACAGCAGTCTTTTTCCTGCCTCTTCAGCAATTATCTTGAGGGAGCATAGAATTTACAAAAGAGCTTTCTCTGCATTTTCAGTAGTTCGTTAAGCATTACATACATTGCTCTCATAAATATTCTGTAGTTTCTAAAACTTTTAAGGTACATTTTAACAGTTTTTGTTCTTCATCTTCTGGAATTTCGTAGGTGCCTGCAAAGGAGAGTGAGTGATAATGCTACACAATCCCCTCTTCACACTTCTGAAATCTATAGTATAAAGTGCCTATAACAAATAGGAAGTGGATAACAATCAGTTTTCTGACAGCTGATTTTTAAATCTGTAGCAATAAAATCCGCCTCAGTACTGTGTATTGTGTCTAGCTTCGTGCAGCACCTACTCTGATGTAGGGATTCCTGCTATTCGTTGCACACCATCTGAAAAGTACTTAAAAATAACAAAAATACAAAGGAAATAATAGGATGTAGCTTTTGTATCATTTACATAATAGACTTTTTGGAGTACTATTACCCCATTGTCAAAATTACTTTAAAAAAACTGTAGATGAGCGTTCAGAAAATTTTCCTGCCGTTAATGTTCATAAGCAAAGTCTCGAATTCAGCCAGATCCTGTACTGGAATCATTCTCTGAAGAAACAGTAGTGTGTAATATGACGTTAGAACCACCTGAAGGATGGATCAGACACACGTCACTATTTTGTAAAAAGACGAAACATTTATATTAAGCCATAATGCATTCAGTACATAATGAAATGGAAAGTGTCATGTTGTCATATATTCTTCATTTATATGTCTTAAACTGTAAATGTGGAGATAAGTGCAGTGCTGCCGCACTGTGCTGTATGCAAACTTGACAAGGGCAACATTTGGAAATCTGTGTATCTGTACTGCAGTGATATTAGCCAGACAGTCAATGTGAACTGTTGTTTCGCAGTATGCCTTTTTTGGTACTGTCGATGTTTTTGGGGTTATTTTCACCATACGTTGCATTAGATTGCACTGTTTGAAGCATAAGTGGTAGACTATATGTGTAAAGGATAAAATATTCTTAAAAAGAATAGTTTTAACATGAACCTAAGTTTGCTGAAGACAGTGTCTGAAGCCACACTACAGGTTGGGGTGATTTTGGACACACATTTACCAAATTTGTGTGAAGTTCCCAAGTATTTGGGTGGGAGGGGGGGGTATTCAAGCATATTCTTTATTTTTATTTATTTTAAATTTCTACAGTCTTCTTATTTCAACAACTTCTAACACATTTTAACTACATCTGTCGTGACATATCAATAACATAATTTTAAGTCACTGCGTTCACTTCTGTGCAAGCTCTTTTAGACGACCTTTACAGGGAGCCACTTGGAGATACTTCAGTGCAACAGTAGTGCCACTCTGCCACCACTAATGCAACATTGCTTCCAGTGGTGGTTTTTACACAGCATCACTAAGTGGCACTGGTGATCAGACAAGGTGGTCATATGAGAAATTGCATGTGACACCAGATTAGTAGCTGAATTATTCAGTTTGTAGTCACTTTAGTGTGGAATTTTACCTATTGCCCCAGAACATGTTCCCATAGGAAATTTATCATCAGAGAGAAAAAAAAACACCTAATATGCAGTTCTATTTTTCTTGTATACTTTAAAAGAAATTCCTTGGAACTACATTATATTAAATCAATTATGTATGTTTGGCACAGATACATTTTAAGGGGAAAATAGTTTTTGCACTGTGATATTGTCATTTAGTGGACCACCAGGCAAATATTATTTACTTACAATTTCTTATAATCTTCTGTGGATTTGTTAGTATAAGGAATGCAAAGCAGGAAGAGGTAATATTCCTGAAAATTATTGTGGATGGAATGTTTAAAATGTAACATAATTTGGAAAACATTTTTACTTTGAATAGCTTCCGATGAGAAAAAAGATGAACAAAAGGAAGAAAAGAAGGATGAGAAGCCAGAAGACAAGGCAAGCGAGGACACTTCAGGAAAGGAAGGCCAAGCGGGAGGAGACGGTGCCGGGCAAGAGGGCGACGGGAAAGATTCTGACGGAAAAGAGCAAAAGTCTGGAGACGATAAGCCAGCTGGGGAGAAGGCCGAAGCAGCCGAGAAGACTGCCAAAGAGGGCGCAGACAAGGCAGATGCCAAAAATGTCACGAAGCCGGCAGAGAAGAAGCCTAAAATAGTTATGCTGAAAGAGCCGATAAATGCAGCGGAAGAAAGGAGTGGTGTACCACCTCTTAATGATGAACAGTTCCAGGTGTCGCTCAAAAAGTAAGTAATTCTATGCTGTCTGTAAAAAAGGTAAATCTTGGTTTTCCCTCTCTACTCTCTCATCTTGGTGAAGTTAAATCTAAATTTTTTTCCTCAGTTCTTCTGGTCAATTATTCGATATCTGGGGGGGGGGGGGGTGATTAAAGTAACACTCATGATTTTCTGGAAAACTGACTGTACTAGCCCATTTTATGTGGTCTTTTCTCAGTAAATTTCTACAGTGTAGGAAAAGCAAAGATAAAAAATGGGCATGTGTCAAAACATTTGATTGAATTCTATCCCCCCCCCTCCGTTTGTCCAAATTATGAAATGCTTTATGTTAATGAAAATAATTATTTCACAGTTGCCAAAAGTTCTCTAAATCAGGGAGTTCCAAATGTATCGGGAACATATAAAAACACTGGAGAATCCCATTTTTGCTTCAATGAATGAAATGTTTTGTTGACAGAGACACTGCACTTTAACATTGATGAAGCAGTTACTTTTCTTAATGGGTGTTTTTGACTATTCATTGTTTGACAACACCAAAGATTGTTAGAGAAATGATGATAGACACCGGTATTGTCATTAGTCTTTGATACTTTAATGTTATGTTACACAACATATCAATTGTCTGCATCTTGTCTTCACACACTAAAATAGTGAGTGAGGTAAATATAGGAAAGGTTGGGGAAATGCCAGCCAACTATATTATAACTCCATACTGCTTCAACAAGCCTTTCAATATAACAATTGGAAGTAGGGAGCAGTGGGAGAAAATAATTCAACACCGTACAGGGGATATTGTCTGGTTCACTGACGGGTCAAAATCAGACCAAGGCGTTGGGGCCGGGGTATACGGGGTGCAGCCAAGACTGAAGGGTGTCATCTCTCTAGGGAAATTGGCCTCAGTATTCCAGGCCGAAATCACTGCAATCAGGGTGTGTGTGGAGGAGAATTTGCGTAGGTGCTACAAAGACCGTAGCATCTATATTTATTCAGCCAGCCAGGCAGCCCTGAGATCACTGGCAGCTCCTGCAACAAGGTCCAAAATTGTTGCAGAATGTCACAGGCTTCTAGTGGAGCTAGGGGAAAGCAATAAAGCAAACCTATTGTGGGTCCTTGGCCACTCAGGGATCAGTGGCAACGAACATGCTGACAGATTAGCCAGGATGGGGGCAGAGACTCCATTTATTGGACCGGAACCTGTCCTGACAATCACCAAGGCAATGATCAAATTGGAGCTACGTAACTGGCTCAGAAGACAGCACGTAGAATATTGGACCAAAGTCTGTCAACAAAAACATGGCAAGGTAATGATGCCAAAGCCATGTTTTAAAAGAAGCTCTGCAATCCTGGGCCTGAACAGGAGAGAGATTAGACTCATGGTTGGATTGCTGACAGGCCATGGGAATTTCAAAAAACACCTACATACAATGGGAATAACAGAAGAGGACCCTAAATGTAGGATCTGTGATGACGGTGATGCAACTGCATCAATTTTGGAGCATATTCGCAGTTTGAATAACGTAAATTTCCTTGAGATGGAACAGCTTCTTTCCATGTATTAACATGGGTTTAGGAAACATTGTTCATGTCAAACTCAGCTTATCCTTTTCTCTTGTGAGCCATGAATGAAGGGCAACAAGCAGATTGTTTTTCTCATTTTCAAAAATTTGATGTGGTGCCACACTGCAGACTGCTAACAAAAATAAGAGCATATGCAATAGGTTCACAGATATGTGAATGGCTGAAAGACTAAGTAATAGAATGCAGTATGTTGTTCTCAACGGTGAGTCTTCAAAAGATAAGTGTATCATCAGGCGTACCCCACGGGTATCTGATGGACAGAGTAACTTGTAATTTGCGACTGTTTGCTGATGATGCAGTGGTGTATGGGAGGCTGTCATCTTTGACTGTAATAGCATACAGGTTGACTTAGAGAAAATTTCTAGTTTGTGCGAAGAATGGCAGCTAGCTCTCAATGTAGAAAAATGTAAGGTGATGCGCATGAGTAGGAAAAACAATCCCATAATGTTCAAATACAGCATCAGTAGAGCTTCTTGATGCAGTCGTGTCGTTCAAATATCTAGGCATAACATTGCAGAGTGACATGTAATGGAACGAACATGTAAGGACAGTTGTGAGTAAGGCAGACAGCCAACTTTGGTTTATTGGGAGAATTTTGGGATGATGTACTTCATCTGTAAAGGAGACTGGGTTATAAAACGCATGTACTACCACGTCTTGAGTGTTGCTAAAGTGTTCGGGACCCGCAGCAGATCAGTTTAAAGGAATACTGGAAGCAGTTCAGAGGCGAACAGCTAGATTTGTTACTGGTAGGTTCGACAATGCGCGAGTGTCACGGAAATGCTCTAGTAACTCAATTGGGGATCGCTGGAGGAAAGACTACGTTCTTTTCGTGAATTTCTGTTGAGGAAATTTAGAGGGCAGAATTTGAAGCAGTGTGTAGAACGATCATCCTGCCACCTACTTACATTTCGTGCAATGATCACCAAGACAAGAGAAAAGAAATTAGGGCTCGTGTGGAGGCATATGGGCATTCTCTTGTTCTTCATTCTATTTGGGGGTGGAATAGGAAAGGAAATGCCTAGTAGTGGTACAGTGTACTCTCTGCCACACACCATGCAGTGGATTTCGGCGTAGGTATATGTAGATGGTCTGTCGCGATGGTGAATGGTCCCCCCAGGGGGCTCACTATTCTTTGGTGAGTAGATGCTTGACTACCACAGGGCCCTAGCCTTTGCAGCACTTCTTCTTTTCCATGCTGTATGACTACTCTCCCGCTATTTTTTTCCCCCCTCTTCGAGTCCGAGTCTTGCGCCTCCTCCAGGAGTCCGGAGATGTGTTGTAGCTATGAATTTACCTGGATTTTTCTTTCACTTTTTCTTCCCTTGTGTATTTTTTACTCCACTTCGGTGTTTGAGGTTCCTCTTTTCTTCTTCTTCTTCTTCCTCCTCCTTCCTCCCTTTGTGTTCTTGAAGGCTGCCCATGCATTTGAAGCGTAAAAGGTGACACTGGTAATGCGTAAATCCCTGCCCCAGGTTGGCGTGTAGGGTTAGTGCGTACCCCCTGGTTAAGTCCAGGCCAAGGGCGGGCTGACTGCCTGACCTGTAACCTTCCGGATGTGCTGATTGGTCCCTTCGTCTGGAGTTTGGGAGGTGTGCCACGAGGTGTGGACAATCATCTAAGGCAGGTGTGCTCCCTTTGACAGAGGCCCCCAACAGGAAGGAGCGCACCATCTGAGACGCTGGCAATCGTGGGGGATTTCTTCACAATGGGATCACAAAAAAGAAAGTATAATGATATGAAAGTATCACAATTCCAAAAATTAGACTACTCTTCAGGTTCCACCTCAATACCTCGTGGTAACACGTACTGAGGAAGGTCTACAGTTCACCCGTTCGCCTTCCAAAAAGGCATTGATGTATCACAGTCCCAGTGAAGGCCTGCAAACATTTGCGCAATGTTACCATAATGATTGAAACAGTAAGTGACTTTCCGGCTCAAGGGTTATCCGGTTCGGATGGAGGTACTCTGAACTACTCTCGTAGGGTTGTGTACAGTAATATTCTTGATGGTTTCACCGAGGAGGAAATCGAGGATTACATCTCCGATCAGGGCATCACAGCAGTGCATATGATCAACAATGAATTGTTCCCAACCCGCACTATTTTCTTGACTTTCCATCGACTGACTCTGCCTACCAAAATCAAAGCAGGTTATGAGCTCCTCAATGTCCGACCTTATATCCCCAATCCCATGCACTGCTACCAGTCAGCATTATAGCCATACAAGGCAGTCCCACAAAAATCCAGCTAAATGCGTCACATGGGCATGGGTACCCATGAGGTGATTGTCCAACTCCTTCCCGTCACTGCCTAAACGGCACAGGTAACCGCACCGCCTCCTCCCGTGATTCTCCCATCTATCGTGACGAGTGAGTGATTCAGTAAATACGGGTGAAAGAAAAGGTACCGACACAGGTCACGAGGAAAATGTGTGCCAGTTGTAAACAGAGTACATTAGCATCTGGGACTTCCAGCTCAATTGTTGCTATTCCACGACAACTGTGAGACATCTATGGAGATGTGACCTACAGTTCAGTGATGCTGTGGTACCACCACCCATTAACACGATGGCATCATAGTCACCTCCTGCCAAGAGCACACACCGTCCTACCAAACCTCCGCTTCCACCTGTGAAATGTCTTGCCACACACACACACACACACACACACACACACACACACACACACGGAAATCCAAGAAGTATTATACCCGTGAAGACTTCCTGCGCCCATCTGGTTCACAACCATCCAGGTGTTTGACTAATACCTGCCACAGTTCAAAGAAGTCAGGCAGGGGGAAGAAATCTTCCCCTTCTTCCTCCCAGCATTCCTCTTCCACAACGTCATCTAATGATGCCCTCTCCCGGACGGCCACTGTGTCACCAGAGCGCACTCCGTCGTCAGTAGAATAATCGACCTCGGGTTGGTTCTGAAGCCACTGTCAAATTAATGGACCAAGATCCTCCACTCTTAGATCTAACTAAATGCGAACATTTGCATTGTGCTCCTCCGCAGTCACAGGGGTGACTGTTTATTTTACCTCTTTCCAGTTCTCTCACTACAGTTTTTCGCGGCATCCGGTCCAGTAGAACGGAACTACAGCTTCTCTTGCAGACCTGTTCCCCACTAATTGTCTGCCTTCAGGAATTAAAACTACATCCTCACACTCTCTTTAACGTGCCACACTTCTCCTCAATAACTCAGTTTCAAACAGTAGCAGTTGGACTGTCCTTTCCTTGTTTCAGCTTCTCCCTGTGGAATGTCTATACATGGTCATCCTCTGCTGTAACCAGGTCTGACCTTCTACACCTCCCTTCTTATTGATCAGCGATTTCAATGCCCACCATCCACCTCAACTGTCTCAATACTGGTGAACCCACTTATCTTTCAGACCACACACACACACACACACACACACACACACACACACACACACACACACATGGCATGTCGCACGAGTTTGTGTTCTTTCAGTCAGACTCTAGTGTGACCATTTTCCATGTGTCATTTGTCTACTGATGCCCTTCATTCCAGCTCGTCCATCCAACTGGCAGCTTTCCACAGCTGATTGGCAGGTTTATTCTTCATTAGCTACTTTCCAGTAACATCTTTTGCCCAGTATTGATCTTACTACTGTAATCCTTACTGCTGCAGAAGTTCTATTCCTCGCACCTCTTCCTTGCTGTAATGTCCTTCAGTGCCCTGGTGGACTAAGTAATGTTGCAAAGCACTCAGAGCTCAGAGACTGCCTTTTTCGGGAAAGCAAATGAGCTAGTTGGCTTTCATCCACTAGTTCGTTTAACATTTTTACCGCCTCTTCTGTTGTTTGGGGTAACCATTGCAGACTTTCAGGAACCTCAGCTCGTTTTCCGATCCTGGGTATAACTGTAGCGAATGATACTAAAATGGATCCCACTGAAATCTCCAACATTCTGGGCTGGTTTTTTGTCGAGATTTCAAGCTTCTCACACTACTGCCCCTCTTTCCTCCTGGAAACAGGCAGCAGAAGCGAGTTTCCTCACTTTCTCATCTCTGAATCGATAATGTTACAATGTTAATTTCAATGTGAGTGAGCTTCAATGTGCACTCTACTCATGACAGTCCTCTGCTCCAGGACCTGAGAGCATTCATGTACAGATGTTAAAACGCCTTTCTTCTCTTAAGGCCAGCAATTTCTTCTTCGAACGAATAACTGCATTTGGATGGATGGCACATTTCCTCGGTGCTGGCGTGAAGTCATCGTGATTCCTCTATCTAAGCCTGGAAAGAACAAACATCTATCTTGCAGCTACCTTCCGATCTCCCTCACCAGTGGTGTTTGCAATGTGATGGAACGTATGATTAAGGGTCGATCAGTATGGTGGTTCGAATCTTGTAATCTCCCCACAAATGCACAATGGGGTTTTTGTCAGCAGCATTCAGCAGTCGATCATCTAGGCACCGTATCAAATCATATTATGAATAATTTTATGTATACGGGTATTTTCGCGCGGTGGCCTCTCGTTATTTGATGTCATATCTGAGCTATGTGTCATGCTCTTTTGTTATTGAGTCATGAACTTTCGTGCTTGTACGGTGAACAGTTCACCAAAGTTTCATTGCAGCCGAATGAATGGTTTATGAACACACATAGGACAGGCAGACAAATATTCATTTTTATATATAAAGATTAGAATGTTGAGATATTAACATATGTATCGTCCTTGGATTCAGTTTTTAGATAAGCCATTGAAATTCAGCTAGCTGGTAATTTAATTAATCGGGGTGATGGTTTTATTTTTTATGGGAAATATGGCACTTAAAATTGTACGAAATCAAAGACAATGGCACTGTGATTACATATGCTCTCCATGGATGGCTTCGTACTTATCTGCCGTCAAAGTTAACCACAGATTATATAATAATAATAATTATTATTATTATTATTAGTATTATTATTATTATTATTATTATTATTATTATTATCTCCACGAAGGGCACTACAGCTTTATACATCTTTGACATCAAATTGCCACACCTTTGTACAGTTTAGGTGGTTGGGAACACTCTTGTCAACAGTATAGTAGTCTTCAGTATTGCTCCAATGATGGCTGAATGATATACAGCTGAAATATTAGGGAAGGAAATAAATGGTTAATGTTGAATACCTGCAATTTTATTTATTTTAAAATGCATTTAGTTCAACACACTCAGGGCTACAATTTGACACAATTATCATTTAGGTGAATTTATTCTTAAATATATTTTTAACAGTTCAAAGTTATCAGCTACAAATTACAAAATTGCGCACTGTATAAGGGTGTGCATTGTTCCTAGTTCAGTAAAGTCACAGTCTTTCATCAAATGTAATTTCATTAATTTCCAACCACTCCTGGGCTCTTCACCAAGGCCAGGATTTGAGCCAGGGACGCCTGCTTCGTAGGTGGTAGTAGTAGTCACCACTACAGCACCCTGGAACAATAACTCGACACAACTGCACAGATTTACTCCAGCCCACCTCCCTCGTAGTGCAATGACACCGTCGACGTACAAAAGCAGTTTCGGTTGCCAAAAGTCTGCCGGGGGACGTAACCCATCTCCGAAGACTCTTTGGGGAAAATGGCTACAGTCGCTGCCAGGTACGAGAAGCCATTTCTGATAATTTTGAGAAATGTATGTCTGAAGAAAAGAGCAAGACTCTCGCATTCTCGTCTTTCTGCGAAACAGCATTGGGAAAGAGTTGCCAGCTTTTGCAGAGACAAGACATTGCATCTGTGCTCAAGCCCCAAGCAAAAATGGAACTGATGAGGCTTGTTAAGGGCTAGAAGAACAGGTGATTACAAGAGTGTTGCTGCTGTTAAACTGGACAGAATGCACATACTCTGGAACTTCTCCTCCTCTACCCTGATAAATCTGCACCTAATGAGTGTCGATTACATGTCTCTTCATTGGAAAAATGAAGGGATTTTTGGGGTAGTGTCACAAAATAGCCACCGAAATTAAAATGTCGGAGAACGCCATTGATAATGTCAACTTGCAGCTGACACGAACTGGGACCCGGGTATTGCGAGTTTGAAATGTACACGGGATGTAAATATTACTATAAGTGACAAGGAAATGAGCTCCACTGGCGTCACGAGCAGCAGAGCGGCTGCGAAACAGCAATACGACGACAGTGCAGCACTCGTTCACCACTCGACAAAGTCCGAGGAGAGCTCGGCCGAAAGCTTGCTGAATTCTTACTACTCGATGTATCTGGGGGCCGAACACAATATTGACATCTTTATTGTTTGTAACTTCTCTGATTTTGACTGACTGGTATAGAGACATCTACGCCTGGCTTTCAGGCCGAATCACCATTTTGTCCTGTGTGCAAGTGTTATTCCATTTGATGTGGAAACATTGCTTTCTTGGAGCTGGAGAACAACATGTTGTAGAATGAGGTAGACAAGAGTTCAGCTGCAGGTGGTGATGCACCGAGGTAAATTAGTGCAGCTGTGTGAAGTCATTGTTTACTGATCAGGAGACCTAGGTTCAAATCCCAGCCTTTGTACAACTCTACATGATGCTTCAGTTGGCATGTAAGTGTCATTAAATCTTAGCAGTGCTGTGTTAGAACAAATTGACATCCGTTTAATGTCGCAACACTCTAGAGATAAAATGCTGATGCAAGCAACGTCGTCATTTCGTGTGTGGTGTTAAAATAAAAAAAATAAAAATTTGGAGTATACAAAAATAAAGGGACATCTTAAAATGATTCTTTAGTCTGTTCTGTATAACACGTTGAATACAAATTTTGTGAATCTTCTAAATGTTAATTTCCTTTAATCAGTTTTTGGCTTAAGAGGCCCTCTTCAAACTTAGCTTCTTTTGTTGGAGAAAATAATGTAATTTCTTTGAACAAAAAGAGTTAGTCTGAAGGTGGCCTTGTCAAAAACCAGTTAACTAAATAAAAATAAACTTTTAGAATATACACACAAAATTGTGCTTTTAATTTAATAAATTAGTTAATTGTTTATTAACAACATAAATGTTGTGTTAACTTGCAGGCAAGCACATCATAAGATTTTTGGAAACTTTGTGAGATTAACATCATTTTCGTTGTCAATGATAAACAAACAGAAAAGAGCACACCATTTATTAATGACTGGTTTTGATCCTAGTGTCAATCATTTTGATAAACTCTGGTGGACTACAGAGTATTTACATTTAGAATGATGCGCAAATCAAATATAAAGTATAATTAAAGTGAAAATAAAATGTTACACCAAATGTTGACATGGAGACAGCAGGCATTGTGGATTCATACAGGTGTGTAACTGCTGGAGAGACAGAGGTCACGGTTTTACTAAGTGACAATTAGTTGCCAATAATACGCGGTTGCACAGTGGTAGAGTGCCAGACTACAAATCCAAAGGTCGCGGGTTCGATCCCCGCCGGGTCCTAGGATTTTTATCTGTCGCTTTCCATTTCTTTCACCTCCAGCAGTATTGCTCATGTGAAAAATACCGAGTAGCACCGTGGTTCGGAACCCACGTTAAACTGTAGGTCCCCCTATAACTAGCTGGGTAAGTCAGTTCGAAGGTCGGAGGAAGGCAACGGCATACCACCTCCAAACAGGACCATGCCTAGTAAAGCACTGTGGTGTTCAAACCAATCTTCGGATTGTTGACTGCTTTACTTTTTTTTACTACACGAAGACGAAGGGGTGGAGCTTCTGCTATTTAAGTGCCCCACACCTTGGTCCCTCCAGCAGTGACAGCATGTGGTGGATTCCAAATATCCTTCTAAATGCAAATACTCTGTATTCAGGAGTAGATCCGAGGATGATCCACACTGGGATGGAAACCGGACATCGTCAAATTTAAGTGGTGCTCTCTAGGCTGTTTCCTTATTAACAGTATAAGAAGATTCGTAGGTCCATCCTGGATTTTGTTATCTTACCCGTACAGCACTGATGCACGTCTCGATCAGTGATAAGCGACTGAAGCTGCATCTGCGTCCCCAAAGCACTTACGCCGACCTAAGTGTACTGCTCATCTTGTTGTTGTACTGGTGTGTTGAAGCACTTTCTTTGTATTACAGTTGTCTTCTCTCATATAGCATTGAATGTAGCAGCATCATTGTTGTAATGTGTGTTTCTGATTTTGTACCAAAATCTTTATTGCTCCTCACTTTCGTGTACAGGTTGGAATCTTTGAATGAATTTGACGAACAGCGGAAGCGTCGTGAAAGTGCCCTCAATGCCTTGGAGAGTTTTGTCTTTGATGCCCAAAATAAGTTGTATGCAGACGAATATCAGGCAGCGGGAACAGAGGAGGAGCTGGAGAAAATCAAACAGTCCTGTTCAGAGGTGAGCACAAGTTTCGGCATTTTGTAACCGTAATGCGCGTATGCTTCTTTGTATCAGATAGTGTATCTATAAGATTTAATATTTAGCAATTTAAAGTCCATGTTGGAATATCAATTTCCATTATTAGAGTTTGCAAATTGGCCTTTCTTCCATCCCAAACCCAGTGTTCTTCCCTTTGTTAGGCTTTTCAAACATTTCGATTAATGATGGAGACATGATAAATTATTTTTCAAGAGATAGATTGGTTGGCCAGTACTTACCTTTGTGCTGTACCGCCGATAGTTACACAAATGAGTGGGGGAGGGGGGGGAGAGGACTACAAAGGATAAGCTTTCGGAACACAGTTCCTTCTTCAGGTGGAAAAGAAGGGAAGAAAAAAGGATGGGAACGGAAGGGAAAGGTAATTCAAGACCTAGGTCATGAAGGTGGTGTTTGAGGAGTGTGGAAGTCAGAGATACTGCATGTTAGTACTTAGAAAAAAGATCTTGTTCGCAATTATTTTCTAAAAAGTCATCTTCCCAACCATTAGCCACTCATTCTTCAAATCGAACTGCCTCCAAAAAGACACACAAAAAGAGAAGTTCCTCTCCTTCCCCGCCACAGCGTGACTCTTCGGTCCCGCCATCCTGTCTCGCCAGGATGCTCTACTGCTTGCCGGTCTGCTGGCATTTCACCGGCAGAGCAAGCTGCCCCTTCCAATCAATCCAGGTAGGAGGCAGAACAGCTGTTTGAACCCATGGAGCACGGTTGTCCATCTGTCAATTACAGTAGCAGTGGTGCCTCGCAGCCAGGCCCTCAGTGGCCATCGAAGTGATCCCGTCTTGCCTTCTCCCATTTTTTCTTCTCCTCTTGCTTTCTTCATGGCACTGATTCAGTGGAACATTAGAGGCATTAGTTCCAACTGCGATGAATTCAGACTACTCCTCAGACTGCACTGCCCACTTATAGTCGGTCTGCAAGAAACAAAACTCCGTCCAACCGACCATATCAATTTCCCACAATACACTGCAGTGCATTTTGATTTACCTCCTGTGGAAGGTATTCCTGCCAATGGAGGTGCTATGCTACTCATTCGGGAAGACGTCTATTACCATCTCATCCCACTACAAACTCCCCTACAGGCGGTTGTCGTCCGTGTCACCATCTCCACATTCACCTTCTCTCTTTGTAATATCTACACCCTGTTGTCGTCTGCTGTTCTTAAGGCAGACTTACTCCACCTTGTTGCTCAGCTTCCTTCGCCGTTTTTGTTTATAGGCGACTTTAACACCCACCGCCCTCTATGGGGCTCTCCAGCTTCCTGCCAGAGGGGCTCTATTTTGGCTGTTATCTTCAACCACCTTAACCTCGTCTGCCTAAATATTGGCTAACCAACTTTCCTATCTGATACGAAGTATACCTATTCCCATTTGGTCCTCGCAATATGCACTACTCCACTTGCACGTCGATTCGAATGGTATGTTCTGTCTGATAGGTACTCGAGCGACCATTTCCTCTGTATAATTTCTCTACTACGTCATACCACTTCTCCATGTTCCACCAGCTGGAACATCTCCAGAGCCGACTGGGGGTGCTATTCTTCATAGTGGTTTTCCATGATAAGGAGTTCCCAAGCTGTGACAATCGGGTCAACTACCTCACGGACGTCATCCTCGCCGCTGCTGAACATTCCATACCCTGTACTTAAACATCTTCACGTAGGGTCCCAGTTTCCTGGGGGAATGCAGCATGTAGCGATGCTATTCGAGCCCAGCAACATGCTCTACGTCTGTTTCAACGCTGCCCTACTTTGGAAAATTGTATTAATTACAAAAGACTACGAGGTAAATGCCGTCGTGTCATTAAAGAAAGCAAAAATGCTTGCTGGACTTCTTTCACGAGTTCTTTCAACAGATTTACTCCTTCATCGGTTGTCCTGGGTAACCTACACTGGTTTCCTGGCACTAAGGTCCATTTCCCAATCCCCGGCCTGAACATAGCAAAACAAGTTCTTGTGGAACCTGTTGATATCGGTAATGCTTTGGGCCGCTCTTTCGCAGAGGCTAATTATGACCCTGCCTTCCTACCCCAGAAACAGGCCGAGGAGGCACGAACGCCTTCTTTTACATCTCCCAATCGTGAAAGTTGCAATGCCACCTTCACCATGCAGGAGCTAGAACCTGCCCTTGCCCTCTCCCAGTCCTCTCTGCCCCGGGGCCCGATGCCATTCATATTCAGATGCTGAAGAACCTCTCCCCTGCAGGTAAATGCTTTCTACTTTGCACTTATCACGTCTGGACTGAAGGTGAAGTTCCCACTCGTTGGCGTGAAGCAATTGTTGTCCTCCATACCCAAATCAGGGAAGGAGAAACATCTTCCTTCCAGTTATCACCCCATTTCCCTGACCAGCTGTGTCTGTAAGGTAATTGAGTGCAAGGTCAATGCTCGGCTGGTTTGGATACTAGAGTCTCGACATCTTGTCCCTAATGTCCAATGTGGGTTTCGAAGGCATCGCTCTTCTATTGATCACCTCGTTACCTTGTCGACCTTTGTTATGAATATCTTTTTGCGGAAGCGTCAGACGGTGGCTGTTTCCTTAGATTTGGAGAAGGCTTACAACCCTTGTTGGCGGGCGGGCATTCTCCGCACCATGCATACACGAGGTCTTCGCGGCAGTCTCCCCCTCTTTATTCGTGCCTTTTTAAAAGATTGAATGTTAAGGATAGGGGTAGGCTCTGTTTTGTCGGACACCTTTCACCAGGAGAATGGAGTGCCACAGGGCTTTGTTTTGAGTGTGGTACTTTTCGCCATTGCCATCAACCCAATTATAAATTGCCTCCCAGTTGATGTTTCAGGCTCCCTGTTTGTGGACAACTTCACAATCTATTGCAGCGCTCAGAGAATGTGTCTCCTGGAGCATCGTCTTCAGCATTGCCTTGACAGTCTATATTCCTGGAGTGTCGCAAACGGCTTCCGTTTCTCCCATGAGAAAACGGTCTGTATAAACTTCTGGAGGTACAGAGTGTTCCTTCCACCATCTCTCCATCTCGGCCCTGTCGCTCTCCCCTTTGTGGAGATGACATTTTTAGGGCTAATGTGGATAGGAAACTTAGCTGGTCTCCACATGTCTTCTCTGGCTGCCCGCTATACTCGTTCCCTCAATGTCCTCTGTGTTTTTAGTGGTACATTATGGGGGGAGGGGGGGGTGAATCGTACCATCCTGCTTCACCCCTATTGGTCTGCTGTCAGCTGAATTACAGGAGTTTCGTGTACTCTTCTGCACAGCCGTCCATTTTACGCCACCTAAACTTATTATTAACCATCGGGGGTTACGCCTGGCGATAGGAGCTTTTTACACTAGCCCTGTTGACAGCCTCTATGCCAAAGCTGCCGAATTACCTTTAACCTATTGACGCGATGTATTGCTATGTCGGTAAGCATGCCGTCTGCTTTTGATGACCCACCACCCTTCCTATCCATTATTCTTTTAATGACTCCCTCGATAGCCATTACAGGCTGTCCGCGATAGCCCTGCTCCCTCCTAGAGTCCGCTATTGTTGCTTGCTTCAGCAGCTCGATTTTACCCTCCCTTCCACATTTCAAATAGGTGAGAGCTCAGTGCCACCTTGGCTTCAAGCTCAAGTTCGCGTTCACCGCGAACTCGCCTCACTTCCGAAGGAGAGCACTTAGGGTGCTGTTTATCACTCGAGCTTTCTTGAACTTCGGTGCACAGCTTGAAAATTCCGTCTTCATATGTACGGATTGCTCCAAGACTAATGAAGGTGTCGGATGTGCGTTTGTCCTCGGGGATGACTGTTTTCAGTACAGACTTAATGCCCACTGCTCGAATTTCACAGCTGAGCTCTTTGCCCTCTGAGGTTGTACTATACATCCGCCGCCACCGTTCTCCTTCCTATGTCGTCTGCTCTGAATCCCTCAGCGCCATCCAGAGTCTGAGAGACCCCCCTTTTGGCCCATCCTGTTGTGCACCGAATCAACCGCTCCCTTCAGTTGTTAGCTGCCGACGGCCCTCGTGTTCACCTCCTGTAGGTACCTGGCCACGCAGGCGTGCCTGGTAACGAGGCTGCTGATGCCGCGGCCAAGGCTGCAACTCTACTTCGGACAGCTATGTACTGTGTCCCATTGAGTGATATTCGAGGGGCTCTTTCCAATCACCATCGTCGTGGCATAATGTGTGGTCCTCACTTACAAAAAATATGCTTCGAACCATTAAACCGCTATCGGTGGCTTGGAGGACCACCTCGTGCCGCTCATGACGAGAAGAGGTCATCTTGGCCCGGTTGCGGATCAGATATTGCCGGTTCAGCCACCGCCACTTGCTAACTGGTGACCCCTCACCGTTGTGTTCCTGCGGTCACCCGCTGATGGTGCGCCATGTTTTATTCTCTTGTTCCAATTTTACTCCTGTTTGGATTGCAGTGAATTTACCGGGTACACTGGAAGAAATTTTAGCTGATGACACACGAGCTGTTGCTCAAGTATTGAATTTTATCAACTTGACCAGCTTGTCAAAGGACATTTAACTTTTCCCCTTGTTGTATTTTATCGTATGTTTTTAGCTGTTTTCATATAGGCTTATTATCCTTGGGTATATCTCAGCTTTGATTCGGACGCTAATGACCTCAGCAGTTGTGTGCCCTAAAACCACGAAAAAGAAGTAAAAAGAAATTCTTCATGGTCATTCCTGATCTTTTTATATTTTTCTTTGAATTTTTCCTCTTGTTGTTGATACAGAGCAATTGTGTAGTATTGATTTGGAACATCATTTAAGTTGCAACATTCACATCAACATAACAGTAAAAGTGAGCTCACAATATTTTCGTGTGTGTGTGTGTATATGATCCTTAGTTCTGAAAACATTTCCAGTGTGTCCTCAGAACTTCTTATATCAGTGATTTTCAACCTGTGGGTGAGGACCCCCAGGAGGGTCGCTAAGACTCGTTACGGGAGGCGGTTGGGGGGGGGGTCGCTCTCACAGCAGGAAGTACAGTGGTTACACCATATAACAATCAGGCCAAAAAAATGTCTGAATATTAGGTGTTCTGTAATGCAAAAATATAGGCCTAAGCAAAATTTATTTTATGTTAAAAGTACGCAATTCATTGTTTAGCATTAAATCTGAATTGACTAGAACATAGATTGTTTTATAGTACATACAATGTGCTAACGATGAAGAAATGCAAAGCCTGAAACCGTTTCAGGAACCAATCGATAGGTAAATGAACGAGATACAATAATTAAATCCAAGAAATTCAGAAAAGAATCTACTTACTCACAAAGTGTCCATACAGTGGGACCTTTCTTTCCGCCTCATCTCTGAAATGTGTCCTCTAAAATTTTTGTGTGTGTCAGTAATAGAGTACAAATTGAGATAATGATTTCTTTTATGAAGCATAAACAAAAAGTATGTCCAACAATTTACAAAAATTATAGAAGGAAACTTTTCTGGTAGGATAAATTTATATAAAAAATAGAATTTGGTTAACTTGCCCAAAGCACAGGCTCGCCAACAGATACAAATAAAACACATATACAAGCTTTCGCCACCATTTGTAGCTTCTTTAGGAAAAAAAGGAGGGGAGAAAGGGAAGGATATGGGTTTTAAGGAAGTGGAAAAGGAGTCATTCCAATCCCAGGAGTGGAAGGACTTACCTTAAGGGGAAAAAAAGGAAAGGTTAACAAGCGCGCGCACACACGCAAACGCAACAAAGTAGACATTGTAGAAAGCAAGCTTCTTTGCTTTCTATAAATGTCTACCTTGTGTTTGCGTGTGAGTGTGCGCGCGCGTGCGTGCTTGTGAACCTTTCCTTTTTTCCCCTTAAGGTAAGTCCTTCCACTTCTGGGATTGGAATGACTCCTTTTCCACTTCCTTAAAACCCGTATCCTTCCCTTTCTCCCCTCCCTTTTTTCCTAAAGAAGTTACAAATCGTGGCAAAAGCTTGTATGTGTGTTTTTATTTGTACCTGTTGACGAGCCTGTGCTTTGGGTCAGTTATCCGAATTCTAATTTTTATATAAATTTACAAAAATTTTATCAACAGAAAGAAAAAAAACTCATTGCCTTTGAGCCTCCAAAATAGTTTTGTTAGGGTACGGAATGATGGGTGTGGGGTTCACCAGAATATGTATTCTCGGAAGGGAGTTGCCGAAATATTTTTACGTGCAAGGGCATCACACATTTGAGAAGGTTGAAAAACTCTGCCTTATATGAACAAAAAAGTCTTTATTTTATTATGACGAAAAAACTATGCAGCTTCAAATACACATATTATTGTTGAGGGAATTCTTTCCATTGTATTGTATTTGCAAAATGAAAGGCAATATTCTTTTCTTGTCATTCAACTCAAACATAACAGTGATTGGATCAGATGAGCCTTTTGACCCAAACATTTCTAAGTCGGTGTAGATGGGGCCACCCACCTTGCTGTCGAATGGGCGACACTAAGATATTAGCAGATGGTTCTGCCATGGAGAAATAGTATTAGTACTATTCTGGTTCGTGCAGTGGAGATGGTGTGTAAGTGCATATGCAGAATGCAGATTTAGAGCAGGAGAGGAGCTGGAGGTGTATTATTGTGATACAGGGGGACAGAGTTACAGAAATGATGCACCACTTGGGGAGAAATTGTATTACTTCTATTCTGCAATGGATCTGAGCACATGAAGTTGAGGTGGTTTATAGCCGCACACCCATATATCTGCATTTTGAGAGGACTTTACACTCAATATTGTTTCTCAACTGAGGTTAGCAAATGAAATAAAATTTATTTCTTGAGGACTGATTTGGCTGTTGCACGAGATACTCCACACATATTGCAGGGAGTAAATTGTTCTAGTAAGATGTGATAAGTGTTGCCTTTGGTGGGGGTTAGATGAGTTTGTACTTGCCAACAATTGCTCGATTACATCTAGTTTTGAACTTTGTCAATATGCCTTGCAATCGACTATTATGAGAGCAGAATTGAAACATAATTTTTTCTTGTTGTAATATTTCTTATTGACCATGTTTTAATTTGGCAAGAAAAGAAATAAGACCATTTTTGGCTGGACACTCACAGCTGAAGATAAACATTCAGGTAGTATAGTGTTGGACACTCCTTAGATTTTTTCGTGCCAACTCCGTATGCAACCTAATTTTCTTGTATTTGTTGTAGCAGTGGCAATTCTATTCTAAAAAGTATTTCATTTATTTTGAATATGGTGAAAAGTGATAAATTTTTAGCCTGTATTGAAGATCTCTCTCCTGCTTAGGTGTCAGACTGGCTGTACGAGGACGGCTCTGAAGCGGACGCGCAGGCGTACGAGGACAAGTTGTCGGAGCTGAAGCAGCTGACACGGCCGTTGTTCCGCCGCGTCTGGGAGCATCAGGAGCGACCGACTGCACTAAAGTCTCTCGCTGAAATACTAGAAATGAGCTCGAAGTTTCTAGATGGTGCAAAGAATGGTACAGAAATATTTACAACAGTCGAAATTGAAACTCTAGAAAAGGTCATCAAGGAAACAAAGGTGAGTTTGTACAGTAGTTGTACGTAGACTGTTGTAATCTGTAGTTTTCTCTGAAAATTCTGATGATTCTTGCCATGTAAGAACATAATGTTGGTGTTTGCTGCAAAACTGGACATAAATTGTTCAAATATCTGTTGTATGGGAAGCTAGATGAAAAACTGTGACAAACTGCAAGAAATCCATAATTGAAGGGAGAATGGGATGTTACTGAAGAAAACCAGAAACAAGAAGTTGTAACGTGGGTTTTATAGTTTTATAGTTTTTCAATATTTATAGTACATAAAGTTCATAACTCAAATAGCAGTCAGTTAGAGCCACCCATTGCAACACTCAAAAATTCCCAAGAAAATTACTCATAGTTTTATGAGAACATTAAAGAACACACACAATCTACAAAGTTTCTGACAGTCGCCGTGTTTCGTAGTCTATGGTTCGAATCTTCTTTAGATGACAGGACTGAATATATTTTACCAAACCAGTCAAATATATGTTTCTGAGTATAGTCTCAAATAATGTACGGACAGGCGTTATTTTCTTAAATGTAGAGATCTGAAGATTATAACTAAGTTTGTTGAAATGGTTATCTGAAATAAAATATTGAACAAGTGATCTTAGCAGATATAGTTCTCAACAAGTAGCTTCTACCTTTCTTACTTCTGTATTCATTGATGCTGTAAGAGTCTCGATTAGACATTCTCCATTCTGCACTGCCAGAGTCAAAATGTTTGGTCTATTAGACATCAGTTGGTCTAAGATGTTATCTCTGGCTCTTTTCAATTACTGAAGACGAGAGATGCAACTCGCTATAAAGACTGTCGGTGAGCCGCACGTGTGTGTAAGAGTTAGGTCCAAATGATTGTGTAAATGTATGTGTTCGTTTTGCTGATAAAAGCCATGGCTGAAAATTTAGGTTGTGCAAACATGTCTGTTTTACAAGCCTGTTGCAGCTCGGTGAATGCATTCATGCTGAGTTGTATCTCTCCTCTGTTACTGACATTCCAACGTGGATTTTCAATTGTTAGATTTTGCTCAAGATAATTTTTGGACAAAGCACATAAGTTTCACTCAGTTATGTTTCCTTCCCATGATTCTTAAACGTTTGTTTCTCACTTTATATCTAGCAAGTTAAAAATCTCTACAGTACTACCACACGACTAGGCAAAATCAAACGTTAGGCCTTTCTGTGGTTAAAGACGTGTGACAAATAGAAACCTATCCTTCTCAAAAATCTCACGTTGTTAGGAAATTTACACACAATATTTTTGAAGTATCCCTCATACGTTCAGCCAATCAGCTTCTGTGCCAGGGGCCATTAAAAATGTCCAGTGACCATGTTTTATCAACTGTCATCTGTGATAGTCAACAAAATTGTCACATTCTGAATCTGTAATAATATCAGCCACTTTTATCATACGACCTCCCCCCAGTCCCCAGCATGCAGACAGCTACTCCTGCTTAGCTGTTACGCTAGCCGTTTGTCATCCATGCGAGGACACCCAGCATATGCTGTTTTCTTTAATGACTCACTTGACGGTCACTTTGCCGTGCGCCCGTCTGCTTTGCTACCACCGGGACTTTGCTTGCATTCTTTACTATGCCAGCTCGGTGTTACAATGCCTGCTACTTTCTCGACTGAAGAGAGCACCTATCCACCGTGGCTAAGCCCCAAAGACCGTGTTAACTTGGACCTTCATTCTCTTCCAAAGGACTCCACACCTAGTTACGTTTACCGGAGAGAATTTCTCGCACTCTGGTTCAAATTTGATGACAATTTGTTCATCTACACTGATGGCTCAAAGACAGACCAGGGTGTTGGGTGTGCCTTTGTGCTTGGCAATGGCTCGTTTAAGTATCGTCTCCCCGAGTGGAGTTCCAATTTTACAGCTGAGCTGTATGCGTTATATCAAGCCACCCAATACGTCTGGCGAAACTCACTCAATAAGAGTGTCATTTGCTTGGATATTGAGTGCTCTTTTGAGCCTCCGCATGCTATATCCTGACCATCCCCTGGTACAAAGCATCTGCAATTGCCTTACCTCTCTTTCAGCGAGCGGAACTACTGTGACGTTTCTGTGAAATCTGTTATGTTTTTGTGTAGTGTGTTTTTAGAGATATTTCTGTATCACATGGCAGCCTAGATGACTGCCAGAAACACATTAATACAATAGTTCTTTTGGAAAATTTTACAGCTAGATCTCAAAATAAAACCCCAACAAATTTCATCATGATCTCTGACCCCTTCCTACCCCTCCCATACCCACCAATACATAAGAAGTTGCATTACTATTTAGCATACACCTCTGGTATAGTGTTAGTAATGAAGATGTTAACCTTTCGAAATATTGCAGGAGTGGAAGCAAAAAATGGAAGAGGATCAAGCTCAGCTGAAGTTATCTGAGACACCAAAGCTTACGGTCAAATCTATAACGGACAAAATATCTCTCCTGGACCGAGAGGTTAGTGTGAATAATTTTTTGCATTAAAAATTCACATACTACAGTTTGAAACACTAAAGTATCTTAATCTTTCAGGGTGTAACCATGTATTTTGTTTTCAGGTCAAATACTTGATCAATAAAGCAAAGATATGGAAGCCAAAGAAGAAAGATGACACCAAAGAGAAAGGTAAGTAGAATTCAATGTTAACCTTTTAACTGCTGTGGACGTGTATAAGAAGGGGCCCCACGCCCTTCCCGCACCGTTTCAGTAGCTATTCAGAGTTTTGGCCACACATTTCGAACGTGCGTCTGCGCTTTGAAAGGTTTTGTAAGGGGCCTAAGGTTTTGAGGATTCCTTGAAGCTCTGCCTGGACATCAGGAATAGGATCGCCTTGACAGACTTTATATGTGGTACTATCTGAAAGATGACGCAGTCCCTCAGCCACATACTTCAAAGCACATTGGACTGAGGAAATCATTTACCTTTTGAAAATAATCTACTTTGTTTAAAAGTATAATACTGTTGCCTTTATCACACTGCGTGGCAATTATGTTTTACTGTTCTATTTTCTTTTTAAAAAAAGTGTCTGTCACTGAAATCCTGCAATTACAGGGATTCTTATTATGCAAACACCACCACAGCACAGTGTATCTTCAATAGCAAAGATACGACCCTGCTATTCTCAAATAGTGGGGTATACAAAATAACTTGTTCAGAATGTAATAAGTTTTATACGGACAGTCAGGCAGAAATATTAAAACTAGGTTGGCTGAGCATGAATGTAGCTGCAGGATGCAGAATAATGACTCAACATTTGCTGAGCATGTACTGAGTGGGGGACACAGCTACCAGACACAGTCCCATGTCCTTCACATAGCAAACACAGGTAAAAAAACTGAACCTGTTAGAAGCTCTAGAGATGAGTAAGCATCTAGCTCACAGCCCTGAATTAATATGCACACACAACTCTGCCGAGTTTCACTTAATGCTCCATGCTTTGCCAAACCACAGTGTGTGTCCCTATCCCTGCATTCATTTCCCACAATATATTTATGTTTATTTCCCTAAGTCTATAATAATTAAAAATGTCTGGTTGAGCAACTTATTTTATGTGAATATTATCATATATACTTAAGTAATCTGCACACATTTTTTCCAGAAACAACTGTACGTACACAACTATCACATCCAGCCACTCCAGTAAGACAAGCATCTAGTCTGTGAATGAGGTGGGCAGTGGAGGGGGAAGGATGCCGGGTAAAGATGGGGATGGAAAGTTCCGCATTGTGTGATGGATTTTAAAGGCTCTGATAAGTGGGAATTTGAATAGTGGCAATGAATACAGTGAAGGGAAGGGGTGGTAAAGGATAACAGGAAGGGGTAGAGGAGTGTGGGGAGGGAGGGGGAAACTTGAAATAAGGATAATTGAAAATAAAGTTGGGGGAGAAAGGGGAGGGAAATAAAAAAAATACATGAAACTACAAAGTAATTAATTAAAGGGATATTGTAAGTGGTGATACACAGTTGTAAGGAAGACATGAGATACAGGATAATGAGTGGGGAAGGCAGAGGGGGCGAAAGATGTTAGGCACAGGGTGCAGGGATGGGAAGTTATCTTAGGTTGAGGCCAGTATGGTTGCGGGACTGTAGAATGTGTTGAAGGGACAACTCCCATCTGCGCAGTTCAGAAGAGCTGGTGGTGGAGGGGAGGATCCAGATGGCTCGGGTAGTGAAGCAGCCACTGAAATCCAAAGCGCTTTGCTCAGCTGCATGCTGTGCCACAGGGTGATCCATACTGATTTTGCCACAGTTTCGCAGTGGCCATTCGTCCTGAGAAGACTGCCGGTTTGTCGTCATACCGATATAAAACGCTGTGCAATGATTGCACACGATCAGTATGACAAGTCTATTCTTGGTTCCCCCTCCTGTTATGTTATGCTTGTTTCATTGGAACATTTTAATTGTACTACCACAGTAGAGCCAAGAATGATAATTATGTGCTTGAGTATAAGTGTAACGAGTATATCATCTTTAAAGCCGGTATAAAAACATTGTAACTTCTTTTAAGTAAACAGTAAAGTCTGAAGATGGCTCTATAATCCAAAAACCAGTTCATGAATTAAAATAAACTTGTGGAACAAACTCAAATTTGTGATTTTTTAATTCAGTGTGACGATGTGCCACCAAAAACTGACAGAAGAATCAGTCAAAAAGGAAAGAGAAACTGTCTTGCCCATCTTTAAATTCAGCAGCTTTTCAGATATTTGTAGCAACAAAAAATAAATTCCCTTACATCAATACCAACAGTACACCAGGCCTTTGGAGTTTTGCACGAGTAGGTAGTTGTGAATATGTCCAGATACTCCAATATGTGGTTAAGTAAGACTCAAATATCACAGCTGTAAATTACACAGTTTTGCATCTCAGAAGTATTCTCATGTGTTTTTATGTATATCACATGACCGATGAGGGGGAAGGAGAGACGGAGTGCTGAAATTGGAGTGATTGTTTGGTTTGGTGATTTTGGGAGTGCGAGTTTGTGATTGTCGCCATAATCACGAGGAATTATGACAATTCAAACTGATTGCCTGATGGTCTGCCTGATCCCACGATTTAATTATGTAACAGTATTCATTTGAAAGATCGATTATTAGATATTAAGATTTTCTTCTTGCACAATCAAAATCTCATATTGACTTTAATTTATCTTCAGAATGCGGTATCTGTCTCCTGCATCATTAGGAGCATAAGGCAGCTGACACATTCATATTCGGAAAGATATTGTCATTTCTGTGAATATTTCACAATTTTAGACTTTACAGTTAGGTCAAACATCGTCAAACTGAGAAAGTAAGATGGATACGCAGATCGGGTTATATTCAGAAAGACTCGATGGCTGTCTGTGACACTTTTAGATTGGCCGCACATGTTTCCTGTGATTCGTGGCGCCGTTACAGAAGACTACCGCTGGCACTTAAAAATTGTCACAAAAATGACTTTGCCTAAGTGTGACTGCTAAGCTTAAGCCTCAAATCCTACTACTGTAGCCTTATGTCCATCCATTCTACCTAAATTGTAGCTCATGTTAGAAAGAATCAACTTTGTTTCAATTTTGAAGTGCAGCCTAAAACTGCTTTCTCCCTTCAAATTTAGACTCTCATTTTTTGGATGCGGCTCAGATTCGAGTAAATACGTTAGGATAGTGGGCACGCTTCCTTTCCCGATCAAACTCTCTTCCTAAGCAAATAAAATCTGACCTTGCTGGTAACTTAAACACAAGGGTCTTTGACAGTCAATTGTGCTTACCCACAGCTGTGCGGGTGGACATGCTATGTAATGCTCATTGTAATGAAGTTGTAGTGAATAGCAGTGAATAACTATACCTCCAAGACAATAATTTTGAACACAAAATCTGATGCCATTTTATATGGATTTAATTTAAGTTGCTTTTAAGAACCAGTGTTTGGAAATTCAACACAACCATGGTATACATACATTACTCAAACTAATGAATTACATGATTGTTCTCAATGTTTCCAATATCTAACTGAATAAAATTTGAATTTTCTGTGATTATGTATGCCACTAGAGACAATGTGTCATCAATATTGTTTCTCCTTGTTGATTGAAAGTGGGGTTATATGTATTATTTTGGAAGCTGTAAATGATCTGGTTCAATAGGCCTTCCTTTCCTCGAAATATGAGTATCTGCTTATCCTTTCCTTGAAATAAGAATAACTGCTCCTGTGTCTCAGTAGCAGTGCCTATGGATCATGGCTAAGGCTGGAGGTTATCAAAGACTAGGCAGACACTCCATATAGGTAAAGTATTGTTAAGTCTTTGCATTCTGTGTAACTCCTCTCCACTCACCTCAAATGTTTCCTTCCAATTCTTCTTAGAGGAAATGGGCTCTGCAAGTTGTCCTCCCACTAGCTCTTTGTGTGTTTTCCTACTACCAGGCAGGCTTAATTTTAGAGAGAAGTAAAATTTAGTGCTGCTCTACTGGATAACAGTAGCCTTGTTTAACCAAAACATTTTGTGTAACACAATGTACAGATTGCCCAAAACTTCGAAACTTACTAATGGCATTTGGTAATCCCAGTTCACAAATTATTTCATAATGACAGCTCAGTCTATTTATTTATAACAAACATCACCACATACGTACAATGAACATAGATTTAAAATGTTACAATGTTCCTCTGATCGTGTTAGAAAGGGTAGAGTGAATTACTCCTTGGCTGGCCACATGTGCCAACTGCCGTTGGTAATGCTGTACAGATTTAAATCATAGATCTATTCAAAGCAATGAAAACCCAGTCCTTAGCTACCTTCAAGTATTTTTGATGCAGATCTAGTCTTCAGTTGAATCCCTTTCTCCATCTTTTTCACTCAGAAAAACTGTATACTGTATTCAATTCAGTCATGGATACTGTAGTTACACATCTGTATTTTCATTTTGTAAAATGTTAAACCAACTGTGTGTTTAGGTGAGGCGATTGTTTGTCGTGCATCCATTACTATTACTTGGTGCTTAGAGTTGTCTTCAGGCCATGTTCCTGTCAGTCATCCCAAAACTTGTACTATTAATGACAAGTATCATATACTCATAAAATTATGTTCAACCAGTGTTTCTGTAAACACGCAACAAGTTACCCAGTTCTACCAAATGGAATATTAGTGAAATATCTGCATTAGGAACTAATACAAGGGTGGGCAAGGTTGTGGCACTTACTCTTACGGAAATTAGATTGAAAACTAAACGTTTGAGTTCTGTGGGCAAGATGAAGCTTACTGGAGGAAATTTTAGCTGATGGCACAGGAGCAGCTGCTAGAGTTTTACGTTTTATCAACTTGGCCAACTTATCGAAGGATATTTAACCCTTTTCATTGTCCTTAATCTTTCATTTTTAGCCTCTTCTTGACTTTCTGACGGTCACCATTTTTTATTTATTTATTTATTTTATTTTCTTTATTTTATTTTATTTTATTTTTTTTTTTTTTTTTTGAGATCTAGAGAATCTAAGTTCTTGTCTGGGCACTAATGACCGTAGAAGTTGTGCGCCCTAAAACCCCACAAAAAAAGATGAAGCTGGGAATTTGTATCTGATGGGGAGGCGTGCTTAGTCCTTGCAGATGTGATGATCACTGTGTCCCCAGTGGTGTAGTGGTCAGCGCAACTGTCTAGAAAAGGGAAGACCCGGGTTAGAATCCCGGCTTGGCACACATTTTCAGCTTTGCGCATTCCCAGTTTGTCATATTCTGTGAATATTCTGTTTGGTACAACTGGGCAAATTGTTATACAGTGTACATATGGTAAGGAAAGTTTGGTTGAAAGTAAATAATTACTAATAGCCTATACTTAACAAGTTGACTGTTAGTAGTGATTGGTGGTGGTGGTGGTGGTGGTGGTGGTCCATATGGCACTTATTGACCAGACTGCCTCGTTGCAAGACTTTTAGTTGATGCCACTTCGGTAGTTTGCGTATCAGTGATAACACGCTACACACAGTCCTTTGCCGGAAAGGTAGTCAGCGATGCTCTCGACTGAGCTATGGAGCAGATGTGACCAGTAAAATGTCGACCTTGTTGGCAGGAAAAGTTACGTATCATAATGTTCATGTATTATCACATTTCTGGAGATGGAAAATGTAATATGTAGAGGAGTAAACATGGAGTCTGCTGACATAGAGCATGTCAGAAACAGATATCGCTGTTTGTAAACTGTACATGGAGACCTAGGTGGGTGTTATCATTTTCATAGAGGTATCCTTTAGATACCCAAGTAAGAGTGTACATCAGACAGTGATGTCAGGCTAACTCTGTTTGATCTTCCTGCAAAACAGAAATGACCTGTGTTTTTTATTATTTATTTATTTTTTTATTTTCCTGGTGATTAGTAATGCTTCACTCTACCACAGGTTACAGTGCACTGCTGCTAGAAGGAAAGCAAGTCCCTTCACACACACACTTTATATAGAATTCCATTTGTACCTGTACTCTCAGTAATCCAACATCCCCAAGACCTAGGAATAAGTCTAGTGAGAGTCTAGTGCAAGTCATTTATGGTGGATATCTGCTATAGGACATGCTTAACCACTTAACGTATGTATTATTTAGAATATGATGGGCAATGGAATTATTTTTTTAAGTGCTTAACAACGGACATTTTCATCTCTAAGTGCCACATCGTTTAAAATAACAAGTATACTGTACTCGTAATATGCTCAACCAATTTTAATTTTTTAAATTTTTTTTCCTCCACTTTTAAAATTACATTAATTAAGTGAATTCTGAGCACTGAAGCAATAAGTGAACAGCAACACTACCCATTAAAATTTAGAGCCGTTCCTTATGTATTATTGACTGTGTGAAATACTATGGGCAAAGATCAATACACACAGACTACACCACAGTCTTCACACACACGTCGATTGCCTCTTCCCACTGGCATCACGCATGCTATTTTCTGTGTTTGCATTTCTGCATAGGGGTTAGTAGCCAGACTGCAGACGTCTCTTATCTTTCCATTTCAGTTCAGTCAGTTTACCTCACTGGAATGCTGCAACCTCCCCATTCTTCAGTTTCTCACTCTGGAAATATGGTGGCATCTCTTTTCTTGTCGGATGCAAGGTGCCATACATTGTTATTTTTGTTAGCAGAAGGTCAGGAAGTTGGGGAGGACTATAATAAGTATCTAGAGTCGAGCAGTAGCCCATATTTATCAAGGGTTGCATTAGTGTCATTACAGTGACAACATTGGCAGATTGTTGTATTCTTCCTCAAATTTAGTCCCCTTACAAACATAAATTATTAGAGACCAAACATATCCAGTCATAATATATGTTTCAGAGTAACACACTACAAGTGAAATCTACTGAAAATATCGAGGAAATGCCAAAATTTGAGATATAATGAGTAAATTAGGTCTTTTAAAAAGTGTTGTTCAAACGAGATAGATTAGCTGGTCGGTACTTACCTTTGTGCTGTACCGCCGATAGTTACACAATGAAGAAACAGTTCACTCATCTTCTCTTCTCTTTACTCCTTGATCTTTCCTCTTTGTTATATATATCCTCTCTGGCTTGGCTCAGTACGAACATGCAGTATCTCTGACGTCCACACTCCCGAAACACCACCTTCATGACCTAGGTCGTGAATTACCTTTCCCTTCCGTTCCCATCCTTTCTTCTTCCCTTCTCTCCCACCTGATGGAGGAACTGTGTTCCGAAAGCTTGTCCTTTTTGTCCCCTTTTTTTCTGTTTCTTCATTTGTCTAACTATCGGCGGTACAGCACAAAGGTAAGTACTGGCCAGCCAATCTATCTCGTTTGAACGATATTTATCATCTCTGATGAGAATTTTCATCTTTTAAAAAGTGTCGCTCAGAAATGATATGTCAGAGTATACTCAAGATTTTATATTAAGCGGTTAAAGGTGCATGTGATTTTCTTACCAAAACTGTCCAGAAGGGCAGGCAGCTGTACTAGGAATAAGTTTTCTCTAAAAAAATAATTTTTTTTTTCCTCCTCCCAGCAGATGACGCATCTTCCGGAACCAAAGACAAAAATGAAACGACCACAGACAAAAAAACTGAATCGGAGCAGCCAGTCCCCGACTCCGCCTCCGACGACGACGGAGGGGAGAGACTGGACCCGGAGCGGGAGACCCCTCTGCCTGCAGAAGACGTGTCGGGCGGCCCCGAGGAGACCGCGCTGCCCGAGCCGCCAGAGCCGGAGCTGCCGGCGTCGACGGACGTCCCGCTGGCTGCGGACCGGAAAGGTAGGTTCTCCTCGGAAGGGAAGCGAGGGAAAGAGTGGGCAGTATGTGCTGCTTTACGGACCAGTGCAACTGGTAATGTAATACACACTCACTTTCTCTCTGTTCTGTAAAAAGGTGTCCTCTTTCAGATTGAATTTGTTCATTGTAATTAGCAATTGCCCTCAATCCAGAGTGAAAACGTTCATAAAGTTTCACAAGGTGCAACATGGTCAGGATATTACATTAGTGATCCTTTTTGTAATTACTTTTAATACCTTTATGTACACAGATGATCACAAAATTTCTCGTCGTTTTGATGACAGGTTTCTGTCAATGATGACTATTTAAGTCTACAGGAAATCAGAAACAGGTGGACACGTTGAGTAATAGACTACCTTATAAGACATAAATAATGCATTACAATCATCTATGTATAAAGTGTTTAAAAATATTATACAGCATACCTGTCGTTACATTCCTTTATGTAATATCGCCATAATGGCATCAAAACAGCATAAGTGTATTTTCATTAATACGTAATGATAAGAGTTTAAAATAAATATTGAAATGGGCCACAGAGTTGTTGACAACATGTTTGCAGTCGGCCGCAGTGGCCGAGGAGACTGAGGTGCTCCAGTCACGGTCTGCACGGCCACTACGGTCGGGGGTTCGAATCCCCCCTCGGGCATGGATATTTGTGCCGTCCTAGTTCATAAGTAGTTCATAAGTAGTTTGTCAGTTTAGGGACTGATGACCCCACAGTTAAGTCCCATAGACTTTACAAACATTTGAACAACATGTTTGCTACGCTACTGTGCAGAACAAACTGTAGTTCAGTAGCTGTTTATTAGTAATTTGGTTGTAAAACTGCTAGGTGCTTAACATATTCTGCTTTAATTTAATTATACTTTTAAATATTTTGAGAGAAAGGATCTCTTATGTTGGTTTATAAAATTGTACAGCTGAAAACTTTAATAAACTGCGTAAGTACAAAAATGTGTACCTGCATGAAATTTATACTTGCAGAGTTTATTACAGTTTTCAGTTGTACATTTTTCTAAACTAACATGAGAGACCCTTTTCTCAAAATATTTAAAAGTATAATTAAATTAAAGCCGAATATGTTAAAGACCACAGTAATGACACCTAGCAGTTGTACGACCAAATTACTATTAAACAGTTACTGAACTACAGTTTGTTCTGCACAGTAACATAGCAAACGTGTTGTCAACAACTCTGTTGCCCATTTCGATATTTATTTTAAGCTCTCATCATGACACATTAATGAAAAATGAACTGATGCTGTTCTGATGCCATCATGGCAGTCTCGCATGGTTGTGTTATCAACTAAACTGCAGAAAATATTTGCCAAGATACCAATATCCTTAGAAATCTGCATAGAATGATTTGATTAGTGTTTTGTACTGACAAAGTAAATAAATAATGCTGTTCATACTCTATGGTTGAAAAGTTCTAATATGTACCCTTAGTCACTCATTAATTGCCCTTGTGAAATGAACTTTCCATGATAAAACATTTGTAACACAATTGACCAATGCCAATGTCAAAAGATTGCCAACATTATTCAGTCCATTCACGATTATATAAGTGTGTGTGTGTGTGTGTGTGTGTGTGTGTGTGTGTGTGTGTGTGTGTGTATCTATGTATCTATGTTCCCGTGCTCTTTCACCTAGTAAGTAAACACCATCAACTTTATCTATTTTTCTTACCAAGAATTATTTTCCTCTATAATATTCATTTCAACAATTATCTATTATAGTGGGAAACATTCCTGGTAGGAAAATACATATAAAAGTAGAGATGGTTTACTTACCAGGCGAAAAAACACAGGTACATGGATATACACAAAGATGATAGAAGCTTTTGAAATGTAGTGTTACAGATGAATGATGAAGATTAGATGGGTAGATAACGTAACTGATGAGGTGGTACTCAACAGAATTGAAAGAATAAGAGATTCTGGAATATCCTGACTAGAAGGGATAGGTTGGTGGAACACATTCTGAGACATCAAGGAATTGTCAACGTAGCATGAGAAGGAAGTGTGTGGTGTGAAAATCGTAGCGGTGGGACTGAGGGACGAATACAGTAAGCAGAGTCAAAAGAAAGTAGGTTGCCGTACATATTCTCAGATGAAGAGGCTTTCGCAGGACAGAAAAAAAGCGTGGAGAGCTGCATTAAACCAGTCTGTGGACTGAAGAAACTACTACTGCTACTACTACTACTACTACTACTACTTTATTAGTAAGGCAGTCTGCATCCATCGAGCTTTCACTCTCCTAAAATAAAGTTGGTCAAATGATTGATCGAAGCACTGCTAACTTAATGTTGGCACTGACTTCCTTATTGCAGAAGAGAGTAGAGCTTAGCAGAGCACACACTGTATTAGCTTTGCTACACATTTATTCCAGTTCTTTCACTGTGTTTTATTTCTAAATAAAAAAAGTAACTTTTACATGCTTGATTGATTTTAATTGGATTGTTTTATTTCTAATTTTTACCACTTAATTTTCATGATCATATTGACACATTTTGCACTTCTCATCCTATCCTATTTTTCATTTTCTTTTCTTTTTCTTTCCTCAATTGAAATCTGTCATCCATAACCATGTAACATAGTGCCAAGCACAACTGCTCATTAGTTCTTAATGACATCTGGTGTAGCCAGCTTGAGGATATTTTCAGGAAAATTTAAAGTTTCTTTTTTGTGCTGCAACTGCAACTACTTTCAATCACCCTGAATGAAGTGATCACGATCTTAGTTCAGCCGCACATTGTTAACCAATGCTCAATTGAACATCGTGAGGATTAGTCTCATTAGGACAAAATTTAAAATTGCGGGCTACGAAACAGGGCTACCTCCTCTGCCACAGTTGATTCACTGGTCACTTAAAATCAGCTGGTGTATTCCCGACTTAGCTCGCAGCAGTTGCTTCAGCCATTGCTCTGTTATACATTAACAGCATACGTGAAATGCCACAGCCTGTGGGCGTCACCTACAACCGAGTGGTAGCCAGCAGCCTGTGTGGTGACACTCTAGCACCACGTGACGAATGTCAGCTGGCGAGTCAGCTTATTCTGACTAATGTTAAGGCAGTTGTGGGGCACCTTGTCACAGTGTCAAAAAATTTAAAGATGTGCAGTCTGTCTACATACAAAATTAACAGGATGTCATGTGAGGAAAGGGCAAGCAGAGCTTGCACAAATGGTGCTTTCTGAACCCATGCAAATTTGTGAACAAAAAATTTTTATGTCTTAAGGAAATTCATTATACTCAGAGAATTTTCTGAATAATTCTGCATTAAACTGATGTACTTGGTCAGTAATTCTGCCTCTTTATTTTATAATTTGCCCTTCATATACACCAGCCCCCCTCCCCTTCTTTCCCCAGTTGTTTGGGATTCAGGACTGGCCATGGCAACTGGATCTGTTCCGTTCAGTAATGAAAATAAACTAAAATTCTGCAAAATGAAACATCCTATGCGGCCAGTAAAATAAAATTATCTCGCAGACAATTTGGATACACAGTAGTAAATGGTGTAGCTTTCAGGAATGAGGCCCCTTTTTTGTTCTCTAAGTAAAGATTCTTATTGAAACAATGACTGTTTTGCTTTTCCTGTACTGCCTTTCTTCTCCTGCACCCCAAAGTTGATATAATGCTTTGTTTCTTTTAAAATAAGAATAGACATTTATTTTCGCATAGATATTTGAAAGTTACACAGTTTATTAACTTTTATCAACATTTAAAATACAGTCTGTAAATGCCACACTTCATGTTTGTGGTTAGAGTATCTGAGCTGAATAGTATTGTATTTCATCCCATTCATACGGTTTCTCACATTTAAAGTTCATACTCAGTTACCTGCGACACTAACAGGCAAGTTACATGAATGTTGATAAGAAATTTAAAACCTGCCATTCTGGATTATTTTACCGTCTGTATAGATGCACTATATTTAAATATCTTAATATTCAAATCAGATGGTTTAGGTTGTGATCTTCACGGCTGAATAATGGAAATGTTTACAGACGTCGGTCACGAGCATCCCTCCTGGTTTGCATCTGCTGTTGTTGTGTGTGCTATCCATGCCTTGTTTGCAATCATCGCTGCGTGAGATTGCACACTTACTGACACGTATGTCCGCTGTTTTCCTTATGTCTTCATTTTTGAGGGATTTACTGGCATGCTCTCGTTATCATTAACAGTGGAATGGTAAATTTCATGCCGGCCGGGGTGGCCGAGGAGACTGAGGCGCTCCAGTCACAGTCTGCATGGCCACTATGGTTGGGAGGTTCGAATCCCCCCTCAGGCATGGATATTTGTGCCGTCCTTAGTATTAGCTAGTTCATAAGTAGTTTGTAAGTTTAGGGACTGATGACCCCGTAGTTAAGTCCATAAGCTACACAAACATTTGGTAAATTTCATCTGTAAATATTGCTGGGGCATTAGAGCTTATTTCACAGTGGTTTTATTATTTATGTATATATTTTTCTTCTTTTCTTTCTGTAATATCAAGTTTACTCAAGAATTCTACATACATACTTTTTTATAATCTGGTTTGAAAACTGTTTCATAAAAACTTTTTCTCAATATAAAGAAAATTTGTACCAACAAAATATTTTAAGAGTTATTTATTCTCTTATTCTTTATTCGCCATTGACCATAATTAATACAGAATAGGCTACATCATATAACATGTCTAGACATACAGTTATGCTTAATTACAAATATTTATTTCTATATTCACAATCTTGTTTTATAGCTATCTTAAACTACATTTACATTTTGAACATAAAAAAATTCTGATATTTTGTAAAATAGATTGTCAGCCAACCAGCGGTACAGTTTTCTTTGAAATAGTTTGAAAGACATTGCAACTGCAGATGGTGGTAATTTGTTGAATATTTTTATAGAGCTGACTATAGGTAAGTGGGCTGTTTTCACCAGTCTCTGTCTGAGAACATCAAATTTAATTTTTCCCCTAGTAATTGTGTAAATTTCCTCTTATTTGAAATTCATTTATATTTTGTTTAATGAACGATGCTGAGAGCTATATGTAGAGGTTGACAATTGTGAGTATGTTAAGTTTTATAAAAAGAGGTTGACAATGATCTCTTGGTCCAGCTCTGCACATTTCCCTCAGGATTTTCTTGTATTTTTAAAATGTCATCTGTATGTGCTGAGTGTCCCCATATCGGTATGGTTCTGTATAAACAGAGTAAAATACAGAAGTCATAATTAGAAAAATCGCAGAAGTTTGGGTATCTGTTAGTGTCACTTACTGAGATGGTTAATGATACAGGTTTCTAAGACATCATGGCAATAATGCAGCCACTCAAGATATTTCATAAGAGAGGGCAAAGGAAAAATTGAAAAACTTGGTCCCAGTTTAGGTGCAGCATTGTTGTTTGGAGAGTTTTGTTATATTTCGAAATTAGAGATTGCAAGTGTCTGTGACTAAGCAATGATTGTGATGATTAATTGAGAATTATAGAAAATGTAAAAGTTTAAAACTTTGATCATATGTAAGTGTAGTAAATCAGAAGCCGGTACACGTTGTTGAAGTTATGTCTCATTAGTGAAAATATTGGGTTTGTATAGGAGACATTCTGGCTGTTCAAATTTAACTACTGTCATTCAGTAATTACAATAAACGAGATTTTTCTCAAAGTATCAACAATATTTGCCAATTGGAGCAAATTCAGAGAAGCTGCAGTGGACTCTGGTGCCACTCTGTCCATCCCAGGTGTGTTCGGAACTGGCACGTGGGGCCGGCACGTGAATTGCGACACACCACTGTGTTACTCGAACGACACCGTCGGATTCCTTATCTTGAGACACAGTGCATTATCTCACTGTGAAGAGCTCTGAAATACGACCTATTCGCACTGTCCCGTCGGCACGAGGAAAAGGTATCTGGATTCGTCGGGCCCCGCAACGGTCTGCCACTGGCGACGGTCGCGTGCCTGACGCAGTCGAAGTTGGCGCTGTCACGGCATTAACGTCGGCACGTGGACAGTTAGTCAGTTGCGGAGATGCACCGTTAAGACTGTGTGTTCAGTCGGAGGTCCGCCACAGTTCACTGCCTCTTCAGTTTTATTGTAGTCGGAACCGGGAACAGTTCCGGTAGAGATTAGGTTCGATCTGCACATACACGTCACACATTCTCAGACTGCCGATAAGCATTCGGTATCGTTCTGAACGCTCTGTTGTGACTGTCGTAGGCAATGCCGAAATTAGACTAGATTGTAGCGAGTTATTCAGTGGATTTTATTCTATTTATTGCAAGTTGTCATTGCTGATGGAGCTAGCATGCAACGAGTTCTATGTAAGAAAGCAAGAGCCATTATTTGAAGGCTATAAGTTTTCTTAAAGTGCAAAGCACTCATTTTTTAAGTTTTCTTAACTGTCACTCGAAACCAGCAAAAATGTTTTTCACGTCTAGGCGTGCGGAACCTGCCACAGTTCATCGGTCAAATTATAGTATGCCCAGCTGACACCACCTAGAGACGAGGCCATACAGCAGCCCGTGCTACGTCATACTGTCCAGGCCACGTCCGCCAGCCGAGTGGTTGTCTGCAGGGCACGCCCACTGCCTCCTAGCGGCCAGCCAGTAAGTTGGCGGCCGCAGTCTGGTCAGTATGACATAGCACGGGCTGTTGTGAGGCCTTGTCTCTTGGTGGTGTTGGCCCAGCCCACGGTATCAGACATCTAGAAGGAGGGTGGCCCAAAACAGTAGATGAGATTTCACCATGTGTCGAAGACACTTACCACAGCAATCCTCCAACACCTGAAAAGTCGTGCAGTTTCTGAAATGCTTGTACCTGCCATCGATAGCAATGCTCTCTATCAAAATCAGAGAGAGAGAGAGAGAGAGAGAGAGAGAGAGAGAGAGAGAGAGAGAGAGAGAGAGAGAGAGAGAGAGAGAGAGAGACTGAGACTATTAGTCATTCCTCCTGACACCTGAATGGATTTTACATCAATAGTAGTTAGGATGTTCTGCTTGATCAGTGTATATTCTATTGACATTTTTAGCTTAATTTAGGTGTTACTTGAAAAATTGCTTCACAGGGAGAATAGGAAGATTTCATCTAACTTTGCTCTTCCTTGTGGTATTTTCTGTGCATGAAGCTTTCTATCTGGGAGACTAGTCTCACATAAAATGTCTTTGGTTTTTCTCTTTCCCTTTTATGAAATAGAAATAGGAATTCTTGCAAAATAATAATCTAACATAAATTATTGTTAAAAATATAACATCATAAGTTTAGTGTGGAAATGATGTACTGACAGCCCTTACCGTGCCATTTAAAATGTATAACTTCTAATTTTTCATTTTCTTTCTTTCAGAAAAGGATGGAGAAAGCCACTCGGAACTGTAACATTGAAGGCTGTGGAGTTCCTTACCTCCACTGATGTTGTGGAAGGCATGATTTAATTCCTGAAGATTTAAAAAAAAAAAAGAAACTTCATCGCATTTAGTGGCCCCGGTGTGGGGAAGTGAAAAAAGGGACCTAAACTGTACAGAGTTAATTGTAAGGTGTGAGTGGATTGTTGAGTGTGTGTGGTGTGTGTGGTCTAATTGCTGCACAAAGTGAGAGTATGTGTGGGTGGGTGTTTGTTTTTGGAACCCTCCTCTGCTAGTGTCTCATCCCAATTTTTTTTTTCCGTATGAACCTTTGTCACAATTATTTATATTATTTATAAAAGACATTTTTGTCAGCATCCAGTTGTTTAAAATTGGGTAAATGTAGTTATACAATTATTCTGAAACACTGTCATTAGAAGTGTGTGGAACATCTGCAAGTATTTTGTTTTGTGCAGTCTGGAGCACACTTCATGTAACAATGGGACAGATATGTTTGCAATGCCACAGGCTCTCTCTCCTGTGTTTACGAAACATAAGCCATGTTTTTTCTCTTGTTGAGAAGTAGTGTCTTGTAAATATTGACCTTGTTGTGTGATGTTAGTCAGTTGTGTAAAGCATTTATCACTTGTAAAATCTCTAGGGCAACAAAATTTACGCATCTTATTTTGGCAGTGCACACAGCACCTCGTGTGTTTTCTAATCAGTTTTTATGGAAGTGTTCCTACCACCTTACTAGATATCAAGAAAATAGTCTGCCTACTACAGTTGTTTCTGGAGTAAAATGTGTATAAGAAACTTGTGCACTGTGGTTCACTTTTTAAATTGCAGGCAATACAGATTTACTTATTATATTTATCATCATAAAATAACAACATATTTTGTATTGTCATTAAGTGCAGTATTTTACTGTTTGTACATTCATCAGATCTTTGTTATGAATACCTTATTTGCACACCTTTTGATTTAAATTCTTGTGAGTGTACTTACCTTAAAGAAAAAAAATGTATGTGGGATCTCAGCGATTGTCTCTGTTTATCATTAAAATGTTTCCTATTAGTAATGAGTATTCTGGTTGTACAGTTGTAAGGTGTTGATTTAAAGCATGACAATGTTTAAAATGCAAGTGAAGGCAGTTCACATTTTGAAAATAATTATTCATTCAGCTCAGATCAGAGGATTTGCATAATGTAATTTACATGTATAAAAAAATATTTACACTTCAGGGAGTTATGGTGATAGTTATATTGATGTAGGCTCTGGAATCAATTTTACCAAATAAGACCCTTAGCCACCACGAGTGGGTTGGAAATGCATAATTTGTATACACACAGATGTTCACATGGTTGCAACATGTGTGTGCTTGCATACAAGTATTTAATTGGTGTCTACCTTGATGCTCTTGTGAACACTGTGGCGTAAGTCTTGACTTGGCAGTTTAGCATTGTCAATTTATTTAACTGAAACTTGTTTCAGTATTAGAAGAATATTACTCAACTACACTAAGCAATCTTCAGTGCTACAAATAAAGCGTGATTTACACCGACAAGTCAGCAGACTTGCAGTCAACGATGCCCCGATTTCAATGTGGTTTTTTTTTTAAATGAAACTCTGAATTGTGTAAAATGAAGGAAATATAATAATGAAAGTCTTTTGTGTTGGTTTAGTACAGTTACTTTTTGTGGGTTGATAATTACTCAATTATATCAGTTAAATTACACTTGGAACTGAATGAGCTTTTTCAATTAGAGCTTGTAGTGAAGAATCAAAATATACACACTGATATGAAACTTCCTGGCAGTTAAAAATTGGTGTGCCTGAACCAGGACTCAAACCTGGGACCTTTGCCTTTTGCGGGCAAGCGCTCTACCAACTGAGCTATCCAAACACGACTCATAATGCCGCCTCACAACTTTACTTCCGCCAGTACCTCGCCTCCTACTTTCCAAACTTCACAGAAGCTCTCCTGCGAACCTTGCAAGACTAGCACTCCTGGAAGATAGGATATGGTGGAGACATGGCTTAGCCACAGCCTAAGGTATGTTTCCAGAATGAAACTTTCACTCTGCAGCTGAGTGTGCACTGATATGGAACTTCCTGGCAGATTAAAATTGTGTGCCGGAACCGGGACTCGTACCTGGGACCTTTGCCTTTCGCAGGCAAGCGCAAGTTTGGAAAGGAGGAGGTAAGGTACTGGCGGAAGTAAAGTTGTGAGGCGGCATCGGAGTCAGGGCGGAATAGCTCAGTCGGTAGAACGCTTGCCCGCGAAAGGCAAAGATCCCAGGTTCGAGTCCCGGTTCCGGCACACAATTTTAATCTGCCAGGAAGTTTCATATCAGCGCACACTCCACTGCAGAGTGAAAGTTTCTTTCTGTATACACACACACATTCAATGGGTTTTTCTTCTGCGCAACACAGTTTGCAACATTTTGTGCGCAGTTTTAGTTTTGTCCCAACAATTGGAAGTACAGTAGAATCCCATTTTTACACTTTTCAAGGGACTTCAAAGAAAATGGTGGAATATGCAGGAAATAATTTTTTAAACAGTAAAATTTGTTTACATGAATCACCTTACATTTTTGTAGATTATGTGCGATATATATACTGTAATAGGCATAACAATACTCACCAGGAAGTTTATTAATGTAATAAAGCTTATCTGAATTTTTTACTATTTTAAGCATCAAGCTGAAATGGAAGTGGTAATTTTTGTGACGTGGAAATTTTTGACATTATTTCATTCATCATAATCAGTGTTGCCAGCAAGCCTTTAACGGGCATCCATTATTTACAAAAAGTTCTGTAATCCCCTCCCCCCCCCCCCTTCTTTGGTGGCAGGGGGGAGGTGTTTGCATGCTGATATTCGATAAATTATACGCATTCTTATTACAAATATACAGTGTGAATCTAAATTCGCACACTCGGGTTTCACAGTGCGATTTTTCACCAGCCAACAATGAAAAATGTATCTCACAAAATTTCATCCTGCACATATTTCTGCCAGTAAATGGACGTCAAAGACTGAGATGCCTGTGTGTTCCATACATCACTGTTTCACAATTACACCAACAAACTTGTAAGGGATGTAATAGGCATCTTGAACAAAATTAGCATGGAAACCCATGACCGGAAATGCCATTAAACGATGTTACGGAGTGTCCAAGTTACAGGCACCAGCTCCTGCCGCTAGACAGCCCCTCCAGCAACTTCGACGCTCTGTAGCGTCATTGGATGATGTTTCCGGGCATGGGTTTCTATGCTCCCACATCCCCTAGAAGTTTGTTGGTGTTGTAGTGTAATTCTGAAACATGCTGACATATGGGGACACACCAATCTCAATGTTTGATGTCCATTTACTGCTGGAAACATGCGCAGGACGAAATTTTGAGACAGACCTTTTTTTTTTTTTTCCTAGCATGTGAGGAATTGAGCTGCGAAGCTAGAGTGTGCAAATTTAGATTCACCCTATGTAAGTAAGTATGTTTTATACATTTGCTCAGGGTCGGCATCTCAGACTGTGATCGTTTGTTTGAAGTTGTAACATACTGCCCCCTTAAACACGCAGAAAAATATACACAAGCAAACCAACAGTCTTGCCATTTATAAAACATCACAACAAATAATTACCTAAGTATTTGCACTTCACAATACATATAAATTCCTCAAACCATGAAAAACTACTATTCACGTAATCTAAAGTGTATATATAAGCTCAGCTGACAATCATTGCAGTGATGGATGTGATTCTCCCATCAGTCACTGCATCTTGAGTCAACTTTGCATTTACTGCACTCAATGAAACATGAAATATATGTTTGAATAAACTCAGTGTCAAGAAACTTAACTGTGTAATGTTTTTAAACACTAAACTTAAAGGTGAAATCCATGCAAACATCAATTTAAGTCAATTACATCATTTTTTGCTCCATGAATATGGTTTCAAAAAGTGTAAAATGCAGGGAAAAATTTAAAAAATGTTCTTCTGAGAATATGTATGTGAAACAGATTTTCATGAAATGTTGAGCGGTTTAGACAGTGTATTTCATAGCTTGTAACTACTGAATCCGAACAGGATGAAGGTATTATTTGTGTTTTGACTTTTCCATAATCTATAACATGTCCAGAGGATATGTAAAACGTGTCTGTAATTAATTTTCCAGTGACAGATGTAATCTTTCCATTATCGTAGATAATGGTTATAAGGTAACATTTGTGATGTGTCTGAATGGTTAAAATGGCACAAATTGTAGTTAAATGCCTCACCTCATTATCTACGAAACATGTAAATGCTCATACTTCACCCTCGTAATGAGACATCAGCGATTTCTTATCAGTATATCTGATAAATCCTCTCCCTAAGGGAGAGGTCAGATATGTTTCCAGTGAGTAAAGTAAGTAATTGTGATATGTAAATACAGTAAATAGTGTATTTTCCTCCCATGCAGTTTTGGGACCATTTTAATGTCGACAATTGGGAGCTCATAGCATCCCAGGACTGAAACAGCTTCATATGTAAGTACACCTTAAGGATTCAGAATAACACTTTGATAAGATTTATAAAAGTAGATGCACTTGTAGATTAATTAGAAAAACAGATATTAAAGTTTTTCCAAAATAAAAACTTTTCAGCTGAAGCGTTAAACTTATTTGCTCAAGTTTTGACAGAGTAATCAATAATCTTTGAAAGTTTGGAAAATTTAGGAAATTAAAAAATGACTAGAACATGACCATTGTGTATATAAAGTTAGAGTAGTGTGTTCCAAAAAAGCCTCAGTACTGCCTTATAACTTAAATAAATCATCAAAATGGGACTCGACAATTAAGGTGACATACTGTCCCCGCCATTGCCATCCCAACTGTGTGCTTCCATTTCATCTTCTCTGCACTTCCCCTTTCTATGCTTCCTCCCTTCACTTGATTCCGATGCATTGCAAGACACATGGGTGTCAGATTTTAGAATCTTTTTTTTTATATTTATGGTGCATGAAGTTCAGAACACAAGTAACAATCTGCCAAAGCCATTAGACACAACTCTCAAAAATTCTCCAGAAAATCAACTTTAAAGTTTTGCACGTACACATAAGTACCAATAATTAAAACAGTTTCAGGTCTGTTTCTTGGGCTCAGGTGGTAGTGTTCTAGCCTTTCAAACAATGTTAGAGGTTCGAATCCTGCAGTGGTCGATATATAATGTACACGATCAAAGGCAGAGCCACTTGCGATAGTACCCACGTGATCTACCAACTGACATGCCTGCACTGTGAAGCGTTCTATGTGGGAATGACCAGCAACAAACTGTCCATTCGCATGAATGGACACAGGCAGACAGTGTTTGTTGGTAACGAGGATCACCCTGTGGCTAAACATGCCTTGGTGCACGGCCAGCACATCTTGGCACAGTGCTACACCGTCCGGGTTATCTGGATACTTCCCACTGACACCAATCCTTCAGAACTCCGGAGATGGGAACTAGCCCTTCAGCATATTCTCTCTTCCCGTTGCCCACCTGGTCTCAACCTCCGCTAAATTCGAATTCCCACCCACCATCTTAACATCTTTGCCTTGGTTCTCTGGACAGAGCCTCTGCCTCAAGTGGCATCTCTGTCTAACTTCTAACTTCTTTGCTTTCTACAGTATGTCTGCCTAAGTGTACTTGTGTCTGTGTAAATGTGTGGGTGTATGTGCATTTATTTACCTTCCATTTTTTCCCCCAAGGTAAGTCTTTCCTGTCCCGGGATTGGAATGGCTCCTTACCCCCTTCCTTAAATCCCTCATCATTTCCTTTTCCCTCTCCTTCCCTTCTGCCTGATGAAGCAGCTAGGCTGCGAAAGCTAGCATTTTTGAGTGTGTGTGTGTGTCTGTGTGTTTATTTGTTGCTATTACTGCCTGTGCCCCTTCGCCTGGTAAATTTATATATATATATATATATATATAAGAGATGACTTACCAAAAGGACCGGCTCGTCGAGAGAAACAAATAAAATCACACACATACAAGCTTTCGCCACCACTGGCAGCTTCTTCAGGAAAAAGAGGAAAAAAGGGGAGGAAAAGGGAAGGATATGGGTTTTAAGGAAGTGGAAAAGGAGTGATTCCAATCCCAGGAGTGGAAGGACTTACCTTATGGAAAAAAGGAAGGTAAACAAACACACACACACACACACACACACACACACACACACACACACACACACACACACTCACATATATCCAAACACAAACACACCTAGACAGACATTTGTAGAAAGCAAAGAAGTTGGACAGTGATACCACTTGAGGCAGAGGCTCTGTCCACAGAACCGAGGCAAAGATGGTGGGCAGGAATTTGAATTTAGCAGACGTTGAGACCAGGTGGGCAACGGGAGGAGAGAATAAGCTGAAGGGCAAGTTCCCATCTCCGGAGTTCTGAAGGATTGGTGTCAGTGGGAAGTATCCAGATAACCCGGGCGGTGTAACACTGCGCCAAGATGTGCTGGCTGTGCACCAAGGCGTGTTTAGCCACAGGGTGATTCTCGTTACCAACAAACACTGTCTGCCTGTGACCGTTCATGCGAATGGACAGTTTGTTGCTGGTCATTCCCACACACAACGCTTCACAGGGAAAAATACCTCTGCGACAGTGGGGTAGGTATGAAGGGCAGTAGCGGTATGTTATCTGCGACAGATCATGCAAGGTTTGGTAATGTTAGTAATGGGTATTTTCTCAGTACCACTAACTTTGCTAGGTTCGTCATAAAGAATCAGTCCGTTTTGATGCAAGGTTCTGCTGCACCTGAGCTCCAATGAAGTCTCCTGGGTCGGCTGTGGCAGAATACCTGTAACATTGCCAAGTCTGTTATGGTAGTTAGGCAGTTCGGTCATAGAACTGGCTAAGTGTGCGGGACTGTTTAGGTTTGTTTGTGTTTAGTGTGATGAATATGGTTTCCCTGCTTTGCCTGTAGATCGGCTGATGGCTCAGCTGGCATTGCCAGTCAGATTGCTGCTTTTCAGGGGTTTGCCGTGTTTGTGAGTTGGTGTTCCCTACGACTGTAAGTGGTTAGTCTCTGAGGAGAAGTGTCTTTGGGCGATTATGTTTCCACCTATGGTTGTGATCGTAGTTCCCCAAGCGTAGGATGAAGGGGTTATTCGGGTGTCTCGAGTTTCTGTATAGTCGTGTGGCGAGTTTCTTGAATACCACCGAGAGGCGCTCTAGGCGGTATTCATTGTGAAGGTCCACGGTGCGTGTGTATCGTGGAGCGTTGCTAATGATGCGTAGTACCTTGTTCTGTATGAGCTGCAGGCGGCGCAGCCGTGTTGGCGCCGCGTATGCCCAGCACGGAGCACCGTACGTCATAAGAGGTCCAATTTGTGTCATGTAGAAGTTCCTCGACACCCGGCTATTCAGTTTGCTTTCCCTGTTGAGCATCGGGTAGAGTTGTTTGAGCCTCGCGTTTGCTCTGTTGGTCATGTGTTGTATGTGGTCCCCCCCATATGAGTTTCCGGTCTAGCCAGACACCAAGGTATTTGACTTTCTCGCGGAAACGTATTGGGCGTGTATGTAGAGTAATTGGTCTACAGTATTGGTGTTTGCGCAGGTGTTTCGGTCTGCGTGTGAACAGAACTGCCTCACACTTGTCGACGTTGACTTTAACACGCCATTTCTCCAACCAAGGTTCGGCAGTTCTGAGTGCTGTCTGTAGGCGTGAGTTAATGTTTGAACGCTTCCAATCTTGCGCCATGATGGCGGTCTCATCTGCGTAGATTGCAGTCATCGTGCTGTGTGTGGATGGAAAATCGTTAATGTACAGGTTAAACAAGAGGGGCCCCAGGATGCTGCCTTGGGGTACTCCGGCTTGAATACCATGTCGTGTAGACTGTTTGCCCTGCACGTCAGTGGTGAAGCTTCTGTTGGTGAGATATGAGAGGCACGAGTCCGTCGGGTAAGTAATCTTCATCTACTTCTTGTGTATATTTTTCCTGCTAGGAATTTTTCCTCTATAATATTCATAAATATTAATTTTAATATCTAATAGTAATTTTGAGGAAAAATGCATATACCTATGTTTATTCGTAATTTTTTGTATGTTTTATAAAGGTTGTTAATCATGACAGTTTCAATCAAAAACTGTAAGTTACATTTTATACTCTATTGGCTTCACTTTTGTGGACGTCAGTACCCTTTGATTGTTCAGTTTGTGAATAGCTACGACGCTGTTTTCGGAAAATCATCTTCAATGATACTAATGGCTTCCCAAGTAGCCAACCTACTCAACCATTGTTTTAGGTGCGACTGGGGCATTCCGCACCAGTCCCATACCAAGTCTCTGCGCTGAGGCTGGTGAACCACCACTTCACATGTGGCAACAGTTCCTCGTGGCACGCCAGGCATATACGACGTTGTCCTCTCCAAATACACCAACCTATCCTGTCCTTGCTCACCCTCCTATGGGGGCGAATTTTTTGTACCAGGGTACGAGCAACGAGGCCTCTTGGTATACGTTCTAAGGATTGTCTTTTGGATATGGATGTGTCCGATTTTAATGTTTTACATTGAGATTGGAGTAAATGTCCATCCTGGCGCCTCCAACGGCTGAGATTACTTTTAGACTTGACACATTTTAAGGAGAATTCTACTTCCGATTTTAGATTTCAATCTGTTCTTTAACATTTTTAGATCAGCATCGTCATTTTACAGTGGTGTACACAGATGGGTCCAAACGGGGACTCATTATGCTGCTCCATAGTGTTCCCCAACACCACAATCAGGATTTGCCTTCCCCCTGCATACTCGTTTTCTCATCAGAATTCAGTGCGGTCCTGCGGGTGCTGGAGCAAATGTAGCGTGTTCGTGGCATGGTTTCTCCTGTGGTCAGATTCTCTCTGTCGCTGCAATCCTTATGCAATTTGTACCCAACTGATGAGAAGATAGTACAGCTCATTCGTGACAGAATGTAATCTCTCCAGCAGGGGGGGGGGGGGGGAGGAGCAAGTGACATTCTGTTGGGTACCAGGACATGTCAACATTCGTGGCAACAAAATGGCCGATCGGGCTGCCAAGGAGGCTTGCAAAGCTATGATATTACACATTGTGCCGTTCCCTGCCGGACATCCTCTCTGTGGTGCGGCGGAGGTCCCCTCGTTTGTGGGAGGATGCGTGGCAGGCAGTGACGAGCAATAAACTGCGGTTGTTAAGCCAACTGTCCGACCGTGGCGAACCTCCTGTCAGTCTTTGCGGCAGCACAAAGTGGCCTCGACACGTCTCCATTCGGGCATTTTCCTCTGACACACTGCTATTTACTCCGTCGAGAGGCTCCCCTGATTTGCAATGCTTGTGGTGTGCAAATCACTGTACGACACATTTCACTCGAATGTATTTCCTACCGTGCTGCTAGGGCAGCGGTGGCTCTCGGTGGTGCGCTGCCCTCTGTTTTGGCTGATGACGAGGCAAGTGTGACAGAAGTTTTCAATTTCTGTGAACGTTCTGGACTCTGGCCTAAGCTTTTAGGCTGGAGGTTTTAGGATGTTAACGAATAGCTCGCCCACCGCTACTCTGGTACAGCATTTTGAGGATGTCTGAAGACTGTAAACCTTGGACGACCACCTTCTATTATTACCTTGCCATATTTGTTTGGGTATTTGCTTCATTCTCCTTACCATTTGTCTAGTTTGGTTACTTCCCTTTTTTGTTCCCTATTTGTGTTCATTTCATTTTACTCAGGTCACACATATCGCCCAATTATCTTGTACGGGCACTAAAGACCTAGTTGTCGTGCGCCCATAACAGCCTGTCCAATCCAGTCCATCGTTTTAAATGACAAGGTGTTCAGCTCGACTACAAACACATAAACAAGAACTGACACAACACAGAGTTAGTGATATGAAAATGTTTTATATAACTGAATTCGAAAACAATGAGTGAGGTACTTTCTCATTGTGGAAGTTGAATCACCGACTCTACGGTTGTAAGGCGAGAACACTACCACCCAAGCTATGCTGACAGATGCTCCAACTGTGTTTTTTTTTTTTTTTTTTAGTTATATCGAATGGCTTTGGCTGATTGTTATTAAAGTTCTGAACTTGTAGAATAAATATAAAGAAATTCTAAAATCCAATACTTACTTGGTTACCTTGTAACACAACAGACAAAGTAAACTCCGACACACAGTGTCTGAAAAACATGATGCCTGTATGTAAGAATAGTGCAATTTTCGATGTTGAAATAGTCATTGCATTCTCTTTGTGTACGTAGTTAGCAAAACATAAGAGCATTCATTGTAAGTAAAAACAGTTAAATGACATTCCATAAGAGGGTGTTTAAATTATTGCTGCATATACTGCTAAGCTAGCTTTACCTTCACTTTTAGAAGAAAATGCAGAAGTAGAATGCTGCAGGAGGTATGGAAAAAGACTTTAATGTGTAATAATGGCTCTCGTGATGATCTGAGATTTGAAGTGGTTTCAAAAACATATTCGTTAAAGCTCTCGATCTTCAGTGAAACAGTTTTGTTACATGTTGGTTTAATTTGTACAGGCCAGTTCAGCAGAAAAGTCGCCCCAGCACTAACAGTTTTTCGTGAGAAAATAGTAAGGGAAATTAATATCCTGTTACTGATGGAAATTCTCCACTGAGATACTAAAATATTCTTGGAAAAAGACTGGCTGGCCTGTAATTACCTTAGATCTGTAGTGCTGACAGTCACACAAAAACACGAAAATGGAAACGAAAAATAAGATAAGCTTTTGGAAATATTTTCCTTCGTCACATACACGAAAAGGGAACAGAATGGAATGGTTATTCACGATCTAGGTCGTGAGGAGTAATGGATTATTTGTGGAAGTCGGGGGGGGGGGGGAGAGAGGGGGGGGGTGGGAGTGTCTTCATGACCTAGGTCTTAAATAACCCTTCCCTTCCTCTTCCCTCCTCCTTGTATGTGACAAAGGGAGAGGGGGGGGGGAGAGAGAAAAAGGGGGGGGGGAGTGTCTTCATGACCTAGGTCTTAAATAACCCTTCCCTTCCTCTTCCCTCCTCCTTGTATGTGACAAAGGAGAATATTTCCAAAAGCTTGTTATACTTATCGTTTCCATTTTCGTGTTTTTGTGTGACTCAAATATACTATTGTTAGAGAATGAATCCACCTGTATGAACAATGTGGGTTCTGAAAGCAACAACTACTGTGTGAATCCCAGTTCGCTGTATTTGTCCACGAAACCTGGAGGACAGGAGATACAGGCTCGATAAGATGCGGTATTTGTTAACTTCTTCAAGGCCATAGATAAGGTTCTGCACTATCGCCTGATGAACAGAGAGCGATCATATGGAATATCACACTAGCTGTGAGATTGGATTGAAGTGTTTATAGCTAACAGAAGCATGTCATTCTCAACGGAGAGAAACTTTAGACGTAAAAGTGATTTATGGCGCCCCCCCCCCCCCCATGGGATTCACAAAATAGAATTTTTAATATATATACGTAAAAAATAGATGAAGTACACTTACCAGGCGAAGGGGCACAGGCAATGATAGCAACAAATACACACACACACACACACACACACACACACACACACACACACAAACGCTGAATTCTAGTCTACTCTCATCATTTCCTTTTCCCCTCCTTCCCTTCTGCCTGATGAAGCAGCTAGGCTGCGAAAACCAGCGTGTGTGTGCGTGTGTGTGTGTGTGTGTGTGTGTGTGTGTGTGTGTGTGTGTATTTGTTGCTATCATTGCCTGTGCCCCTTCGCCTGGTAAGTGTACTTCATCTATTTTTTACATAAATATTTTTCCTGTTAGGAATTTTTCCTCTATAATAATATATATACACTGTACTCAGAAGTTCGATGAGGTTTTTGTGGATGATTCTGTTGTATGAGGTGTTGAAACCTGGAAAAAAGTAGCAGGATGTTCAGTGTATCTATGATGCAGGGTATGGCAAATTACCCTCAACATTAATAAATGTGAGTACTGCAGTTACATAAAAAGCTCTCTTAGACTGTTTGTGGGTGGTGCTGTCACTTATCGCTTAGTAAAGTCACCAGAAGATCAAAAGCAACTGCAAAATGATTTACATTTTTGTATGGTGCAAATATTGCAAGTGTAAAGACATCCATATGATCACTAAATTAAATTTGATAAACTTCAGTTACACAATAAATCAGTCAACTCTACAGGCCATCAAATCAATTAAATACCCATAAATGGCTATAAGGCAAATCAAGTCTGTAGAAGTATGTATAAATATAGAAAGCAGCGCAGGAGTAGCCGAGCAGTCTGGAGTGTCACATTGCGGATTGTGCGGCCTTCCGTGTTGGAGGATTAAATCCTCCCTTGGGCATAGATGTTTAGTTGTCTTTAGTATAAGATAGTTCATAAGTAGTTTGTAAATTTACGGACTGATGAACCCACAGTCAAGTCCATAAGCTTAACTTTTTTTTTTAAATAGGGGAAAATAAGAGACGTTTGGAGATAGGAAAAGCAGCTCTATGAATATCAAGAACTCTGATGGAAAACCAGTTCTGAGCAAAGAAGGGAAAGGTGGAAATGAAATGAGGAGCTCTATGGAGGAAATGAACTTAGAGCCAGCGTTGTAGAAAGGGAAGAAGTTGGAGCTGATGAAATAGGAGATACTATACTGAGAGATGCATCTGACAGAACACTGAAAGATCTAGGTCGGAACAAGATTACATTGCTTCAGAGTTACTGATGTCTCTGGGAGAGCCAGCCATGACAAAACTATTTCACCTGGTGTATTGATGTATGAGAAAAGTGAAATACTCTGACCTTAAGAACAACGTAATAATCCCCATTCCAAAGAAAGCAGGTGCAGACAGATGTGAAAATTATAGAACCATCAGTTTAATAAGTCACGATTCCAAGATACTAACACGAATTATTTACAGAAGGATGGAAAAGCTGGTAGAAACAGACCTTGGGGAAGATCAGTTGGGATTCATGAAGAAATGTAGAAACTCAGGATGCAATGCCCACTTCATGGCTTATCGTCGATGATAGATTAAGGAAAGGCAAAACTACGTTTCTAGCTTTTGTAGATTTGTAAAAAGCTTTTGACAATGTTGATTGGAATACACACTTCCAAATTTTGAAGCAAGCAGGAGTAAAATACAGGGAACGGAAGGTTATTCACAACTTGTGCAAAAACCATACAGCGGTTGTTAGTTGAAGGGCATTAAAGGAATTTCAGTTTTAAACGAAAGCAAGGAGAAATTTGGAAAAGGAATAGGAGTTCAGGGTGAAGAAATAAAAACATTGTTTTGCTGATGACATTGTAATTCTGTCGGAGACAGCAAAGGACCTGGAAGAGCAGTTGGACGGAAGGGACACTGTGTGAAAGTGCATATAAGATAAACATTAACAAAGGTAATGGAGTGCAGTCTAGGAAAATCAGGTGATGCTGAAGAAATTAGATTAGGTAACAAAACAGTAAAGGTGCTAGATGAGTTTTGATACTTGGGCAGTAAAATAACACGTGCTGGTCATAGTACAGAGGATATAAATGCAGAGTGGCAATAGGAAGAAATCCTTTTTTGAAAAAGAGCAATTTTGTTTACATCGAATATTAATTTAAGTGTAAGGAAATCTTTCCTGAAGGCATTTGTGTGGAGTGTTGCCTTGTACGGGAGTGAAACAATGACAATAAACAGTGCAGACAGGAAGAGAGTAGAGGCTTTTGAAATATGGTGCTACAGAAGAATGCTGAAGTTTAGGTGGGTGGATCGCGTAACTAATGAAGAGGTACTAAAGAGAATTGGTGAGAAAAGGCATTTTTGGCATACCTTGACTAAAAGAAGGGATCGAATCGATTGGTTGGACGCATTGTTAGATATCAAGGAATCATGAATTTAGCCATGGGCGCCAGGACGGGGGTACAAGGGAGTGCACTTGCACCCTGGCTTGGAAGTAAACACATAGAAGAAGATTGAGTACCAAAATTTTATTATTGTGTTATATAGAATATACTTATTCCAGCGTAAGCTTGGGGGTCATTACGAAAACTCGGTACCACCCGTCGGCTTGGACCAATGACGTCATTTTATCTGTAGTTGGTAATGTTTATTACAAGATGCAGATAGTATTATAATGGCGGCATAACAAAGTGTGTGTTTTGTATGTAGTATATTTTTTAATAATTTGTATTATTATGGGACGTTTAGGTTTCTTGATACTCGTAACTGAAATTTATGTATATCTTTGTACGTTGTATTGGTGCACTGAAATATGAACTATCGTATTTCAGGGAATCTGTAATGTATTCTACATGTATGTAATATGAATATGTTTTTAATTAGTGTTTGTGTCTAGGTTAACAGAAGTTCATAAGAAAAAAAAGTTCTGATGAATTTGTCATGTGATTGCCCACACTGAGTATTTTTTTATCATGAATAGTTACAGGGTTGCAAGCTAAAAGTAAATGTTGATGTTGGTGATTGATTAAATTACCTTTCGTAATCATCTGTTGTGGTGGGAACTAAAATTGAGCTTACCACAGGACGGTTTGCTATTGACAACTGTAGTTGATCTATATAGGTTAATTCTAATGTTAAGTGTTGATTCTCCTAATAGCATGTAGCTACATTCATTAAGCAACAATACTAAAATAGACCAGAAGAAGGGCACTCAAGCCTCCGAAACCGGTCGTCTTAAATAATTACAAGCAACTGGTTGCTGAACTTTATTAATTTACTAATTCTAATTGTCAATACCAATCAAACATTCCTGCATGAAACTGAGAAAAATGGAATCGTGAACTGGTGGTATTAACCCAAGGTTATTTTTAGTTATCGGTACAGGATTTTCTTTTTTCAGTTAACGAGAAACTGGTATCGGCAACTGGAATTGACCTAAATAGTAAATTTCCATTTGTTGATACCAGTATCCTTGAATTTCCTATTTTAATACTGTTATTTTCGTTGCATTTTTAATGAATTTTGATTGTTTTCCTGTTTCATATTCTTGATTTTAGTATGGCCCCACCCAAAACCTTCATTTTCTCTTACTAGGAATATTTCGATGTTTCGTTGCGCTATGTTGTATGTAGCATGTCTTTGCATTAGCTACCGCACTATTCTCATTTAATTCGACAGTGTGAATTGGCCTTATTTCGACTTTTTTTCCATGCCGTGCTGCAAGTGACGTATCTTTGCATACAAGACGTTAAACCTCCTAGGCACATCTGTTCCAAACGGAAGTGACATCAGAAGTATGACTTTGTAGCGAGAGCCAATAGGATTGCAGAGATCTTTTGATATTCTGTGTTGTCATCCCACCCGTGCTTGTCGAAAACTAGGGAGGAAAAAATTCGGAAGAATGAACTTGCAGCTACTTTCAGTGGAACACAAATTCTTCTGGAATTTTATTAATGAATAGTCATAACGTTGACATATTTGGTGACATGTCGTTTCTTAAAATCGGCCTTGACCTACGGAGTTGGCCTCCTGTGCTTTCTTTTCATTTGAGTTTGCAGCAAAAATAATTAAAGAACAGATACCCATAATGATTATTTAATAAAGTGATAATATGTGGAATAGTTGCAGCACATTATTAAATTTTAAGGTCACTGTGGGCAGTACACAATATAGGCCTAGGTAGTAAGGAGTAATGTTACGACTAACGAGAATCTCCAAAAAGCTCCATATATATATATTGCTCACAGTGATTTTTAGTTAAAGTCCAGTTGTATACGTTGTGCTCATAGGCAAATAACATGTGACTTACCATTGTCTTTCCCGTCTTAAGCCGATTGGAATATTGTTGTGCATAAAGCATCATCTATAGTTGGTGTTGATGTTTATAAATAATAACTGAAATGCCTATGGTGTAAAGAAATGTTTTTAATTGCTGTAAGCTAAAAACCAGAAGAGCCAGCTATTACCAATTTTAATGGCTGCTGCAGATGATGACCACACAAACAAACATAGAAAAAATCTCTCCTTCCAGTGAAAGCAACTATTTATAAAGACTGTTGGGATGCCCTGTCCCATAACTATAGTGTATTTATACCAATCTTTCCTTATCGTTCTGTTGTATTTTGTTGTCACAGAGTTGCAGTTGTGCAAATATTGTGTACTTACATCAAGTGTAGATGTAACATAGACTCAGGAATAAGTTTGACTTATAACTAGGCATACCAAGACTCAAACACCAGTCCAGCCATCCAGGTTTAGGTTTCACTAAACTTACTTTTTTTTAATGCCAGTATGATTATGAACATACGCTTGGTTTTTCACTCTATAGAAAGAAAAACGTATTTATACTTGTTCAGTGGTTCTTATCCTCTGTATTTCTTATACTTACATTTGGTGCTGGTCAGAAACCTATTGGATAGCATGTTGAACTTTTCCAAGTGCCAAAAGGCAGTTTGGGCATAAAATGTCAAATTATAGCTAGGTTTATTTGACCATTTCCAGTGTATTCTAGCAAATTATTTTCAAACATAGCACATACAATATTAGCATGATACTGGTAAGCAAAAATGATATATGTTACACTCAATATTAATTTTAATCATCAGTTAATGTAGCACCTAAGCATATCAGTTGCAGAGGTGGTGTTTCAAGAATTAAGGTTCTGCCATTATTTTTCCATGTATAAGGATCACACAATACCTGAAACTAAGAATACTTTATCCTTATAAGTTCCATCTCAGATATCAGGAAAATCGCTACTGCTCTTACTAAACATCCAGACTGTTGAAAAAGTACTTTTCCCTTGCACTTCTAAGGCTATTAAAATCACTATCCTTCATTCACCTTTCATCCGCTATCCTGCAGTGGATCTGTATTAATGGGAAATCTTACCCACATGTACAAATAACACCAGACCCACATCTTGTGACCTACTTGACTGACAACTAACAAATGTACAAGTGACATAGAACCTATGTGGTCGTCACCCTGCTTGTGTACATGAAGGGCTCTTAAACAAATAAATCAATAGAAAATAAACTGAGAATTTCAATCTACTCCACCACTCTCCTTCCCTAAAAAGATGTTTGTGTGATTGAATCCTAAATTAAGATTAATGATTTTCCTTACTAATGAAATGAAAAGGAGCATTTCAATGCATTTTCTCAACACTTAAAGGAAGTGAGCTGCAACACTTTACAATTTCATAGGCCAAAACAAAGTTGTACACTATTACTCATTCCTTGCCCTCCTCTCTCACATCATGTAGGCTCCTTCTTCACACTATTTATCCCTTTCATTACTGTATTTGTAATCCAGTTCAATTCCAGATACAGGTTTAAATGCCAATCATTACAATTTTTTTGTTGAATCTTTAGTCTCATCTGCATTGCTTATCCACCTGTAACAACTTCCAAATTACACCCACCCTCTTGACTGAGCCAGCTCATTTCCTGTAACTGGCAAACCTTAACCAGCCATGTGACCATAGTCTAGATCAATTGCATTAAGTTAAAACAGTGAAAGCAACTTGCATATATAAACCATATTTGGTTCTCAGAATGAAGGAAATTGTATGAAATCCAAACTACATATTTGTGGCTCTGTATGTGCTGTTCTCTATAGAATTGGTGTTGTAATTGGTGACTGTTACTTTCAAATTGTTATATTATATGCAGATGCTATATTATAAGCAGATGCATTATATATGTTGCACTTGTACTCTGCAGGTTGTTTGCATCAATACTGCCCATAGTTTTCTCTGTTTTTGGACACAGCTAATGTACATATTTGTGGAAACTTCTGTTGTAGTTGTATTTTTACCCATATTCCAAACATAACATTAAAAAATCGGTCACACAAGTAAACAACGGTCAACAAAAGATGAAAGCTCTATCACACAATTTAATGGTCATTAATAAAATTCTTATTGTCGAACAGCCACTAGGAATGGAATCAAGAATCTATATTGACCATTGATCACACAAGGTGAAGTAGGCTTTATCATTATTACAGTACATGTCAGAATAAAAATTTCTCATATCATGTGCAATTAATAGTTCTTATGGATGCAATTTTTAGGTATGATAAAATTATAATAGCATGTTCAGTGCAGAATCCACATTAAGTGTAGAATATAGTTTAGGATGACCAGATTTCCAAACTCAAAATACAAGACACACATTAGAAGGTAAAATTAAGCTAAATTTTTGAAGTGTTTTGGAAATACTGTATCAATAAAATAGATTTGTGTTCCAATTATTGGTCCGTACTAAAGCTACATAAATCACCATACCCTATTATCAAGACTAGCACTGAAGAAAAGGGTAAAAATATGTTAAGTTTTTAATGGTGTAAATACTTTGTTGTCAACACAACATGACAATACTATATAACGACATTTATCATATGTGCTGACAGCTATTATTATATACATAGATTACTTATTTTTCACACTCTCAACTACATTTTTCATAAGAATGCACATCATTCAGGAGTATGATAACTTGAAAATCAGTTTTGTTGAAATTGACACATGAAGTATCCTAAGCATGGGTGTTAGTTATCATAGTACCCTTAACATGGCATAACTGTAGACTGGGATACCACCCGTCCGCTCTGACCCATTATGTCATCAACGTGACAGAAAACCAGTATATGGGATATTTTAATACTTCTGTATTGTAGATACAAATAATCTATAGTTATTATAGATAACAGAATGTACCATCGATCACAGGTCTTAGCCCAAAAATTCGCGCCTTCGGTGCTCACATTTGAGGGGGGGGGGGGGGGGGGGGGGGGAAGAATCTCTCGGTTAACCTACGCCTAACCATCAGAGAGAAGCTACAGATCACTTTTGAAACACAAAGTTTGTTTACAAACAAAACAATATTATCATCTTTAACTCAAATACCACATAATCACTCACGCCTTCTACGAACACGCTCACACCTAAAAACTACCGCACTGCGATGACGTCACGGGTCAAAGCTGACGGGCGGTATCCCCCTCTACAGGTGACCCCTTAACACATTAAATACTAAACCTCTTGCTTTCATCAGTCCATAAAGCAATGCCATCAGACACTGTGCAAAGATAATTATAATCTGCAATTTTTTTCCAGCAGATACCGCGATTTGAAATAAGTTGAAAGATATATTTTTCACTAAGACAATATTTTACCCCTTGACGCACAATTTCAACATTGTTCATTTAGTGCCATCCATTGACTTGAGGGAACAGCGTGTTCCATTGCATAGGCATTCCATTCAGGGCTTGACAAAGGATGTGATTTAGTTGTTCTAATCTTGGGCGGTATTGGGTGATATGATGGACACTCCTTTATGGCTGGTTATTGGGGGCTGGAAAAAGGATTGGTGGTGTGTAGAATATGCAGAAATCTGCAGTTTATGGAACATCACAAAAATACATAAATATTTGCACTTCACAATAAATTCTCAAAATGCATCATCATTTTAAACATGAAAACCCACTACTCGTTGCGCAAACTGATATTCTACAAGGTGACTTAAGTCAGGAGGATAATGTCTGTCTGTGAAGGCCTTTGTGAGGTCTTCAGCATACTGGTTAAGGGACTTTTCATCAGTGCAAATTTGCCATCCAAGACAGTACAGCAAGGATTTTTTTTTTCTTTTTTTTTTTTTAATGCAGAATGGATGGCAGCCGTTAAAGTGCAGGTACTGTTGGTAATTAGTAGATTTAATGTAGACCACGGTGTGAATTGAGCTGTCAGTCAGATGGAGGTTAATATTCATGCTGTGATGAGAAGGACCAAATGCAAACAACAGGAGAGGAGAAGTTGAGGTTGTCAAGAAACGAGGATATGGTGTTCTGGGCCGAGTTCAAATCACGAAAATGTCATCAATGAAGCTTAAAGAAACCAGTGAGACAAGACTGTCTGCTACTCACAATGCCTTTCAACTGAGTTTCGAAGGTAATAATTGTGAATTATATGTATATTTTATTCGAATAATGAATAATTTTACAATTTAAAATGATATGTCATAAAGTTTGTTTCTTTTCTTCTGTTTCCTGTTCAATATAAGTGACGAGAGGTATCGTCTCTACACCTCCCTCAGCAATGTCAGAGATATTTATATTTACCCGACATTACCCAATGGCCATCACTGGTGACAAGATAGAGGGCATCCTCCGTCCCTGGATTTTACAATTAACACATTGGCTGCCGTGTGGCTGGCAGCAGGCACAGGAGGCGGCTCTGATGTCATTGTGCAGTCAATATGTAAAAAATATGATATGTCTTCACAAAGATTGCAATGTCTAGCGGTTCATATTAACAGAAGAGTATGTAAATGTTATACATTTAATAAAAAGTGAGAGTTAATCCAACATTCTGTGTCAAGAACATTATTATCTGAAGAGATATTTATTTATTTGTACTGGAGCACAAAACTGATTCATCTCTACTTGGAAATTATTAGATTTTTTTCCATTTTAGCAGAATTTACAGAATAAATTTTAGATTGATTACTAACAGTCAATCCCGATCATCATTCGACTTCAATAAGTTGTGACAATAAATGAAGAACGAGACTACAATTCCAAGCTAGATACTTTTGACATTTCCTCAACTTGAAGTTCAGTGATCAGATTCTTACTATTACAAAGAACATGGCGGAACATAGTGAAATTGGAACTACCATATTTACCAGCATATAAAACACAATCACATATAAGACACACCCCACTTTGAAGACTGTTGTGGTTTTAGGGCGCACAACTACTGAGGTCATTAGCGCCCGAATCAAAACTGAGATATACCGAAGGATAATAAGCCTATATGAAAACAGATAAAAACATAGGGTCAAATACCACAAAATTAAGAACTAAATGTCCTTTCCCAAAATAATCAAGTTGATAAAATTCAAGACTCGAGCAGCAGCTTGTCATCAGCTAAAATTTCTTCCAGGGTATTTGGTAGATTCGCTGCAATACGAACAGGAGCAAAATTTGGACAGAACGATAAAACATGCACCGTCAGCAGGCGACCATAGGAACATAACGGTGGGGGGTCACCACTTGGCAAGTGACGGTGGCTGAACCGACAATATCTGATCCGCAACTGGGCCAAGATGACCTCTTCTTGTCGCGAGCGGCATGAGGGGGTCTTCCGAGCCACCAGGAGCGGTTTAATGGTTCTAAACTTATTATTTGTAAGCGAGGACCACACATTATGCCACTACAATAAAATGCGACAGGAAAGAGCCCCTCAAATATCATTCGATGGGACACAGAACGTAGCTGTCCGAGGTAGGAGATTTGCAGCCTTGGCCGCAGCATCAGCAGCCTCATTACCAGGCACGCCTGTGCGCCCAGGTACCCGCAGTAAGTGAACGCGAGGCCCATCGGCAATTGAAGGGAGTGGTTGATTCGGTGCACAACAGGATGGGCCAAATAGGGGTCTCTAAGACTGGATGGCATTGAGGGAGTCAGAGTAGATGACACAGGAAGGATAATGGTGTCTGTGGATATGTAGTACAGCCTGCTAGAAACCAAAATTCTCATCTGTGAAATTACAGCTATGGTCAGGGATCCTGTACTGAAAACTGTCATTCCTGACGACAAACGCGGATTCAGCTCCTTCATTGGTCTTTGAGACACCTGTATAGGTGAATAGGGAGTTACAGAGCCGTGCACGAAGTTCAAGAAACCTCAAGCGGCAAACCACAGTCGAAGTGCTCTCCTTCGGGAGTGAGGTGAGTTCAAGGTGAACACGAACTTGAGCTTGAAGCCAAGGTGGCACTGGGCTCTCACCTATTTGAAATGTGGAAGGGAGGGTAAAATCGAGCTGCTGAAGCAAGCGACAAAATCGGACTCCACGAGGGAGCAGGGCAGTCACGGAAAGCCCGTATTGGCTAGCGAGGAAGTCTTCAAAGAGTGAGGAATACAAAGAGTGGAGGGGCATCAATAGCAGGTGGCATGCATACCGACACAGTAATATGTCACGCTGATAGGTCAAAGTCAATTCGGCAGCTTCAAGATAATGTGTTTCAACAGGGCTAGTGTAAAATGCTGCTATCGCCAGGCGTAACCCCGATGGTGGACGAGTTAACACAGCGTAAAATGGACGGCCGTGCAGGAGAGTAAACGAAGCTCCCATAATCCAGCTTTGATCTGACAGTGAACCAATAAAGGTGAAGAAGGTCATTACAATCTGCACCCCATGATGTACGAATAAGAACACAGAGAACGTTAAGGGAACGAGTACAGTGGGCAACCTGAGAAGACTCATATGGAGACAGCTAAGTTTCCTATCCAACATTAGCCCTAAATGTCATCGTCCCCAAGAAGGGGAGAGCGACGGGGCTGAGATGGAGAGATGGTGGAAGAAACTCTCTGTACCTCCAGAAGGTGATACGGACCGTTTTCTCATGGGAGAAACGGAAGCCATTTGCGACACTCCAGGAATAGAGACTCTCAAGGCAATGCTGAAGAGGACGCTCTAGGAGACACGTTCTCTGAGCGCTGTAATAGATCATTAAGTCAGCCAACAGGGAGCCTGAAACATCAGCTGGGAGGCGATCCATAATTGGGTTGATTGCAATGGTGAAAAGTGCTAATATCAAGACGACACTGTGGCACCCCATTCTCCTGGCAAAAGATGTCGGACAAAACAGAGCCCACTCATACCCTGAAAATTTGATCTTTTAAAAAGGCACGAATAAAGAGGGGAAGACAGCCGTGAAGACCCTACGTACACATGGGGCGGAGAATACCCGCCCGCCAACAAGTGTTGTAGGCCTTCTCCGAATCAAAGAACACAGCCACCGCCTGACACTTTTGCAAAAAGTTATTCATAACTAAGGTTGACAAGGTAATGAGGAGATCAATAGCAGAGCAATGTCTTCGAAACCCACATTGGACATTGGTGAGGCGTTGTGATTCGAGTAGCCAAACCAGCAGAGCATTAAGCATGCGCTCCATTACCTTACTGACACAGCTGGTCAGGGAAATGGGGTGATAACTGGACAATGTTTGTCCTTCCCCTGTTTGGGTATGGGGACAGCAATTGCTTCACACTAATGAGTGGGTAGTTCACTTTCAGTCCAGACGCGATTATAAGTGCAAAGAAGAAGAATGCATATGAATGGCGTTGGGCCCCGAGTCAGAGGACTGTAACAAGGCGAGGGCACATTCTAGCTCCTGCATGGTGAAGGTGGTATTGTAACTTTCACGATTGGGAGATGTAAAAGAAGGCAGTTGGGCCTCCACTGCCTGTTTTCGGCGGATGAAGGCAGGGTCGTAATTAGCTGAGCTTGAGACTAGGGATGGGAGTGTGAGGTGCAGCGACTCGAGCGCACCGTGAATTTCTCGAGCTGCCAGCGATCAAGCAATTCTCGAGAAGTTCACGAGAAGCGGCGCTGCAATGCCGCTGTGCGGCGGCAGTTGACTGGGACAGCGCGCCACGTCACGCCGTACGCTGCGGTTATTTGCAATGCTCGAAGCACGCTGTGATTATCATTAACCCATTTCTTCCCAAAAATAGAAATTGTGAAAAAGTGTTATATTTAGTCATCAGGTTCTCTTTAAAATAATTGAAATAACATCACAAATATTACAAACTAGCAGTATGTGTTGTAAATTGGACCACCCATAACGTTGCGCTGTTTCCTAGTAAAAAAATAGAAAAATTTAGTTTTTGTGATCACATTCTTTTATTTGTTCAAATTGTGCAATACTGTCTATTATATGATAACTCTGACTTACATTGATTGTATCAGTCATGAAATATTGAAAAACACTGTGTGTGAAGCTGGACTTGACATTTCTTGTGTATGTAGATCGCCTGACGTTTGTAAATCTTGCATCTTTTTACGAAGTGTTAAGGTAATTGTGAAACTTTAACACATATACAGAGAGCTCGTGAATGCCTTTTTAACACATGTGTGGTGAGTTTTGTATAGTAAGTCCATTTCGACTGCATTTTGTAAGGCTAAATTTTCTGTTGCGTGTACGCAACACTGGGAAGAAGTGGGTTAAAGTACGGGCACTGATGCACGAAAACCAAAGTCACGGAGCTGACAGTACTTTACCTAGGATGAAGAAGTCTGTTGCAAAGCTCCATAGTGTAGCAAAAAATACAACAGGCATGATAAGACGTTTAAAATTATACAGTATATCTAGCAACCAAACATATGTTCTCTGTACAAAAGTGCATTGTTATATTAATACAAGTGAGACAAGTTACCTAGCTATTGTTTATGTTATCCATTGAAACACATTAAAAAGAAATTCAATAAATACGTTGGATTGTGTCTGAAACAGTCCGCCAGTATCGGAAAAGTGTAATTTTTAATTTGGCTACAGTAACATGCAAAATGCATCAAAATCAACACTACTAAACTTCTGAACAGAATGAGGAGCTGAGGACATGACAACCAACAGTCAGTATTGTAGTTGAAAATTGTGGTGGCTGTGTTGACAAAGTACCTGAGCTATAAGCTGAAATAAGGACGAAAGCTTAGGTATTTAACACTGGCTAATACTATAAGCTCTGCTGAAATTATTTACAATTGGTAAATGTATGTAAGGAGTTTTTGGGTGTAACATGTTGTACCATTTTTCTCTCGTGTAAGTATCAATACATGCAAATGCATATTTGTTTTTGGTAACAATGAAGTTCCTGTTTCGCATAAGATAGGTGTTTTAATAATAATCCTATGATTTTAGTCTTTTGCGATACATTCTACTAATATAATAATAATAATTCAGCTTCTTCCCTGCACCTACACAATATAACAATTATGACTGCTGTGTCACACTGTTTCCTTGTACAGTAGTTTCGCCCAGCCCTAAGAGACCGCAGCACTGTCGACAACTTCTCGAGAGCACTCGAGACTTTCTCGAGATTTTGCCTTAGCGTCGTGCATTTCTCAAGAACGCTCGTAGCCCATCCCTGCTTGAGACCTCAACGAAAGATTGGCCTAAAGCATTGGTTATATCAACAGGTTCCATGAGGACTTCGTTTGCTATGTTCAGGCCAGGGATTGGACCTTAGTGCCAGATAGCTGACATAGGTTATGCCAGACAAAAAGGAGTAAATCTGTTGAAGGAACTTGTGTAAGGATTTTTTGCTTTCTTCAATGACATGACAGCATTTTGCTCCTAGTCTTTTGTAATTGATACAATTCTCCAAAGTAGGCCAGCGTTGAAACATACGTAGAGCACATCGCCGAACTCGCATAGTGTCGCTACATGCTGCATTCCACCAGGGAACTGGGACCCTTTGTGGAGAGGTGGAAGTTCGAGGAACAGAATCGTTGGCATCGGTGAGGATGACGCTCGTGAGGTTGTTGACCTGAGTGTCACAGCTGGGAAAATTCTGATCATGGAAAACTGCCATGGAAGAATAGAGCCCCCAGTCAGCTTTGGAGATGTTCCAGCTGGTGGAACATGGAGCTGTGGTATGATGTAGGAGACAAATTATACATGGGAAATGATCGCTCAAATACCTATCAGACAGAACATACCATTGGAAGCCTTGCGCAAGTGGAGTAGTGCATATTGTGAGGTCCAAGTGGGAATAGGTATGCATCGTGTCGGATAGAAAAGTTGGTTCGCCAGTATTTAGGCAGACAAGGTTAAGGTGGTTTAAAGTTTTGTGAACAGGGAGCCCCTCTGGCAAGAAGCAGGAGAGCCCCATAGAGGGTGGTGGGTGTTGAAGTCGCCAATCAACAAAAATGGCGTAGGAAGCTGAGCAACAAGGTGCAGTATGCCTGCCCTAAGAATGGCAGACAATGGGGTATATATATTACGAAGAGATAAGGTGAATGCGGGGATGGTGATACATACGGCAACCGCCTGTAGGGGAGTTTGCAGTGGGATGGGATGATAACAGATGTCTTCCCGAATGAGCAGCATATCACCTGCATGTGCGGGAATACCTTCCACAGGAGGTAAATCAAAACGCACAGAGGTATATTGTGGGAAATCGATATGATCGTTTGGGCGGAGCTTCGTTTCTTGTAGACCTACTATAAGCGGACAGTGCAGTCTAAGGAGTAGTCTTAATTCATCATGGTTGGAACGAATGCCTCTAATGTTCCACTGGAGTGCCATGAAGAAAGCATGAGAAGAAAAAAAAAGGAGAATGCAAGAGGGGATCACCTCGACACTTGGCGAGGGCCTGGCTGCGAGGAGGCACTGCTACTGCAATCGACAGATGGAAAATCGTGTTCTACGAGTTCCTTCATCTCTTCTGCCCCCCTTCCTGGAAGGATTGGGAGGGGCAGCTTCCTCCGCCGGTGAAATGCCGGCAGATCGGCAAGCAGTAGAGCGTCACGGAGGGACAGAGGATGGTCGGGGCCGTCTAATGCCAGATGGCGTGACCGAAGAGTCATGCCGTTGCAGGGAAGGAGAGGAACTTCTCTTTTTGTGTGCCTTTTTGGAGGCAGTTCAGTTTGAAGAATGAGCGGCTGATGGTTGGGAAGATGGAGTTCCAAGAAAATCTTTGCAAACAGGATCTCTTTTTCGAAGTCCGGGCTTTTGACTTTGATTTCTGTGAAACTGAGGTGGACTGGGGTTTGAAGTGAGCAGAAGGCATTGTGGATGTCGAGAGGGCAATCTTTGGGCTGGCTGATCTGACAGCTGTGTCACTGAAGGTGAAATCACACATCTGCGTACCCATCTCATTTGTTGGTTGAGGGAAGGAAAGGATATCGCTGTAAGTACCCGCTGGAAGCACAGCAGGCTTTCCTTGCTAATAATTTCCGGGCAGCAGAGGTGGAAACTTTTTCCTTAAGTCTGGTTTCTTGGATGATGCTCATCTTTATACACAGGACATTCCCTAGAATTATCAGCCTGGTCGCCCATGCAGATGATGCAGCAAGGTGACGAATGTGGGCAGTCACCCTCAAGGGCATCTCTACCACAGGTGACATTAGGCTGCATTGGGGCACGATTGACGGATATGGTTGAACCGCTGATACTGGTAACATTAGGTAGGGTTAGGAACATACGATCAAATAGTGATGATTTTGTAGTCTGCTTTTACCTCGGAAGGAAGGTCAACTTTGTCAGAATCACAGTTCTGACATGAAGTTGTGGCCATCAGTTCGTGAAATGACAAGAAACTTTGGTAAGTTAGACGAAACCTTCTTGGTCTTGGGTTCATCTAGTTTCCGTTCTTTGGTAAAGTCAAAGTAGAAGAAGAGGAAGTCATTAAGAAGTTGTCTCCCACGATTACCGGTGTCTCCAATGTTGCACTCATTCCAAATGGGAAACCCTCACTGAGGGCTGACCTTCCTTAGGTGATTGTCCACGCCTCAGGTCACACCTACCGAAAAATGTACGGAGGGACTAATCGGCACGGTCAGAAGTTATCAGCTCGAGTAATCACCCCTCCATGGGACTGGCCTTTACCAGGGGGTACATGCGGGCCCTACATGCCAACCCGGGGCTGGGACTTACGTATTACCCAGTCACCTTTTATGCAGCGAGTGCGCAGGTGGCCTTCAGGAATGCACAGGGAGGAAGAGAGGAAAGAAGTGGAAGAGATTGAGTCTCGAATGCAGAGGCGGAGACTAAAGGCTCTGTCAAACAGAGAGCGGGTAGCCCGCGCTGGCAGTTCACGGGGGCGCTGTGTTGCATTCTGCCTTACTGCCTCAGTCAAACAGAAAGCGGGCGCATGCGCTGTCCGCCGCGTGCAGCGGGCAGGCTGTGATTTTCTACAGAGACCGCGGCAGGCAGGTGGGAGCAGTGTGGCAGAAAGCAGACAAACTGATCGATTTAATGCGTCCGAAGCCATTCCTGTATGTCATACGTGATCCAGAATACAAAAATGCGTCTAAGAAGGCAGACCAGTAGGATGGAGATATGCAGAAGTCTGAATGAAACAGGTATTAATTTATTTTTCAGAATTACAAACCAATGTATACCTACTTGTCTAATCCAAACTATTACATGAAATTGAATTAAGCGAAATATTGAAAATTACAGTACATTTCTGGTTGTGTTGTACAAAATACAGTTAAAAAACGTAAGAAAAACGATGTGGTTGGACAAACATCAACGCAGATGGTGCAGAAGGTAATTCTTGGCTGCCAACTGTACATACAACTTGATTCCAATACCTTGTTATTGATTATTGACAAAATACGTAAGAAATTGATTTTCCTTTTAGTCTTAGCGTAATCAAAAATGCATTAGCATGTAGGTTATCAATCTGCTCTTCTTGTTGAGTAGGCATGTAGCTTCCATTGCTGCATCCAAAACTTTATTTACAGCATCAGTTTGTAGGTCCATTTGCCCTAAAAAGACACGCCATTTTTCAACAAGAATTTCCACTTCATGCCGTCTCTTGCAGAGGCATTTATTGTAAATGGCCTTTTGAGGATCTTCCAAGGCTGCAGCTTTAGGAAAGGGACATATTAAATAATTCTGAAATTTAAACCATTACCTACTAATATGCGAGGCACACGAATGCTTGCATCCTGCAATGGCTTTCGAGGCAGAATATTTTCTCCTTGTATAAACCCGTGGAGAAATGTAGTGTTTTTAAAAAGAACACTGTCACTGTCTAGCTGCCCACAGCAAAACCACAAAGATGTCATCATGATCAATAACTCCAAACGAGACAACTGATTTTTTTTTAACAACAATAACAACTTGAGCCTCTTTTTCATGGATATTTTATCTGTACATGCTTTCTATGTAGCTGCCAATGAAGTTAGCGAGGCATTCAAAAATAATTTAAAAAACTGTCTTCACACAATCATAGCTCTTTGCAAAGATGATGAAATTCACCATATTCTTCTCGTTTTATATTAAATTCATGAACTTATTTTCCTCACTTCTTTGAAGTAAGAAAAATGAGAAGTAGAAATTCATCCTCGTCTGAACTACTGTTCACGTTTATACGCTCCACAGTTGACCCACACACTACAAGCGCCAGTCAACCAACAGAACGCCGAGCGCTGCCCGTGCCGTGTCCGACTGCTGCGGTTCGCGGCGGACGACAGCGCGTTCAGCCACCGCGGGCTGCCCGCTCTGTTTGACGGAGCCTTAAAGGCGAAGAGGAAGGCTAGAAGAGTACAGTAAGGAGGGTAAGGCAGAAGTGAAGGTTAGGAGAAGGAAAACCGAGAAAAGAAAAAAGCTGGTACAGGAGACCACCTAAACTCGCACAAGACACACGTCTCAGGACGGGGGGGAGGGGGGAACTGAAGCAGCCTGGGGCGGGAAGGGAGGCTGCTTTGGCTCGGGGCCCGTGCATGCCACACACGTACCCACAAAAGAGCTGTGGGCCCCCTGGGGGGCTGTGGCTGTGCTGTGGCTCCCTTCACAGGCTGCTGCACTCTGAAAGTGAGGAATGTGTCGGTTGGAGGTAAAAGCTGTGTGCCTGTGTTATAGAAATAGTGTCTCCCATACAAAGGCTGATGGCCAAAAAGCTAAAGTTTTGTGTGCACAAGTGTCTTTTGTATATGCCTGTTACAGCTTGATGTATGTCTCTGTGATAAAATGTAAAGTACCCTAATTATATTGTTATATTCTGTTTCCATACAATTCAGTTTGAAGTGTGTAGAATAAATTGCCACCCAAGTAAAAAAAAAAAAAAAAAAAAAAAAAAAAAAAACAGAAAAAACAATTCATTTTGATCCATTAGGAATTTGAAGGTGAAGGGAAGGAGATAAACTAGGCAAGGTAATAAATGCAACTGTTTTATCAGCCTTTATTTAACATATTAAATGATAAATTATACAATTTTCAACAATGATAGCAACTCAACAGATCCATCTAAGAATTTCTTAATCAAACAAGATAGCTGCACTCTGGTGACATTTTAGTGAAGTGTTCAAACTGAGCTGGATCACAAGGACTACCTATGACTAGGCAAACACAATGACTAAAGAGGGGAGAATCCTTTTGTGCACACCACTGCTCGTACAAACCAGTGTCTAACTGAAGGACATATTTTGCAAAAAGTAACAATACGACACGGATTTTTATGGTCGATATACAGATTACTTTGTTTAAATAGATGGGAAAAAGTCCTTTCTCGCCAGAGTAAGAAGTAAATTTTCCCGATTCTTAGGTGTTCTGACACATTTAACATTCAGAATTTTACAAAAACGCATCCTTCGCAGCAGAGGAAGCGTGCACAAGCACATAATATAAATAGGTTAGCACCGCACTGGCAGCTAGCTGACTACTTGTCGGCCGCCTCCTTCTCGGCCTTTTCGAGCAGGGCCGACGTCACCCCGGCCTTGCGCAACTCTTCCACCAGCTCGCCATTCTGGTGCATCTGCAGCATTATGTCACAGCCACCCACAAATTCTCCATTTATGAACACTTGCGGAATAGTTGGCCAATTTGAATATTCCTTGATACCTGCAAAGTAATAAGTATTTAGTACATCTTGTGACATAAATCTAAAAGTAGTTAAGATAGGTCCTATCAACTGACAAGAGGGGTCACAATTTAAATCTCCGGTATGGCTCATTTGAAAGTCTTACATTAACAATTATCGTAGGAAAAATATTAGCTGCCAATTATTCACCTCGTGGGTACAGAGAGTGATAGAAAATCAGTGTTGGGAGGAGTCGGTGATTGGACATTCTAAGGATTGTATTTATTACACTTCACAAAAGGGACACCATTGACCCAAGAAATAATTCAAAACAAACCGTGAACAGCAAATAAAAAAGGACATGTGACATTCATCACAAAGGTCTGAGTGCTTAAGATCAAAGGCGAACTCCACAAGACAGTGTTTCGCATTCAGTTGCGTGCCATTACACACCGTCAGCACTCGCCACTCCATAATACCAATATGGTTCTACATGAACTCTGTAACACTCTGAGGCGCAAACACAGCTCGTGTTCCTCCATTTAACTCGTGCTTGTAACTAATATTCGGGCTCGGCAGGCTGTGACGTGGCATCTGCACTGTGCTGCCATTGTGTGGATGTTCCTGAAACTATTTTGGCATTCTCGAGGACATTAGGATGGATTTAAAATGGAACGACTATATAAAATCAGTCGTCGGTAAAGCAGATGCCAGACTTAGATTCATTGGAGGAATACTAAGGAAATGCAGTCCGAAGATAAAGGAAGTAGGTTACAGTACACTTGTTCGCCCACAGCTTGAATACTGCTTACCGGTGTTGGATCTGTACCAGGTGGGACTGATAGAGGAGGTAGAGAAGATCCAACGGAGAGAAGCGCGCTTTCTTGCAGGATCATTTGGTAATCGTGAAAGCGTTACGGAGATGATCGATAAACTCCAGTGGAAGACTCTGCAGGAGAGACGCTCTGTCACTCGGTACAGGCTTTTGGTGAAGTTTCGAGAACTTACCTTTACTGAGGAGTCTAGCAGTATATTCCTCCCTCCTATGTATATCTCACGAAGAGACAGTGAGGATAAAATCAGAGAGATTAGAGTCCACACAGAGGCATACCGACAATCCTTCTTGCCGCAGGTGCGGTGATCGCTGGGTCCCCAGTGGTGTAGGGGTCAGTGCAACTGTCTAGAAAACAGTAGACCCGGGTTTAAATCCCAGCTGGGAACACATTTTCAGCTTTTCCCATTTGCAGTTTATGTCATATATCCTGTGAATATATGATCTACCTCAAAGAGAACAACCTATTAACCGATAGTCAACACAGATTCAGAAAGAATGGCTCTTGCCCTTTCTTCACATGAAGTGATAAGTTCCATCGACAAGGGATGTCAAATCAATTCCATATTTATCGATTTCCGGAAGGCTTTTGACACTTTACCTCAAAAGAGGCTAGTGCTTCACCCCAATTGTACGACTGCATTCACTATTTCCTATCAGAAACAACACAGTTCGTAGTAATTGACAGTCAGTCAGCAAGTAAAACAGAAGTGATATCTGGCGTTCGCCAGGGAAGCGTTATAGGTCCCCTACTCTTCCTTGTGTTTGTACACTATTTAGGAGACAATCTGAATAGCTCTCTTAGATTGTTTGTGGATGATGCTGTGGTTTGTCGGTTAGTTGAAGTCAACAGAGGATCAAAAGCAACTGCAAAGCGATTTAGACGAAATTGCTACATGGTGCGAAGATTGGCAATTAACAGTAAATAATGAAAAGTGTGAAGTAATACACATGAACTCTAAAAGAAATCTGCTAAATTTCAATTGCACAATAAATCAGTCAAACCTTAAGGTTGTAAATTCTACCATATACCTAGGACTTACCATTATGAACAACTTAGACTGGAGAGAATGCACAGAAAATATTGTGGGGACGGCAAACCAAAGTTACATCTCACTGGCAGAATGCTTCGAAGCTACAACAGCTCCACCAGAGAGACTGCCTACATCACAACTTGCGCGTCATCTCCTGGAGTACTGTTGCCCAGAGTGGGACCCTCACCAGGTGGGACTAGCAGAGGACATTGAGAAGGTTCAGAGGACAGCTTGTTTTGTTTTATCATGTTACCGGGGCAAAAGCGTCACAGAAATGTTACATGATTTGAGGTGGAAATCATTAAAAGAACGATGTTATTCATTGCGGTGAGATCTATTTGCGAAATTTGAAATTACCAACTTTTACTTCTTAATGTGAAAATATTTAGCTAGCACTAACCTACATAGGGAGACATAACCATCCCAATAAAAATAAGAGAAATCAGATCGCAAAGAGAATGGTTTAGGTGTTCTTTATTTCCGCACACTATTAGGGAATGGAATGGTAGAGAAAGGTAATGAAAGTGTTTAATTAATCCTCTGCCAGGTGCTTAAATGTGATTTGTGGAGTAACTATGTAGATGCAGATATAGACATACACCCACGCCCAAGCAAGGACTCGAACCTCCGACAGAAAACGGCTGCGCACACCGCAGCAGGGCACCTCAGTGCGCTCGGCTATTCCGCTGCAGCAAAGGTTGCTGTTGTTTCTGGGTTAGAGGAGCACTCAACATCAAGGTTATCAGCACCCATACAGAACTCTCGTGAGCGAATGTAAGTAAAAATAGATTAGAAATGGGACCTGAGGAAAATCGGGAGTCTAAAAATTGCCTCAATTTCTTTCCCAATCTATCCATTAAAACATGCACATTTAAAACTTGCTTAAGTTATGTAGTGGTACGGACAGGTGCGGTCAATCTAAAACTGACCAGAAAACTAAGACCATTAATGGAAGTCATAGGTGGAAACGACTAGTTGACCAATAACAGACAGAAAAGTTAGTGAAGCTGATGATACCTTAAAAATATTGCCCTAAAATTTTTGGGAGTAAGTCTGAGGATTCACAAAATTTTAAAAGACGAATCCCAGTCATCGCAACATCGCTTAAAATAGAAGGCAGATCACTCGGCAAAAGAGCTGCTGCCCTTCGATCTGAATATAAAACACATTCACTCAAAATGTGATGCAAAGTTAATGGTGCATCACTTCACCACACCGAGGAGGATCCTCCTCTTGAAGCAAGAAGCCATGTGTCACGAGACAGTGACCTATACAAAGATGAGTGAGGAGTACTACATCCCACACGCGCGGTCAGAAGAATGTGTGCTACGGCAGTGTGGTGGACTTCACGACTCGCAACTTGTTCATTATTTCCCACCTCTCATCCTCCCGTCGACACTTGACTATGTTCCTCAACAGTCTGGCCAGAGCATGCAAGGCAATAGGACACTGAGATACTGTACTCGCACAACATGCCTCTTTTGCTGCAATGTCTGCCCTTTCGTTACCTCGAATACCTGTATGACCTGGGACTTAGCAGAAAGACACCATCTTGTAGGTGGGAAAGGACATCCTTGATATTCTGGATTACTTTATCCAGTGGGTACAGAGTTTGAATGGACTGAAGGGAACACAGTGATTCTGAGCAAACAAGGAATTTAAAACTTGCTACACATCTCATCTGCTGCACTGCCCACAGAATAGCATGAATTATTTTAAGCCAATTCACATAGCATTTGCTGTAGGAAGTGTTATGATAGTTTGCAAATGTGGTCAAATCCACACCACATTAAATAAAAAGCTTTGCTTTAACATTACGCCCATTACGGAAGTTCTGTACATCTGTGCCTTCAACTGTCCTTACTCCTAATTCCATCAGTGATGTCTAGCTATTTCTTAGCACAAAAGATAATTTCCATAAATGAAAATTACCCCATCAAATTTTTGTACAGTTTCCAACTTCCCTTTCTTTTACCTTTCATTTTCAAAGACATAAAAACATCAATGTGAATGAATGCAATTCTGAGACTATAATTGTTATATGCAAAAAAAGTAAAACTTTAAATTAATATTTGTTCTTGGATCCGTAAACTACCGTGAAGGTTGTAATAAAAAAAAAAAAATAACAGTGTATGATGGATTGGGTTTCGCTAAATTTGGATAGAAAAAGACATAATACTTGGAAAACAATGGAAAAAAAAACTTTAAAGAGTAAAAGACTATTGTTGGTCAGAAATGGTAAAGATAATGAAACATCAAATATACTAATATATCAATTTTGCACACAGGTGCACAAAAGTAATTGGCACAACAAGCTATTCTAAGCCACAGAATTCCTCTCCAAATTTACACTTGAATTTTTATTCAATGCGGCTGTTACGGACAATTCTGGAATACTTTTGAGACTTATCTGCATTAACTTACTTTATCCACACCCAATCATTTATCACACCAAATAGAAATTTTGTACAGGCCTTTGTCACCTTGTATTATCCTTCACACACACTACAGCATCATCATAAAAGAGCTGCAGACTGCTGTGCACCCTGTTCGTGGGATCATTTACATATAGACTATACAGAATACGGGCAATACAGAAATTCCATCAGCATTCTGTTTCTGCACATATGACATCATATGTCACATTATCATTACCATTAGGCCTACAGATGATGTTAACAACTGAAAATAATGATAAGTTCAATTGGTTCAAGTTAATAGAAGATTGTCCGAGTTTACAGGTGGTGTGCGTTGGTATGTGGTAGTACTCTCTTGTGGGGAAGTCAAATGGTTTGTGGTTGTATTTGATTGTATAGCTCGTGCAATTAGTTGTGGCCCGTGCCCAGAAACTGATTCTTGAGTTGTGTGCATGGCGAGTCCTTTCCCTTGTTTCTGAGGGGCGGCCGGTTCAGTTACACGTTGGCTGCTGAGCCGTACACTTCATCTGTTAAGCTGACGGTCAGCTGCGCCCCGCGAGCAGTAGGCAACACGCAACGGAGGCGGCCGACCCTCCAAAACAAAAGAATGGACTCGCCCAGCGCCCAAGTTGAGAAGGCAACGGCCACGACTTCTTGCGGGAGCTATACTGTTAGTTTTCCTGTGTTTGCTTGAATGGTGGTTATTGCTGTTCTGAAATGAGTTCTGTGATAATTATTTATATGCCTTGTGTGTTAGTATGTGTTTTAGTAGTATAATGGTATAGTGATTCCAGTTTAGGCCACTGTTAATTAATTTTATTTGTATTATTTTCATTTTCTTTAGGATGGATAAGACATCAAAATTTAATTGGTTTTTGCTACATGAGGCTTTGGGGTAGACCGTGTTCACTCCTGACATTGGCATGTTGTGTTGTATGACTCGAAACATTGATAGTTTTCCTTTGTTATGAATTTGACTTTTTACAATACAAACATCAGTTTACGTTCACCCATCCACTTACCCAAGCCCCATGTTTTAATTTAAAAAATATTTATCACCTGAACTGTTGATCATTCACAATACGTAGCAACTGATGGGCAGAATCCTATTGCAAAGAAAAGTTTCTTCATGCATAATGAAAAGTTTTATTTTATGAATATTGTATTGTGTTTTGGAATGTTGTTTCCACATTTCTTTTTTGTTTATTATGTCCCACCAACAAGGTCACAGGCTATTGCGGAGGGGTGGTATGGATACTTCAGTACTGCTATATTGTAGGTCAACTGTAGTGTTTGATACAATTGTTTTAGGGTTTTTTGTTTTGTATTTGTTAGGAATAATCCACAAAAGAGCACTCCCCTTGTCACCCAGTACTACGCTTGTCTCAAACAAATTAATTCCATCCTTTGCCAAGGTTTTGATTTTCTATCCTCGTGCCCAGAAATGAGAGACATCCTGCCCAAGATCCTTCCCACCCCTCCTAAAGTGGTGTTCCGTCGCCCTCCCAACCTTCACAACATCCTAGTTCATCCTTATGCCACCCCGAAACCCAGTTCACTGCCACAGGGATCATATCCTTGCGGAACACCCCGCTGCAAGACCTGTCCAATCCACCCACCCAGCACTTCCTATTCCAGTCCTGTCACAGGCTTATCCTACCCTATCAGAGGCCGGGCCACTTGTGAAAGCAGCCACGTAATTTACCAACTGTGCTGCAAGCACTGTACAGCTTTCTATATTGGCATGACCACCAACCAGCTGTCCATTAGGATGAATGGCCACCGCCACACTGTGGCCAAAAACATGGTGGACCACCCTGTGGCACATCATGCAGTGGAGCACATGCTTGATTTCAATGGCTGCTTCACAACCCGGGCCATCTGGATCCTCCCATCCACCACCAGCTTTTCTGAACTGCACAGATGGGAGTTATCCCTACAATACATTCTCCGATCCCGAAATCAACCTGGCCTCAACCTACGATAACTTCCCTATATTTTTTCTCCATACCTTACAGTTCCTACCTCTCTATTCCAAACCTCGCCTATTTTGATTGGTGTGTGAATGTGCGATTGTGTGTGTGTGTGTGTGTGTGTGTGTGTGTGTGTGTGTGCGGTCTTGTGTACTAGCAGTTTGCATGCATTTTCTATATATATTTATTTTATTTTCTCCCCTCACCTGCCTCCCCACTCCATTCCTAAGCTGCATCTTGTTATTCCCATCTAACCCATCCCCACCACCATGACGTAACCTTCCTATCCCCTCTCCCCTTCCCTCCAGAGCGTGATTCGAAGTGCGGCAGTCGGAGGTGATGGTTGTATGACTGTGTTGTGTGCCTGTGTGATTGCGTGAGTGTTCTATTTTCTGAAGATAGCCATGGCCGATAGCTGAATGTGTTGTATGTGTGTGTCTTTTGTTTGTCACCACGTCGCCACGTCTTTGCGGTGAGTTGTAAATGGTCCTCACTATATTATGAATAATCTGCTTCCTTTGAGATGTATTACAGGTCAATTGAAGAATTCAATACTATTTTTTGGTATTATTTTTAATGTGTAATGGTTGAATGGGATTATTTTTTTAGGTGTATTGTAGCACTATTGAAGTGTTTGATACCTTTTCTTGGTGTAGCTGAGGAGGGATGTAGGTTAAGTGGAATCAGTTGATTCATTTGAGGCGAGCCAATTAAAGAACACCATTTGTTTTTTTTAATTTTTTGTCTTTTTTTCAATGTAACTGTTGTTTGGTGCTATTTTTGTGTTTTCCAGATTGTCTTTATTTTGTTTATTTCTCCACCAACAACCACCATACTCCCAGGCTTGTTCCTTTAGTGCCATTTTATCGGTTTTACGTTAATTTTGGCATGTTTATAAGTGTGTGTGTGTGGTGTGTGTGTGTTTTGCGATTGTTTTGGTCACCGTATTGGCTATAACTATACACATCTTTGCCGAGAAGTTGATAATGACATGGGTCAAAGCAGACGGGTCGAATTGATTCCTTCAATTATGCCTAAATTTTGTATAGGTCTATGGCACCTTGCATTATCTTTCACACGTACTACAGCATTATCTCGAAAGACCTGCAGGCTGCTGCTCTCCATGTTTGCTGATCATTTACGAATATACAGAAATTCTGTCAGCATTCTGTTTGTGCACATATGACATCATATGTCACATTACTGCATTAGGCCTGAAGATGATGTGAATAAATTCTAGTTATTGACACCACCCATCAGCTTTGACAAGTTTTGAGCACTGGCAATCATACCTAATCCTATATCATGGAGTGTCAAAACATTGAAATATTCATCTAATCTAACGGGACTAAAGTGAGAAAATGGGAGTTTTGGGTGGAGAGACAGTAAAATAAAGAATATATAAAATTAAAAAAAAAAAAAACACACAAATTCATTAAAAATGCTATAAAAATAACAAAAATTAATATGAAATACACAAAGAAAGGGGGGGGGGGGCAGGGAGGGCTCATCTGAAAACAGGGATACCGCCCGTCGGCTTTGACCCGTGGCATTGGTATGTTGTCTTGTGTATCATTTGTAGGTGGTGTGAATAATTATGTGGTGACTGATTAAAGACAACAGTTTGTTTACAAGCAGAGCATAGATTATAGAGTAAGATTTTCTGTTTAAAAGTGATCTGTAGCTTCACTCTGAAAGCAAAATATAGGTTAACAAAGAGGTTTTCTTTCTTCGCAAGCGAGTGTCGAAGGTGCGAAAATTTTGGGTTGAGCCACGTGATCAATGGTACATTTTGTTGTTGTAATCTGTAATTTTTTAGGTTAACCACAAATTATTCATTATCTACAATATGTAAGTATGAAGATATTCTCCTATATACTGGTTTTTCCAACATGTTGATGACATCATGGTCAAAGGTGACGGGCAGTATGCCGGTCTTCAGTTATGCCTAAAGGAAAATTGGCAACTAGAACCTGTTATATGAAACAGGAATTAAGCTGTATAGGTGATTTATAATTACTGATTACAATCATTCCTGCATTAAGCTCAATTCTAGTTTTCGATTCAATTGATATTTTACATAACAATGTAATCAATTACCATGATTGATGTTTAATTTTATTCAAACTTCATGTGATAATGTTTGACGAAGACTGCTCAATACCAGCAATCACGTAATTTTCGCAATAACCAATTGTGTGTTTTGTCATGACATCTTGGTTGTACAAGGGTCATTATTTTCACTGAGTGGGCAAGAGTATATACAAACCAGACACATTAACTTTTATGAGATCATAAAACAATTCACACTCTAGAAACAAATGCCAAAAAATATAAAAGGTTTGTGTGTGTGTGTGTGTGTGTGTGTGTGTGTGTGTGTGTGCGCGCGCGCGCGCGCGCGCATAAATACGAAATACCAAGCTATCTATACCTTATCAATATGATTTATGAGTTAAAAAAAAAAAAAAGTCAAAAATATTTAAATTTATGAAGGAATATATTACAAACACTTTGATCCCAACTATACAAAATTATGCCACAGTTATAATACTGTCAGCGACTTGGTATATGCCTAGGCATCAATAATCTGTTACCCAGGTAGAATGAGGTAAGATATGATGTCCTCAGTTAAAGCTGACGAGTAGTACGGTATCAAGAACTAGAATTGACCCAATGGGTTAAAGTGATGTTTATGAATCCATGACTGGCGCTTGACATGCAGACATTGGCAAAGGAGCGATGAATGACTGAAGTCGCTTTCGAGTGGCGAACAAGAATGCCTGTTTCGTTCTTTAGTGAATTTGGCATCAGTTTTAAAATTTGTTCTGGTGTTTGTGTGCAGTCTTTTGGGCAATGTAATTGATATTCCATTTATAATCCAGAATAGGCCTAATTGTGATTTTTATGATATACCGTATATGGAAGGTGCAACTGTGACTGAGTGATATAGCCTACTGAACCATCAACCACTGACATGTAGTATTTACGAGGATAATTCATTTACTCACCAGACAAGGGTACACCACAACATGACAACCATAGAGCAGAAATGGACAAGGGTACATACAAGAACCTGTCAACCATAGAGCAGGTATAGTATTAATTTTGCTGCTCGTTTCACTCGCAGAAATAACATTTAAGTTTACTCCGTAGCTCGTGAAAAATATTAACACAATTCTACACTTCATTGTTTATTTGTTGCCAACATAAGCACTGGAGCATGGTGAGAAGTGTCGTAAAATTTTACCATGATTCTCATTCATATGAAACTAGCCAAAAGTTTAACCTACACATTAAACAGTAAGGACAAATTTATGAAAAGGAGCTCTATCTTGTACTGGATATAGCCTACATGTCGTAAACAACTTTCCTTCATACAGTACACCAACATTAAATACATTACAAATGAGGTTGAAAGTCATGGCTTGCTCATTGCTTTTACTTTGATCAGCAATTACTACAGTATCCTAAGTAACACTGGTACACCACAAACTGCAATTACGTTATCACAATTATATTATACAGGTCTAGCTTACTTGGAAAAGGTAAACATAGGAGGCCTATATGACACCACTGTGAGATAAAAAAAATTTAGAGTCAGGTGGGGTAATTGGAAACACTTTTGTACACCTTCGACTTTATCATCATATAAAATTTTACTAACTTGCCAAATTTAAAATAGTAATTTTTGTAATTTTAAGACAAAACAAGCCTGAAACATAAACCCTGCTCTTGGATTTGTTCATCTCTTGATTAACAAATAATAAGATTACATTTACCCCACATGTTCACATTTATCCCGTTAGGTCAGGGGTAAATGGAAACTGCAATCTCAGACTGTGGACTTGATATGAATTTTCCAGCAGGGGTAACTCTCAACCAACACTGAGAACAAATTTCTGAATGATTAAATCTGTGTTTACAATTACAACATTTTTGTACGTTAAGGATAAGCCGTAGTGAACCAATGATAAAACTGTGGCTGCTCTAGCCACACATTTCGTGATCAATGGTGGGAGGTAAGCGTCACCTGCAGCAATGCAGGCTAAAACAGTTATTGGTTCCCTCCCTGACCCAGCAGACACCCTATTTAGAGGCTTTCCCTTTTCCCTAAGTTGGGTAACTGTTAAACCCAGACGCATCACAATTGTACAAAAAAAAAATTAAAAAATCATGATATTTTTCAATGATCTTTTAGCTCACACGTTCATAAAAATTATCCAACTGTCTATAGAAGCTATAAACTACAAATGGATCTAGCATTTTTTCTAGGCTTTGAAGATGCTCAGGTTTCTTTAAAGAAATACAGTTGTTGCATTTCATAAAGGCAATCTTCACTAGGAAGAATCTTTAAACAGTGTTTCCAATGAATTCTGTGTAACATATTGCTGTGCCAACAACTTAAGCTCCTCCTGTCAAAAGGATAGCTCATTTATGCGTGAGCAATTGAACAGTTAGCTAGTGTAGCTTCAATATGCTGAGGAAGAGCTTTATGATGCCCAGGGCTTAATTTATCTAGTGGTGCCTTCTGACCCAAAGAAAAAAAAAAATTAGAATAAACTCATTCAAAACCTGTTCAATGGGTCATATTTAATTTATTCTTTAACATGGACTCTCAGAAAAAATACCTTACCTTTAATTTGGTGGTATATGACTGATTGTGAGACACCATAAGCTGTTTCTTCCTCCCTAAATGTCTAAAGTTTATTACAACATAATCGACAGCCCCTAACACATCATTTTCAGTGTAACTGCAACATGAATGCTTTTAAATGTAATTTCTTGGCATTGTCTGAAACCTGACATGAAACAACAACATCATATCAGGTTTACAATCTCCTTGGGTACCTGTACCCAATTACCATTTCTTGTAGTTTTTTAAGGGGAAATTGTCAACATGCAATGGTTCTTATTTGATTTGGGATCGAGTAATTTCATTCTTATATTCTCATTTGGGAATAGTAAAATAACGAAATAAACCATAAATGTGATAAAATTACTAATAAATCTAGGACAAATATGCAATGTTCTTCAATTTCAAAGCATCGAGGTAACAAACCTTTTCCACACAACATAAGAAGCTCAACAATTAATACAATTCAACAATGGAAAACGAAAGGAAGTGATTTCATAAGAAACAAAGGAAGGCTGAATATAGTGCTGCGAACAATTGCACCAAATGTCTCACCAGAGAAATCTTACACCTAGTGTTTCCAATTACCCCTAGTTTACAAATACCCCACCTGACCCTAGAAGCACTTCTATCAATGTTACAAAGTGGAGTACTTATTCTCCTGCTAATATTATAAACAAATTTCTCCTCAGTGATAAGTGAGGATGTTATTAATTCTCATATCACCAGAAACCTTAAATCCACAGCTGTTTGAAGATTATTGGTATCTTGTTACGTAGGGCATTACACCCTCCATACAAGAACAATACTTGGTATTAACTATCCAACATATATATTGTTTTCAGAATCTAAATTGCAGTTTTTGGGATATAGTACTTCTGCAAGGGTCTCTGAATTTCCCCATTATCCTTCTAAAATCTAAGTAGAACTGTCCGTCCTTCATGTCTGCCCTTACGTTGGACCATTGCGTTGACACCCACACCATAATGAACAGCAGCTGTTCACAAAAATGTTACAGATCTCGAATAAAACAGCGATCTGATTAGAATACCTTATATAGGAAATCAGAATCATTATTTAAGACACTTTTTTTTCCTGGACATTATGTCAAATGCTAATCAATAGTCACTGAAGTGTGAAATAGAGAATTCCAAACGCCGTTTCCAAACACTATACATTATGTAAATCAATTTAGTAACGTACACAGCATTTGGAGTATACAGGTACACACGCTTCTTCTATGTCACAACTACCTTTTAACTAGCTACATATTTTACACAATTCCTTACAAAGAACTCTATGAAGACGATTCTAGATGCGTGCTGCACATCAGGTAAGTTTTGTCTACATCCTACAACTTACTTCGTGTGGATAAATTACTATATTTTAATATACCTTGTCTCAAATCTTCATTCTGCAGCACATCGTGAGCATCATATTTGACACCATGCATCCTCAAAATCTGCACGACAGCATTACTGAAACCACATCGCGGTTCCTCTGGTACGCCTTTCATAAACACAACTACTTTGTTGTTTTTCACTAGTTTTTCAATATCTAATTGTGAGGCCGGTTTAGTGGCAAAGTAAGCTGCTCTGAAAATATGTTTTGATGCACACGTGGCACGAAGAATTGCATTCATTTTGTGTCTGATCTGTTTAACAACTGTTCACGTACAATTTCTTCACACATTCGACTTCTATATATAAACAATTGCCAATCAAAACACAGCTGATTGCAAATACGAAGTTGTGTTACGTAAACATAACAAAGTTTATATCTGATGATCTTTGGTTTTGTTGGCAACTAAGTACATAGATTACGTGTAGAATCCGCAAGATTTATTGCGATAAAAAAGGGAAGAAAGCGTTGAGGACTTATTTAAGTTATGCATATTTTTTTAAAACTAATTTTATCTTTCCACGAATTATTAAGGCAGTGGTCCAAGAAAAATGGACAGTGGCCCATTCGGGGAGAGAGGGCGTCTCCCCCTCGACGAAGATTTACACTCTCGAGAATTACAGGGTGCAGAAGCACTGTTAAATTTGAGTATGGACATTGAGCAAGCGACGAGTGATGCCTCAAAGCGCACAATAGATCGGAATGACCAAAACAAGGAGAAACAGAGAGCAGATGTTACTCAACCTCACCATGCGGCAAATGAGGTAACAAACACGCCAGATCTTCCATCAGGTATGTATAATACCTTTTCTATCAATGAGGAGACAAATACCTTCCCTCTCAGAATGACCTTAAATTCACAAAGTCAAAAGGAAAGTCCATCTTAGACTGATGCGAATTCCAACTATGACCAGAACAAAGCCAATAGATATCAGAATGATCCAGGTGGCCCTTTTTACATCTTTGTTGAGGGTATCAATGGCTTGCAACAGAAAACAATTTGTATCGGTCAGAAATATAAATTATTCCTTGATGGACATCAATACAGGAGTTCCACAAGGATCTATTCTTGGACCCTTCTTCTTCATTGTGGCAATCAATGATTTACCACAAAACATAAGCCCCCCAGTCGTGTGCTATGCCGATGACACAACACTTATTACCACACATCAGAACAGCACAGATCTGACTAAACTAACCAAAGAAAATCTGAATAGGGCACCTAGTCCGGTTTTCAGCAAATAAACTTCTATGTAACCCTAATAAAACCCAAAACTGTTAATGGGAATGTCTAATGAAGTAGAGAATAAGTCTGCAATACTTCTAGGTATTCACATAGACTCCAAACTTGGATGGGAGGAACATGTAAATCATGTATGTAAAAAAATATCTCGGGTAGCATACCTCATTATGAAACTCAGTAAAGTAGTGAGTGTGGAGTACCTCAGAGTGACATATTATGGGATCTTTCAGTCCCATCACATTAAGAATATCTTAAAACTAAAAAAAAATAAAAATAAAAAATGTATTACGCGTAATGTGTAAAAGGGGCCGTAGGGAACATTGTCGTCCTATTTTCATGAAGCTAAGAATTCTCACAATTATAAATTTATACATCTATGTGTATGTGCTCTATATTGAAAACAACATCTCAGAATTTGTTGCTAGGGGACAAATACATGAACACAATACCAGGGCTAAGAATAACTTGGATATACCAAGACACAGGTTGTCAAGGACTAGAAATTCACACAAAGTGAACCCTCTGATATTCATTAACAAATTACCAGCATATGCAAGATCTATGGATATAAACATGTTTAAATTGAATTGGTACAGCTGGCTATGTGATCATCCTTTTTATGACATTAAAGAATTCCTAGAGATGCCAGAGTAGGATATTAACATTTAACAATTCTTTGTAATTAATAATATATGATTTAGGTGTATTAAGTCTCATGTATAGCTTAAGACATTATTATCTAATACTTTCCTGTGTATTTTATTATTTCCATGTCTGACGGCATAACGTGTATTATTGGCATTAGGTTACTTCATTATCTAGTACTTAATACTTCATATTGTATTATATATTCCAATGACAAAACCAATATCATTGTACAATTATCTATGGTGAATAAAATTCTTGATTCTTGAATGCAGGAAAATACCATCCCATGGCCTTGGACTATTCTTCACATCAGACTCTGACTTAAGACACAAAATTACGAATATGAAGGCAGTGGATAAGAATGGGATACATATTGATCTGACTACAGGGGAGGCAGCAAACACATTTGTAGAAAATAACCCCCTGAAGTTGAAACAGAAGGTAGCATATATACCAAAATAAAGGACTCATCGACATGGAGAGATAAAGAATGTAGACACCGAACTCTCGGAATTTGAACTAAACGAAGCTATCCAATCCCCCATTACTGTGACACCTGTACGTAGGATATTCAAATGTATACGTACATCAGATACAACAAGTACTATACCACGAAAAACGTGTGTAGTTACCTTTGCGTCTCAGTTTTTTCCTGAATTTGTGACAATTTATGGAATGAAATGTACTATCAGACCTTACATACCACTTGTACAATAATGTTTCTGGTGTCTCCGTTATGGACATTTGAGTATCCAATGTCAGTCAGAAGATCGGTGCAGTAATTGTGGAGGAAACCACGAGGGCAGCCAGTGCACGAGTCAAATACGATGCTATATTCATTGCAAAGGAAACCACTCATCTAAAAGTACAACAAGTTGTAATATTGCGCTTTCTTTCTTCCGATCAGGTGTTGGAGTAGTAGAGGTGACCTGTGCGATTAGACTGATAATTCCAGAAACAAGTCGTTCGATCAATTCTTATTTTTATCTTCTCCTCCTGTTGTGCCTAATATATATATATATATATATATATATATATATATATATATATATATATAATGGAAAGTCCAGGTTGGAATAAATAATATAGTGAGGACAGTTTACTACTCACCGCAAAGACGTGGCGACGAGCTGCGACAGGCACATACAAAAGACACACACATACAACACATTCAGCTATCGGCCATGGCCTTCTTCAGAAATAGAGCACTCACGCAATCACACAAGCACACAACACAGTCATACAACCATCACCTCCGACTGCCACACTTCGAATCACGCTCTGCAGCGAATCGGGGACGGGAGGGGAGGGGAGGGGGAGGGGATAGAAAGGTTACGTCACGGTGGTGGGGATGGGTTAGATGGGAATAACGAGATGCAGCTTAGGAATGGAGTGGGGAGGTGGGTGAGAGGAGAAAATAAAATAAAATAAAGTAAAGTAAAATAATTCATGTACACTGCAAGTGCACAAGACCACACACACACACACACACACACACACACACACACACACACACACGATCACACATTCACACACCACTCAAATCAGGCGAGGTTTGGGATACAGAGGTAGGAACTGTAAGGTGTGGAAGGGGGGGGGGGGGAAATAATAATAATAATAATAATAATAATAATAATAATAATAATAATGAAGTTATCGTAGGTTGAGGCCTGGTTGATTTCGGGATCGGAGAATGTATTGTAGGGATAACTCCCATCTGTGCAGTTCAGAAAAGCTGGTGGTGGATGGGAGGATCCAGATGGCCCGGGTTGTGAAGCAGCCATTGAAATCAAGCATGTGCTCCGCTGCATGCTGTGCCACAGGGTGGTCCACCTTGTTTTTGGCCACAGTTTGGCGGTGGCCATTCATCCTAATGGACAGCTGGTTGGTGGTCATGCCAATATAGAAAGCTGTACAGTGCTTGCAGCACAGTTGGTAAATTAAGTGGCTGCTTTCACAAGTGGCCCGGCCTCTGATAGGGTAGGATAAGCCTGTGACAGGACTGAAGTAGGAAGTGCTGGGTGGGTGGATTCGACAGGTCTTGCAGCGGGGTCTTCCACAAGGATATGATCCCTGTGGCAGTGAGCTGGGTTTCGGGGTGGCATAAGGATGAACTAGGATGTTGTGAAGGTTGGGAGGGCGACGGAACACCACTTTAGGAGGGGTGGGAAGGATCTTGGGCAGGATGTCTCTCATTTCAGGGCATGAGGATAGAAAATCAAAACCTTGGCGAAGGATGGAATTTAGTTGTTCGAGACCAGGGTAGTACTGGGTGACAAGGGGAGCGCTCTTTTGTGGATGGTTACTAGTGTTAGGAAGAGGATTTGGGGTGTGTGAGGATATGGCACGGGAGATTTGTTTGCGGACTAGGTCTGTGGGGTAGTTTCTGTTTGTGAATGCCTTTGTGAGACCTTCAGCATATTCAGAAAGGGAATTCTTGTCACTGCAGATATGCCGTCCACGGGTGGGCAGGCTGTAAGGGAGGGATTTTTTGACGTGGTAAGGATGGCAACTGTCAAAATGTAGGTACTGTTGGTGGTTGGTAGGTTTAATATGGACGGAAGTGTGGATGGAGCCATCAGTGAGGTGGAGGTTGACATCCAGGAATGTGGCATGGTTGGTTGAGGAAGACCAGGTGAAGTGGATGGGAGAGAAGGAATTGAGCACTGGAACACCACCTCTCCCAACGTCCCTCTGAACGCAAGCCTGATACCTCATTCCTCATAACCCTTACCAATTTCATCCTACTTAACAACTACTTTTCCTTTGAGGGGAAAGTTTACCATCAAATCCAAGGCACAGCCATGGGCACCCGCATGGCACCCTCCTATGCCAACCTGTTCATGGGCCGTCTGGAGGTATCCTTCCTAGCATCCCAAAACCTCAAGCCTCTGGCCTGGTTCCGGTTCATTGATGATATTTTCATGATCTGGACTCATGGCCAGGACACCCTATCCTCCTTTCTTCAGAACCTCAATTCCTTCTCTCCCATCCACTTCACCTGGTCTTCCTCAACCAACCATGCCACATTCCTGGATGTCAACCTCCACCTCACTGATGGCTCCATCCACACTTCCGTCCATATTAAACCTACCAACCACCAACAGTACCTACATTTTGACAGTTGCCATCCCTTCCACGTCAAAAAATCCCTCCCTTACAGCCTGGCCACCCGTGGATGGCATATCTGCAGTGACAAGAATTCCCTTTCTGAATATGCTGAAGGTCTCACAAAGGCCTTCACAAACAGAAACTACCCCACAGACCTAGTCCGCAAACAAATCTCCCGTGCCATATCCTCACACACCCCAAATCCTCTTCCTAACACTAGTAACCATCCACAAAAGAGCGCTCCCCTTGTCACCCAGTACTACCCTGGTCTCGAACAACTAAATTCCATCCTTCGCCAAGGTTTTGATTTTCTATCCTCATGCCCTGAAATGAGAGACATCCTGCCCAAGATCCTTCCCACCCCTCCTAAAGTGGTGATCCGTCGCCCTCCCAACCTTCACAACATCCCAGTTCATCCTTATGCCACCCCGAAACCCAGCTCACTGCCACAGGGATCATATCCTTGTGGAAGACCCCGCTGCAAGACCTGTCCAATCCACCCACCCAGCACTTCCTACTCCAGTCCTGTCACAGGCTTATCCTACCCTATCAGAGGCCGGGCCACTTGTGAAAGCAGCCACTTAATTTACCAACTGTGCTGCAAGCACTGTACAGCTTTCTATATTGGCATGACCACCAACCAGCTGTCCATTAGGATGAATGGCCACCGCCAAACTGTGGCCAAAAACAAGGTGGACCACCCTGTGGCACAGCATGCAGCGGAGCACATGCTTGATTTCAATGGCTGCTTCACAACCCGGGCCATCTGGATCCTCCCATCCACCACCAGCTTTTCTGAACTGCACAGATGGGAGTTATCCCTACAATACATTCTCCGATCCCGAAATCAACCAGGCCTCAACCTACGATAACTTCATTATTATTATTATTATTATTATTATTATTATTATTTCCCCCCCTTCCATACCTTACAGTTCCTACCTCTGTATCCCAAACCTCGCCTGATTTGAGTGGTGTGTGAATGTGTGATCGTGTGTGTGTATATGTGTGTGTGTGTGTGTGTGTGTGTGTGTGTGTGTGTGTGGTCTTGTGCACTTGCAGTGTACATGAATTATTTTACTTTATTTTATTTTATTTTATTTTATTTTCTCCCCTCACCCGCCTCCCCACTCCATTCCTAAGCTGCATCTCGTTATTCCCATCTAACCCATCCCCACCACCGTGACGTAACCTTTCTATCCCCTCCCCCTCCCCTCCCCTCCCGTCCCCGATTCGCTGCAGAGCGTGATTCGAAGTGTGGCAGTCGGAGGTGATGGTTGTATGACTGTGTTGTGTGCTTGTGTGATTGCGTGAGTGCTCTATTTCTGAAGAAGGCCATGGCCGATAGCTGAATGTGTTGTATGTGTGTGTCTTTTGTATGTGCCTGTCGCAGCTCGTCGCCACGTCTTTGCGGTGAGTAGTAAACTGTCCTCACTATATTATATATACGATGGTTTCCACAATTTTATTTCAACAAAAATAAATAATACATCTAGACCAAGTTTATACAACCTTAACAGGCAAAGACAATATTTTTTTAAACAACTGTAATTATGAAGCCAGTGAAAGTACTTCAATGGAATGCACGATCAGCTAATGCCAACAGAGAAAGTTTACTCAGAGAACTATTCATCAGTCAACCAGATATTGTCCTGTTAAGTGAAACCTGGTTTCAGCCCCACCATAATGTCCGATTTAAAAATTATAACATAATAAGGGAGGACCCTTTGATGGAAAAGGTGGCGTGGCCATCATGATTAAACATACTTTGTCACATCAATTATTCCCACTAAATATAAGAGACACCAACATTGAAGTAGTTGTTGTGCAAATCCAGTCTGCTCTAAAAAGTTTCACGGTTCTCTCGCTATGTAAAGCTCCGCAACTAAATGTGGTGGAAGAGGACTGGAGGTTTATACTACGTCAGCTGACACCACTCTTCATTATAGGAGGAGATCTGAATGTCCATCATGTTGCGTGGGGAGGAGATATTGCCGACAGGAATGGCAAAGTGATGATGAACGTTATTGAAGACAGTAACCTCGTGATACTTAATGATGGAACACCTACTATGGTCCCTTTCCCTGGTCATACACTTTCTGCTATAGATATAACGCTTTGAACCCCTTGTTTTAGCGAAATTGCACATTGGCACGTTAAATCAGATTCTATGGGGTCCAATCGTCTTCCAATCGAATTCCACATCAACATTAATGTGGATTGTCAACATGTCTACTATGCTAATAGTAAGTGGAGAACTTCGGAATCCAACTGTGGATAAATAAAAAGATACTGTCCAACGAAATTTAGATATCATGAGACATGGTATAAGCGAACGAGATGTATACCAGACTTTAATATGTGCTATAGACGATGCTGCAGAAGTTAGTATCCCAAAGAAAAAAGAGGTTACTATTATGAAACTACGTTCTCCTCTGTTGTGGAACCCAGAATGTTCTAAAGCAGTTGCAAAATGCAGGATCGCCCTGAAAAACTATCGTTTAAATCCTAATTTGGAGGACTACCTGGAAGTGAAAAAAAATAACTGCACGAGTTAAAAATACTTGAAGAAAATAAAAAAGGTCAGTTGGATTAAATTCTGTTCCTCCTAGATAAATCAACCAGCATGAGAGATATTTGGTATAAAACAAAAGCTTTTAGAAATAACCGTATACCATCTCCTCTTCCTATTTCCACTGCATGGATAGAGAATTTTATTAACATGCATCCTCCTCCTACTATCCCATTCTAATTTCACCCACCACCTGCTGCAGAACACTATCAACATATTCTGCTTCGTCCTTTCTTGAAAGAAGAACTCAGTGATGCTTTGAATTCATCGAGTGATAGCTGTCCTGGAATTGATTTTCTTACTTATTCTATGCTTGCAAACCCCCTTACAGATGATCCAGAAAACGCAATTACTCTTCCTACAAAAATACCCCAATACGCAGATGATATAAGTTTTTATTCAACAGCAGATACACACCTTCCAGCCAAAACAGAATTACTTGCTAACATAGAACATAGAACATGTCTGCCAACAGATTGGATATTTCGAATGAAAAATCAGTGATCCTCCCATTTTTCAAGTCAAATATTACATACACAGATGATCACATCATATGTGGAACGTATACCTTCCAGATTAAATCACATGCTCGATTTCTAGGAATGACGTTTGACTCAGGTTAAGCTGGGGTCCTCACATACAGTTTATTGTTACTAAGTTTAAAGAAGGTCTAAATTTACTTCGTTCACTCACTGGAGTGTGGTGGGGAGCACACCAAAGTAGTTTACTCAACATGTACTGAGGGATTATTCGATCATGACTGAATTATGAAGGTATTATATATCACAGTGCACCTAAGATACACCTCACCAAATTATATATCCTACAATACAGAGCCATTCACACGCATCTTGGAGCCATGCATTCAACACCCACCAATGCCCTATTAATAGAGGCAGGAGAAATTCCCTTGAATATCTGGCGAAAGATGTTAGCAGATAAATTTTATTTGCAATTTTTATGACCTTTATGGATAGTTCCACCTACAAGAGTATAGACATCATTTACCGATAATCCACTAATTCTAACAGAAGAAATAAAAAATCAGCAGTTTACTTCAGCTATGACACCTGGTCTCACGTCATTCCTTCTGCCTATGTTTGAATATGATTTCAATACACTCAACTGCCAAATACCAATGTATTATTATTCTATGGACACTTCAGAGAATTTTGATGTAAACCACAGGTTCAGTCGTCTAGTTGAAGCTCAGTGGCATGACTATATTTGTATCTATACTGATGGATCTAAAATTCCTAAAGAGCAGTATACAGGATGTGCTTTTATATGCCCACAGACCCAGTTAAGTAAAATATATAGATTACCGAAGAGTGCTTCAATTATTAAGGCAGAGACTGTAGCAATCCTACAAGCTATAAAGTTTGTCGCTTCAACCTCATTTCGTAAGATACTAATTGTGACAGACTCTCAGAGTGTCCTTAAAAAGATTCAATATCGTAGGTGGAATAAAACAATTAATCATTATATATTGGAGGTGATACATGGATATATGTACTGCAGAGAGGGCAAAATATAACATTGTTATAGATTCGTTCCCACTATGCTATATCTAAAAAAGAGGCAGTTGATAAATTAACGAAACAAGCTATCACTTCAGGAAACATTATAGATTTGAAACTGCCATGCACTGACTCCTTAAATGAGGTTAAGAGTTTTGGAAAAACGCGATGGCAAGAAATATGGAATGAGACCCAGCAGTTTAAAGGTGGATATTATGCAGCCATACAGCCTGAAATTCCAACAAGACCATGGTTTGCGAGAACGTATTTGGCCCGCACTTCAATTTCTATCATCATCCGATTTAACCATGCATCTTTCCCTGTTCATCTACATAAAATTCACATTTATAATTCATCTGCCTGTGAATGTGATTTTGTGACTGATGAAGACATTAACCACATCCTGTTTTCATGTCCAAAATATGACAGTGAAAGTTCAGTGTTTTTGGAATCTTTTACAAAAATGGGTTACCTCATGCCTCAATCTGCTTCTTGTCTATCGACTGCTAAAAACATTAAGATTTATAAACTGATAATCAGCTTTCTGAAGAGAATTGGGAAATAACTATAGTTTCTACCAATCATACTTGTCATATAATCTTGTTTGAGAAGTGTTGTATGAATATATCTTTGATGGCTAAATAGAGTATATACTCTGGAGGCCGTATAAATAAAATAATAAAAAAAGAAGTTTATATTTCTGAGTATGTAGCAGAAGCAAGGAGGTTAGAATATTTATTTATTATATGTGGCATTTAGTGCCATGTACACTATATTGCCAAACTCTAAATTAAGGCTAATTCACACTGTCCGTCATGTCACGTCACGTCACCGTCCGTCAGAACATTCTCCAATGTACTTCTAATGGCAGCATTCACACTGTCCGTCGTCGGACCGTCACGTCACGTCAACGTCACATCAAACTTCCTCGAGAAGAATGTTTTGACGGAACGGCCATCTGCTAACATCAGAAGTTAACCTATTTTCGTCACGCCAATTACATGTTGCAGTCGACAACTGCCCTGTTCATATGAAAATGTGTCTTATTCATCTTCATTTTGTTGTTATACCTCATTTTAGGGGTAAATCTCAAATGTTTCATGACGACTTAAATATTTGTATCAATTGAGTGTCTCCCTAAAATCGAGGTCGGATACCTGAAACCAAAAAATGGTTTATGTTACGTAACATTGTAATAAAAAAGACTGAAGCAAACTGTTTATTTGAATAAGATTGTATATTGATTACACATTTTTCATTAACTAACATTTTTAATGAAAAAGTCAGTTCTAATGAAATACAAAAATTTAGTCTTTTATGACGGTATTAACAATGTCAGTGGGCAAATTGTAATGGATAAAGTAAACAGGCGCTTTTTATACTCTTATAAGTATCGTTTGATGTTTTCATATGTTTATTTATTCACTTGAAAATAAATGTCGATGTTTTGAAATGTTGTTTCAGTTCCCACTAAGTTGGCGAAAAACATACACTGTGAAGTTTTCTTTGGCCGTCAATAGCATTTAGTGTTGTTGTTCCCTCAATTCTAGTATTAAATTATGACTTTCTACATAACAGATCGACACTCATAACCTCACTTTCAACATCATGTATTGAGATGGGCGAATTGACGTGATAGAAACTGACGGACAGTGTGAATACAACTTGACGTGACGGTTCTGTGACGTGACGTTGACATGACGGACAGTGTGAATTGGCCTTTAGAATGTTAGCATTATATATTACAATAAAATTCACATTAACACTTCTACATTTACAAAATCTGCCTCTTCACTGTCGTTCTGCTCACATCTCTTGGAACTGCAAACCTTTATCCAATGCAAGTGTGTTGGGTAGCATCCATGTCCCAGTCTCATTCTTATTATAGTGATCAGATGTCGCTTGCCAATCCTGCACTTTGTGAACCACAGTTTAGTCGTTACATTAGGTTGTATGAGAGCGAGATGTTTTCCCCTAAGTCATTGTGATTGTTTCCATTCCGAGTCCCACTCTTGATACGCCTGGACCCTGAATTTCATGATAAAATCAGTGTATGGCTGCCGTACTGGTTGAAAACTGCCTTCCTTAGCTCCTCTTCTTGCTAATAGATCTGCCATCTCATTCCCCACGATGCCAGAATGGCCTTTTATCCATAGAAATTGAATATGTATACCTTTCGCAGCTGCATTTCTGAGGAGATAAATCACTTCCAGTACATCTTGGTTGGTCCTTGGATCCCAACCAGGATTCTACAACTTTTGTAGTACACTTCTAGAATCTGTTAGAATTAATATTTTATTCTAGTACTGGATTCCAAAATATACAGTCTGCCTCACTGCCATTAACTCTGCCATATATACTGACGCTTCATATGGTAACTTGTACAATTTAGCAATTCCATGTGCAGGAATATAGAATGCGTAGCTAACACTGTTATCCGTTTTGGAACCATTCGTGTAAATATAAACATACTGATGCCATTTACTCTCGATAAGTTCTTGCTTCGCCAAGCCCATGTCCATCAGTTCCGTTGGCATGTGAGATATGGATACTTTCTATAATGTCGTTTCATATGGGTATCTGAACATTGCCAATGACTTATCCGGCAATATAAGTGGGGTTATAAGGTGGCAATTCATGTAACTTCGTACAAGTAATGGTACAAGGTTGTAGGATGACCAAAAGATCGGATGTTGCGATGTAGCAAGCTTGGTTACTCTCTGAACAATAACATTGTCTGTTACTGTTGATCGATGCAAGTAAACAATTTCTGAAAGCAATTGTCATCTAAGGGTTAGTGGCATTTCTCCGGCTTCAACTTACAGAGCAGTAGTGGGTGTCGAATTGATTTCACCAATAATTATTCGTATCACTCTAAATTGTACAATATCTAGTTTGCATAAAGTCATTACTGGGGCGTTTCCAAAACTCACACTTGCAAAGTCCAACACTGACCGTATTATTGCCCTATACAAAGTTAGTAAAACCGACGGGTGTGCACCCCTCCATACTCTAGTAACCTTTCTTATTATGTAGACAATATGCCGCTTCCAATGTAAAGTAGGTCGATATTCTTTGGCTGGAGTTGTCAGGTGTGAACTATGTCCTTGGTTAGAAATTAACATATATATATATATATATATATATATATATATATATATATATATATATATATATATATATATATATATTATTTGCCCACCAGTTTTTCATTGTTTGAGAAAATTTAGTTCTTCTTTCTTCACTCCATTTTGTTCCAGTTATCGGTGCTTTTGTCTCTGGTTTAACCTCCCACTTTTCAACTTTTATTCTAAAATTGTTCCTTGCAGCTATTTCTTTTTTAGTAATTTTGGCTAATTCCAAATCTTTTTTAACTTTTTGGATCCATTCTCCTCCATTAACAAGAGAATGTACGTATTTTACAATTCTTTTTGTTAATCTGTGTTCAGGGAGTCTCATTATGTGGCCATAGAATTTGAGGCGTCTTTTCCTCATGTCTATCTCTATGTTAGAATATTCTTCAATTTTTGATGTTTTCTGTAATCTATATCCATTCTCGGTCCATCTTGGTCCCAAAATTTTTCTAATTATTTTTCTTTCTTTAGATTTTCTAGATCAGTTTTCCTGTTTAGTGCCAAGGTTTTGCTGGCATATAACATTGATGGTTTAATGACTGTATTGTAATGCCTTATTTTTGGTATTTAAAGATAAGCATCTTTTATTATAGAGGTTTTGCACTAACCCTAAACCTTTATGAGCTTTTTGTATTCTTTCTTGTTGTGCAAATTTTTCCGAGATAATTTCTCCAAGATATTTGAAGTGTGGTACTCTTGATTTCTCCGTATTTGGTTTGTAATTTGGAAATTTCTAAATTTGTTGTTGTGAACACTGTCTTTTCAAATGATATCTGTAGCCCGACTTTTTCTGCACATTCTTTTAGAATTTCTACCTGTTTTATAGCCCTTTCACTAGAATCTGCCATTATTGCGAGATCGTCTGCAAGGGCTAAGTAGGGGATTCTTAGGTTATGTTTTTTGGTTCCTAATGAAATTGGTTTCCAGCACTTTTCTTCTTCACGTTTCTTCTCCCATTCTTCCATGACTCTATCCAGAACTACAATGAACAACAAAGGCGAAAACCCATCACCCTGTCTAACCCCAGTTTTAATTTCAAATGGTTTTGAAAGTTTTCCCATAAATTTCACTTTGGATTTTGGATTTTGTTAACGTCTGTTGAATGATTTTTTTGTATTTTACGATCCAATCCTTTTTCCTCAAGAATCCTAAATAGTGTGGGTCTGTGGATTGAATCATATGCCTTCTTGAAGTCGACAAAGACATACACTGTAGGCTTACCTTGCATCTTCCTTATCCTTGTGATTAATTTTAGGTTTAAAATTTGCTCTGGGCACGATCTGTTTGGCCTGAAACCAGCTTGCAAATCTGAGATTTTGGGTTCTAGTATTTCTTGTGCTCTTTCAAGAATACAAGCCGATAAAATCTTATATGTGACAGGAAGTAGAGAAATTCCTCTGTAATTATGGATGTATTAAGGCACACTTCCAATCTTCTGGGATTTCTTCTGTGACCCATATATTTTGAATAATTCCTACTAGCTCCTTTCTTGAATTAGGCCCTAGATTTTTTAGAAATTCAGCTACAATTCCATCCTCCCCAGAGGCTTTGTTATTTTTGAGTTTCTTTGTGTGTTTGATAATTTCTTCTTCTGTTGGCAGTGAGGAATCTTTTTGTTGTGGAGCTTTGGTGTTGGATATTGGGAGGGTTTCTGTTGGTTCTGGTCAGTTTAGAAGCTTTTCAAAATATTCGGCTAGTACTTCACAATTTTCTTCATCGCTTAGTGCTAAATTCCCATCTGGTTTTCGGAAGCAAACATTTTGAGGGTTATAACCTGTAGAATCTAAGTGTATTATAATTTTTAAAATCTGTATCTATTGATTGTAGTTGCTGGATTACATATTTTCTCTTCTCTTGCCTGATAATTTTATTTGAAAGCTTTCGTGTTTCTAGAAAGTTTTGGTAATTCCCCTCATTTTTATTCGAGCTATATTTCTCGAAGGCTTTTTTGCGTAATTCAATGGCATTTTCACATTTTATATTCCACCACGGATGTTTGGTTTTTTTCCGTAATGGTATTTTTTCTTTGGCTATTTCTGTAATTTTTGTCTTGAATTTTTCCCAGTTGTTTGCAGGAGAATGTTCCCATGTTTCTATTGTTTCTGATTCTGTTAGTTTTTCTAGATTAAATTTTGGGACTGCCAGTGGTGTTTGCTGTGTTTTTCGTCTTGGAGTGAACTGTACTCGAACCCTGGTGAGATAGTGATCAGAGTCGATATTTGTGCCTTTCTTAACTTGGATATCTCTGATCTCTTTTTGAAAGTCATAAGAGATGGCTACATGGTCGATCTGAAATTCTCCAAGTTGGTTTATTGGGGATCTCCAGGTTTTTTGTTTGCTAGGTTTCTTGTTGAAGGAGGTTGAGCTGATTTTCATTTTGAACTGTTGGCAGAGTTAGATTAGTCTCATACCGTTTTTGTTGGTCAATCTGTGTGCTGGATATAAGCCAACTGTCTTCCTAAATTTTTTTCTTTGACAATCTGTGCATTGAAATCTCCAAGAAGTATTTTGACGTCGTTTCTTTGTATTTTAGAGATTTCAAGTTCTAATCGCTCCCAGAATTTGTCTACAGCTTCTCGGTTCTTCTTATTTTCAATGTTGCAAGGTGAATGGACATTAATTAGGGTGTAGTTTTTATTCTTATTTTTAAACCTAAGAAGCATTAGTCTATTGTTAATGGTTCTTACAGACATTATAGATTTAACGGCGGATTTTTCAACAAGAAAGGCCTTACCAAGCATGTTCGCCCCTCTACCAATTTTCCTATTAGTTCCACTTTTGAAGATTCTGAACCCATTGTAATCAGTGGTTTGATCATTGGGGAACCTTGTCTCTTGTACTGCAAGGATTTGGGTTTTCAGTTTCTTTAATTCTTCAGTTACAATATGTAATTTTCCTGGTTGTATCAGTGCCTGTGTGTTTATTGTTCCAATGTAATTTTCTTATTGTTTCTGTTTTTGAGAAGTTTTCCAGAGTGCTCCGACTCACTCAACAAATCGTGTAGGCCCGGTCTCCCCAGAATCCGAATGACTGGTTGCCACCTTTTTAATAGGTGGGTGGATTTTACCACCTGGGGTAATTTTGTTATTACATACACAAACCATGATTTTACTTGTAATTCATAGTTTGGTCTGGCATGTGGCAGTTGATAGGATCAATGTTGTGGAGCCTTGAAACACAAGTCAGCCGCCACTAATATTTGGAACAGATGCTGTTGGTCACCGCCACTAACATGTGGAACAGTCGTGCTCTTGGTGCTAGTTTTGGTCCACCCCGGGTGTTTTATTTCCCCCGTACCCAGCATATCTAGTGAGCATCCCCCTATCCACCACCTGGGGAGGCGCCCGGTAGGAGACTAGTATATATATATATATATATATATATATATATATATATATATATATATATATATATAGGACAGCAATTAATTATCTTGGGTCGCCACCATATTTCTCCAAAATATGAAAAATGGAAATGTTACTGATCAGCTATGATGTGATCATATTTTCAAACATATAATAAATATTCCTACTCGATTGCAATGTATCAGTTGTACCAAGCAAACAAAAATGTATCTTAAAAAATTATTGGTAAACTGTGGAATTTAGCTATTCTGTTTCCCCTCCAAAATAGTGAAAAAGGAATGTTCTTAAATGAAAGACGATCTGCTTAACATCAATTTATTATAATTAAACATAGAAAAAATAAATTAGATGGCATTTCCTATCATGTAAAACAGATAATGGTATTCAAACCATTTTTTTATAAATGTTAAAATATTGAGCCACAAAAATGACTGGCTGAGTCACAGGTCGCAGGTTTTGCAAACAGAATGCTATTAGATTGGCTACACAGGGGGTTGAAATTATGGTTAGCCCTAAGCTCCCAAAAGTAAATAGGCAGATCTCAAAAGAATAAAATAAGGGACCGAATCCAACAAGTCTGATTCATATGATCCTCCAGCAAGTGCGTCACCTTACCCACACAGATGATCATTGACGGCAGCGTCTCAGGCTCGCAGGCAGCAGGCGGTGGGAGCAGATGAGCTGAAATTTTTATCCGACTATAATTTCTGTGACCTTTTAAGTAGGGCCGACATGTAACTTAACACAGCGTCACTGGCGTCGGTGTCGCTAGGCAGTTACTATGCGATTCTATCACGCTAGTAGACTACTCAATATTTTGCATAGGTGACACAAAGGTCACTTGGCACAAATCAATCAGTCACTTGCATAATAAGATCTGTAAAAACAATGCCCGATTCGCAAAGGCCCGAATGCTCAAATAGAGACTTCTAGCAAAACGAAAACTAAACTGTGGCCGCTCACAGTGTAACCACAGGACAATGTAACGTCCGCGAAGTAAATACAAGTTCTACAAGGTCCGAATCTTCGGAATCACACACAAGTCTAGCCAGAGGACCGTTTAAGACGATGTCCTTCCCGCGAATCTTTTTACACAGAGTATTCCATGTCTCCTGAGGTCCGTACACTTCAGACGCTCAAACAGGAGACTAGCTTGGTCCGTACACTTCGGACGCTCAGACACGAGAGAGTGTCCCTCATCACGCTCTGCCGCAGATCACGGCAAGTGACGACGGCCACACCCACGCGCGAAAAAAAGACGCACCAATATCTGCTAACAGCTAATAGTCAAACCAATCGGATGGCATATCGCCATTGACTAATTGTTTAGCTGTCATTCTATAATAATTTGCCGAATCAGGGCGCGTTCTATGCGGCTGCCAAGAGGCTCCGCCCACGCCACGAAAGCTTCCCGCGGATTTCACCGTTCCCAGGTTGAATGCTCTGCAAGGAATTTCACCTTGCTCCTAGCTACGGTCACACGACCTAAAAATGTTAACGTTGTGCTATATATACAGCCGCTGAAGCCAAACCCCTGGGGCGCCAGACGGGCAGAAAGCTTTCCTCTCAACCTAACCATTTGTCACACTAACTGCTTTCTAGGAAATTTTTTAGATAACGCCCAAGGGCAATACATCTCCATAAGCATCCCAGGGCCCAGAGCAGTCTGCTATTGTTTGTATCTGGCAAATTCCTCTCTTGCGAAACGGCTGAATGACTAAAAAGGTAGTCCCCACTATCGCCCACCGTAAACCGCGGGCCAGCATTGTTTAAAGTGTCCCACACATTCTAAAAAATTCTGACAGGTATACTCCGCCGCCTGTAGCGTCGGCGCAAAACAGGTCAAGCCAGCTCCTCTTGTCCTTCCCCGAAGGCGAGCGAAAGTTGGTGAGAGGGGGAGACCCCCAAGAGCGTCTCTGCTCTGCGTGGCCTGACTGTGACAACACGTAAAACCGCTTTTTAGCAGCCAAGCTGCACCAATAAAAATTAAAATCCCGAAATTTTCTTATAAACATAGAATGTATACAATCCCAGGAGCCCATCACCCCTGATGTGTCCCCAAGGGCACAGAAATCAAAATAAATAAAGATCCACAAAGAAAAATGTCAAATATTTCAATATTTAGCGAAAAGATAAAGGTACAGTAACACAAAGTTAGTATGAAAAATAGACTAATTACAGCCCCCGTCTCACAACAAGATAATTTGCAATCAAAGTAAACCCCTAGAAACTTTGCACTGGACGTATGGGGAAATCATATGGCTCTAATTCAAGTTGTCGCTGATCATAGCATTTCCTCCTCCTTGTGAAGATCACTACCTCACACTTTTCTTCTGATAGCGACAAGCCATTCTCCATTTCGCACATTGCTAATTCTTTTGCTGCCTCATTCAACCGCAGGTGTGCTACCCAATAGCTTGTTGATTGTGTATAAAGACATATGTCATCAGCATACTGCAGCATTTTGATTTTGTGGCAAAATCTGCTTTCCAGATGTGCAACATACAGTGTGAAGAGTAAGGGGCTGAGTATTGCTCTTTGTGTTAATCCTTTATAGTCTGTGGGCCAAAAAGTTCATTATTATCCATCTGGATGTGCACTGATCGGTGTCTTAAAAACTATATATGCACTGTAGGAAAAAATACGGTACATTAAACCGTCACCTCTCTAAAAATGCTTACAGTTGCTACATTTCTTAGTGTTGCTCACACTAGATAGAAAACCGTAACTTATATGTTGGTTTGGAAAGAAGAAATTGAACACAAATATTACATGTCTTGCTTACTTCAATTAACTGTTTTCACACTAAATAATAACATATTATGCCGGCACTCAAGATAACGCTTGGTATGAGAATAGTTTGAAGTTGAGGTTACGGTGATCCAAACAGATATAGCATAAATTATAAAAGGGGGAACTATTTCTACAGGGTACTGACGAAATAGAGATCAGTTAAGAAATAAAATGGATTATTCATTAGAAAGATGCAATACTCAATTGCACAAACATGCAGTAACATTAACAATGAGAAATGTATTAAATTTACTTTAAGAACATGTTCAGTGCAACCAACATCACACATTAATTATTTAATTAATCGAACTCTGAAATAATAGTAAAACAGAGTCTTAAATAACAATTTAACGCATTATTCCTGTTGTCACGTTATTAGGAACTGTCAGGATCCCCACATTCAGTCTTTACTACACCACACTAAAATTTCATGCAACCAACCTCCCAGCTGATCAGAGAAATGCCTGTTTGAGTCTGGCCTTATTTTCCCTTTTTAACGAAATTCTTCCTGCAGAAACTGAACATACATGTTCATATTAATATTAATGCTGTGCATGAGAACTAAGGAACTAATATAGTGAGCAGCTCAAATGAAATAAATGTGACACCTTCATCATGTTATACTAACACCCTATCATTAACATAATAACTAGATAGATTTTCATTTGAACAAATTTCTCAAGAGGTCAATGACACTATAAAAGTGGAGAAAAGCTGATCGACCTCCATATGCTTTTAATTATTACACAAATCACGAGATTTACAAGCCCCCAAAAGGCTATCTTAAAGGTACACTGATAGCACATTAAAAAGAAAATTGGAATTTGTATCAACCACTAAATGCTTTACCTACACTTCTTCAATGAACTAAGTGAAATACAATACATTTCACAGATATTAAACAGGCAAAAATGAAATATCAAATAGTTTCTTGAGTAATTTACTTTAACACGAATAAACCCCATTAAGTACACATCTAATCAAGAACCAGTAATTACCCAAAGTGGTTTCAATTTCACTACAAGAAAATGTTCACACACAAAATTTAAAACAAATGAAACCCATTTCTAAATCAAAATTGTTCCCTATGCATCTTCTCACAGTGCTCAGTTTTGAGCTACTGCAAGTTCTTCACATTTGTGGCATACAGACAGCAGATGACCTACCTTTTCACATAACGGTCATTCCCGTTACCAGGGAATCTGCAGCAATCCACCTGAAAATGCTTCGCTCCATCGTTTTGTCTAAATATTCTATCAGCACTCTTTTGAAATTAGTAAACTGAGGCACAAGCTGCCTTGAAACACGTGTGGCAAACTTATTTAGTTACAAAGAAAACCCCTTAAATTGAAATACAGGTTGCAAAATTCAAGTTGAAATAAAATCAATGACATTCCGAGATACTTTAATACAGCTTATGGCTGTTTATTTCTACTACACAGCCCTCAATCATTACCATGGTGGCTTGAAATGAGCATAACGGACCAAATTCGGAGTACAGAGGAATGACCTCCGACTTCCGCAAATCCACCGAAATTTTACGGAAAACCAAAATACAATTTGATGCTGAGCTGATTACTGTTAACATAAAACACAAAACTGATCAAACTTGAAGCACACATACACTTACAAGTTTCGCGCCATTTACAACCGATACCAAAAAACTAAGAAAATTTCAATTAGATCGTGAAGGATAGGTTGAGGACCACCACAGGAATGAGATAACTTCGTATACATTAAATTACAAAGGAATATATGGTAGATTTTACACAATCTAGCCTCGATCGAAAACTGTGAAACTTGGCGCCCACCAGTGTCTCAGTTAACTAAGTCCATAATAGAAATAAATACTTCAAAATTTTCCTGAAAACGACCTATTTTGAATCATTATCAAGCATTCCACTTTGCGTGGCTTCTCAATTATGACCAAAGTGAACATTACCGTTAAATTTTCTTGTTTTCCAACAGCATGTCTGCTTCATGTCCACCTTCCAGCTCTCGAAGACAATGACTCTGAGGCCATGCCGACCGCTAGCCAACCTCTGCCAAATCCTCCCGCCAAACGTTACAATTGGCTGGCGGCGCTGCGCACAAATACTCTACTCTCAAGATCTGACAAAGGAAAGCTCGTATCGACCTATCTCAACTGAAAAACCTGACTCAAAGTGCCACAACTCTCCTGCCTGTACTACCCTTCTTAGCTACACAACTCATCCATCATGCAACATTCACTCAGGGAGTGGTAAATTCAAAGGAATTAGGATCGTGATAGCAGAACGAAGTAAAAAGCAATAACACAAATCATCCTTGCATCCAGGGCCAATGTAGTGACGACTAGTAACTTCAAAACTCACTGAAATGGTTTCTTTCGCTACATCACGAAATAAGAAATTAATTAATAAATAAAATAGTCGAGAAACGAAACACTAGGGTCGTTTCACTACACTCCACCCAGGATACAAAAATGGATTGTGTGGTGTCATGCTAATGGGATGACACACCACGAACATTTTTGGATTGATTGAGATAATATGGCTGAGACCTACGCACCATATGATCTTAACCCACTTTATTTCTAAACCTAGTATCATATAAGTCTCATTAACAAGAACAAATTAAAACACTATGAAATATCAGAGGATACTAACCTTATAACTAAACAAATCACTCTAGCAGGAAGCTAATCCATTTAAAGAGCTAAACATTTGTCCATAGGGTTAACCTACTAAATACTGAGTGATTTTCTCTACCAGATTACTATCAGCCCATCAACGGCTTGTTTTAAATCAAAGTGCAATGAAGTGTCCCTTAACATAAAGGAAATTATACATTGTCTCTGTTAGATTTAAAATTTAAACAAGTTATGTTCGATCACTACATTTACATAGATTTCAAATACTGAGTGATCTACACTAGCAAATTACTTCAGGCTCACCTTAGCCTCACTGAACAAATATCACTTAAGCGGTGATATAACAAATTTATCAACATTCTTGAAAACAAAGTTATGTTTACTATATTCAAGTTACCTAATCTTTCAAAGCCCTAAGTACTGATCTGTTGTATCTACTAGACCACAATAGCATAACTAAAACATATCATTTTAAAGTATCCTTGTGAAAGACAGACAACAAATTCAAAACACTAAACTATATTCACTACTACACAACAATATCAGATGGCCACAAGTGAAACAAACATTAAAAAATGAATAGGATCAATCCTGCAAATATTTGATGGCCAATAGCCTCAATTAGCTTACAATTAAACACAGTTAAGCAAGGAAATCATGACATTGAACACTGCAAGTATGTGGTCTCAGCCACTAAGGTACTGAATAAACACAAACATAGTAATGTTACAATTTTATATATTCAGTCTGCTGAAAAACACACGACATAGCCCTTCTATTGTACAAAGCCGAAGCACAAACACAACACCGCCGATCTCAAGAAGGATCTCAGCATTGAGGTGTGATGAAGGACCATCCAAGTACAAGCTGACTGCATGCTCCAGTCGTCACCGCAATTGTCCTTCTCATGACTACCACCAATAGGCCGTCAACCATTGCCTTAGCAGCGCCGCCCTTTAACTATTCACAGCATGAGTCCATGACCACATCACCTACATTAGTGTCCAAATTGCCAGGCGTACAAGCCTCTTCCAGTAACAGATAGAAGCAGTCCATCTATTCTAGTCCACAGCATCACAAATTCATATTGAATGTATACTGAGCCATACGATGACAGAGTGGCACTAACAGCTGATTCACTACTGTTGCCCATGTTTCACAGTACATTTGCACTACCATCTTTCAGCAGTCAGAACAGAAGTCCATAGTACCTCAAGTCTGTAGCACTGTCCTACTGAGGTTACGTAGTTCTGACAACCTTATACCGTTGCACTACTGCTGACAAACAAATGCGCAAACAAGTGTCTCCATTGTTCACAACTAAATCGAAATAACCTTGAACTTCAACATTCTGACGATCACTAACGTAGTGCTGGAGTTCACACAAAATAATATAAATGTCTTGCCTGGCACGACAGACTACATGAGTTCAATGAGATAAATGCTAGCCTCATAATACAACTAGTTCTATTCTGTCAAATGTGTGCCAACTGCAACAGTCCAAAGGGAACACAACAGAACCATGCCAGTATTCGTCCACACAGTCCACCTAAAGTCTCATACAGTATTTATCAAGAACTGTCTGTAGTAGTGTGCCGAGTTCTGTATAAATGTTCCTAGGCAACACTGACAGCTTGCATAATAGAAATGCACCTGGTAAACGTGGTCTATTCCAGTCTGATGGGTATGGCGTGCCAAAATTATGAAGTGTCCTTTGGCTTCACCGACAGATGGGAAACAACATGACTAAAAGGTTAGTTCCTGGTTGACGGTTGCCGTGCCGCGATCACCCATTGTAGCTGCAGATGCTTCGGCGTGCCGGGGTCAGCGACCGGGGACCCATTGATGCACTGGCACACACCGCTCTACGCTGGCGGCAGGCGTCGTTGCGCACAACCTGGCAGAGGCCATGCCCCTTACTCCTGTTAGCCACGGCCGTCAGCTGGCGTTACGTCACCGTGCAGGATAGAGCACTGTATAGTACTAGCAGAACAATCCGCCATTTTGAATCCCGCTTTAAAGGTGCACATTTAAAGACTACGAGACAATTACGCTTTTTAATATATTCCCAAGGCCATTAAATATATTTTCCTAACGAAGAAAATATTACAACATAGTAAATTTATTGACTGTAAGAGGCAAGCAACTTAAAGTTCGTGATTAGATGGTTGTTTAGAGATATGAAATATTCTCTTACATTCCACATTAAGGCAAATGTTGTTCTAAATATTGATCAAATAAATTAAAATACATAAAAATAATCGTGTTATCTAGTTTATATTTGGTACATTCTCATACGTTTAGGGCAACTAAGAGTTGCATTCGAAAACAGTTAATAAGAATGTTAAATTGCGATACTGTACTTCCTGTGTTTCCTCCTTAATGTCTCGCATGTTTTACACACTCCATAATTCAGAAGATTTTTACATAAAATATGTGTTTAATAACTTCAAACGTCTGGTTTCGTTAGATAACTACTAAATAAAGTCTCTCTTGTAGCATGCACTTTGAAAAAAAAGTCATTTTTGCATGCTAAGATTTGAAATCGACGCCTTTCATTTACGACTTATTTCCTGTTCTCTATCGTTGCGAAGTTCAGTTTATTACTATTTCAGACCTCCTGTTCACAGCTTGGGCTACACCTACATATTCCAATGTTGAGATTCACATTTAAATCCTGAACTAATGCGAAATAATATAATTAAAAAACCACAAGCTGGGCAATGCCAGCTGCACTCATGAAACACTTGAAATACAATTAACAGCCCATAGAAAAAGTCCTTAGTTGCTCTAAAACAGTCAAGAAATGTAGCTTATTTTCAACACACTGACTGTCGCATTGCTTACAAGTGTAGGCCAATATTTTAATTACTACCTCTCTGTGAGCATAACTGTTTCTAGTAAAAATAAAAAAGTTTTGTTCTTAACTTTACATAGATAGTTACTCGATTTAGCGTCCATATGTGGCGTCTGGAATTTTAAAAAAAAAGTTCAATTGTTTGTAAAGCTTATGGGACTTACTGACTAGTTATCAGTCCCTAAACAAACAAACTACTTATGAACTACCTTATACTAAAGACAGCACAAACATCCATGCCCGAGGGGGGATTAGAACTCCCAACCGGGAATGGCCTCGCGTATCGTAGCATAGTGCCTAAATGCGCTCAGCCGCTCCGCAGCGGTTCTGGAATTTACAAACTACCTTTTACGCCGATCTATAATTTGAAGGAAACCGATAAAACTTACAACAACCATGTCTGCTATTATTGAGCAGTTTGAAGCTGGACAATCGACCATTTCACACTGTGAAACAATAAAATCGGAAAATATTCGCTGATTCACTTCGCTACACCATACAAAGCTTACAACACTGTCGTCGGACTGGGATTCAAAATGGCGGATTATTCAGCTCGGTATAGCTAGTGCTTTAGTGCAGGAGGCGAGTCCCCTCGTGACCCATCCTTTGCTGCCACTGCGCGCCGCCGCTGGGTATTACGGCGCCTGCATAGCAGACTCTTCTTACTGCCAGTACATACAACAGTCGTAACTTGAGGGCAGACAACAGGATAGGGAAACCATACCATTCAACCAAACGCACCACAAGGACATTTATACTCTAATATCTGGTAGACGTCCAAGAGACAGTGCTTAACTTAAACATAACACATTATTATTACATGGTCCCATAAACAATTATTCAGTAAACATGTAAGAGTTTTCAAACCTATGATCTAACAAGGTTCATTATTTTGTCAAGGTCAAACTGATGTATTTGACGGAATGCTACATTTAACAAATGTCAACTGATGAGCTTGAAGAGCTAATATTAAACCTCAAAATTACTAGCTTGAAGAGCATATTAAATCTAACAAAGTTTACAAATTTTATACGGCCTGAACTGTACAATGTCCTTAAACTGAATTTAAATGCCGACAAGGCTTAATTCGCACTAACAACCTCAACGAATTTATTACCATACTTAATTGTACTTCATCATTGGATTATGAGTCTAGTCAATTTGAGATGGGACAGGATGGTATTCTACATTACAGAATTTCATTGGTGACATGCATTAGTGACGACTATTACAACTGTCAAACTACACAATTTCCTACATTGGACATCCCACAAGAATTTCCGCAAATATGATGACTTTCACACTACCTCTTATTACTTCTACTATTATCTCTCAATTCAAATATATAAGATTAGAATTTAGTCAATCATAAACCATTCTCCTTCTAAAGCTACAAAAGAAATAACTGTACTCAGACACTCATTTCACTATCACACATTCACAGAAACCGATAAATTGGAGTACTACTTCTCAACTATTGCAACCACTACACCCAAACTCAGGTAATTATTTATGATACCAGTTAGATTGATACTCGAAAGTGCGCTTCCATATTTTAGTAACAGCAGTCACTACATTCACACTCGTACTAGAATTCATCTAATAAGTTCACGCCTGCCGGGTGGCTGAGGGGACTGCAGCGTTCCAGTTACTGTCTTCATGGCCACTACGTTTGGGGATTCAAATACCCCCTCGGGCATGGATATTTGTGCCGTCCTTAGTGTTAGCTAGTTCGTAAGTTGTTTGTAAGTTTAGGGACTGATGACCCCGTAGTTAAGTCCCATAAGCTATACAAACATTTGAACATTTTAATAAGATAACTTGACTAAGCACACAATCAATCACACTTGTCACAATAACAAGTAGACAGACAACCACTTTAACTCTCACTAGAAATGTACCACCTGTGTTGATACAAGTTACGCTCATCAGCTTCTCTTGTTATCAACAGCAGATTTGCTTAGTAAACCGATTGACCCTTTTGGCAAGGTCATGACCTCATAAAGCTGGAACACAAAACAATTATTAGCAACTATTCTCACCAATTCTTCTCCACTGGAAATTTCCACATAAATTTAAATGCTAAGTTAGTTATGGAATAGATTGAGTACATAACTAGAAATAAAGGTTATGCTGATACTCCCTGGCTCTTCATGTGACTACAACAGCACTATTACTTCATACATCTGGATGGTCTCCTTAATTAATCTTTGACCATTTGCTGACAGCGCCTTGCAAACATTAGTGTCCCACAATTTACCAACGTCCTCTCACACAGTCACCTGTAACATTTAAACAAATTCTCGGGGCGCTTTAGCCTCTGAAGGTTATGGCTACAGCCTACCCAAAGACAACCTTTCAATGGTGGGTTCATTTTACCCTTCACCATGATGTGTCATATTAACAAAGTTAAACAGACCTTCAGCGGACAGAGTAATGGAATTTACATTAACAGACCCTACGTCACAGTCACCATCTCTAATGACATTTCTAACCTCAAGAGACCCTACCATCCAAATAAACAAATTTACAAAACACAAATAGAAATTAACTAGGCCACAGGATCAACACTACTCAACCTTGGAATCAAGGTCTATTCCTTCCACAACTTGACATTTGAGACATGATGCAGTCACTTACTTTTATGTGTTCGAATAGTTTCCAATTCCAGGACATTCTCATGTACAATATGTTTAACTCTATACGGTCCTGTAAATATATTAAAAAACATGCGGTTCCAGTATTATATCTAGGCGTAACATTGCAGAGCGATATGAAATGGAACAAGCATGTAAGGACAGTTGTGAGTATGGCGGACAGCCGACTTCAATTTATTGGGACAATTTTGGGTAGATGCACTTCAACTGTAAAGGAGACCATGTATAAAACGCTTGTGCGACCATGTCTTGAGTATTGCTCAAGTGTTTGGGATCTGCAGCAGATCAGTTTAAAGGAAGACATAGAGGCGGTTCAGAGACGAGCAGCTAGATTTGTTACCGGTAGGTTTGACCAATGCGCGAGTATCACGGAAATGCTCCAGCAACTCAATTGGGGATCGCTGGAAGAAAAACGACGTTCTTTTCGTGAATTTCTGTTAAGTATATTTAGAGGGCCGGAATTTGAAGCTGAGCGTAGTACGATCTTGCTGCCGCCTACTTACATTTCGCGTAAAGATAACAAAGACAAGATAAGAGAAATTCGGGCTTGTACGGAGGCATATAGGCATTCTTTTTTTCCTCGTTCAATTTGGGAGTGGAATAGGAAAGGAAATGCCTAGTAGTGGTACAGTGTACCCTCCGCCACGCACCTTATGGTGAATTGCGGAGTATGTATGTAGATGTAGACATCGCCCACTTGTGGCAATAAGTGCCAAACATTACCATTCTGTCTCTTCTGTCGCTTCAGAGCATTATCTCTAATGTTTTTAATTGCCAAGTCTACGAGTTCACTATGCCGAATTCTCGACTGCTGTGGGAAGCTTACCAGTTCCCTAATTCTGTCAGGAGGCTGACGATTTTTGAGTTTCAGCAGCGGAGACAGTCCAGAGCTATCATGTGGAAGTTCGTTCAATAAGTCCTGAAATGCTTGAGGTGAGTGCTCCAATTTCTATGATTACGGTTACAATAAATTCTACACAATTTCACAAACTCTCTAATAATGCGCTCTGCAGGGTTAGAAGCTGGATAGTAGAAAGTAGTGACGATAGGCCTTATCTTTCTACTTCTCACTGCCATAATCCATTTTCTGGAATGGAACTGCGGACCATTATCTGTGATAATCCGGTGTAGGCGTCCTACAACACGAAAAAAATCACGTCTTAGGGCCTGAAGAACTGTCCTACCTGTCGCTGCATGGAGTGGCGTAAAAGTCACAAACTCGGACATCAACTCAATGACAACCAGGACGTACCGGAATCCTTGTAATGTCACCGGAAGTGGACCTACTAAATCCGCGGCCGCAAGTTCTTTTAGTCGGACAGGAAGGATCGGAAAGAGCGGTGCCCCCATCGAAACACACGAATGCTTAGCCCTTTGGCAAATTTTACAGGGACTTAACACCTGCTGGATACGCCTTTTCATGTTATTAAAATATGCTGAGCCTGATAATTTAATAAAGCATTAGTTTGGACCAAAGTGACCATAACTCAGATGAGTATACCATATGAGTTTGTTTATCAGGTTGTCTGGCACACAAAGAAGCCAATTTGAAGAGTCCGGATGTTTTCTAAAGAACAGCACTCTGTTTTTAATTATGTAATAATTCCTAAGTTCGGATGGTCGTCACTATCAAATTTTCGTTTAATATCACTCCAGATGTCATCTTTGTCCTGCTCTCCAGCGATGTTGCTTAGGGCGGTGCTAACATAATTTTCAAAGGTTACACCTTTCAGATAGAGAATGTCAAAAAAATTTTCGTCTACGTCCTCGTCTTTACATCTCGAAGAACCTACCAGATTTCGAGATAACGCATCAGCTACCACATTCTGAGGACCTGGCACGTAGACAATAGAAAACCTAAATTCCTGCAGACTAAAGCCCATCTCGTAAGACGGCTGTGGGTTAGTTTAGCGGAAAGGAGAAATTCCAATGACCGATGATCGATATAGACCTTTGTCTGTCTACCATAGAGGTAATATCGAAATTTCGTGAATCCCCAAACGATTGCCAGTGCCTCTAGCTCAGTCACCGAGTAATTCCTTTCAGCTTTACTCAGAACACGACTGGCGAAGGCCACCATCTGTGGAATCACTACTCCATCTACCTCCACCTCCTGAAATATAGTCACAACAATGCCATTATGGGAGCTGTCTGAGGACATACAGAACTCCTTGAAAAGATCTGGGTGGACAGGTAATGGGGCATCAAGCAGAGCCTTCTTCAATGCATTGAACTCCTCTTGAGTGTCCCCATTCCAATACCAGCCAGTCTTTTTACTCGTTAATTGACACAAAAGTGGAGTTGTAACGTTCTCTAATTTCAAGAACCGTTTATAGAAGTTAATTAAACCAAGGTATGAGCGCAATTGGCGCTTAGTCCTTGGAACCGAAAAGTTAACTATTGAATCTAATTTGTCGCGAACAGGCCTAATGCCCTCTGGAGACACAAGGTGCCCCAGGAACCCGATCTCTTTTCTCCCAAATTCTGATTTTAGTAAGTTGACATTGACATTACTATTCTCAAGGGCAGTGAGTAGTTGGTCTACAGTGTTATTGTGTTCCTCCCAAGAGCTCTCCGCTATTACTACATTATCCACATAAAAAATAAGTCGTTTCCTCAGGTTCTCGGGAAGGATTAAGTCAAGAGCTCTTATAAAAGCGGCTGAGGAAACATTTAGGCCAAATGGGAGACAACGGAATTGGTAGCACCTCCCAAAGCAAAGGAAAGCAGTGTACTTCCTACAGGACGGCTCCAACTCTAGTTGCCAGTACCTAGAACGTAGATCGATTGAGGATAGGACCTTAACCCCGTGGAAACGTTGTAGTAACTGTCCCAGCTTCTCGGGCCTGTCTGTTTCCGTCTCAATGATTTCGTTAATTCGACGTGAATCTAGCATAAGCCTAATAGCGCCTCCCTTCTTCCTGACCGCATGTAGTGGACCAATATAAGAGCTGACGGCTGGTTCTAGAACTCCTTGCATGAACATTGATTTTATTTCCATCTCTACCTCTTTATTTAGTGCAATTGGGATCTGGTAGGACCGACCAACGAAAGTGTCGTGAGGCTTCACTTTAAATTGATATTGGAAGTGCCTAATCGATCCTGGCTTGTCTGAAAAGACATACTGGTGCCTTACCAGTATCTCGCGAAGTTCATTGCCCTCCCTAGAATTCTCAGTGTGCACTAACTTTTCTTTAACAACAGAGTCAAAATCGCTGCCAGCACTTATATCTTCCATTACACTCGTTGCTCCACAGAAATGTTCATTAAGCCAGTTGTCCTCTTCCACGACACTAATCCCATAGGAACCAAGGCCCATATTACAACCCTCTTTGCTTTCAGCAAATTTGCATGTGACTTCTTCACTCTTAACAACAAACATAATAAAGCCTAAATTAAAGTCAAGAACTGCCTTTGTGCTCCGAAGGAAGTCCATTCCTTCAACAGCTGATACACTCAGTGTTGGAGCTAAAATGAATACGTGTGGCACTTATAGTCAACGAAAGCTTCTCGTTTGACTTCCACACCTTTCTCGTGTACTGCCCCACGTATCCTAGTCCTTTTCAAACATAAAACAAGCCATTCCTTATCCTTACTTACTAAGTCAAAAATGTCCTCCCTCATAACAGAAACCTCACTTCCACTATCAAATGTTCAAATGTTTGTTAAGCTTATGGGACTTAACTACGGGGTCATCAGTCCCTAAACTTACAAACTACTTACGAACTAACTTATACTAAGGACGGCACAAATATCCATGCCCGAGGGGGGATTCGAACCCCCGACCGTAGTGGCCATGCAGACCGTGACTGGAGAGCCTCAGTCCCCGTGCCCACCGTGGCCGGCACTTCCACTATCAACTAAACATTCAACCATTACATTATTAATATTTAACATTAGTACAGGACAGCGTAATGAGTCCACTATGGCATCTTCTGCCAACAGTACCTCACGTAAGTCTTCAAAATTTATTATCCTAATATTTACATTATGGTTATTCAGTAGTAGTACTAAATGACAACTACCGCTACCGCTGCCACTGTTGTTTTCTCTTAAGCCCGTTTTAAACGAACAACGAACTTGTAATAGATTGCTAACAAGTTGCATTAATGGCGGCCGTCAGTCGTTTGAACGGCTGCACTAGTATGATCGCGCTAGTATCGAAGCGCGATAATTATAGCGATAAAGAAATAGGACAAGCTCTAAATTCGGTACTAGTGGGTTCACTGCGCATGTGCAAGCTAGCAGCTGTCTGCTGCGGTCGCTGCTCCAGTTAGTCCGCCATTTTCCTTCGTATTTACGTATATTTTGTGTTATGTCGAAGTTTATGATCAGAATGTAGTACAAAATGTATTTCTAATGACGGCATTCACACTGTCCGTCCTAACTGTCCTAACGTCAACGTCACGTTAAACTTTCTCAAGAAGGTTTTCATATTGTAGTCGACAATTACACGGTTTGCACGCAAACTTGTCTTATTAATCTTTAGTTTATTATTATACGTTGGTTCTGCGGTAAATTGCAAATGTTTCATGACGACTTAAATATTTATTTCAATTATTGTCCACCGAAAAGCGAGGTCGTACATCTGAAACCGAAAAATGGTTTATGATTTGCAATAGCGTAACAGAAAAGACTGAAACCAATTGTTTATTTGAATAAGATTGTAATTTGATGATGCAATTTTCATTAAATAGGATTTTAAATGAAAAAGTCAGTCCAAATGAAAGACAAAAATTCAGTTGTGCATGACGTTATTAAGAATGTAATTGGGCAAATCGTAGTAGATAAAGTAAAGAAGGTCTATTTACGCTCTTATAAATATTGCTTGATGTGTTCATAAGTTTATTTTTTTCGCTTGAAAATAGATGTGAATGTTTTGAAATGTTGTTTCACTTCCCAGAACTTTTCCACACTAAGTTGACCAAAAACATCGATTGCAAGGTTTTCTTTGGCCGTCAATAACATTTAGCGTTGTCCTCAATTCCAGTATTAAACTATGACTTCCTACGTAACAAATCGGCTTTTATAACCTCACTTTCAACATCGGGTATTACTGTTCGATTACGTTTATCGTCTAAACACGCTGCCACAAGATCTTGCTTGAGTTTGTAGTTCAGGGCTAATACGCTAGGAGCGCTTCAGTAGACTATTATCTATCTTGTTCATCTTCGTTCATCCTTTAAAAAGGGCTTTAGTCAGGCGGAATTGCCACTTCCTTCACCTTTCTCCCGATTGGAGCAACTAGGATTGCTACTCGTTACTTCGGTAATCTGGATTCCAGGTCGATCAGCTGTGTGGACAAACCTGCCCTTGTCTGCCTGTTGTCCATCTGAATTCCAGTTACCTTGTTGCCCTTGTGGTTGGTTAAAGGATTTTCCACCATTCTGATGCCAACCCCTGCTGTCACCGCTGTTATTACGTTTCCCATTATGATTGAATCCCTTATCCTTTCTGCGGAAACCATTTCCATACGAGAACCCATTTCCATTAAGGTTACTATTCACATGCTTGTTTGAGGAGTGGAGAGGTTGTGCATTTACAGTGGCATTAACTGTTTGCTCATTGGTTGGGTTTTGTACGAACCTAACTAACAGAGTTAGTCCGCCCAGACTACGATTTGCTCCTAATTCTTTCAACAAATTCTGGAAGCCTGTTGTGTCAGTCAAACCTCTACTGGCAATGTTAATGTCACGATACAATTGATAAGGTAGTTTTGTCATACAAATTGTTATCAGTTCTGGCGCAGGATATGGTGCATCCAGAAACTGATTCCTTTTCAATAAGTTTTTAAAGAAAATTAAAGGGCTCCCACGTAAATGATCTAAATACATATCCATCATTAAAATGGAAAATTTGACTCGCTCCTGTTCGTTCTTACTCCAAAATTCGTCCAGGAAAGCGGCCCTAAACTGATCGTACGTAACGCAATCCTTAAAGCGGACTTGCATTCTGGCTGCCTCTTCACCTGTCAGGTGACTACTGACGAAGTTCATCTTTAAAACATGGCTCCATGAGTAAGTAAAGAGTGGTCGAACTGCTGTATCCATTGTTTAGGATGCACTTCGTTTTGTGGGTCTGGAAACCGCAAGTAAGTTTGCACCAAGATAAAGTGTCTCCTACCTTATTCCTCAGCCGGTTCGGATGGCAAATTACAGACACCGCCTATACCATCTATATGTTTCCATTCAAGATTAACCAACCGTTCTTCCAACTGTCTAAACTCTGTGTCTTCCTTCTTACGATTCCCTGACGTTTCATCATCGGCCAATGGCTCGTCACTCCTTACATCATTTGTTGTTTCATTAATGAAAACTTTATTACCTATTTCATCTAGCAACTGCTTGTGTCTATCGGTCAACAGCTCATCACTCCTTACATCATTTGTTGTTTCATTAATGAAAACTTTATTACCTATTTCATCTAGCAACTGCTTGTGTCTATCGGCCAACAGCTCGTCACTCCTTACATCATTTGTTGTTTCATTAATGAAAACTTTCTTTCATCTAGCAACTGCTTGTGTCTATCGGCCAACAGCTCATCACTCCTTACATCATTTGTTGTTTCATTAATGAAAACTTTATTACCTATTTCATCTAGCAACCGCTTGTGTCTACTATTTACTTGAACTTTAGGAGCGACTGTAGTTCCTCACATTCTGCAACTGCAAAAGGTTGCATATGATAGGAATCATTATCTTTACCAATCACAACGTTGTACAAGGTGACAGCAATTTCATCCATTCTCTTGTTGACACTTACGAAGTCCTTATTATGGTTCCCTATCATTTCCGCGTGATCTTGCAAATGGTCGTATACTCTATCTAATCCCTTAGCCTGCTGTTCCGCCACTTCGTCTGACAGTATATTGACTTGCTCATCGCTAAGTACACCTTCTGTACGCATTTGCAAGTCACTTTCTACAGCCACTATGCGGGCCTGCAAAGCTTCGGAAGTATCCGTGAGATCAGACTTGAAGTTTTCTAGTGCAACTTCTACCGTACCTAGCTTATCTATATCTATAAATGTGAATGTCTGTTCGGTGTACGTTTATCACGTCTGAACCACAAGACATAAAGAGCTAAAAATTTGTACAGTTACTAATGTCTGCCCGGGGAAGGCTTTAGGCAAGGTTTTATGGCGTTGGGGTATCTATTTCCCATATATATACATATATTCATGTGAATGTCTGTTAGGTGTATGCTTATCACGTCCGAACGACAAGACACAGAGACTTAAATATTGGTACAGTTAGTAATTTATACCTGCGGAGGCATGGTTTCATAGCGATCTGATAGGTATTTACTAATAAGAAGAATATAATGTGAAATACGGTACAATAATTACTCTTTGAGCCGGCCGCGGTGGCCGAGGGGACTGAGGCGCTCCATTCACGGACTGCACAGCCACTACTGTTGGGGCTTCGAATCCCCCTCAGGCATGGATTTATTCCGTCCTTAGTCTTAGCTAGTTCATAAGTAGTTTGTAAACTTAGGGACTGATGACCCTGTAGTTAAGTCCCGTAAGTTCTACAAACATTTGAACATTTTTTTGAAACACTCTTTGAAAATTATATTTACTCTTGGAAAATGGTTTTATTGGTTGCATTGTTGCTTGAGGGTTCATAATGGTAAAAGGGTGGAGTATATTTGGATGGAAAGTTATCGGTGTATATAAAATTCTACGTGTGTGTGTGTTAATATTTCGTTCTACAGCGAAAACTACAGAACGGAAACGAATGGTCTGTGTGTAATTGTTGTCCGAAGTCTCCCATTGTACACCACAGCAGTTCCATGCCGATAGGTATAAGGGGGTGGAAGATATGGTAGTTGAAAGTCGTCAAACTATAAAAACTTGGTACTGAAAGCCAGCGATGACGTTTGCGACTCTATAGCAAGGGGGTTACATACAGCGAAACGTTATCCCACAGACCATATCTTTGGTCTATGCGTGCTACAATATCTTCAGCTCTTTCTCTGTATGGATAAAGGCCAATTCACACTGTCCGTCACGTCAACGTCACGTCATGGCACCGTCACGTCAAGTTGTATTCACACTGTCCGTCCGTGTCCGTCATGTCAATTCGCCCATCTCAATATGCGATGTTGAAAGTGAGAATATGAGTGGCGTTCTGTTATGTAGAAAGTCACAGTTTAGTACCTGAATTGAGGGAACAACAACGCTAAATGTTATTGAGGGCTAAAGAAATCTTTAGAGTGTATGTTTGTGGCCAATTACTGGGAACTGAAACAACATTTCAAAACATCGACATCTATTTTCAAGCGAAAAAATAAACATATGAAAACATCAAACAGTACTTATAAGAGCATAAAAAGCGTCTGTTTACTTTATCCATTACGATTTGCCCGCTGGCATTGTTAATACCTTCCTAAACAACTGAATTTTCGTCCTTCATTAGAACTGACTTTTTCATTTAAAATGTTATGTAATGACAAATGTGTTATCAAATTACAATCTTACTAAGATAAACAGTCTGCTTCAGTCTTTTCTGTTACAATATTATGTAACATAAACTATTGTTTGTTTTCGGATATCTGACCTTGATTTTAGAGACACTCAATTGACAAAAATATTTAAGTCGTCATGAAACATTTGAGATTTACCCCTGTAACGAAGTATAACATTGTGGAATGTTCTGACGGATGGTGACGTGACGTGACGGACAGTGTGAATTGGCCTTAACCATACGAATAATGAAAAAGAATAAACAAATAAAGCAGTAAAAAATTTTAATACATCTCTTTAAAAAAATCGATTTGACGTTTCGCACATTACATCAAGTGATCGATCTGTGATATTTTTACAATCATTATTGTTGAATTTCGTGATTGGATTCTTCGAAATGAGTGCATTTTTACGTGTGATTTTTTATTTCTTACATATTCTTTGATAAATGTAACATGTTTTGAGAAAAAAAGGAGATGGACAGGACAAGTACTAACTCAAGTCTCGAATAAATAAATACCCGGGCAACGCTGGGTTTTCAGCTAGTCTCCTATATATATGATGCAACTACTTTGTGTTTGAAGCTGCGTTTCATGAGTCATGAGACGCTCATGAACTGTATCGAACTTCGAGGTCGTCTCATCCCTAAACAGCTGAATGTTTCCTTCTAAGTTCTGGATATTCGCATCTGCTTTCTGAGCACTCTCTTCGATCTTTACCTGGACATTTTCAGGCACGAACTTTATGTCAGATTTCATGCTACTAATTAACTGTATCAGATCATTCAAAGAGAGGGGATCAACAGCGACATTCGAGTTCCCATCTGCTGCTGCGTTCGTGTCAGGGGCATGTGACACACAAAAAACCGGCATCGTTGCTTCCTACCTGCCGCACGCCTCTCAAGTTCACTGCTGCACGGCCGCCTTCTGTTGCGCTGTGAGGAGGTGTTTGTTCCGCCTGCATCTCACCATTACCAGCTGGGCTCCCCACAAAGGGCTCCATCCCGGCCATGCTGACAGCCTCGGTGTTCACTGAACTATCGCGCTGACCCGATCTTGCCTTCACGCGAGATAGAACGCCTAACATTCCCTTCTAAAGCCCTTTTTGAACGATGAACGAAGGTGAACAAGATATATTATAGTCTACTGAAGCGCTCCTTGCGTACTAACCCTGAACTACAAACTCATGCAAGATCTAATGGCAGCGTGTATAGACGATAAACGTAATCGAACGGTAATACCCGATGTTGAAATGAGGTTATAACAGGCGACTTGTTATGTAGGAAGTCACAGTTTAATACTGGAATTGAGAAAAACACGCTAAATGTTATTGACGGCCAAAGAAAACCTTGCAATCGATGTTTTTAGTCAACTTAGTGTGGTAAAGTTCTGGGAAGTGAAACAACATTTCAAAACATTCACATCTATTTTCAAGCGAAAAAAATAAACTTATGAACACATCAAGCAATATTTATAAGAGCATAAATAAACCTCCTTTACTTTATCTACTAGGATTTGCCCACTGACATTGTTAATAACGTCATGCACAACTGAATTTTTGTCTTTCATTTGGACTGACTTTTTCATTTAAAATGCTATTTAATGAAAACTGCATTATCAAATTACAATCTTATTAAAATAAACAATTGGCGTCAGTCTTTTCTGTTACGATATCGCAAAACATAAACCATTTTTCCAGTTTCAGATGTACGACCTCACTTTTCGGTAGGCAATAATCGAGATAAATATTTAAGTCGCCATGAAACATTTGCAATTTACCGCTAAACCAAAGTATAATAATAAAGCAAACCGTGTAATTCTCGACTACAATATGAAAATCGCGTGACAAAAATAGGTTAACTTCCGATGTCAGCAGACGACCGTTCAATCAAAACAATCTTCTAGAGAAAGCTTAACGTGGCGTTGACGACGTTAGGTAACGGTTTGGTGATGGTCAGTGTGAATGCCATCATTAGAAATACATTTTGTAATACATTCTGATCATAAACTTTGACATAACGCAAAATATACGTAAATACGAAGGAAAATGGCGGACTAACTGGAGCGATGACTGCAGCTGACAGCTACTAGCTCGCGCATGCGCAGTGAACCCACTAGTACCGAATTTAGAACTGGCCCTATTTCCTTATCGCTATAATTATCGCGCTTCGATGCTAGCGCGATCATACTAGTGGAGCCGTTCAAACGAGTGACGGCCACCATTAACGCAACTTGTTATCAATCTATTACAAGTTCGTTGATCGTTTAAAACGGGCTTAAGAACACTATAACTAAAACCGCCCTAGTAAGTGCAAGAGTGTGACACACTGATGCTTATCACCCTACTAAAACCACTCTCAATTATGTCAAACAATAACAAAAAAATTTTTAACTGTGTTTTAATCTGACTGCGTAATTCTAGCCTAAGGGAGAAGGTCAGGAAATCGCAATTCTGGAAAGGGTCGACCAAATAAACCGTCACCTCTTTAAAACTGCTTACAGTTGCTACGTTTCTTAATGTTGCTCACACTATATGGCAAACTGTAACTTAACCAGTTTAAAAATAAATCTGTGTTGTATGGTGTCAAGGATACAACTAATACAGGTACAGCTGACGGGTCAAAATTGCAGTGTGAACTTGTTGGAAAAGTTGAACTTAGTATAGTGGTAAATAAAAAAACCACCAAATATTACTGCTCAAAGTCTGCATTATGTCAAAGATGTTACCACTAATTTGTTATCTGTTAGTGAGATAGTAGAGAAAGGTCAGAAGGTAATTTTTGATATAAATGGAGCTCGAATAATTGACAGTTGTGGTAAAATTGTAGCAACTGCAAGTAATGAAAAAGGAATTTTTAAATTAGACACTGCTAAGAATGCCAGTACTAATGAAAGTCATTCAGTGAACAGTGACAAAAGTGTTCTGTGGCATAGGAGACTTGGCCATTTAAATAGAAATGGTGTGCCATTATTAAAGTATATGGCAACAGGTCTAGAAGACTATGGTATGTGTAAGGATACTTGAGAGATATGTATGGTGGGAAAATAGGTAAGAATCCCATTTAAACACAGTCCCAGTAAAACTCAAGAATTATTGCAGATGGTTCCCTGGGGCAGGGGTGTGTGTGTTGTCCTTAGGTTAGTTTACCTAGGTTTAAGTAGTTTGTAAGCTATGGACTGATGACCACGCAGTTTGGTCTGATAGATTTACAAACATTTGATTTTGCAGATGGTTCATACAGATGTGTGTGATCCCATGGTGAGTGAATCTATTGAAGGAAATAATTATATCATTATATTTATTGATGATAATTTTCGGCATATTCATGTTTATTTTATGAATTCTAAGTATGTGATACTTTTGAAGAATTCCGTATTTTGGTCGAAAGACAAACTGGAAAGAAAACAAAGATTGTCAGATCTGATAATGGGAAAGAATGCATAAATCATAGATTTGAAGGACGTTTAAAGCAATCTGGTATAAGACATCATACCACTATACGATATAGCCTTGCACAAAATGGTGTTGCAGAATGAGCAAACAGAACAATATTGGAAAAAGCGAGGAGTATGCTAAGTGATGCTGGTTTATCAAAAACATTTTGGGCAGAGGCTGTATCAACAGCAGTGTATCTGATCAATCGTTCACATACCACGGCTATCAAAAGTAAAACGCCATATGAGATTTGGACAGGAAGTAAACAAGATTTAAGTTATTTGAGAATTTTTGCCTGTAATGCTATGGTGCAAATTCCTAAACCACTAAGAAAGAAATGGAATATAAAATCCAGTAAATATATTTTTGTAGGCTATTGTGAAGAATGAAAGGGTTATCGTTTTTTTAATTGTATGAATAATAAGATAATAACCAGTAGAGATGTATTTCTTGAAAATTGTGAAGATAGAACCAAGTAATGTACAACTTTTGCTGTAAATAAACATAGCAGTATTGGAGAAGAGACTGAAATGTAAGAAGAAACTAATCAAGGGCCAACAGAAACAAGCTACGAGGAGGAAGAAGAACCAAGATGTGATGAAGATAAAGCAGGGAGTGATGAAGATAAAGCAGAGAGTGATGAAGATAAAGCAAGACATTCCTCTCGTACAAGGAAACCAAAGAAGTGTCCTGATTATGAAATGTATGTTGCCCAGTGTTTCAATGATGACCTGGAAACTGTTGAAGAACCTATGAATAGTAAAGATTTTAAAAATTGGAAAGAAGCATTTGACAAAGAATTGCAATCTTTAAATCAAACGTATGAATGGGTAAATATGCCACAGAAGAAAATTCTCTTAAACACAAAATGAGTATTTAGTATAAAAAAAATCCTGAAAGTGAAACACCCAAGTGTAAAGCAAAGTGGTTAAGGGATATAACCAAAGGGAAGGTATAGATTACAAAGAATTATTTTCACCTGTTATAAAATATTCTTCAATAAGGTATCTTTTAGCTTTAGCTGTGAAAGAAAATATGTTAATCCATCAAATATATGTTAAAACCGCTTATCTAAATGGAATATTAGAAGAGGAATTTTCTGTAATGCCACACAAAGAAGATCAGAAATATTGTAAAGATAAAGGAAAGGTTTGGAAGCTTAAAAAGAGCATCTATGGACTGAAACAAAGTGGGTACTGTTGGAATAAGTATTTGCATTCTATATTAGTTAAGATGGGAATGAAGCAGTCAAAGGCAGACCCCTGTATTTATATTAGGAAACCTAACCAAGAATTAACTATAATGGCTATTTGGGTAGATGATTTTTGCATTTTAACTAGATATCACAAGCAAATAATTGTTTTCAAGGAACAGCTACAAGAGAGGTTCAATATGCATGACCTAGGTGAACCAAAACAGCATTTGGGAATGAAAATTATAAAGCAGAGAAAAGGAAACAAGCTTTGGATAGATTAGTCTCCATATACCAAAAGGATTTAAAAAAAGTTTGGAATTGAAGACTGTAAACTCCAATGGAACCTGGGATAAAAATGGTGATAAATGAAGAAGACACTGATGGTAATGAAGTTATATCTTACTAGCTCAGACATCAAGACCAGATATTGTTTTTGCAACAAATGTAGTAAGCAGATTCTGTAGTAATCCAAAAGTAAAACATTGCAAAGCAGTGAAGAGGATTTTCAGATATCTAAAGGGAACTGTAAATTATCAATTAATCTATTGTAAAGAAGGCAATAAAGAATTGGAATGTTACAGTGATGCAAACTGGGGTAATGAATTAGAAGATAGACACTCTATCTCTGGAAGCTGTTTAAAACTGATGGGAGGTTTAATATCCTGGATATGTAAAAGGAAAATAAACGTAGCATTAAGTACAGTAGAGACAGAATATATGGCTTTATCTACTACTGTACAGGAAAATTTGTGACTCAAAAACTTAATGAATGAAATTGAGGTTGATATTAATTCAAGGACAACAACAATTTATTGTGATAATCGGGGAGCCATTAATTTAGCCACAAACAATGTAACAAGTGCTAGAACAAAAGACATAGATGTGAGACATCATTTCATCGGGGATCAAGAGAAGAAGAACATTGAAGTGAAATACTTAAGCTTTGAAGAAATGTTGGCTGATTTATTAACAAAACCATTGACCAAGGAGAAATTCCAGAAAATTGTAAGACAGTATGACTTGATTGATAGCACTTCATATATAATGCTGAAAAATCTTGCTCAAGGGGGAGTGCTGGAAATGTGATCAATATTTTTGTGGTGCTTAGTTAATTATTCTTGGATGGTGAGGATGATGATGCTGTACATATTCTTTGTTAATTTATTATTCCATTTCTTTAGTTACATATCGTGAATGTGTTGTCCATCTATTGCAGTGGCAAAATATATATAATAAATATATATAATATAATAAAAACCAGAATATACTGTGAAAGGTTTTTTTCCTGCACTAGTTATCAACAATTACAAACGCACTACTTGATCAAGTGTTACAATAAGTGTCACTGTGATATTTGACACCTGACCATTACCTGTCATCTCTTCAAACTTGAAGTTCAGTGTTCTGATGTAATGTTCTGGATGCTATTTACAATGTACAATGTAATTGACGCTTATTTGAAATCTAATATAGCTACCTACACTTGCCCACAGTTAAATACGACGCCTTTTTAGTTTATATCGATTTTTGAGGTTATGCTTTGTAAAACTGCATTGACAGTTACTATAATACAGTTCCTTCCCTTAATTAACAGATACACTCAATCAGAAATTTCAAAATGAACCTAGTCACTTCCTTCCTAAAAATCCATGTGACAAGTCTTTATGAGAAATGAAAATGCCAAGTCCAGAATCTGAATACACTGCCAGCACCACATTTATTTTCCGCATTTGTAGAATTAAATAGTCTGTTTTGTACCTACAAATATCCCTTCAGTAATCACTCAATAAAGCCTGTTTAGACACACACAAATATTAAGCGTACACTGTATAAGAACATCATAAATACGCAAATTAACTACAGTATGCTCATGAAAACTTTGTCCTGCATTCCGATGCCTAACTATCACTGTTACCCAAGAAACCATATTTAAAAACACATATTTTGGAATGATCTTTACTTTGATGAGCAATTAAAATGCACATTCTTTGTAAAACGTAGGCATAAATACACGAAAACACCAAATACGGAAATAGCCTTCAAATAAACATGGCAGCGATTTGTTTTGACTCTGAGAAATAGCACCAGAAAGTTCAAATGACCAGATGTTTGTCGAGTGGCGACATTTGATTGGCGCCACCTAAATATTTGTAATTGACACTAGCTTTTTCCGTGGCGAACGTCAAATGGCGCCTTTTTTATGGCCAGTGTCAATGTACACATAAGAGTACTTAATAACATAATACTGTTATGTGAATAAGAAAATCCCACAAAGTGTTATGAATAAATAACTCTTACATTGTGTTACAAACGATAAGATTTAAAAAAAAAAAATATTTTTTGAATGCAGAACCTCTTGCATAGCATTCCACTACTCTATCCATTACGTTACTTCAACTCGACAGCATTTGGTACTTCAAGATTTGTACACCAGGTCCAACATATTTGCTTCTCAATGTTAATATGATTTTAATTACATTTAGTTATAATAAATTCATCAAGAGACGATTTTGTAATTCGTCTTCAATTCGCTGTAGCCCTGAAACAGTTTCCTGCGAGTTATGGCCAATTCGCACTGTCCGTCACGTCAACATCACATGATGGCACCATCAGGTCACATTGTATTCACACTGTCCGTCACGTCAATTCACCCATCTCAATACACGATGTTGAAAGTGAGGTTATGAGTGGCGATCAGTTATGTAGAAAGTCATAGTTTAATACTAGAATTGAGGGAACAACAACGCTAAAAGTTATTGACGACCAAAGAAAACGTCGCAATGTTTGTTTTTGGCCAACTTACCGGGAACTGAAACAACATTTCAAAACATCGACATCTCTTTTCATGCAAAAAAATAAACATATGAAAACATCAAACAATACTTAGAAAAGCATAAATAGAGCCTACTTACTTTATCCATTACGATTTACTCGCTGACATCGTTAATACCGTCGTATACAACTGAATTTTTGTCTTTCATCGGAACTGACTTTTTCATTTAAAATGTCATTCAATGATAAATGCGTAATCAAATTACAATCTTACTCAACAAACAGTTTGCTTTAGTCTTTCCTTTACAATGTTACATAACATAAACCATTTTTTGGTATAAGATATCTGACCCTGATTTTAGTGGGACATTCAATTGAGAAAAATATTTAAGTCGTCATGGAACATTGAGTTTTACCCCTAAAACAAAGTATAACAACAAAATAAAGATTAATAAGACACATTTGCATATAAACAGTACAATCATCGACTGCAACATGTAATTTGCGTGACGAAAATAGGTTAACTTCCCATGTTAGCAGACTGCCGTTCCATCAAAACATTCTTCCCGAGAAAGCTTGATGTGACGTTGATGTGACGTGATGGTCCGGTGACGGACAGTGTGAATGCCGCCATTAGAAATATACTGCAGAATGTTGTGACGGACGGTGATGAGACGTGACAGACAGTGTGAATTGGGCTTTATAATACCAAAACTGTGAGATATACAGCAAATCAAGATGGCGTCTGTGACATGGATGGAACAAATGAATATCGTTTCACATTACTTTCCAATGTCGTCGTTCATTGGGTAATGTAGCAGTGAATTTCATTGGAGGGAAAGAAAGTTTTGCTTGGGAAATACGAACTCCTGGCACTTCAGACAGCAAAGTCAGCCTTTGCTATTGCATACTTGTCAGGTACTAATCGCCGAGATCTACATGAAACCGGGGGGCCTGCTGTAGTATTGATGTAATTAATAATATCATGACATACCTGCTGGGGGCCCCCTGGAGGCCTTGTAAGTGTTGGAAACTGGTTGAGTAGCTTGGTAAACTGTGTGTCTGCTGTTTGGATAACCTAGACGTCATAACTGGCCGTATGACGTCGGTACCCAGCTGCAGACAGCTCGATGACTGCATCCTGTAGTATATGTTAGTGGTGGAAAAATACCACTTCCGCTTTGGACCAGAGACTATACACAGCAAGGATATAATCTTTGGCGCGATGTGACTGACGCCATTTTAAATTGAGCTTATTCAGAAATTGTGAACTTTAAACATTAAGAATGCAATTATGATGCCTTTAAGAGTGATCACGAAAACGCTTACCTTATAAATAAATAGTAGTTTGTAGCTAATTAACAACGTAACTTTTCAAGTGTAGGTATAAGTAATCCAAATCACGTTTTAGCTCATGTCATCGTAGCATAATGGCTAGCGTTGTGGATTCATAATTTGTATTATGTATAGGTGTATGTTCGAATCGTATCCTCTCCCAATATATTTTTTTTTTCGTCTTTACGTTTTTAAATGAACTTCTCTGATTGTATTAAAAGTTAGTCCTACGTTTCTGTCTTTTATTTACATTTAAAACTGATTAGAAAACAAAGGACGAAACAGTTATTTGGATAGTAATTTCCGAATATGTGACGATTTCCGAGTATGTGTTTAGGGGAATACTGTCCTAATAACAAATCACTGTAAATGTACCGTAATAATATTTTCGGATGGGTAATAACACTTAATGAAGTACACTGAGAAGGATAAATATTTCTGTATTTGAGACTTGACAGTAGACATTATTCATTGGTGGGGTCATTAATAAACAAAACGTTTATACCATAACGCAGGTTTGTGTGAGTAATGTGATAATACAAATATTTTATAAGTAGCCTCTTATTCATCTGCAGAACAGGGGCTAATGACGCAGTGTGCATTAAAATGTTTTATTGTGGGTACAAGGTAGGTACAATCCAAACAATCTATTGGTATCGCCAATTATAAGATAAATAACGGTCGCAGCTACTGGAGATTCAAGATACTGAGAATCACAGTTGTTTAAAGACGTTTCCCAAGTTCTTATCTACTGTACATTTTAAGCTTTTATGGAAGTTTGTTGACATGTCTGTCTCGAGATTTTCTGTCTAAGTTTGAGGTTAGTCAGACGTTTCGCCCCATTATGAGCGCCAAGTTTCACCCTCCAAGAGCAATGAAGTATAAAATTTCAACAGTGCTAGCCAATCTGAATCTAAATTGGTGGTAGCGAAACGTAAGTTGTAAAATCAAACAAACATTGGCTGAAAACTCCTAGACAGAAGCCAGCAGGGCCTATGTACAACATAGATTGTGGCTGGGTACACGATTTAAAGAACGTTATTATTGAATATTTATTTTAAAAAAATAAGTAGTTGAATAGTCACTGAAAGATACGTACTGTCTGTGAAACAGTTATTTTTCACTCGGACAGGAAAGAAAATTACATAATACCTAAAGAAACACCAAGCTATTTCGCGAGTAATGAACAGACTGAAGTAAACACTACCCAAGCGTCAACACAAAATAGCATGATCGTCTGCTTTGTTTTCATTCCAAGGAGGTTTCATTCTGAGCTGTCACTTTGCGTTGCGTAGTCTACTCAAAGATCATGAAGACACAGATACTATACTTGTGACTGCGAAATTACAGGCACTTCCGGTTGGTATTTTTCCGCCGTCATTTGCATCCCATAAGCAGGCATTGGCGACGTCCGGCAACAGATGGCAATGGGCCAGGAGATCCGCCCTGATTAATGGTTCTGCAAAGTCGGTTATGATAAAATTCCACACTATTGCACGGCGTAGTCAAAGATCTAGTTTCATGTATTTAGTGCTGTCGGCTGCAGTTAGCCCGAAGGTAGTGGTCGGGCGGTACTTATAGGTCTTATCCCATGACAGAATACTTAAGTCAGAGCCTGTATCGAATAAAAATTTACTGCCTCACTTGCGATCGGTGAAAACAAGCGAGTAGAGACAGCAGTAGGCGCACCGATTTCTGCTTGATGCTTGCTGTTACTAGAATCACATGGCGGGTGGCATTTGTGAGCTTGTTTTCCAAATCGATGATGATACCAGCATGTATTAGTTGGTTGCTCATTGTTGTGATGGGGACCGTTGTGCATGGAACAGCTCCGTGATCGTCGTTGGTATCTGTAAGGAGTTAACTCAGTTGGTTGCTCAAAGCCTCGACTTTGTGTAACAAGCTATCGTTTAGCTGACACTTTCATTGATAATCTGTCATAATCGGGTTTGCTTTTTGTAGAGGAGTCGGGACAGGAAGTGGCTGCAATTGCATCCTCTATGCAGTCAGCAAGAGCCGCCAAGTCGTCTAAAGGCATTTCTGTTTGAGATGCGATTATTGGTTTAATTTGTGCTGCCATCCTGCTGCTCGATAATATGCATAGTAACGAGTCTGGAACAGTGTGTGTGTCAACTTTACGGCATAATTCGGGATGGGGATACCACCGGTCAGCTTTGAAGAATGATGTTATTAATCAGAGGGGTTATATCGCATGTATACCAAAGAAGTTCATTTATGCTCTTCGGAATGAAGACATCAATTTTTAAAAATTTTATTTGGCCTTGGGCAGCTGACGGCCAATTGGCCAGCTTAATACACATATTTCACATTCAGTACATTTTTGTAATGGAGTAACATAATTAACCGTAAAAGCATTTTGATCATCATTACACTTAAAAGTAAACTTATTTTACAACTGGTTGTCATTTTTATAGGAAAACTATGTGTGTACAATATAATATATTAGTGACTGAAAAATTATGACATCTCAAACATAAAAGAAATACATATAATTAATTTAACAAATGTGTCCATTTTGCGATGGGCAAATGTTACAAGGTAGTTTTATACAAAGAATAGTTCTTGTGCCACTAAATGGCAGGGAATGAAGCGAACAGAAACACTAGACATAAAATTGCTCAGAGCCCATTCGAAATATTTATACAATTATTAAGGTAAATTGCAATATCATAAAATGATGGATAACTGTACAATTTTATCATTACATACATATCTTGGCAGCTTGTAAGAATTTAAAAAACTGTGTAGTAAATGCCGGATTACTCAAAGAGAATAGAATGGTGGCATTCATAGGAAGCTCTACTTGCAAACGGTGTAGTTAATGCAAAAACGTCTGTCTGTGCGTCTTGCATTTTGAGCAGTTCAAGAGTATATGATTGATGTCACCTTCTGTAGTGATTGTACAGTCACAGAATGGGGTTGGAGTGATTCCAATACGATGGAGGTGTGTCGGAAAACTTCCATGGTTGAATGGCATACGGCATACTGTAGTTATCAGCCATCGCGGTCAGCAGACGTCCAGAAACCAAGGTCTTCGTGGAATTATAGGCTGAACACAGGCATAATGTTGTCCCCTGAAGGACTCTTCTTGCCATTCTTGAAAAGCATTCTGCGTGGCCAGGTGATATAATTCAGAAGGGGAAAGTTTAGGGTCGATGAAATTTCCGGATTTCGTGGCTTCTTTAGCAAGAATATCGACCACTTCATTGTGAGTGATGCCGCAGTGAGATTTGACCCACAAGAATTCTATCGTCGTCCCTTCGATTTCACACTGAAAGCATAACCAAATGATTTCCAATATAAGGTTATTAGATTTTGATTTCCACTTTTTATGCTTCAGCGATAGTAAAACCGACATAGAATCAGACAAAATCAGGACTTTGGAGGCCTGAGTAGAGTGGACATATTTTAAGGCTTCCAGGATAGCTACAGTTTCTGCAGAAAAAACTGAAGTTTCCTTCGAGACATTTATTTGTGGGCAGAGGAAGGCATCTCCTGCGTTTCCTCCTTCTTTCAATTAGGAGCCATTGGTATATATGTATAAGGAGTCTGGCCACTTCTGATAAAATAGGTACTTTAAATCTTGATGTTTGAACTGACTGCCCATCAGAGATGTAGAATCTAAATATACACGTACTTTGTGGGAGAGGACTGAGTAATTGCGCATATAGGTAGGAATCGAGCTTGTGCTGAGGATTTTTGTTGATAGGTGATCCCATCTTCAACGGCTAGATACTAAGGCAGGGAGAGTAGTTCTATGATGAGTCTTCTGGATATGAAAGTCAAGACTCTCCAATTTGGAATGTAGTGGATGAGTAGAAATGGACATCCTGTTAATTAGAAATTTGTCTGCTAGCAGCTCCCTTCTGAGATGTAGGGGTATTTCATGGGCTTCAATTAAGAGTGGATTTGTAGGGGTAGAGATGATAGCTCCTAAGCACTGTCATATGCATCTAAACTGAAATTTATCCAGTTTCTTCAGAATATTCTTGCGCCCATTATGGAATGCCACACTACCATAATCAAGTCTTGATCGGATTACGGTTTTGTACAGTGTCAATAAATGTATGGGATGAGATCCCCACCCAACATGAGATACTGATTGGATAATATTTAATGCTTTTTCACAGTTGTTTATTACATAGTTAATGTGAGGGACCCAAGACAATCGAGAGTCAAAAATGACGCCCAAGAAGCGAGCCTGTGATGATACAGGTTAGTAGTCAGAATCTAGGATCATTCTGTCAGAAATCTGAGAGGAATGTTTGGAAAATAAAACAAGGTGTGACTTCTCAGTCGAAAATTCCATGCCATGAATATGTAGCCAATTTTTGACATGGGGCATGGAAAACGAAAGTGCAGCTTCACATTCCGTATAAGAAGTGCCGTGAGTATACAGACAAACATCATCTGCGTATTGCAGTATTCTGGTAGACAGAGGAATAGCTGCTTCCAGATGCATGGTGTATACAGCATATAATAGAGGACTGAGAATAGCTCCTCGTGCGAGGCCGGATGAAACAATGCGTGGCCCAATCATTTTGCCCTGGTACTTGATGAAGATCTTCCTTTCCGAGAGCATACATCCTAGGCCTATACCATTTGTTCTGGTACACCTAGGGTACCTAGTTTGTGGAGCAAAATAGCTATGTTTACATTATCATATGCTCCTTCGATATCTAGGAAGAAAGCAGAGGACTTTTCATTCTTCTTAAAGGCTGTTAGAATATCTGTTGACAAAAGAGCGATGTTGTCGATTGGGCCTTTTCCCCTTCGAAAACCAAGACATAAATTAATGTATGTCTGTGGTTCGGAACAAATGAGTATTGATGAAACCAAAGACATATAAAAATCTCTGCAAAGAACGTAATTTTAAAAGCTAATATTACATATGTGATATATAAAATTAATTTATTGTAGATATTCATATGATAACATTGCGAATAATAAATATCAAACGGAAAAAAATTAAATCACTGTAACGAGTATATCGCAATAAAATCTTTGTTTTAGATGTGGAGATAAATAATAATAATAAAAAAAACACGAAATACAAAATCACACACACATTTAATCACACTATAAATTATGGATAGTCAAGAAAATGACACTAACAGGACTAGCACAGAAATATGGGGGTTTTGGGTGTGGACATTCTAATAGGTGAATTGACAATATAAATAAACTGAAAACAAGAGAATATAAATTATAAAAAAATGTTAAGAAACAATAACACTGTAATGACGTAAAAATCTATTAAAATGGTATTGGATAGTCAAATAGATCTATATACCTGAAGTACAGACAGGAGTACCACTACCGAAAATTTAAAAAAAATTAAAATCGTATCGAAAACTCGAATTTACATATATAGCTCAATTACAGAAGAAGATTGCATTTGTAGGTTATTTAGTAATTTAAATTGTTACATAGTAATCAATGTTTTTTAGAAACAAATATTAAGAATTGACAGGATAGATAATATGTGATCAGTATCGGACACTCGAATTGACCTACATAGCTTACTTACAGACAAGGATACCTGTGCCTAAAAGTAAAGAAAAATGCCAACTAAAATACTATCGTAAACTCGAATTGATCTATATAGCTCAATTGCAGAAGAGGATACCATTTGTAAGTTATTTAGTAATTTAACTGGTTTAATAGAAATCGACATTTTTTAAAACAAATAATAATAATTGACAGGATAGATAATGTGTGATCGGTATCAAACAGTCGAATTGAGCTTCCAGTTAATAAATCACCTGTCCTCATCTAACACTGTCCTCGGAAATCATAAATTTGTTAGAATTTGTTCAACCACTTTCAAAAATGTTACACACATGCACTTTCACGCGTGCGTTTAAGTACGATATGAATTTTCATGTTTCAGTTAATTAAAAAAAAATCTCACGGGATGCATACATATCTCTCTTTTACTGCAATCACAGGATTGCCCAGATTAATATGTGGGCATTCGTATTAGCATTCGTGGCGGGAAAATGTAGTATTGAATGACTACTATTTGCTGATTAATGCTATTGTAGTGTGCTGTGGTTGGATGACTACATCACATGGCCTGTGCTCAGTTAGCGTAACAAAGGAACATCACATAGCGTAACTTTCTATCAAGGTACTGTACCGTATTTGACGGATTTCGTATTTAATCTTACTTACTACGAAAATTTGGAGGGACAATGAAGCATCACATTAAACATATTTCCAAAACACGCATTTTAAGACAAAGTATGCTGAGGAAAAGTACTTAGAAGTGACATTTACATACAGTAAAATTTATCCGAAGAAAGTAAATTAATAACAAATTTCCAAAGATGTTATTTACTTATATTAGAAACATTAGCAACACAATGACGTCACACAAGACAATACGACTACATCATGGGTCAAAGCCGATGAGTCGTATCCCCTGCTCGAATTCACCCAACTTTATTTTGTAAATGGCGTTAATATTGCGTAGGTTTCTGATCGCCTATGTCTTCTTGCGTCAGAATCTACTGTATTCTCCCTTCATGTGATGCGGATAATCGGCGTATGAGTTCTGATTCAGTTTGAGGTAAGCGTCGATTTCAGGCGGTGATGTTATAACGTCTTGAACTACTGCCGTGAATCATCTGTGATCAAATTGGCTAACGACAAGTGCAAAATTTGTGGGGTCCGAAGTGCTCAAAAAAGATTCGGAGTCACCACTGAAGCAGTGCTACTGAAGTGGTACTCTTTACATAGTATTAAAATATCAACGACCTGTTTCACGTATATCAGCGGGGTCTCCAGTTCACTGTAATGTAATTTAACTGCTTCCTATAAATAACATATTTGTCCTCCATCTGCTAAAGTACAAGGCTGTAGGTGCAGCGAATAATTAACTTTATTATACCACATCACTTCGAAAACTAACTAACACTCAAGACAAAAAAAGAACATAGATACAATCAACAAGAGCAATGAAATTATCTCACAGAGTGTTGCTTCCGCGACAAGGTGTAATCACACAAGGCAGTGCCCCAACTGGCAGGTGCGAGAACTTCAGTCATTACTCTGCGATCACCTGATTGCGTCCGTTGAATACTTTTGGTCGCCACAAGTATATGCTTGTGTCATTTAGTTTTACTGTTATTTCACTGTCTGTGGGCTGCAGTGTTGCCATGTCTACTTCTTTAGAAGGAGATCTCCTTTTTTTTGCGCGTCTACTTTTCTACTTTCAACTGGTTACAAAATCTGCAAAATCACCTTCTTCTTTATAAATACTTTATAAGTACTTTCAACCGTTAGAAACTATGTATTTCAGTGCTAAAGTTGCTACATCGTTGTCCACGTTGAAACTTCCAGAAAGTGACATAAAGACATTCAAATTAAGGTGTCTAGATTTCTGCATTGAGGCTGTAGCTCAGATCTGTCAGCACTTTCCTCTCCGTGATACTATCATGAGGAATCTAGAATGTCTGGATCCTCAGAAAATAAAAAATATTCAAACCATATGACACTTAGTATCCATGTTCCCCAATCTTGTTGAAGAGAAGGATATCCAACAGATTGATACCGAATGGCGATTATTAAGAAACACCAATACTGATGTACAAAGTAATTCAGTGAAAGACTTTTGGAGCTGTATGAAACAAAAGAAATATGCAAGTGGAAAGCTTGTATTTCTGGGCTTGGCAAAATTCGTGTGGCGTCTTTTGTGTCTTCCACATTCAAGTGCCAGTGTAGAGCGAGTGTTTTCTGCCATTGTTCTTATTGTGGTCTTCAGTCCGCAGACTGGTTTGATGCAGCTTTCCATTAGTCTATAAATAATTCGTGTTAATATTTTGCAACCATGACTTATTAAGCTGATAGTTCTGTAATTTTTTCACTTGTCTGCACTTGCTTTCTTTTGAACTGGAATTACTATATTCTTCTTGAAGTCGGAGAGTATTTCCCCTGTCTCATACATCTTGCATACCAAGTTGAACAATTTTTTCATGACTGGCTCTCCTAACGAAATCAGCAGTTCATACGGAATCTACTCCAGGGGGCTTTGTTTCGAATGAAGTTCTTAAGCGCTCTGTCAGATACTTCTCACAGTATCGTATCTCCTATTTCATCTTCCTCCACTTGGTCTTCCCTTTCTAGAATACTGCCTTCGAATTTATTTCCTTTGTACAGGCCCTCTATATATTCCTTCCACTGTTCAGCTTTCCCCTCTTTGCCCAGTACTGGTTTTCCGTTTGAGTTCTTGATATTCATACAGCTGCTTTCCTTGTCTCTAAATATCTCCTTTATCTTCCTCTAGGCGGTATCTATCTTTCCCCTAGTTATGCATTCTTCAACGGTTCTGCATTTGTCCTGTAGCCACTCCACTCCTGTTTAGCCACTCTGCACTTCCTGTCAATCTCGTTTTTCAGACGTCTGTACTCCCTTTTTCCTGCTTCACTTGCTGAATTTTTATATTTTCTCCTCTCATTTTCTTCAGTATATCCTGTGTTATCCAGGGAGTTTTATTGGGCCTGTCCTTCTACCTATATGATCCTCTGCTGCCTTTACTACCCTATCTCTCAGAGCTACTGCCGGTCGCGGTGGACGAGGGAACTGAGGCGCTCCAGTCACGGTCTGCGCGGCCACTACGGTTGGGGTTCGAATCCCCCCTCAGGCATGGATATTTGTGCCGTCCTTAGGTTTTAGCTAGTTCATAAGTAGTTTTTTAGTTTAGGGACTGATGACCCCGTAGTTAAGTCCCATAAGCTATACAAACATTTCAGAGCTACTCATTCTTCTTCTACTGTATTACTTTCCCTGTTTCAGCTAATCCTTGCCTAATGCTCCCTCTGAAACTCTCAACCACCTCTTGTTCCTTCAGTTTGTCCAGGTTCCATCTCCTAACTTGTCTACCTTTCTGCAGTTTCTTAAGTTTTAATCTGCAGTTCATAATCAACAAGTTATAGTTAGAGTCTATATCTGCCCCTGGATATGTCTTACAGTTTAAAACCTGGTTTCTAAATCTATTCCTTACCATTATAAAATCCATCTGGTACCTTCCAGTGTCTCCTGGTCTCTTCCACGTATACAGCCTCCTTTCATGATATTTGAACCAAATGTTGCTGATCATTAAATTGTGCTCTGCGCAAAATTCCACCAAACGATCTCCTCTTTCATTCCTTTTTCCCAGCCCACATTCATCTACTACATTACCTTCTCTTGCCTTTCCTACTACCGAGTTCCAGTTCCCCATCACAATCAAGTTTTTGTCTCCCTTAACTTTCTGAATGATTTCTTTTATCTCCTCATACATTTGGCTTCGTGTCTATCTTTGCTACGATAATGCGTTCACTATGCTGTTCACAGTAACTTACCCACATACCTATTTTCTTATTCATTATCAGACCTACTCCTGCATTACCATCAACTGATTTTGTATTTATAACCCTGTATTCATCTGACCAGAAATCCTGTTAATCCTGAAACCGAACGTCACTAATCCCTACCATATCTAACTTTAACCTATCCATTTCTCTTTTTAAATTTTCTAACTTGCCTAAGTGATTAATGGTTACAACATTCCACTCTCTGACCCGTAGAATGCCTGTTTTGTTTTGATGACGACATCCTCCTGTGTAGTCCCCACCCGGAGTTCCAAATGGGGGACTATTTTACCTCCAGAATATTTTGCCCAAGAAGAGGCCATCATCTTATATTCATACAGTAGAGCTGCATGTCTACATCTACATACATACTCCGCAATTCACCGTAAGGTGCATGGCGGAGGGTAAACTGTACCACTACTAGGCATTTCCTTTCCTATTCCACTCCCAAATTGAGCGAGGAAAAAAAGAATGCCTATATGCCTCCATACGAGCCCTAATTTCTCTTATCTTGTCTTTGTGATATTTACGCGAAGTGTAAGTAGGTGGCAGCAAGATCGTACTACACTCAGCTTCAAATTCCAGCCCTCTAAATTTACTTAACAGAAATTCACGAAAAGAACGTCATCTTTCCTCCAACGATTCCCACTTGAGTTGCCGGAGCATTTCCGTGACACTCGCGCATTGGTCGAACCTTCCAGTAACAAACCTAGCTGCTCGTCTCTGAACCGCCTCTATGTCTTCCTTTAAACTGATCTTCTGCAGGTCCCAAACACTTGAGCAATACACAAGACGTGGTCGTACAAGCGTTTTATACGCGGTCTCCTTTACAGGTGAAGTACATCTACCCAAAATTCTCCTAATAAACCAAAGTCGGCTGTCTGCCTTACTCACAACTGTCCTTACAGGCTTGTTCCATTTCATATCGCTCTGCAATGTTACGCCTAGATATTTGAACGACGCGACAGCATCAAGAAGCTCACTACTAATGCTATATTCGAACATTATGGGATTGTTTTTTCTACTCATGTGCATCACCTTACATTTTTCTACATTGAGAGCTAGCTGCCATTCTTCGCACCAACTATAAATTTTCTCTAAGTCATCCTTTATGCTATTACAGTCAGTTACAGACGACACTATCCCATACACCACAGCATCATCAGCAAACAGCCGCAAATTACAACTTACTCTGTCCATCAGATCATTTATACTAGATAGAAAATAATAGTGGTCCTATGACACTCCCCTGGGGCACGCCTGACGATAAACTCGTCTCTGATGAACACTCGCCGTCGAGAACAACATACTGCGTTCTATTACTTCGGAAGTCTTCCAGCCAGTCACAAATCTGTGAACCTATTCCGTAAGCTCGTATCTTCGTTAGCAGTCTGCAGTGTGGCACCGCGTCGAACGTCTTTTTGAAGTCGAGAAAAACACAATCCGCCTTTTGCCCTTCATCCATGGCTCGCAAGATGTCATGTGAGAAAAGGGCAAGCTGAGTTTCACATGAACGATGTTTCCTAAACCCGTGCCGATTCATGGAAAGAAGCTTTTCCGTTTCAAGGAAATTTACTATATTCGAACTGAGAATATGCTCCAAAATTCTACATGAAACTGAAGTCAACCATATTGGCCTGTAATTGTGTGGGTCAGTTCTCTTTCCTTTCTTATAAACGGGAGTCACCTGCACTTTCTTCCAATCACTAGAAACTTTGCGCTGAATTGAAGATTCACGATAAATTCAAGTTAAGTAGGGGGCCAATGCTGCAGAATAGTCTTTGTAAAACCGAACTGGTATTCCATCCGGACCAGCAGACTTGTTTGTATTTAGCTCTCTCAGCTGCTTCTCTACACCGGAAATACCTATTGCTATGTCCCCCATTTCGGAATTAGTACGTTGATAAAATGATGGTACATTTGTGCGGTCCTCCTGCGTGAAAGATTTCTTAAAGGTTAAATTTAGAACTTCAGCTTTGCGTTTGCTTTCTTCTATTACTGCCCCGGAATGATCAACGAGTGACTGGACAGTGGGCTTTGACCTGCTTATCGATTTTACATAGGACCCGAATTTTTTCGGGTTCTGGGAAAGATCTTTTACTAAGGTATGGCTGTGATAATTATTGTATGCTTCGCTCATCGATCTTTTTATAGACACACGAATCTCTACTAACTTTTGCCTGTCATCATTTGCGTGTTCTTTTTTGAATCGAGAGCACAACAGCCTTTGCTTTCTCAGCAGCTTTCTAACATTATTATTATACCAAGGTGGCTCTTTTCCATCCTTAATCATCTTTACTGGCACATATTTCTCTAACCCTTTATTAACAATGCACTTAAATTTAGTCCACAATTCCTCTACATCCATAGTCCCGGAATTGAATGATGTCCATTCATTTTCTAAGAGCGATCGTAACATTTGCTTATCGGCTCTGCCCAACAAGAACACGCTCCTAGCCTTCTTGATTGGTCTATGAACTTTGGTCACCATCGACGCTATGACGATATCATGATCACTAATTCCTGTCTCTACACAGACATCATTAATAAGGTCAGGCCTATTTGTGGCTATAAGGTCTAGAATATTTCCATTGCGCGTGGGTTGCCGGTTTAACTGGTCAAGACAGTTTTCGGAGAATGTGTCCAAAAGAAGCTCGCAAGACTGCTCGTCTGTGCTTCCTGAAATGTAACTAGCGAGGTCCCAATCGATACTCTTAAGGTTGAAGTCACCTCCGACTAATATTACATGGCCCGGATACCTATGCACTACCTGGTGTAGACTTTCTTTGAATGATTCTAAAACTGCTACAGCAGCACTGGGGGGCCGCTAAAAACATCGAACTATTAACGTTACTTCTTTTAGACCTGTTATACGTGCCCAGATAACTACACAGTTACTTTCATCTACATCTACATGGACACTCTGCAAATCACATTTAAGTGCCTGGCAGAAGGTTCATTAACCACTTTCATAACTTTTCTCTACCGTTCCATTCTCTAATAGTGTGCGGGAAGAAAGAACACCTAAATCGTTCCGTTTTCGATCTGATTTCTCTTATTTTATTGGGATGGTCATGTTTCCCTAAGTAAGTGGGTGCTAGCAAAATATTTTCACATTCAGAACTAGAAGTCGGTGATTGAAAATTCGCAAGCCGATCACGCCGCAATGAATAACGTCTTTCTTTTAATGATTTCCACCCCAACTCGTGCAACATTTCCGTGACGCTTCCCCCCCCCCCCCCCTCCGTAACGTGATAAAACAAAACGAGCTGCCCTTCTCTGAACCTTCTCAATATCTTCCATCAGTCCCACCTGGTGAGGGTCCCACAAGGGACATCAGTACTCCAGGAGAGGACGCACAAGTGTGATGTAGGCAGTCTCTTTGGTGGAGCTGGTGCATCTTCGAAGCGTTCTGCCAATGAAACGTAACCTTTGATTCGCTTTCCCCACAATATTTTCTATGTGTTCTCTCCAGTCAAAGTTGTTCGTAATTGTAACTCCTAGGTATTTGGTAGAATTTACGACCTTAAGGTTTGACTGATTTATCGTGTAATTGAAGTTCAGCGGATTTCTTTTAGTGGTCATGTGTATTACTTCACACTTTTCTTTATTTAGTGTCAATTGCCAATCTTCGCACCAAGTAGAAATTTTGTCTAAATCGCTTTGCAGTTGATTTTGATCCTCTGTTCACTTTACGAAAGGATAAACGACAGCATCATCCGCTAACAGTCTAAGGGAGCTATTCAGATTGTCTCCTAAATCGTTTATAAACACGAGGAAGAGTAGGGGACCTATAACGCTTCCCTGTGGAACGCCAGATATCACTTCTGTCAATATCGATCTCAGTAGAAACAATATCTTTATCCACAGCGATGAACACTCCTCCTCCAGTTGTATCCGATCTATCTTTCTGATATACATTCCACGCTTCGCTAAATACTTCTGAACTTGCCACATCATGATTTAGCCAGCTTTCGGTGCATAAAACTATCTGAGCGCAATAACTTCCATGCAGTGCTGCAAATTCGGGAACTTTCTTTCTAATACTCTGTAAATTCGCGGCTAATATTTTGATGTTCGAATTTTTGTTCCGAACGTGGCTTGAATTCGCTGTTTGAATGCTGACAGTCGAGTGCTCATCAGAGTTAGCGCCTAGCCTAAAAAAACCATGTGCACTCCACAAGTACTCTGCTACCCGAGTAGCCGCTTCCTTAGTGTAGTGCACCCCTGATCTATCTAGGGGCATCCTACAATACCCCACCCGATAACGCAGATCCAGAAATCTGCAGCCATGACTGTCACAGAGTCGGCGAAGCCTCTGGTTCAGACCCTCCACTCGGCTCCAAACCAAAGGACCCCAATCAACCCTGGGTACAATGCTGCAAATCGACAGCTCTGCTTGCACCCCGCGTGCAAAGGCAGCAGCCTTCACCAATTCCGCCAGCCACTCGTAGGACCTGAGGATGTCCTCAGAACGCAAGCAACAAGCGTCATTGGTGCTGACGTGAGCCACGACTTGCAGTCGACTGCACCCCGCACTGTCGATAGCCACCGGCAAGGCCGCCTCCACATCTCGGATGAGGGCCCCTGGCAGACACACCGAGTGCAAGTTGGAATTCCTTCCGGATCTATCGCTATCTGCCTAAGGGGCTCCATCACGCGCCTAACATTGGAGCTCCCAATAACTAATAATCCCCTCCCCCCGTGCACCTGCTCGGATCCTGCTGAAGGAGTGTCCACACGTTCACTCACAAGACGAACGGGCTAGGACGGATGTCCAGCCTCCACATTGGTCTTCCGTCTCGAGCGACGTGAACGCCGTACAACCCGTCACTCCCCTTGCGGAGAAGGCGGCTCGACAACGTCCGGTACACCCGAAGGTGCCTCGGTAGCAGGGACAGAGAGCGAAGCGTGAGACACCTGAGGTGTCCCACTCGACGAATAAGACTCCCCACCATCGCTGCACCCCGTGACAGCAGCCTGAAGACGGCTGACCGTAGTCAACAGCACACTCAGCTGTTCGCGAACTGCGGCCAACTCTGCCTGCGTCCGCACACAGCAGGCACATATCCTATCCATCCCATCGATACAATTAACTGCAGAAAGTAGAAAACTAAGTAAACAACTTTTAAGTAGCCTAGTACTCTAATAAAGGCGGCTGGCTGCTGACTGAACTATGGTCAGTAGTAACTACACTGTCAAACCAACAAAACTGAGTCCGGCAGTTTTCAAAATAAACAACAACATCTGTGGAATAAACCGTTATCAAACGCATGGGAATATAAGCTTAGCGCTGTTTACGATGTGGTACTGGTGACAGCTGGCACTGGCATGTCCTCAGGTAAAGTAACGGCTGTAGTTTCCCCTTGCTTTCAGCCGTTCGCAGTAACTGCATGGCAAAGCCACGTTAGCTGATGTTACAAGGCAGCTCAGTCAATCATCCAGACTGTTGCCCCCGTAATTACTGAAAAGGCTGCTGCCCTTCTTCAGGAACCACGTTTGTCTGGCCTCTCCACAGATACCCCTCCATTGTGGCTGTACCTACGGTTTGGCTATCTGTATCGTTGAGGCACGCAAGCCACCCCACCTCGGCAATGTCTATGGTTCATGGGAGTGGTTTCTGCCATTAACCTTATGAAAACAAAACAAAGAAATAGACTGGAAACAAATACTGTCTGTGGCTTACTTCACACAAAAAGACTTATGGCACAAGAAGACTGTTATTCATTTGTGGTAGATAGATCGTTAATAGATAGGGTAACAGTGGACATGGTGAGGACAATAATTAAGGTTGCAGACAATGCTGAGGGATCCTGCCTATGTACATGTGTGTGCTGGATGTCATGAACTTACATTGGTGAGTGTTAAACAAGAAACATAATTTTATGTCATTAAGCCTATATTTGTTGTACTGTTTAAATTTAAATTATTATGCTTGTTGCATAACAGTGTCAGATATGGTGATGGCGAGAGGAGGAGGGGGGCAGTGCTACCTGCATTGAGTAAATGGGCATCAGTACATAAAATAAATTCACTGTAGGAAATGAATTACCAACACTCGTAATTTTGCATGCATTATTTATATGTGGACTGCTCGATATTATAATACCGATTGTATGGACCAACTCCACTCTTTTAGAGCCTTGCTGATGGTGCTAATGAGGCACCGAAACTAGTTGCTAAATAAAATAGATTTACAGCTGATGGTAATATATTTCCTACAATTCATCGACCAGACCACCCCCTTCCCCCCCCCCCTCAAAATGATGAACGTATAGTAAAAAGTAATTATTATTATTATTTTTAATCGATATAATGACTGCATGCCTATCTAAATACGCCATAACGAAGCATCGGAACATACGACAACTTTTTCTTTTTACGCATCAGTTTGAGATACGGTGCCACAAAATTTTTAGTCTTGTCCCACTCCTCCTCCAGAAAATAGAGGGTGGTGCAGGGAAACTGGAAATTTCGAAATAACGTAATTTCCATGAGTACATTCATAAAACTAGTAATTTATTAACGAAAGTGAATGTATTCAGTATGCCATTATTCAGTATGTCTTTACAGTCAAAATGTCCAAAAGTGTCTCTTTACTTTTTAAAGATGACATCGGAGAGATGTGCTCCCATTCGGCGTTCACACTCTAACAGCCTGTTATGAAAACTCTGGAATGCACAGTGTAGCAGATCTGGGGAATTGCAGTGATTTCGTTTTCAATGTTCTCCTTCAGTTCAAGCATTGTTGCAAGACGTGTATGGTACACCTTGCCTTTAAGATATCCCCACAGGAAGAAGTCGCACACACTAAGATCAGGGGATCTCCCAGGCCATGCAATGTCAACATTATGTGAAATAATGCGTCTTCCAAACAATTGACAAACTGCTGCCATTGACTGTCAAGCAGTGTGTGATCTGGCTCCGTCCTGCTGAAAAAACCACATGTTTTCGACATTAAAATTAAGCTTGTACAGTCTCGGTGTAAAGAATGTTTGAATCATTTCAACATATCGAGTGGATGTTACTATCACTGCACTACCATCCTCACGTTCAATAAAATAAGGGTCGATAACACCATGACATGATACAGCACAGCATATTGTGACCTTGGCGCTATGTAGTGGTCACTGGTGAAACTCACAAGGATTGTCCTGTGCCCGATAACGAAAATTCTGTTTATTCATGAATCCGTTCAAGTGGAAATGGGCTTCGTCTGATATCCATAAGTTACCAAGGAAATTCGCGTCCTTGTTGATTTTAGCCAATATCTAGCTACTAAACTCCATACGTGACACTGGGTCTCGTTCATGTAAAGGCCAATTCACATTGTCCGTCATGTCAACTTGTATTCATACTGTCCATCCATGTCCGTCACGTCAACTCGCCCATCTCAATACGCGAAGTTGAAAGTGAGGTTATGAGTGGCGCTCTGTTTTGTAGAAAGTCATTGTTTAATACTAGAAATGAGGGAACAACAACACTAAATATTTTTCACGGCCAAAGAAAACATTACAGTGTATGTTTTTGGCCAACTTACTGGGAACTGAAACAACATTTCAAAACATCGACATATATTTTCAAGCAAAAAAATAAACATATGAAAACATCAAAACAATACTTATAAGAGTATAAATACCGCCTGTTTACTTTATCCATTACGATTTGCCCACTGACATTGTTAATACCGTCGTAAACAACTGAATTTTTGTCTTTCATTAGAACTGACTTTTTCATTTAAAATGTTATTTAATGAAAAATGTGTAATCAAATTACAATCTTATTCAAATAAACAGTTTGCTTCAGTCTTTTCTGTTACAATGTTACGTAACATAAACCATTTTTTGATTTCAGAAATCCGACCTCAATTTTAGGACACTCAATTGACAAAAATATTTAAGTCGTCATGAAACATTTGAGATTTACCCATAAAACGAAGTATAACAACAAAATAAAGATGAATAAGACACATTTGCATATAAACAATGAAATCATCGACTGCAACACGTAATTCGCATGACGAAAATAGGTTAACTTCCAATGTTAGCAGATGGCCGTTCTGTCAAAACATTCTTCTTAAGAAAGCTTGATGTGACGTTGACGTGACGTGACGGTCCGGTAACAGGCAGTGTGAATGCCGCCATCAGAAATACAATGTGGAATGTTCTGACAGACGGTGATATGACACGACGTGGCGGACGGTGTGAATTGGCCTTAAGTGTTGCACAATCCGCAACTTATAGGGATGGAAGTCTAATTCGTGCAGTATTATTTGTAAGCTTTGTCGCTTAATCCGTAGCAAAGATGTATACTGTCGAACGGAGCGGCGAGGACTTCTCTCGATTGCAGCTCTAGCAGCTGCAATGTTGTCTGGGGTATGTACCGTTGAAATGCCACCTGGAGGTTTCTTTCTCAAGGCAGATCCTGTTTCTTCAAAATTACGCACCCACGTTGTAATCGCATGCGCAGATGGGACACGTCTATGATGTCCAAGCTGGTAATGCTGTCGAAATGTTCTCTGCACAGCAGTCGCACTATCGCCATTTTTGTAAAACGCTCTCACAGCTACTGCACTTTCCGCACCAGTCCAATTCTCCATGATTACTAAATGGCAATGCGTTTGCATCAATTGATGTGCGCTTATATAGTACCAGGCGAAAAAATCTTTCCCAGAGATACTACATGTTGGCATTAGCAAAGATCTAAAATGTTCATGCAGTACAGATGTAGAGATGTCAGCAGACGATGTTGTTCCGAGTATTTTGTATACACTTGAAACAGAAATTAAATGTATCTTGATAGGATCTTAGTTAACCTCACACACTGTAATCGTGACATATTCAGAAACAAACTACCAAATATTGGTGACAAGTAAAGAATATCGGGCTAAGCACACTCTCGGAAATCACGATATATTCGAAACTAAGCAGCAAAATATTGGGGAAAAACAAGAAATATCAGACTTTCCATACCCTCGGAAATCAGGAGTTATTCGGAAATAAATAGCCAAATCTTTCTGACTAGCGAATTGTGTAGGCCTAAATGTCATTTATACTCATTTCACTTACTGTACCAGCAAAATAAACGTTCGCATAGCTTTCTCTCCAACAATACTCTCGAAAATCGCAACATATTTGGAACAAAGTCAAATATTTGTGAGAAGGAAGAACACAAATGTCATTGCTTATCGTACAACTTGCAGCAGTAATTTCATTGTCCGTTGTTCAGTCACACTTAAATCACCAAATCGATGTTACTATCTCCTGAGACAGCACATAAGATTACTGAATAACACAATACTGTATGTGAATAAAAAAAAATCCACAAAGTGTTGTGGATAAATAACTTCTACAATGTGTTACAAAGGATAAGATTAAAAAACATATTTTTATTTGGAGAAGCTTTGAAGACAGCACCTCTTTCATGGTAATCCAGCACTCTACCCATTACACTACAGCAGCTCAACACCATTTGGCCCTTTAGATTTGTATACCAGTTCCCATATGTTTGGTTCTCAATATTAATATGATTTTAATTACATTTAGTTATAATAAATAGATCCAGATATGATTTTGTAATTCATCTTCATTTCGCTATAGCACTGAAACTGTTTACTGCGAGTTATAAAACCAAAACTGTGAGATATGCGGCAAATCAAGATGGCGTCTGTGACATGGAAGGAACAAGCGAATATCGTTTTCATGTCATTTTCCAAAGTCGTCGTTCATTGGCTAATGTAACAGCGAAATTCATTGCAGGGAAAGAAAATTTTGCCTGGGATATAAGAGGTTCGTTCCAGCAGCTGCCAGACGGCTACTTTCAAGCACTAAGAAACAGGTTAAATGTTAAATGTTTGTTAAGCTTATGGGACTTAACTACGGGGTCATCAGTCCCTAAACTTACAAACTACTTATCTACTACCTTATACTAAGGACGGCACAAATATCCATGCCCGAAGGGGGTTTCGAACCCCCGACCGTAGTGGCCGTGCAGACCGTGACTGGAGCGCCTCAGTCCCCTCGGCCACTGCGGCCAGCAAGAAACAGGTGTTACTGCGCATGCGCAGCTACTATGACATAAAAACCCTTGTTTGAAACTTGCACTGCTGGAATGCTTTTTGCACTGTTTCTGGTTGCAGGCGAAGGTGAGTTTAAAGGAATAATTAAAATACTTTCCTTCCTAATAATCGAGAGAAGTCCTCGCCGCTCCGTTCGACAGTATACATCTTTGCTACGGATTAAGCGACAAAGCTTACAAATAATACTGCACGAATTAGACTTCCATCCCTATAAGTTGCAGATTGTGCAACACTTAAGGCCAATTCACACTGTCCGCCACGTCGTGTCACGTCACCGTCTGTCAGAACACTCCACAATGTATTTCTGATGGCGGCATTCACACTGCCCATTACCGGACCGTCACGTCACGTCAACGTCATATCAAGCTTTCTCAAGAAGAATGTTTTGACAGAACGGCCATCTGCTAACATCGGAAGTTAACCTATTTTCGTCATGCGAAATATCTGATCTCAAGTGGGATTGCAGTGACATCGAAATAATCGAAAAACACGTTACAAACACACACGTATTACGTGATGGCTACCCCCACTCTAACTCAGACCTTTCTGTGCATGCACAAATTGGCAGCTTGACCGCGCCAGAAATATTTTTTCGGGTAGTGAAAAGAATAGACGTCACTTCTGATCCTGCAGTTTTATTATTATTCAATATTCACAGATTATATGACATCAACTACGATTAGTCAAAGCTGAAAATGTGTACCCAGCCAGGATTTGAACCCGGGTCTCCCGCTTTCTAGGCAGTTGCGCTGACCCCTACACCACTGGGGACACAGTGATCACCGCACCTGCAAGCACTACCTAAGCACGCCTCCCATCAAATGGGAGGCGTGCTTAGGTAGCCCTTGCAGGTGCGGTGATCACTGTGATTGAGCAGTTGTCCTGGTATGAGGTCACTATAGCAGAGGTTACGGCCTCTGCTACTTCCTCAAACTCTGCTGGATTCCATATCGAAGTTTTAATTTCTGATAGGCTAATGTCAAGGTCTCTCCTATATGTCTCCCAGTCCGTTTTCCTGGGATTCCTATAGGTCATGGTCTGTCTGGTTCCCATTTCAACCTTGAATTTAATAAACATGTGATCTGACGAGGATGCCTCCAGGACCGCATGCCACTGTTTGACATAACTTCCCATCATCATGGAACCAAAAGTTATGTCAATTACTTCTTCCCTTCTACTATTCCTGAATGTAGGTTCATCACCCCTATTCAGGATCTCCAAATTGTTAGATAGGAGAAATTCAAGAAGGTGCTCACCTCTACTGTTGGTGTCCTTGCTGCCCCACGATAGATTGTGGGCATTGGCATCACATCCCACCAACAGTTCGTCACCTTGCCGATGGCAGGCTTCAGACAGTCTCCTCACTGCCAAAGGAGGAGGAGAGCTGTCTTCGTAAGGAAGGTATGCTGAGGTCAAAACAATTTCCCTCTTGATACCTTACTCACATTGCTGCATCCTGATGGTCACCAGGTCCCTGGAACAAAAATCCATCATTGGTATGAAAGGTATTCCATTTGTAACATAAATGCATGTTCTGGAGTTTTTTAGATTTCTGGCATAAATCAGCTTACCTCCAATACCACCGAGGCCCGATACACCCCCTTTGTATAAATAGGGTTCTTGTATCAGGGCCACGTCCACCTCTTGTCTCCCCAGGCGACGGCTCAGGGCAGCAGTGGCCTATTTACTGTGCTGCAGGTTTATCTGCAGCACTTCCAGTCCCCATCTTGCTGCCATTATTGCCTTTAAGATCTTTGATTATCCTGACGGCGACCTGCGAGAACCCTAAAAACAGTTTCAGGCCTTGCTCTTGCATTGCCTTCAGGGACTTCTCTCCGACCTCCACCACCAGGGTTCGTCCTTCTGGAACGACCTTTTGGTTAATTACCCTCCAATCCTCTCTCGAGACTTTTGGGTTCTGGACCCTTTTTGGGATCTTGGGCTCAAGCCCTTTTGATTCCCTCCACTTAGGAAGCCATTCTTTTCCTTCCTTTTGCTTCTGTTCCTTGAGAATTTTCCTCCTCTGAGCCCCAGACAAGGCCTTAATCCTAATCTGGTCCAACTTCTCTGTTACAGTTCCCACTTCTTGCTCACGTCTAGACCCTGACTGAGAAGTAGGAGTGCACTCCATCGGTCCTGATCCCGAGTATCTGAGGTCTCAGATTGCCCCTCGGATTCTTTTAAAATAATTTTTTTCTCCTTGTTCATCTTAGTTCCACGAGATTTGGGGATTTATATGGTCCACACCACGATAACCCCGCGCGGGGCAAGGCAACTTACTCAGGGAGGTCGCCCGGTATCCCTGAGGCTCCGTTCGAGACACATCCACCTATGTGCCACGCACCCCTCAGCATGGGTCGCACCACACCTTGGGTTGGGAGGCAGTTTAACGTCGTGCCCGGCACGATTGAAACCCTTACTCTTACGGGAATTAGTTTCATAACTACGAGTTTGAGTACTGTGGGCAGGGCGAAGTTGGGAATTTGTATCTGACGGGAGGCGTGCTTAGGTAGTCCTTGCAGGTGCGGTGATCACTGTGTCCCCAGTGGTGCAACTGCCTAGAAAGCAGGAGACCCGGGTTCGAATCCCGGCTGGGTACACATTTTCAGCTTTGCCCAATCGCAGTTGATGTCATATATTCTGTGAAATGTGAATATTGATCAATACTCATCAATTGAGCAAAGTTTCGAACATCTGCCAGCGCTACAGTGCTGCCAACTGTGTTCAAAATTTCTCGTTCCCCTGTACTACTCTGTATATGCAATATTCGCCACTGGAATTACGTAAATCAAATTATTTCTTCAGCTCTTTTAAACCATGATAAATAAGCTGTAATATATAATATTAGTTACAAATTTCACGTTCTCGTAACCATTAAAATAAGGGCTAAGGACGACAACAGTTCATGTCTTCTGCATTACCATTCGATAATCTACTTCCTTTTATGGTTCGCGTCTACTTCTTTCACTGGAACAGGGTTGGCAACCCTGGTGGGCTGTTTGGATTCTGCTGCACTTCTGCTTCTGTCTGTTCTGTTGACGTGAATTAACTTAAATTAGTAAACATGATGTTGTTCGGTCTGTGACGATTATTTTAGAATGTCTCGACAGTTTTAAAATGAAATGTTGATTTGACGTGATTCATTCGAGTGTAACTTATAATTTGCGTTATATAATCATTAATACAGTCAACAGAAATGCCTGGTTGTTCCGCTGTTGGCTGTAAAAACCGCAGCGAAGGTGGTTATATGATGCTTGTGTTCCCAAGAAATGAGGAGCGTCGCAAACAGTGGACTGTGAATGTTAATCGATTAGATAACCGTGAAGGTGACGAATGGAAACCAACAAAGTATTCTTTTCTATGTGAAGTAAGTATTGTCTGCTGTGAAAACATTTCGCTTTATTCCTCGGAAGATTAATAGAAGTATTTATTTAAATGGTGTGCTTCTGTATGAGCAATAAAATGCATTGACATTTAGATAATTCATTTTCGTTATAATTTTAATAATAATTAAGAGAAATAAACCATTAGAGAGTAATATACATGCAACTGTATAAATTTGAGAACAGAGTTTCTTACTAATAAAACTTGTAACGATGCATAATTAGATATATTTTTGTTCTCATATTTACTTCTGATTGCATTTTCTTATGGTAGGCCTGTATATTAACTTTTTTCTTATTCAGAACAGCTAGCTTCTTAATGTCACATGTGTTTATTTTCAGTTTAGTGGTGTAAAAAGAGAGTTGTAGGACATTAGACTCTTTGTTGATATGTAATACTTCACAGATGTATTTCTTTTTCCCATAGCAAATTGTCCAAAATCATTTTGTTAAGGTTATTCTCTGTTTACATCTTTGAAATGACACAAAAAGAAGCTGCTGTTTACATCTAGGCCTATCCTTAAAAACGCTGAAAGTATTAGTTTCTTGCAACTGGAAGTAGTAGCTATGAGGGAAGTGAAGGTTGATATGTATTGGGTAGTAAGAGTTTCTAGATTGCAACTATTACCAGGGTGTATCTTTTTATGGTATCATGACCAAGTTTAGAATACGCTACTTAATATGTGTATTTTGTCTTCATGATACGAATATTATAGAGGGAAACATTCCTAGTACCATATATAAATAGAGATGGTCTACTTACCAGGCGAAAAAGCACAGGTATGTAGATAGACATGAATAAAAACACTTGCAGAAGCTCAGCATTATTGTGTTTGTGTATGTTTTTATTTGTTTGTCTATCTACATGCCTGTGCTTTTTCACCTAGTAAATAAAATCTATTTTTTATATATGTGCATTTTGTTTCTAACACTCTATTGTATTGGTCGTGTATATTATTTTTCCTCTTAACAGAAACACTTTGCTAACGATCAGTGGGAGAAGGTCAGGGCAGATGGAAAGAAAAAACTGAAGTATAACGCTGTGCCCACAATTTTCTCCCACTGTGTGCCAAAGACATCAAGTAAGAAACCCAAGGAGTACCTGACCTGTCTTCCTGTGCATACCAATAAGGCCACTGTATCTCATGTAGAGGTGGAGGATGTCCCACACTCATCATCTTCAGCAGATATTCAAAGTCATTGTGGCAATGAATATAAATTGCAGGTAAGCAGTTTAGAAGATTTCATGGTATGTAAACTGATGGTGCAGGATTCACACCTTAAAGTAAAGTTGCACACGAGCTGTATCTCTGTTACTGCTGCATTTAAGAAAGTTATCAATGGAAACTACATTCTGCAATTAGTAAAACCCAAGTGAATTGGTGCAAAAGGCATTGCAGTTGAAATTTGCATGTGCTAGCAATGGTAATGCATTTTTAGTCAGAATTTTCCTCAGCTCAGGCTGTACCAACAGGCTGCTCCGTGAGCTGGAGTGCACACGAGCGCTCGACTTATCCCAGCTCGGAGCTGTAGTCATAGGGGGAGCTGACGTCACACATGCTAGTAATCGGTGGCCAAAAGCAGACACAGTTCTTCCCAATATGTAGCTGTGACGACAACAACAAAAGTGTGTAGTTGCAAACATCTGTGCCTGCTACATTTAGAGCCAGCTCACACAGTACAGTGTATTGTTGTGAGCAACTGTTCTTTGCAATGAAGAGAATAAACAAGAAGGAAAGGTTATTGTTTCAGTTGTTCAGTTGCCTTAAATTAGTAATTGTGACTTAGGCCTACTGCACAGAGATTTTTAAAAACTACAGCCGCTTTCTTTGCTTGTGTGTCTCAACAATTTTTATGACAAAGAAAATTGGCTCCGTATTTTCTGGCACTGTCTCCTTAAATTTAAAACCTTCGTCTTTTTCCCATTTCTTGTGATAAATACTAGATCAGACAATATGCCACTTATTGTTGCCACTTTTTAGCGAGTTACTATATGTGAACATTTAAGACAGGTGTAATTCGGTAATTGTAGTTATTGGCAATTAAGATGCTCTTACTAATTTGCCTGAAGTAAGCTATTATGCCTCAATGCAAAAGTACCAAATCTTTGAACTTAAATGAAAGACTGTAATTTCCTAGAACCTGTGCAAAAAAAAAAAAAAAAAAAACCAACGGCGTCACGATCAATATACAGTGTGAATCATCTAACAATTGCACCGCAGATTTTGCGGAAATGGAAAGTGTGATTGATTTGCGGTTCTCACAGAATGGAAAGAGTGAGGAAAGAAGGGGAGGGGGAAAAGGACATGCAGTCGTGGAAGGAAGGCTGCATTGACTAGGGCCCTATGCTTGACACACACATACTCACAAAAGCACTGTGAGCCCCCCGGGGGGGGGGGGGGGGAGTATTCATGGAGAAAAATGTCAGTGTGAGTTGTAGGTTAGCTATTTCAGAAAGAGTTGTGCCCTTGGTGGGAATTGCAGTGTGGCTGCAGTGTCTCGATATGTAACGGGCCAGCCTGCTGCCTCACCAGCCCTCACGCTGGTAACATCAGCGACGTGAAAGAGGCAGACTGCGAGCAGGTGTGCACTCCCTAGCTCACTAAGGAATGAGCGACCTGGAACAGCCTACTCTACCTTCTCGGCAGACGCTGAGAAGGCAACTCTAAAATCTGTTAGGGCTCTGAAATATTACACGGAGTGTTTGATCTGATGAACTAAGTGGGGTCATTAGAATTTGGGGATACCACCTGTCGGCGTGTTGTGATGTGTGACTTCATCACTCTGCAGTCGTTTTGAGGCAAGATGTAAGGTAGCATGAGTAGGCTGTTTATGTGGTGGCTCTGTCTTGTGGTGGAATTGCAACCATTTGTTGTTGTAAAAAGTGCATTTACTCTAAAGTTCGCAACCTGTTTTTGTTTGCAGCTTGTTTCCACCCAAAGTTGGCGGCTACACAAGCGACCAACATTTGAATTCGTATCGTCTTCTGCAGTGAGCTTGTGTGTTTATTTGCGTTACAAACTTCTTTGAGCTAACCTATGCCAAGTGCAAGGGGAGAAAAGTGGCATGTGGTGCTGTGTTGTTATTGATAGGTGAATAAAGATGACACAAAGAATGACACAGTCATTGGTGGCAGACCAAATTGTATCATAAAAGTCATGCTGGGAATGATGTGCTTTGTGAACTGATCATGGAAGACTGTTTTGGCTTTCATAATTTCAGAAGGATGTCGCTGCCGGATTCTGAAATTTCCCTCATATTGTAGGTCCCGTTTTCTCCAAGAAAGAAACTGAGGCCAAAGCTTTCCTAACGTTAATTGTGAAACACAATAATACCTACTTTAGTATTATAAAAGAAAATAATTTTCTTAGTTTTATCACAAATACTAATTAGCATACTTCGATAAAATAGTCTCGGTTTACTAGCCGTGTCATGTGGGATAAAATTCTCGAGCTTTCGATGGCAAGCTCTGCCATTTTCATCAGGAGTAAAATCACTGACAGCGGGTGTTTCCAAGGCGTCCTGCTTATATAGCTGCAGTGTTGCGTCTAGAAGCCTCTGGAGGGCCGGATAGTACCTGTGCGGGAAGACAGCGCTGGCCGATGTGCTGCAGTATGGCGTGATGTTGTGTGGAGTGTGCCGCCGGCGCCACATTTCAACCTGGCGCTCTCGCTGCGCTATTAGCACGAGACCTTTGTTTCCGCTCCAGGTCGAAGGCCCGCCCCCACGCCCTGCAAGTGTACATTCCTGGTCTCTGTTGAAATTGTTGTCGTTTAATTTCAGTTGCCTCTTTTATCACAGAATCCCAGTAATATGATGTTTGGGCCCTAATTTTCGTGTTTTCAAATAGTATTTTATGCCCATTTTTCAGGGAATGTTCTGCCAAGGCTACCTTCTCAAGCTCTCATTATTTCATGTGCCAAGCGTGTTCTGCACATTGTTCAGCAACAGTTCTAATAGTCTGTCCAATACTTCCACACTCGCAGGTGACACCATATACACCCGGAACATGCAGATCTGTACTGTCCTTAACAGGGCATAACATGTCTCTGATCTTGGAGGCGAGACGGAAAACGGGTCTCAGTCCATGTCTATTCAGGAGGCATTTCATCTTGCTAGTCATTGTTCAACAGAATGGGAGGAATGCTGCTGGCTTGGCCTCGTTTGTGGATTCACAAGTTTCCTTACGTTGGTGGCAACGGAAAGTTTTAAAGATTTCACTTTTGCTGTAACCATTCTCCTTGAAAACACGCATCAGATGTTGAAATTCAGACTCCAAGTGGTTGTTGTCAGAAATAACCTTTTCCCGGTGCACTAGCGTGTTCAGGACAGCTTTCTTGTGTACAGAGGTTCAAATGTGGTGCCGGTGGCACACTTAGTGTGCCATCTTGTGGTGCAGCAGCCCATCGGCCTGCTCTTTCTTCCCGCACAGGCGCTCTCCTGCCCTCCAGAAGCTTCTAGATGCAGCACTGGAGCTATGTAAGAAGGGCGCCTTGCCAACATCGGCAGTCAGTGATTTTACTCCTGATGAGATTTTTTCCGACATGACGCGGCTAGCAAACTGATAATATTTTATTGAAGTTTGCAGTAGTGAAAGACTCGGAGGACACATCATTCCTCTACGGTGAGGACATATTGCAGAGTGTGCAACTGCGGGGAAAGCTATGGAAGAAGAAATCAGATCTGCTGATTTGATTAGCATTTTTGCAATGCCGTAGAGAGGAGGAGGAGGAAATTCTGCGCTTTGCTATAGTCGAGCACCACATCCGAACTGTTGCAGTATACAGAATTTTGAAGAACAGATACGCCGTAGTGAGATAGTGCATCAAAAAATTAAGGTACAAGCTCGATGTCAATGCCAAAACCCTACTGGACTGTCATCTGTTACTGGCATCAACATTGTCAGCATTTCATTGGGAGTGGGTTGACATAGTCACGGCAGCGCAACAACGTTTGAGATTGTGCAGGACAATGCCTAAGCAGTGTGCAAAGTTTGACTGTTTAATCAAGGAAATAACGACTGGGAGCTAAACGATGCCACGGAGTAGTCGTCAATCTCTCTGACCGAGAACTGGACGAGGGCTCTGTAGCAGCATTGAGTAAAGGCCTCAATTTCTATCCAGTTCTACGTCGTCTTCTGATACTGGACATGGGCAGTGGTATAGTACATTGCATGAGACATCTCTCACATGATGCAGCTGAAGTCGTCAGGTTTACCACCGAGGCCTAAAGGCCTCAATTTCTATCCAGTTCTACGTCGTCTTCTGATTCTGGACATGGTCAGTGGTGTAGAACAGTGCATGAGACATCTCTCACATGATGCAGCTGAAGTCGTCAGGTTTACCACCAGCCGTATCCTAGCCAAAGCCGAATCGCCGAAATCTAATATGAGCCAGGAGGAGCGACTTGGCCTATGTTTGTTTTTGAGAATGAGGACTTGGCTGTTTTACCAGCCGATAAAGGAAACACCACTGTGGTCCTGAACCCTGAAGACTACCATCTAAAGGTGCTACACTTACTGGCAGACGATAAACTCAGCCGTGATCCAACACAGACCATCATCAGGAAGACAGCAAAGTTAATTAAAAACTCAGGTATACCAGGATAATTGTTGAAGAAACTGATTCCACGTGCATCAAGACCTCCCAGGCTTTATGGATTACCGAAGCAACACAAGGAAGGGGTCCTGTTAAGACCGATTGTCAGTGCAATCAGTTCTCCCACATACGGATTGGCAAAACATCTGGCAGGTTTATTAGCTCCAAAACTGGGACACTGTGAACATCACATTGTAAACTCGCAGTCGTTCATCAAAACTCTTAAGAACATGAAAATAGAGCAAAACGACATTATGGTTAGTGTAGATGTGGTGTCGATTTTTACAAGAGTGCCAGACAAGACTCCTCGGACGTGTTGGAGTAACAATTTTCAGCTGAGATCGTCAAGCTGTTCCGCCATACCTTAATAACGATGTCAACGAATTTTATGAGATGACAGATGGCACAGCAATGGGACTCCACTATCTCCGGCTGTGGACACAGCATGGAGTGTTTTGAAGAACAGTTCGTAGACCACATGAAAGGTGTCCATCCCAACATAAAATTCACTTTCAAGATGGAGAAGGATGGTAAGCTCCCATTCTTGGATGTTTTTGTTGAGCAAAAAGCAGGAGGCCGTCTCGGTCATACAGGGTATAGGAAATCTACACACACTGATCGATTCTTGAAAGACAACAGCTTCCATCATCCTGTACACAAGAAAGCTGTCCTGAACACGCTAGTACACAGGGCGAAGGTTATTTCTGACGATAACCAATTGGAGTCTGAATTTCAATATTTGAAGCGTGTTTTGAAGGAGAATGGTTATAGCAAAAGTGAAATTTCTAAAGCTTTCCATTGCCACCAACATAATGAAACTCGTGAATCCACGGATGAGACCAAGCCAGCAGCATTCCTCCCATTCTGTGGAGTAATGACCAGCAAGATTGGATGCCTCCTGAAGAGACACAGACTAAACAAGTTTTCTGGCCCGCCTCCCACCCTGTTAAGGACAGTACAGGCCTGCGTGTTCCCTGTGAGTTTCCAAGTATTTACATTGGACAGATTATTAGAACTGTTGCTGAATGATGTGCAGAACACACTTGGCAAATAAAATAGAGAAATCTTGAGAAGTCAGCCTTGGCAGGACATTGCCTAACAAATGGGCATAAAATACTATTTGAAAACATGAAAATTCTGGCCCAAACATCACATTACTGCGATTCTGTTATAAAAGAGTCGGCTGAAATTAGATTAAACGTCAACAATTTGAACAGAGACACTCAGCTGGGCATGAGGGCAGGCTATGGAAGTAGGGGGGAAACAAAGGTCTCACGCTAATAGTGATCGAGTGCAGGTTTAAATGTGGTGCCAGCGGCGCACTCCATGTGATGTAAGGCGGTACCGCAGCCCATCAGCCCGTGCTGTCTTCCCGCATAGGCACTCTCTGGATCTCCAGAAGCTTCTATACGCAGTGCTGCAGCTATATAGGCAGGATGTCTCGCCAATGCTGGCAGTCAATGCTTTTACTCCTAATGACGATGGCGGAGCTTGCCATCGAAAGCTCGAGGGACGAGACACGGCTAGTAAACCGAGAACATTTTGTGGAAGAATGCAGTCGCGAATGACTCGGAGGACACAATTAGGTTACTACCTGAAATATAACAATATGTCTCTGGCATTAACTAATTAATATTTGCTAATTAAACAAACTTCTCCTCCTTCAAATAATAGCGAGACTTCAGTTAGTTATAGTATAAAAAAGAATAACTAAAGTTTTGGAAAAGAAACTGATAATAGTATAATTACATTCATACCTTTTATTATGCAACAGTGGTATCGGGAAGTTCCGTAATGCAAGCAAATGGGAATAAATCCCAACACACTTCATTACACCCATAGCTAAAATACGCTACCATCGGAGCCTCTCCGTGATATTCATTGATGAGCTTAGTAAGGACCCTTGGAAGACGACAAAAATTTTCGTATTTATAAATAATGGCAATCCTTGAGTCGAAAAATCAAATGTTCTGTCTCAGTACCTCCTCCTACTTGAGCATTATACAGAATGAGTCATGGACATGGAAAAAGAATGTAAAGGGAATTTAAGGAGACTGGCAGAGGTAACTGCACTGCCCCGCCACACTGTTGCCAAATACAGTAGAACCCCATCTTTACACTTTTTAAGGGACTTGATGAAAATGGTGTAAAATGCGGGAAATAATGTTTTAAACTGTAAAATATGCTTACTGGATAACCCTCGTAATTTCATAGTTTATTTGTGATATATTTACATAATAGGCATCAAAATACTCGTAAGGAAGTATATCCGAATTGTGTACTATTTTAAGTGCCAGGCAGAAATGGAATTGGTAACTTATACAAAGTAGAAATTTTTATGTAATTCCATTCATCGCAATCAAGTTTGTAAGCAAGTCTTTAACTGGCATTCATTATTTATCTAGTGAAAATCCGTAAGTTCCGTATTTGCCGTATTTCTAAGATGTTTCACACAATGATATTAGAGAATTTTTTTGCGTTTAATGGTGCAAATATATGCATAAGTATTATTGTGACATCTGCACAGGTTTTGCATCTACCACTATAGTCACAGTCTTGAGGTTATATACTGTGTTCTCCTCAATGTGGTGAAAAACATGCACAAACAAACCATCAGTCTCATTGTTTATAAAACCTCACAAAAACCATTTAGATAAATATTTGCATTTCACAATAAGAATAAATTCTCAAAATGCTTCACTCAAAGCATGAAAAACTACCAGTCGTGCAAACAAAGCTAAGTTGACAATTGGTGTGGTGGCAGATGGGAGCATCGTGAGTGAACTAGGGGCGTGCTGCAAACAACGAAACGCAAATATACGATTCAATAAATGCAAAGTGTCAAGAAACGTGACTGTGTAACATTTATAAACACTATATTTTAAGGCAAAAGCCGTGCCAGCCTCCATGTCAATTACATCATTTTTTCCTTCATGAAAACTGTTTCCAAAAAGTAAAATGCGGGAAAAGTGTAAATATGATAATGCAAAAACCGGTGGCAAATTAACATTGTGATGGGACTTACAAAAAATGGTGTAAATGGTGGGAAATGTAAAATCTGGGGTTTTACTGTATATGGAAATCAATTAAGAGTGGGCTTAGGCTATCTACAAAGTGTCCTTGATTTCCAGAACTTTTTTGTTGATGAAAAGGGCTATAAATTCCTTTTGAGAGGAAGACTTATTCAAGACTGCCTAGAAAATTTTTCTTCAGAGGATGCCTACTGTACTTAAATTCAGAAACAATTTGAAGTTATTGTGTGTGGCAGTGGCGTCTCATAGAAAATTTGTTGGGCGTGCTGTACTCTCGATCTCTGAACTAAACGGGGAGCTAACAAAAAGCACAAACGTTCATGGCAAGTGCAGCGCTGACAGTACGTATTTGATGATTGTCATTTGCTAATCATTTCAAAAACCACCTTCTGACCTAGATGGACCTCTTTGGCTGCTATTAACTAATGCTCTCCTGTGACTTACAATTTTGTGACAGTTGCACGGAGAGACACTTGACCGAGACAGAAAGTGTCGACAGTGGACACTGCAGGTAGTGGACAGGGTGTTCCACAGGTAGGGTACAGTGGCCTGTCTGCCGCAGGTAGCTTTGGACTTGCTCGCTGTCTGGATTGTGAGAGCTCGTAGTAAAATGAAAGGTCCGGCGTCGTTACGCCTGAAGAAAATCATATTTTAGCATAGATATAATTGTCCCAATAATTTTCCAATCATTTCCAATAAGAAAATAATACATTTTGATTACAGGAGAAACATTAATCTGCATCTACATATATACTCTGCAATCCATTATAAAGTGCCTGGCGGGGGGTACACAGTACCACAACTAGGCATTACCTTTCCTATTCCACTCTCAAATAGAATGAGGGGAAAAAAGAATGTTTGTAGTACTTTGTATGAACCCTAATTTATCTTGTCGTTGTTATCTATACGTGACATGTAAGTAGGCGACAGGAAGATCGTTTTACATTCAGCTTCGAATTATAGCCCTCTAAATATCCTCCACAGAATTTCTTAAAAAAAAAAAAAAAGTCTTTTCTCTAGCTATTCCCATTTGAGTTCCCGGAGCATTTCTGTGACACTTGGGCATTGGTTGAACCTACTAGTAACGAACCGAGCTGCTCGCCTCTGAACTGCTTCCACGTCTTCCTCTAAACTGATCTGCTCTGAGTCCCTAACGCCTGAGCAATACTTAAGACATGTCATACAAGTGTTTTATGCTCATTCTCCTTTACAGGTGAAGTACACCTTCCCAACATTCTCCCAATAAAATGAAGTCAGCTGTCTGCTGTACTCACAACTGTCCTTCCATGTTCGTTCCATTTCATATTGCTCTGCAATGTTACGCCTAGATATTTGAATGACACGACTGTATCTCGAAGCTTACTACAAATGCTGCATTCAAACATAAGGGGATTGTTTTTCCAACTCATGTGCATCACCTTACATCTTTATACATTTAGAGCTAGCTGCCATTCTTCACACCAACAAGAAATTTTGTCTAAGGCATCCTGTATGCTATTACTGTCAATTAAAGACAACGCCCTCCTGTACATAGTACATTACAACATCATCAGCAAAGAGCCGCAAATTTCTAGTTAGTCTGGCCATCAAGTCATTTATATAGACGGAAAATAATAGCAGCCCTATCACACTCCCCTGGGGCATGTCTGACAATACATGTCTCTGATGAACTCTTGCCATAGAGAACAACGTTCTGTTTTCTATTACTTAGGAAGTCTTCCAGCCAGTCACAAATCTCTGAACCTATTACATATTCCCATATCTTCGTTAACAGTCTGCAGTGTGGCACCGCGTCAAACGCCTTTTTGAAGTCGAGAAAAACACAATTCGCCTGTTGCCCTTCATCCATGGCTCGCAAGATGTCATGTGAGAAAAGGGCAAGCTGAGTTTCACATGAACGATGTTTCCTAAAACCGTGCTGATTCATTGAAAGAAGCTTTTCCGTTTCAAGGAAATTTGTTATATTCAAGCTGAGAATATGCTCCAAAATTCTACGGAAACTGATGTCAATGACATTGGCCTGTGATTATGTGGGCGAGTTCTTTTAGTATTCTTATAGATGGGAGCCACCTGCACTTTTTTCCATTCACTAAGAACTTTGTGTTGTACTAAAGATACACGATAAGTGCAGGGACCAATGCCACAGAATACTCTTTGTAAAGCCGAACTGGCATTCCATCCGGACCAGCAGACTTTTTTGTATTTAGCTCTCACCTGCTTCTCTACACCGTAAATACATATTACTATGTCCTCCATTTTGAAATTAGTATGTTGATAAAATGATGGTACTTTTGTGTGCAATGAGAGGAGGTTGAAGTCTGTAAGAGAAGTCGTTGAGGGAGAGTGTATTGCCTTTCCTGAGGTGGGTAACTAGGAGATTGGATAGTTTTTTTTTTTTTTGAGGTGGAGGGTGGCATGATGTTCTAATTTATGGTTGACCTGTAGGAGGATGTTCTGAACTGCAAGTGTGGATGTGGGAAAGCAAAGATTGAGGATTTTGATTAGGGGTAGGAGTCGACGGGTGTGTTAATTGGCCGAGTTGATGTGTAAGTTAAGGATTTGGCGGATGAGGGCTATGGATTGTTCAGTTTGGAATTGGAATAGGGCTACAGGAAGAGATGGGAACTTTTAGTGTGAGGCCATCGGGAGTAATGCCAAATGTCATACAAGCCTGAATGAATAAAATGTGGCAATGTTATCTGGCTAGGGAGAATGCACGTTTGCAGAGGGAATGTAAATAAAACTTGATGGGGTCATTGTGGGGATGTTTTGAGGATGACATAGTATATGGAAGATGGAAAAGTGAGAAATGCCAGCAATTAAGTGAAATAAAAATAATAATAAAATAAATAAAAAATAAATATATATAGGAAGAGAGAGAAAGGTGAACTGACACCAAAAGGAATTGAGTTATGAAGAAATAGAAATTGTTGTTCACGGGAGTTTGTTGAAGGTAAATCTAGTTGATACTGTGGTCAGCATAGTTTAGTCAACAGCCTTGAGCACCAAGGTTTGATGGTTGTTTTTGCTTCCTAAACAATTTTAGGGGTGGAGAAAATTGGGAAAAGTTCGAGAAAAGCTTGTGAAAATATGAGGAAAGAGTACGATGACTGGTTAAGCAGTTGCAAATTAACATTTTGAGGTGGACAGTGGTTTAACGAAGGAATAATAGCATCAAGAACTGTGTAAAGCTGATGAAAAATGATCGGAAATGTGGAAAAACGGTAGTAGTAAATAATCACGAAGTTGGTAGGATATGCCGAAAATAATTAATTTCTAGGTGAAATGGAGACTAGAGTTGTGAAATGTGGGTAATCGGGGATTTTATAGAAAAGATGCAGTTTTGAGAGCGGTAAATCTAGTATGGTTATTAAAAAAGAATAAAGGCAAAAATATACAAAAATGCGTTAGTAGCACTTACAGGTTAAGGTTCGGAAGTAAAAGCATATTGTTTTGTATATTTAGTCAGGAGAAAAATGCATGGTAAACTAAGAAGGGAGGCGAATAAAGAGTGAAATTACTATTAAAAACAATAGGAGAAAGTAAGATGACAGAATTCGAAAGACATCAGAGCAATAACAGACATATGTAATTGTTGAGTTCAAATTGATGATAATAATATAGAGGGAAACAATCCTGTTCAGAAAAATACTTATAAAAAGTAAATAAAGTTGGACTTACCAGGCGAAAAGGCACCGGATCATTGATACACAAATAAGAACATACACCTACACACAAAACTGGGCTTTCACAACCTAAGGTTGCTTCTTCAGAGAGAGCAGGTTTAAGGGAGTGGGTAAAGAGTCATCACAATCCCAGGAGTGTGTGTGTGTGTGGGGGGGGGGGGGGGGTTACCTGTCCTTTTCCACCTAAGGTAAGTCTTTCCACTCCCTGGATTGGAAACCTGCATCCTGTACTTTTTCCTCTCCTTTCCCTGTTCTGAAGAAGCAGCCTTAGGTTGTGAAAGCTCTGCATTTGTGTGCGTTTTTGCGTGCGTGTGTGTGTTTATTTGTGTGTGTGTCTATCAACGAACCTGTGCTTTTTCGACTGATAAGTAAAACCAACTTTATTTTTTACAGATTTTTTCCAACTAGGAATGTTTCCCTCTATTTTCATCCCTATGAAATCCCCCAAACCACCTTCCCTACTCTCTGGTTCCTACCCATGCAACTGCCCCCGTTGTAAAACCTGCCCTATGCACCCTTCCACCACCACTTACTCCAGTCCAGTAACCCGGAAAGTGTACACGATCAAGGGCAGAACCACTTGCGATAGCAGCCACGTGATTTACCAACTGACATGCCTGCACTGTGAAGTGTTCTATGTGGGAATGACCAGCAACAAACTGTCCATTCACATGAAATGTCACAGGCAGACAGTGTTTGTTAGTAATGAGGATCACCCTGTGGCTAAACATGCCTTGGTGCACGGCCAGCACATCTTGGCACAGTATTACACCGTCTGGTTTATCTGGATACTTCCCACCGACACCAATCTTTCAGAACTCTGGAGATGGGAACTAGCCCTTCAACATATTCTCTCTTCCCGTTGCCCACCTGGTCTCTCAACCTTCGTTAGTTTTAAATTCCCGCTCACCATTCTACAGCATCTTTGTCTCCAAGATCTGGACAGAGCCTCTGCCTTGACTGGCATCTCTGTCCAACCTATTTACATTTTGCATATGTCTGCCTTGGTGTGTGTGTGTGTGTGTGTGTGTGTGTGTGTGTCTATATATATAGGACAGTATGTCTGCCTAGGTGTACTTGCGTCTGTGTAAATGTGTGGGTGTGTGTGTATTTTTTTACCCCCCTCCTTTTCCCCCAAGGTAAGTCTTTCCTGTCCCGGGATTGGAATGACTCCTTATTCCCTCCTTTAAACCCTCATCATTGCCTTTTCCCTCTCCTTCCCTTCTGCCTGATGAAGCAGCTAGGCTGCGAAAGCTAGCGTTTGTGTGTGTGTGTGTGTGTGTGTGTGTGTGTGTGTGTGTGTGTTCTATTTTTGTGCTGCTGTCACACCTGTGCTCCTTCGCCTGGTGAGTAATCTTCGTCTATTTTTTACATATATATAGGAAAAAATATTTATAAAAAGTAAAGAAAGTTTGACGTACTGGGTGAAAAGGCACTGGTTCGTTGAGACACACACACACACACACACACACACACACACACACACACAACTGAGCTTTCACAATCTTGTGCAGGTAATATTTTTGTAACATTAATTCGCTATGAATTGTGCGGTTAGATTTCTAGATTCCGCATTCTTCAACATATTTCATTTTGCAGTAACCTAATCGTTAATCAACGAGACAAATGCTAGCCATAGTAAAAATGTTGAAAATAGATGCATGTATTTTTAATTACTTATGACTGCCACATGGTTAGTCTATAAAGATTCTAAGATAAATGTATTAGCAGATAGGCATAATATGCAGATTACACGAGGAAGTGGCTGGGCATTTCATTATTTGTTGTTTCCAGTTTAATATTCATTCTTCAACTCTGGTAGAACTATTAGACTGTTATGCTAATGAGAAAAGACAGGTAGCTTATTGATAGTGCTGGCTTTCCTGGTCGATTGGTGTGCATCAGATCGGATGCTACCGAAGCCTTTTCTTTTTTTATCACGGGGCAAAAATTATTTTCTTCAGTTACTTTTTGTAATTAAATTATATTGGTTTTACTTTTTTAGTATTGTCTTTATTAAATAACAAATTACAGTTTGTCAATTTGATATTTAAAAATAATCTTCCTTGGAAGGTAATTCCTCTTTGACCACCTATAACAAAAAATAAATATTCTTGGAGGGTGTAATTTTCTGACCTCTCATAAAAATAAGATTAATGTTCTTTGGAAGTAGATAATGGTATGACCTTCCATTAAAATTAAAATAATATAATGTAGGCTATGTATATATGTATATCTCAGGTATTTTGTCCACATGCCTTTGGCATCAAGAACAGTGCGCATCCTTCAAGGTATATAAGATAAAAGTTTGTGGAAAAATTCCTCATCCATGGTAATACTCTCCCATGAAGAAGAAACTGAATTCCACAAGGCAGCCTCTTTTTTTGGAGGGAGGTCTGGCGAATTAACCCACACAGTCTTCTAAAGTTTAGCCCATACGTTTTCTATGGGATTGAGATCAGGTTACTTTCGCATTGAATAATATTATCTCTCCTTTGGGAGCAGCTCTGAATTCTAATGCTGGTGTGTGATGGATGATAATCGTGTTGGTAAATGAGACGTACTTCGGGTACCAAAGCCGAAGGAATTCTTACTTTTAAAGGAATTATTGATACATCTACATACATACTCCGCAATTCACTATAAGGTGCGTGGCGGAGGGTACACTGTACCACTACTAGGCATTTCCTTTCCTATTCCAGTCCCAAATTGAATGAGGTAAAAAAGAATGCCTATATGCCTCCATACGAGCCCTAATTTCTTTTATCTTGTCTTTGTGATATTTACGCGAAGTGTAAGTAGGTGGCAGCAAGATCGTACTACACTCAGCTACAAATTCCAGCCCTCTAAATTTACTTAACAGATATTCACGAAAAGAACGTTATCTTTCCTCCAACGATTCCTAATTGAGTTGCCGGAGCATTTCCGTGACACTCGCGCATTGGTCGAACCTACTGGATAGCATACCTATTTGAACTTGCATCCCGTTTCTAGAGTTTGTAGCCATGAAGTAGGTGTCGTATCATTGCCTGTCTGTGGGTAAACAAGAACAGGACCTTTGCTTGTGGACTCAGCTGTGCAGTCATCAGTGAAAATGACTTTCCTCCAATTGACATTTTCCCTGGAACTCTCAATTGCCAGTATGTCCGTGGCTCGATCGTCAGATAATGGTTCTTTAATGAGAGCACGACAGGACCCCACTCCGTAGTCATTTAATTGTCTGAGAGCTGTTTTTGACGAGCCCGGCAAATGTGAAGCTCTCCCTAGTTCCTAGATGTTTGAGGAAGGAGCAGTCTGGGTCACTCCGACCAATTCATCCTCTTTGAGTAGAGACTCGCGGTCTTCCAGTCATTGGACATCTGATTACCTCATTGTTATCTCTGAATCATCTGATCCGTGTTCTTGCTGTGGAAGCATCGACAACATAACGACATCCTGCCTCAGATGTCATAACACTGTTTTCAAACAGAGCAATTATGCTCTCACGAATGTTCACATCAGCCATTTTTAAGTAGACCTATGATGTGCGGTAATTGGCTGATAATGTTCTGCAAATAAATGAAGTCAATTCCACTTGATCATGCATGTCAACGTATAAATTGATTCTTTGTGCATTCTTGTAGCCTCATTTTCTTTGTGCTTCCTGGAAAACTAAATGAGGAATGCATGAGTACATGACACTTTTTTCTGTTGACTTTTGGCTGTATCTGAAATGCTGTTCTAATGTGTTTCACCTGTTGTCTCCTTACAGGAATCTACAGGAGAGGAAGCAACAAGTGCACTGCCTTGTGAGATATACATAAAAGAGGAACCAGTAAGTCATTTTAATGGAATTATTCACTGTGGCATTTTAATTGATGCCTTCATGTTAGTGCAACCATTATGAAAATAAAGTTGTCCTGGTAGAGTAGAAACCTATTTAAACAAGGCCACAGGCATCTTGAAGGATATTGATATACAACTGAACCCCTTACTGTCTTATTGGGTCAGCTGAAGTACGTTTTACTACCTGTTAATATAGGCATGTTGTCGTACGATTTGAAACACTGTTCATTTGCAAAGGGGATTTTGCATTTGTTATGAACGTGTCATTTCCTTTTACAATACAAACTGATCAATTTACGTTAACCCATAAACATTTTCATCAATGTGATTTAATTAAAAACACTAATCACTTGAAACTTTGATTGTTCATAATGGCAAAAGTGGCGCTGGATACATTCTTTGTGTGAAATTGAAAGTTTTAATTTATGAGTTTTGCTTTGTGTTTCAAAATTAAAACATTTTAGTATATTTTTGAGTAATTACAGTTTCATTCTACCTCTTTCCAACATAATACTCATCTTTTTGACATTTCCTTGTATGGGGGTTCTGCTCGCTGCAACATTATTCTCCTGGGGGGTCGTGGTAGAAATAAATAGTCGATATGTACAATTTTCACTTCTTGTTTAATCTGAATCAAACTTCTCCACCAAAACAATACAAATTCAATACATCAGAACTTAGCTGGTAGTACTTCCATTCTCAAAACACAGAGTGACATAGATTCCAGAGCACTTGACAAATGACTGATACTCGAACTCCCCCACGCAAGGCGGTGAGGCAAATATATAACATCGCCAATAATGACCTTACATTATGCATTGTTCATAACAATTGAATATACTAATTTACAATTAACAAACACACAAGTAAAACATTTCATGTACACAAAAGTAATCACAATATAGAATGAAAACTATGCATACAATAATTTTAGATGGCACATGTATTTTTAAGACGAAATTTCCGATCTTTCTGTTAACAACAAAGTGTGATGTTAAATATCAATTAATTTGTTAATGAATACATCATACATGTTCCTAACATATATTGAGCTATCAATTATCTTGGCAATTCTCAAAATAGATTCTAAATTTCAGTTCAGTCAATATATACAAAGAATTACGATATTCAAATTTTGACAATTATGTTAATTACACAATTATCTGGTCAACACAACTTGTTTATGAGCCTAACATATATACAATGCTATTTATTTTCATTTCTTTATGTTTTACAAAAGTTTTTAACCTTCGTCTGTCTATTTATTTGAAATAATGAACAGTGACAAAAGTATTGTTTATAGAACTGTCTGGAAAGAAACTATATGAAGCTCTTAATTAATGAAATCTATCACTTGTTTTAATCACAGTATCACCGAGACACTGTCCTAAACTGATTCCTAGACTGGCTATATCATTTTTAACTAACTTCACACGCAACTTTTATCACTATTGAATCACACGATTCCGGATCCAACGCAGACGGTATCGTAGGATGACATTGAGATGAGAGGACCAGGCAGACGGTATCGTACGATAACATTGAGATGAAGGGGTCAGCAGTATCGTTACAGAATGTTGTTTTTACCATTTACTATGTCCAAACTCACGATATCATGGGTCAAAGTAAACAGGTGATGTTGGGACCTTCGGTATTGCCATTCTCCTCCCCCCTTTTCCCGCTTTTGTTCTTGTAACACTTCAGTCCATTAGAAAAGTAATATTTAACAGTCTGTGCTTAGTATACCTATCATTGAGCACATTTTGCATGTGATGAAGAGTAATCAACACTTACTGTGTTGTTGGCATTCCATCCGGATTTTCCATTGTTTTTTAGTATTACCTGATCACTTTAAAATTGCCCTTGGCAGAACACGAAAATAACCTTTGTTTACGGCCAGATGGGGCCGAAGCCATTCGAAAATACTCGAAAGTACACGATTGATGCACACGCTTTGGCATTGTACAGTCACCTTATTGTCATAGTGTGGCTAAAATATTCTTAGTGTCTGCTGAAATGGATAGGCATTGTGCAAATGCGTGTAATCAAAGAGTTCTAATAAATAATCATGTTGCTGTGAAGAAAAATGGAGAGGGTTGCTATTACCATTACAAAGAGCTACGAAGAGAGCTATGCTTAAGTGTGTGGAATCTCTACATACCTCCCCCCCCCCCCCCAAACCCCCGTGCCAATCACCTGCACCCGACCCCTCTTCGTGCCCTCATTGCAAAAAGAGTGGAAAGGCTTGGATGATACAAGAACAGTATATATGAAATACCTTGTTGTCGAAGTACTGTGTGCCAGATAGGGATTCGAACCCAGGACCTGTTTTCACGGCTTAGCTTTCTGTCGACTGAGGTATCTGAGCTTAAGTCACAGTTCGTCTTCACTGCTTTATTGATTCCAGTGTCTCGCCTCTGGCCTCTCAAACTTTACAGAATTCAACCTTGCAGTACGAGCTCTAAGAGAATGAAGGAATATTTTTGAGGATAGGTTGCTTACGACAGAGACATCCGATGAGCCGCAGAAAGGCACAAATAATAGACAATATTAAAGCATTCAGCCTTTTAGGTCTAGTCAGCAGTTCTGCTAACCACAGCTGCACATGCGCAATATGCCGAATTTACAAACTGCCAGGTCAGCGTTCGATCACGGAAAAAAATCGCAAACGGTTTCAAAATGCTAGAAACACTTCGGCTAAGAAATCCGTCTAAATGTGCACACAATCATCTCAATGTCAATTGCCGTAATATCTTCATAACTTAACACACACAGAGAGAGAGAGAGAGAGAGAGAGAGAGAGAGAGAGAGAGAGAGAGAGATAAGCTTGCCGAAATTGGATTATTGTGAATATGCGCATCTAACAATGTGTGGCTCTGTCTTATTACAGTATGCATTGTTGTTGTTGTTGTTGTGGTCTTCAGTCTGGAGACTGGTTTGATGCAGCTCTCCACAATACCCTATCCTGAGCAAGCCTCTTCATCTCCACATAAGAACGGCAACCTACATCTGTCTGAATCTGCTTACTGTATCCATCTCTCGGTCTTCCTCTGCGATTTTTACCCCACACACTTCCCTCCAATGCTAAATTCACAATTCCTTGATGTCTAAGAATGTGTCCTACCAATCTATCCCTTCTTTTAGTCAAGGTATGCCAGACATTTCTTTTCTCCCCAATTCTGTTCAGTACCTCCTTATTAGTTACGCGAGCCACCCACCTAATCTTCAGCATTCTTCTGTAGCACCATATTTCAAAAGCCTCTTCCTATCCGCACTGTTTATCGTCCATGTCTCACTCCCATACAAGGCAACACTCCACACAAATGCCTTCACAAAAGACTTCCGTACACTTAAATTAATATTCGATGTTAACAAATTTCTCTTTTTCAAGAACGCTTTTCTACCCATTGCCATTCCGCATTTTATATCCTCTGTACTGCGACTATCATTTGTCATTTTACTGCCCAAATAACAAAACTCATGTACCTCCTTTATTGCTTCGTTTCTCAATCTAATTCCTTCAGCATCACCTGATTTTCTTACACTGCACTCTATTACCCTAGTTTTGATCTTGTTAATGTTCATCTTATATGCACCTTTCAGCACACTGTCCATTCCCTTCAATTGCTCTTCCAGGTCCTTTGCTGTACCTGACAGAATTACTATGTCGTCGGCAAAACACAATGTTTTTAATTCTTCACCCTGAACTTTAATTCCTTCTCCAAATTTCTCCTTGCTTTCCTTTATAGCTTGTTCAATGTACAAATTGAATAACAACGGAGAAAGACTACAACCCTGTCTTACTCCCTTTGCAACCACTGCATCCCTTTCATGCCCTTCAACTCTGACAACCGCTGTCTGGTTTTTGTACAAGTTGTAAATAACCTTACGCTCCCTATATTTTACTCCTGCTTGCTTCAGAACTTGAAAGAGTTATGCATTACAAAATAAAAAAAAATTGCCACTACATTTGGATATGGAACATTTCTACATTAAACATATCACTGACATAATAAAATTTATGACATTTCTTACCCAGATACAGCATCACTTTGTTGAAAATCACAGATTTTGCATTAATTAATTTTAAAAAAATGCCGAATTCGTGTTATTTTCTTAAATAATTGCCGAATTTGCGTTATTCGTCACGTTATCGTTAAAACGAATTTTTCCTGTCCCTATCTATGATAACTGAAATGACGGTATGTTTACTTACTGTTACGAACTCAGTGTTGCCACATGTCCATGTCTGCTACTACTCATTTTAGACATTCCTGTTATTCTGTCTTCCTGTATGTTCAAGTCTGTAATTATGTGGTCCATTCTCTTGCCTTTTGTGCTTAACCTGTGCCTTTATCCAGTCACTTGCAACTTTGTACTGGATCGAAGATTCACAAAATGCCTACTCTAAATAAGGGGCCAACTGATATAACTGAATATGTACCCTATCTGTACCTCGCAACTTCTGGATATGCCTGTCACTACTTCCTCCATTTTTTCCATGAATGATTCCTAAAAGTTAAATTTAAAAATTTGGCCTTCATTTTGCTGTGTTCTTTCACTGTCCCGGAATGATAGAGTAACTGGATAGAGGCCTTTGATCTGCTTATCAATTTTTTTTTTCCTTTAGTTCTCTGCAAGATATTTTGCTAATGTATGATGGTAATTATTGCATGCCTAAGATGTCGATCTTTTTATAGCTGCCCAAATCTCTACAGACTTTACTTTGATTTAATTTGCTTGATCTTTTTTTTAACCGCGAGTGCAACTGTCCTTGCTTTCTTAGCATTTTTCAAGTATTAATATTAAACCACAGTGGGTGTTTCCTATCTTTAATACACATTTTGCACGATTTGTGCTTCATAAACCCTTGCTGATGGATGAACAGAAGCTTTTTTGTCTAATGGAAATTTACTATATTAGAACTGAGAATATGTTCAAGAATTCTACAGCAAACTTAGATATGGATGTAGCAGAAAAAAGTTACAATTTTTATAGGAATCAGTCATACTGGATTGATACTGTGTTTAATACATTACCTGAAGTGCTTGAGAAAGTCTCAATTCTACAAAATAAGGCTGTGTTCTTTTCATAACAGTGTGTTAATGTGTGTGTACAATTTATGGATAATAATGGGTACCTTTACAAACTCATTGTTTTCTCACCTACAGATAGAAATTGATTCCTACCGGCCACCATCAGAAGAATTCGAACAAATTTATTTTAAACAAGAGAATTTTGTAAGTATTTATGTCTATTTCTGCCTTTATGTGTTAGCATTTTAACGAAATTGTGTAGATTAATGCTGTTTCTCATTTGCATTGATAAATACACTGTAATGGAATGTAGTGGTATAAGGATAATTCAAAATGTGATATTTGCTAGCTTGAGTGTATAACACGCATACTCACCTTGCTGTAAATTTCCTTTGTTGTAGTATGTTGCCAACAACAATGTATTTACTAAATGTTGTGTCTATTGTGATGAAATCTCAATGATGACTTTCACACATGTGTTTACTATTTATTGTTGATATTGGATACCTGTATAAACTCATTGTTTTCTCACCTACAGATAGAGATTGATTCCTACCGGCCACCATTAAAAGAATTCGAACAAATTTATGTTCAACAAGAGAAATTTGTAAGTATTTATGTCTATTTCTGCCTCTGTGTATTAGCATTTTACTCAGTTTTTAATTAAATAGTGTACATTAATGCTCTTTCTCTTTTTTTCATTGATACTTGCACTGTAAGTGAATGTAGTGGTATATGGACAATTCAAAATGTGATATTTGCCCTCTTGAGTGTATAACACACATTCTCACCTAGCTGTAAATTTCTTTTGTTGTAGAATGTTGCCAACAACAATGTTATTACAAAATGTTGTGTCTATTGTAATCAATGTTAATTCTGTGATGGACTCTCTCAGAGCTGACTATTAAAGGTAACTGCTTGAATGGCTGAAATAGTTTCAGCTTAGGCATGTTGATTTAATATTATTTGTAATTTCTGTAATTAATATACTATATGGAGTTCAGGTAATTATAACTCAATATTACTTTCACAACTACTAAACTGAAGGAGAGGCATTGAATTAAAATTTATGCCATGCAGGGATTCGAACCCGGGACCTCCTGCTTATTAGGCAGGTACTATAACCAGTAAGCCACCATGACTTAATGGATATGGCAACTGCATGGACTATCATAAGGTGCATCTCCTTCCACAACACAAACTTCAGTGTTGCCTCACGTTCCCTAATGTAAATACGTATGAATGTTGCCAAGGATCTCCAATAGAGGAATAGCACCCCAGCTAATAACATTAATGGGAACGATGCTATCTTGTTCCTTGGGCACTATTGATTCATGTAAATATCAAATAATAAATCTTTGTCTAGAGATATATTTTGTCACAATATATATCAGAGATATTAAACTGAAGCAGAGAGATTGAATTAAAATATGTGCTATGTTCATGAAGCAGACGTGCATAAGACAGTCGGTGTAATTGTTGTATCCGTTAAGTCGTGGTGGAATAGTGGTTATAGTGCATGCCTGTTAAGCAGGAGGTCCCGGGCTACGGTGAGTTATTACCTATCCTTCATTATAAAACTAAGTATTATGTTTCACAAGTAATGTTAGGAAAGTTTCGTCCTCATCAATTTCTGTATAATTACTGTCTATTACGAAATTATTGTTGACAACCCTATTTTATTAAATAGGTAATGAAACACAATTAACATAACTGAGATTTATATGTCAATTTACTCAGTAATATTTACACTATCTTTTACTGTACCCAGTTGTATGTAACTGTTAACTTCTCCGTTATAATTAATTTAATGTACCTAATTAACAATACATAATTTTGAGTGTCCTTGTTTGAAAGATATAAATAGGATGCTTACGTGCCATGTAAATCAATATTGTTTCATCTTTTATCTGAGGCATAATCCATGTCACTTTGAACTTTAGTTTTGAACAATTATGTAAAAGTTCTTCAATGTTAGGCACGTAGAAAGTATCTACAGTGATTAATGCTTCATATTTGAGCCACACTCAAATGTACACCTTGGACTTTAGTCTTCCACACACAACTGTGTAAATTTGTATTATTGACGTACTGGGTTGTAGTGTGTGTAATCAATGTAATTAATGAGATTTATACACTGGCCGTAAATGGGGACAATTAGGCACTAATAATTAATGAAAAGTCCAATGAACTGCAGTTATACGTGTTACCTACATTATTTGTAGTGGATTAGTTTTGCCCCATGAAACTTCAGCCAGCCGTTACCTGAGAGTGCCAACCATCAAGAACTGCAAGAAGCAATGACTTACAACCCGGCACACTTTATAATGTCAGCCGTATTTGAAAATGCCACCATGTGTGAAATCATATCTGTGATTTGTACCATACTGCAGACTGCCAACGAAGATACGAGCATATGGAATATGTTCAGATTTGTGACTGGCTGGAAGACTTCCTAAGTAATAGAACACAGTATGTTGTTATCGACGGTGGGTGTTCGTCGGTGATGAGTGTATCGTCAGGCGTGACCCAGGGGAGTGTGATAGAACTGCTGCTATTTTCTATCTATATAAATGATCTGCAGAAAGATTAACTTGTAAGTTATGGCCGTTTACTGATGATGCTGTGGTCTATGGGAGGGTGTTATCTTTAATTGACTAAAAATAGTATACAGGATGACTTCACAAAATTTCTAGTTGGTGAAAACAATGGCAGCTAGCTCTCTATGTAGAAAAATGTAAGGTGATGCACAGGAGTAGGAAAAACAGTCCTATAATGTTCGAATACAGCATGAGTAGTGAGCTTCTTGATGCAGTTGCGTCGTTCAAATATCTAGGTGTAACATTGCAGAGCGATATGTAATGGAACAAACACGCAAGGGCAGTTGTAAGGTGGACAGCAGACTTCGGTTTATTGGGAGAATTTTGGCACCATTACAACTAATAAACCATGGAATGAATGCAGTTTGTTCATGCTTTATTCTACATTATCTCTACGTATCTTCCCCACTGCATGCGAATTTCAGTATGCTGTTGTTTCATACTAGTATAATACATCACCACGATTCGTGTACCACACAGAGGTACTACTTCAATACATTATGAGGGTCATCCCAAAAGTAAATGCAGTTTCTATTTCTACCTCTAGCAGTGCTATGATTGTAGTTCCGAGCACAGGAGGCAATTACAGGAGAAGACGTGCGCCATTTTCAGATGACTGCTGCTGACCTGTACTTTGTAGTGTGTACAAAGCATGTTTGGATTTATGCCCATCTGCTGGCATTACTGAACTGATGTGTGCTTAGTAGTGCCAACGCACCTAGCACTCCCTGCTCGACCATCACGAATTTCGATGAAATTTTTAGTGAACATTTGCACATGCCCCCAATGAGGATTGGTAAGTTTTAAGGCTCGTCTAAGCAATACTGTCAGAGATATAGTCAGTGGTTTGACACCTTGCGCGACTTTATGCAGGGCGAGCGTGAATTTTTTAAGACTTTGAGTTGTTATAACTCGGGCAATATTTTGTTGAAAGAAATAACATTTGGCCATCTTGTACAAGTGTACGCATTCTCTTGGGAATAATAATGAAAATAATTTAAAGTGCCATGTACACCCAGAAAAATTCAACCAAAGTTTCTCAAAAAAAGCAAGGCCCAAAAAAACTTCAAAGTTTGGCCGCGAGAGACCACGAACACCAACTACCGGCGTGGCGCAGGGGATAGCGTCACGGACTGCGGAACAGAAGGTCGCCGGTTCAATCCTGCCCACCGGCAAAAATTTATTTAATTGTAATTTACAATTCCAGAGGGTTCTAAATATTTCTTATGTTCACTTGTAAATTCTACTTGTTTCTTATGTTAACTGTTCTTCTAATTTCTGGTAAATTCTGTCTGTGTATAAATAGCAGAGCACTCTGCCTGATAGGCAGTCAGTGCTGCGTGTATGTTGAGTTCGTAATAAACGTGCTTTCAGTATAAGTGCTGTGTTTAGTTGCCTTCGAAGTCAAGCCTACTTCCATTGCAACGTGACATTGTTTGGTGGAGGCGCCGGGTACTGTGCAACAGCTGCATAACCGTGGCTCCGATTAGGCAACGTAAAAGCCGTCGCTTACACGGACTGGAACCGGAATACAAGGGATACACTGAGTACATCCTTCCAAAAGTCCGCATTATCAGAAGAATGATGGAGACAAAACCAGCAATAAGCCAGCTGCACATCAGACACCCGTCGGTGTTCTCTGGAGATGCTGGACAGGACCCTAACAAATGGCTAAAAGGGTTCGATCGAGTCGCCAAGTACAACAGGTGGGATCATACGATGTGCTTGGCCAACGTTTATTTCTACCTGGATGGAACAGCCCAGCAATGGTTCGAAAACTACGAAGACAAGTTGAATGACTGGGAGATGTTCCAGGAGGAACTTAAGAAGACGTTTGGAGACCGCCAGCGACAAATCTGCTCGGCGGAAGAACAACTGAAGAACCGGGCCCAACGACATGGTGAGCCGACACAATCATACATACAGAGTGTTTTGGCCCTGTGTAACGTAGTCAATCCGAACATGACTGAAGCGGACAAAATCACGCACCTGATGAAGGGAATTGCAGAAGATATGTACCAAGCTCTTCTGATAAAAGACGTCGCTACAACAGAAGAGTTCATCAAGTGGTGCCAGCATATTGAAGAGATGCAACAAAGGAGGGTTGGACGCAAGAAGTATGACAGACTCCCAAATGTAGTCCCTATGGCCGTTGTGGAAGACCAGCAGGACTTGGCTTCTCTCATACGACAAATCGTGAGAGAAGAATTACAACAGTGCATGGCAGCCGGGACAAGTAGACCGAGCGAGCATCAGATTATGGCCATGGATGTGAGCCCTGTAAGTCACGAGGTAGCCGACGCCGCTGAGGACGAGGTATTTCAAACATTAGCTCCTGTCTGCCCCGTCAATCGCACCCGACGTGAAGAATGGCGTCGCCCTGCTATGACTTACGCTGCAGCCGCCAAACGGCAGCCCATGACGCGACCACCACAGCCAACTCCCCCGGTAACTATGATGCCCTGCAGAAGAACAGACGTCTGGAGGACAGAAGACAACACACCACAGTGTTTCCACTGTGGACGCCCTGGACATGTCGTACGCTACTGCAGAGAGAGGAGGCGAGTATTCGATGATTATTTTGCTGCAAGACGTCAGCCGTTCTATCCCAGGCAGTCACCTGCCGATGAGTTCAGTCGACCTATGGGAAGAAGCCCATTGCTGTACCCTAGACGAGGACGCTCCCCGACGCGGCGCAGCCGTTCACCGTCGCCGTACAGAGGTACCAGCCGCTCCCCTAGCCGCCGCGCCCAGGAAAACTAAGCGAGGCGACCATCTACAGAGGTGAGGCCGCCGCAGATGAAAATCCTCCATGGACGACAGTCGCCAAGATGTCGGGGAATCTCATCGACGTCATAATCGACGGCCAACCTGTCCGGGCACTTGTTGATTCAGGAGCCTCTTTTTCTATATTATCGGATAATTACCGCTGCACACTAAAGAAGACAATGTTCTGTGATACGGGAGCAACTGTGCTGAAGATCGCGAATGGAAAGTACGTCCATCCAGCAGGAACTTGTGTCGCAAGAATAACCATCAACAACAGGACGCAGCCGTTTGAATTTGTCGTGTTAACAGAATGTAGTCACAATGTCATCCTCGGATGGGACTTCCTTCAGGCTTCCCAAGCTATCATTGACTGTGGAAGATCTGAGCTGCAAATTGAAGAAGTTGTTCCGCCAGATAAACGTAATACAGAATTTTCTGGGAAGTTATTCGTCGTTGACAATGTGACGATACCGCCGTTGACAATGAGAAGGGTTGCAGTCACAAACACAGATGACTGGCTAAACTGTGAAGTTCTTGTTGATAGTAAAAAGTTTATCAAGCTCACAAAAGAAATTTACATACCATCGGCTATCATAAGCATTACCGGTGGTCAAGGAGAGATTTGGATCACAAATTGTCACGAGCAGTCACAACTTATCCCCAAGGGAATGTGTATCGGGACAGCTGAAGCAATCCAGGACGGTGAGCTCAATGTCATCAATGAAGACCCATGCCCTGCTATTAGTACAGACAACACGCTGGAGGAAACAAACGTGGAACTGCGAATATGACCTGGACTGACCAAGGAACAACGCCAGCGGGTGTTAGGTATACTACGCCAATTTTTGGGTGCATTCACACCTCAGCAGGGGAAAAGTCAGACGAAACGGCCCACGATAAAGCACCGTATCAATACTGGGGACCATCCGCCCATTAGCCAGCGTTCGTATAGAGTGTCACCAGCTGAAAGACGGATAATTCGGGAGGAAGTGGAGATGATGTTGCGAGATGACATTATTCAACCTTCGGAGAGTCCTTGGTCGTCTCCGGTGGTGCTCGTAAAGGAGGATGGCACGTGGCGATTCTGTGTCGACTATAGACGGCTGAACAGTATCACAAAGAAAGATGTCTACCCACTGCCGCGTATTGACGACACCTTAGACTGCTTGAAAGGAGCTACATACTATGGACATGCAGACAGGTTTCTGGCAAATCGAGGTTGACGAAGCTGACTGGGAGAAGACGGCTTTTATTACACCTGATGGTTTCTATGAATTTAAAGTAGTGCCATTTGGATTATGTAACGCTCCAGCCACATTCGAACGCATGATGGACAACTTGCTTCGACACCTTAAGTGGACGATGTGTCTCTGCTATTTAGATTACATTGTCGTTTTCTCGAAAACATTTGAAGAACATCTGAGTCGCTTGTCAACTGTGTTGAAGTGTGTTCAAGCTGCAGGTCTCTGCCTCAATCCAAAGAAGTGCCTCTTCGTCGCCAAAGAGATAAAAATCCTGGGGCACCTAGTCAACAGAGATGGTGTCCGTACTGATCCAGATAAAGTAAGGGCAGTCACAGAATTTCCAACTCCTCAGCACATTCGTGATGTGAGAAGTTTTCTCGGGTTGTGCTCATACTACCGACGTTTCATAAAAGGATTTTGTAACAAGGCACATCCATTACAAGAACTTCTGCAGGGAGACGCCAAATTTTACTGGGATGAGACAAAAGAAAGAGCTTTCCGAGCACTTAAGGAGGCTCTAACTTCCGCACCAGTGCTAGCCTTGTACGACGAGATTGCAGAAACGGAACTTCACACTGACGCCAGTGGCTATCGGATTGGTGCAGTGCTTGTACAAGTTCAGGAAGGTGCCGAAAAAGTGATAGCCTATGCGTCAAGAGTACTCTCAAAGTCCGAGATAAACTACTCTACAACTGAAAAAGAAAGCCCAGATAACCGCGAGACAATCAACAAGTTCCGGCCGTATTTATTCGGCAAACCATTCACCGTTGTGACAGACCACCATTCTTTGTGTTGGCTGACTAGCTTGAAGGATCCATCAGGTCGACTAGCAAGATGGGCACTAAGACTCCAAGAGTACAATGTCACAGTGGTATTCAAGAACGGGCGCAAACACAAGGATGCCAACTGCCTTTCCAGGAATCCATTAGTGGAACACAACAGCATTAATGAAATTTCAGCCCTCACTGAATTAGATGACGTTACAGCTGAACAGAGGGAAGATCCAGCACTATTAAAAACGATTGAGGCCTTGGAGAAAGGAGAACCGACTAATGGAGAGTTCAAACTTATAAACGGAACATTGTACAAGAGCAACTACGATCCACTGGGTCCCAAATGGCTACTTGTTGTTCCAGCTCATCTCCAGCCAGTTATTCTCAAATATTTCCATGATGCTCCAATATCCGGTCATCTGGGATTCGTGAAGACCCTAGACAGAATCAGACGCAGGTATTACTGGAAAGGTCTCTACCGATCTGTCAAGCACTATGTGAGTCACTGTAAAGAGTGCCAGCGACGGAAGTATGTGCCGCAATTACCTCCAGGGCATCTCGTACCGATTCCGCCGGCAGCAGCTTCATTCCACCGAGTTGGGATCTATCTTTTAGGGAGGTTTCCGAAGTCGACAACCGGTAACCGTTGGATAATAGTCTGTACTGACTACCTCACACGCTATGCTGTCACCAAACCTGTGCCGACTGCAGAAGCTCCAGAGATCGCAAAATTCCTTGTAGAAGACATTATTTTGAAGCATGGAGCTCCACGTGTCATGATATCTGATCGTGGAAAAGTATTCCAGTCAAAACTAGTATCCGAGGTAATGTCACGGTGCAACATTGTCCACAGAATGACAACTGCATACCATCCTCAGACAAATGGTCTTACGGAACGTTTTAACAAAACGTTATCCGACATGCTGTCGATGTTGATCAGAAGGATTGGGATACAATTCTGCTGCCAGTCGTGACATTTGCTTACAATACCACAAGACAAGACACCACAGGCTTCACTCCGTTTTTTCTGCTCCATGGCCGTGAAGCTGAGACGACAATGGATACACTGTTCCCGTTCTAACCGGACGACACTCAGGATGACTATGTTAAACAGCTCATCACCAGGGTTGAAGAAGCAAGACAGCTGGCTCACATACGGACACTGGACGCCCAGGAGAAGGACCGTCAGTGGTATAACGACAAGCACCGACCTGTTGTGTACAGCCCAGGAGATCTGGTATGGTTTTTTACCCCTGTACGGAAGGTTGGACTGTCAGAAAAGTTATTGAAGCAATACTTTGGTCCGTATCGTGTCATACGCCGCCTGTCAGACATCACATACGAAATTGAGGATTATGAGCCGTCGTCGAAACGTCAAAAACGAAGAGACATTGTTCACGTCCTGCGCATGAAGCCTTACTACGATCCTGAAGAGCAGGTAGACGACAATGGCTTCTTGTTCAAGGACTTTAAGGACGGTAATATTTCTGATGAAGCCACGACAGGAACATCTATCGTCGATAATCGTAGAGAAGGGAAGGATTCTCTGGAACTGTCATACAGAGGACCCATGACACGGTCAAGATCCAGGACATTGCAGCTGGCTCCACAGGGATCATAACAGCGGGTCGCTGTTTCACCAGGAGAGGGAGCAATGCCGCGAGAGACCACGAACACCAACTGCCGGCGTGGCGCAGGGGATAGCGTCACGGACTGCGGAGCAGAAGGTCGCCGGTTCAATCCTGCCCACCGGCAAAAATTTATTTCATTGTAATTTACAATTCCAGAAGGTTCTACATCTTTCTTATGTTCACTTGTAAATTCTACTTGTTTCTTATGTTAACTGTTCTAATTTCTGGTAAATTCTGTCTGTGTATAAATAGCAGAGCACTCTGCCTGAGAGGCAGTCAGTGCTGCGTGTATGTTGAGTTCGTTATATACGTGCTGTGTTTAGTTGCCTTCGAAGTCAAGCCTACTTCCATTGCAATGTGACAATATCTCGGGGACTAAAGCATTGCCGAACATGAAACTTGGCATGTGGTAACCTAACAATACGAGGTTCTCAAACATAAAGTTTCAGTTTGGTATCACTTTCCAATACTGAATTAACTGCAGAGTTGAAGATTTTTGAAAAGATTAAAAAATGTGGTATTTTTGACCTTATTTTGCAAAAAGCTATGTTCTATAAGACTTTTAAAACTGTGCTGACTAGAAAGACCATTTTTTTAACTGCATAAAAAAGTGTATTTGATCATCCAGCGCGGGCTAATGAAACTATATAATTTGAATCAAAGTTGAACGTGTAAATTATGGTATGGAAAAAGTGTTAAACTTTGTTTTTTTATATCTGATAAACTAAATGCATGCTGAACATGAAACATCATAATTAATAGGCTGGCAGCACAGTGATGTGGCATAAAAATATTCAGCCTCCTACTATTTTCCAATATTGTACAAAATTGTCGTAAACATGATGATTTTTGTGAGAAGGTGAAAATAGGATGTATTCAACACTTCTTTTACAAATACTGTGTTTTTTTGTAAAGCTTTGAACCAAGTCTCATATGAAACAACAAATTTTAAGGAACCACAGACACATGGGTTTAATTCCCAACATTGATGAACAATTCTACATAAATTGAAGCAAACTAGGTGGAAAAATAGCACTGTGAAAAATCTTTTACCTTTGGATTTTTATCTCTCTTTAATGAAAACTATGATAAGTATGATATTTTAATCTGAGATACCTTATGTTAGTAAGTTGTTATGTGTAAAATTTCATTCACATACTGCTTTCCTGATTTCTACAAAAATCAGTTCAAACTTTGGATTTACGTGAAATTACAATTGTGTATCTCATTTCATTTGCATTTTGATAATTTGTTTTATATAATTTAATTGAATCTATTCACAGTTGGAATGAGTATGTTATCAAGCATCCAGAAAATCACGTTCGATTTTCCAATGTGGGCTAACAAAATCTGAAAATGACGGAAAATTTGAAGGAATCTACCACGTCAAAAGGCTACACTGCAGCAACCTGTTGTTCGTGTTTTGTTGTATTGAAAAGTTACATCGCACTTTATTGCGATGCACCTAGACTCAACCACGGAACTGAGGTTCAGCAGTCACACCCTCACCTATTGCCTTACGCTGACTTTGCGTTTGTTCAGGCCTCCCCCAGCTGAACGACCGTTTTACATCCCTGTCCTCTGACGCCGGCCTGAAAAACGGTCTGTTTCATAGTTGAACACAGAGAATAGTACACACAGTAGGTCTTAGAGTTGACCTCACAGCACTGCCTGCAGTGACGTGCCAGTTTCGTAGCTCCTGTGTTGTTAATAGTGGTCCTTACAAGGTATTGTACAGTAGAATTTAGATGAACTACTTTCTAGTGTTGTAAATTCTGATTAAAATGGATGTAAGTTTATCAACGAGCGATGATCTAATGCTAGAATGGTGATTGGAAAGAAATTATCCTCAATGCCACGAGGGCAACTTCTATTTGAAGAAAATTGGAGTTGAATCTGTGAACAGTTGGTCATAGAGCGAGAACTACTCGTTGCTCTACAATCAGAGATCAAGCTTAAGGATAATGCCCAAGTCTGCCTGCACCACAAAGAAAAATACCTCAATATGTATGAGATAGTGCAAGGCAATATTGTGAGAAATTACTTACCGATTTAAAAATAAAAACGACATGCAACGTAACACGGGCACAGGTTACTACATTGTAGCCTGTTGTTCCCTTAAATTTGTCAGTCATTTTCAGGTTTTGTTAGCACACATTGGAAAAGTGAACGTGATTTTCTGGATGCTTGATAACATGCTCATTCCAACTGTGAATATATTCAAATCCATTATGAAAAACAAATTATCAAAAAGCAAATGAAACACTGCCAGAGTTTTCAATAACTCACGCTAGCCCTGCGTAAAGTCGTGCATGGTGTCAAACAACTGACTATATCTTGGACAGTATTGTTCCGCCGAGCCTTAAAGTTTACCAATGTTCATTGGGGATACGTGTGAATGTTCACTAAAACTTTCATTGAAATCTGTGATGGCCGAGCAGGAAAATGTTCGGAAATTAGGCGATTTGACATGGAATGATGTTATTGTGTAACGAAACAGGTTGGGATTTATGCACATCTCCTTGCATTAACTGAACTTCCTGATATCAGTGTTTCATAATAATAGGTATGAATGTAATTAGACTACTCTCATTTTCTTTTCCAAAACTTTCATTATTTTTTCTAACTTGACGAGCTGAAGCTATTTTCCATTATTTGATGTCACAGAAGTTTGTTTAATTGGCAAATATTCTACATCTACATACATACTCCACAATTCATCGTAAGGTGCGTGGCGGAAGGTACACTGCACCACTACTAGGCATTTCCTTTCCTATTCCACTCCCAAATTGAACAAGGAAAAAAAGAATGCCTATATGCCTCCGTACGAGCCCTAATTTCTCTTATCTTGTCTTTGTGATCTTTACGCAAAATGTAAGTAGGCAGCAGCAAGATTGCACTACACTCAGCTTCAAATTCCGGCCCTCTAAATTTACTCAACGCGACAGCATCAAGAAGCTCACTACAAATACTATATTCGATCATTATGGGATTGTTTTTTCTACTCATGCGCATCACCTTACATTTTTCCACATTGAGAGCTAGCTGCCAATCTTCGCACCAACTACAAATTTTGTCTAAGTCATCCTGTATGCTATTACAGTCAGTTACAGACGACACCCTCCCATACACCACAGCATCATCAGCAAACAGCCGCAAATTACAACTTACTCTGTCCATCAGATCATTTATATAGATAGAAAATAATAGCGGTCCTATCACACTCCCCTGGGGCACGCCTGGCGATACACTCGTCTCTGATCAACACTCGCCATCGAGAGCAACGTACTGTGTTCTATTACTTAGGACGTCTTCCAGCCAGTCACAAATCTGTGAACCTATTCCATAGGCTCGTATCTTCGTTAGCAGTCTGCAGTGTGGCACCGTGTCGAACGCCTTTTTGAAGTCGAGAAAAACACAATCCGCCTGTTGCCCTTCGTCCATGGCTCGCAAGATGTCATGTGAGAAAAGGGCAAACTGAGTTTCACATGAACGATGTTTCCTAAACCCGTGCTGATTCATGGAAAGAAGCTTTTCTGTTTCAAGGAAATTTACTATATTCGAACTGAGAATATGCTCCAAAATTCTACATGAAACTAATGTCAACGATATTGGCCTGTAATTGTGTGGGTCAGTTCTTTTTCCTTTCTTATACACGGGAGTCACCTGCGCTTTTTTCCAATCACTAGGAACTTTGCACTGAATTAAAGATTCGCGATAAATGCAAGCTAAGTAGGTGGCCAATGCCGCAGAATAGTCTTTGTAAAACCGAACTGGTATTCCATCCGGACCAGCAGACTTTTTCGTATTTAGCACTCTCAGCTGCTTCTCTACACTGCAAATACCTATTGCTATGTCCCCCATTTCGGAATTAGTATGTTGATCAAATGATGGTATATTTGTGCAGTCCTCCTGCGTGAAAGATTTCTTAAAGGTTAAATTTATAACTTCAGCTTTCGGTTTGCTTCCTTCTATTACTGCCCCAGAATGATCGAGTGACTGGACAGTGGGCTTTGATCCGCTTATCGATTTTACATAGGACCAGATTTTTTTCGGGTTCTCGGAAAGATCTTTTGGTAAGGTATGGCTGTGATACTTATTGTATGCTTCGCGCATCGATCTTTTTATAGACGTACGAATCTCTACTAGCTTTTGCCTGTCATCATTTGCGTGTCCTTTTCTGAATCGAGAGCGCAACAGTCTTTGCGTTCTCAGCAGCTTTCTAACATTATTATTATACCAAGGTGGCTCTTTTCCATCCTTAATCATCTTTACTGGCACATATTTCTCTAACCCTTTATTAACAATGCACTTAAATTTAGTCCACAATTCCTCTACATCCATAGTCCCGGAATTGAACGATGTCCATTCATTTTCTAAGTTAATGAGTTAATGCCAGAGGCATTTTGATATATTTCAGGTAGTAGGCTAATTGGTATCTCTGATAAAACTAGTTACATTCTTTTCTCATAATATTAAAGTAGGTATTATTTGGACAATGGTAAATCTGATAGGAATGTCAATAATAGAGGATAGGTAACAACTTACCATAAAGAGGCTCGCTGAGCTGCTGACAGACACGGAAATAATCACATTCACACAACTTAAATTTTTTGCCATGACCTTCCTCAGAAAAAGAATCACACAAATTAACACAGTGATTGCATGAATGTGTTTCTTTTTCTGACAGATGCTATCACCAAAAAATTGTGTGAATGTGATTATTTGTGTTTGTGTCTGTCAACAGCTCAGCGAGCCTTTTCTCGGTGAGTTGTTACCTGTCCTCCATTATTGACATTCTTGTCGAATTTTCCATTGTTAAAATTTTGATACAGAGTTTGATATTTTAGGCATTGAATGTACAGAAAATATGTAGAAAAAAGAAAGTTATCATTGTTTCTCTATGCCAAGCATAGTGGACTGACAACAAGTCTCAGTCCTGTTAATGTCTTGTCATGGACAGAACTGTATAATTAACTACCATGTATATATTTCCCATTTCATTTTTAAATTTGTTATCTATGGAAATGCGCTGTGTTTCTTACCTGCAGGTTTCGAGTGACCCCTACCAGCAACCACTGGAAGAAACTGAACAGATTGACATTAAAGAGGAGAGTGTTGTAAGTATTACTACAGGTTTTTCCCTTGTGGAGTAGCATTATTGAATGTGTGCTGATGTGCCTTTCTTACATGGTGTCAAGGCCAAAAGAGAGAACACTCTTAGAGTGGAATGTGAATGTGCAATTTTTATTGAATCAGTTGGTTTGAAAAGGCCATATGTTGATCTCCATCACATTTCAATTTTTTTCAAAATCTGGAAGTAAGTGAAAAATGTGCATTATTCATGAAAAAAACCCTACACTATTAATCTAAATATAAAAGACTACATTTTACACTTCGATGTTGGAATACAAACAGTTTTTCTTTCTCCCAAAAAATTTACAGTACTTTAGTGGATACAGCGTTTCTAAAAAACTGATACAATCAAAGCTCTGAGACAAAACCTACGAGACGCTACCGGTTGCAAAGCCTTGTATGTTGGGTGTATAACAGTTCCACTCATAAAATTTTAAATTCTCTTGTGTTGAAAACTGCTGGTAATAACACTTTCATTACTAAATCTTGTGCCCATTGTGAATAATATCAACTAAAGTCGAAAGGTCTGGGTGAATACACATTAAAGTTAGTATCTTGAATGGCCAAACAATTTTGAGGCAAATTGATTTAACAGTTGAAGGGCATGAAATGGATGCAGTGGTTGGGAAGGGAGTAAGACAGGGTTGTAGCCTTTCTCCAATGTTATTCAATTTGTACATTGAGCAGACTATAAAGGAAAGCAAAGAGATATTTGGAGAAGGAATTAAAGTTCATAGTTAAGAAATAAAAACATTGCATTTTGCTGAAGAGATTGTAATTGTCAGACAACAAAGGATCTGGAAGAACAGTTGAACACAATGGACGGTGTGTTGAAAGGTGCATACAACATTAACAAGAGCAAAATGAGGGTAAAGAAATGCAACCTAAGAAAGTCAGGTGCTGCTGAAGGAATTAGATTAGGTAACGTAACAATAAAAGAGCTAGATAAAATTACCAGTTCTGCCCTGCGCTAAAATTGGAACAAATTCGATAACCTTTATTGAAAAATAAACTTCCTGGCGAGTACTTAGATGCATATTATGTACATATATCACAAATAAACTAAAATGATGCAAGGATGATCCAGTAAGCATGTTTTACTATTTAAAACATTATTTCCTGCATTTTACATTTTCCTGCATTTTACACTGTAGCCGCTTCTTAGTATCATATTAAAATAAAATTAAAAATAACGGCTTGCACTTAATACACTTTAATCACGTCAATTATAGAACAAAGAATAGAAGACAATAAACAACAGAAATTATATCATCAAAGAGCAATTATAGTTTAGCATTAATGATAATCTTTGCCGTCTTCGTCTGCACTGTATGTCATTCAGCTTCATATTAATATTGTTGTTCCCACACAGCCCCCTTCCGGTAGAGCGGAGCTCCTGGTATTTGTGGAAACTTGTAATGAATTTGCCGTCCTGTTCTTGTATACCGCACTGTTTGATTTCTTTCACTATGCGTGTCATGTTCTGATTGCTGTTTTCTATTTGTTGCTTTGAGCATCTTCTGGCGATGTTGTCCAACTAAAGGTTGTTGATTGCCTTGTGTCTCTTCTGTTGACATTTCTTCTTTTAAAAGGTGGGCAGGTTTCACTCTGTCAATGGACACCATAACTTGTTTATTTTGTATTTGCAGTTTTATTGTACCGGTATGCTGATTGTGCTGTAGTACCTTGTATGGTCCTGTATATGGTGGCTGTAATGGGGCTCTCACTGCATCAGTTCTTAACATCACATGTGAACATTCGTTCAAATCACGGTGTATGAATGTATTGTCTTTTCTATGTTTAATCGGTGACTGGGGCCTTAGTTCTGCTAATTGAGCTCTTAGTCTTTTTAAGAAGTAGGGTAGGTCAGTCCGCTCTTTTCGTTCTTCAAAAAATTCACTAGGGAGTCGCAATGTTTCCCCGTATACCAGTTCAGCAGTAGACGCCCCTAAGTCTGGCTTTAAGCTGTGCGAAGGCCCAATAATACTAGCGGCAAGGCTGTTGACCAACTTTCTTTGTGGCACATCAAGGCACTTTTCAAAGTCCGGTGCCATCTTTCCACCATTTCATTACTTTCCGGGTGGTAGCTAGTTGTACGATGACGCCGAAACCCACAAATGTTTGCCAGTTCAAGGAACAATTCTGATTCAAATTGTCTGCCTTGATCAATGGTGACACGTACTGGGCACCCGAATCGTGCTATCCATGATGACAAAAAATTTCGACTAATTGTTTCTGCCGAAATATCTTGTAGTGGAATTGCCTCTGCCCACCTTGTAAATCGATCAATTACTGTAAGGAGATAACGATACCCTTCAGACATGGGTAGCGGACCAACTAAATCGATGTGTACATGTTCAAAACGACCAGATGGTTCTTCAAAATGTCCCAAGGGTTTCTTTGTATGACGTCCAACCTTACAACGCTGACAAGCAAGGCACGTCTGTGTCCACTTTCTACAATCTCTTTTGATTTGTGGCCAAACGAAACGATCAGTCAGCAATTTGATACCTGCTTTTTGTCCTGGATGAGCCAGATTATGTATACTGTCAAAAACTTCTCTCCTTAAACTCTCAGGTATAAAAGGCCGAGGTTTACCTTGAGAAACGTCACACCAAATTGTAATTTGTTCACCTTCAGGTCGTACTTCTTCCAGTTTCAAACCTGTGGAGGGGCTTTGCCGAAAAGTATGAAGTTGTGCATCTTGCATTTGTTCTCTTGCTAATCTGTGATAATCTACCGTAGTTGTTATCATGGTGATTCGTGAAAAATAGTCAGCGACAACATTTGCTGCTCCTTTAATATGACATATGTTGGTCGTGAACTGACTTATGTACTCCAGCTGACGAAATTGTCTAGGGGACAAAGCATCTGTATGTTTAGAGAAAGCAAACGTGAGTGGTTTATGATCTGTGAACACAGTAAACGATCTGGCTTCTATGTACGATCGGAAATGTTTTATTGATTCGTATAGTGCCAACAATTCACGATCGTATGCGCTCCAGTTTCTTTGAGCCTTTGTAAGTTTCTTTGAAAAAAAACCTAATGGTTGTAAATTTCCGTTTACTTGCTGCTGCAGTGCCCCCCCCCCCCCCCCGATCGCTTCTTGACTTGCGTCTACTACTAGAGATAGTTTTGCATTTCTCACAGGGTGGACCAACAGTATAGCTTGCTTGATATTTGCTTTAATTTGTTCGAACGCTCGTTGCATTTCCGTCGTCCACTGTAGTCTCCTGTTGTTGTTACTCTTTGGACCTGCTAATAATTCAGTGAGCGGTGCTTGTAACCCGGCCATCCCTGGTAAATGACGACGGTAAAAATTTATTACACCAAGGAACTTGCGTAATTGCTGCAAATCCTTTGGTAGGGGCATCTTTTGTATTTGGTCAACTTTCTCATCCAATGGACGTATGCCAGCAGCCGAGAGAATATGACCTAAATATGTGACATTATCTCTTCGTAATGTGCACTTATCTTCATTAACTATGATTGCGTATAATTTAAGTCTATCAAAGACAGCCTTAAGATGCTTTTCGTGAAGTTCTGACGTCACCGAAAACACCAAAATGTCATCTAGATATGCAAAAGTGAAGTTTAACCCTCTTAACACCTCGTCGATAAATCTTTGCCATGTTTGGGCTGCATTTTTTAGTCCGAATGGCATGCGTAAAAATTCAAAAAGGCCAAAAGGTGTTGTAACTGCAGTCTTAGGTATGTCCATTTCAGCTACCGGTATCTGATGATACGCTTTTTGACAGTCAATAACACTGAAGAAATTCATGCCTGCTAGTACATTTGTAAAATCACGAATATTTGGTATCGGGTATCGATCGGGAATTGTTCGTGCGTTTAATTCTCTGTAATCTCCACACGGCCTCCAACTACCATCTTTCTTTTTAACCATGTGTAAAGGTGAAGCCCAAGGGCTGTCTGATCTCCTTATCACCCCTGTGTCTAACATAAGATTGAACTCAGCTTTTGCATCCATGAACTTATCTGGTGCTAATCTTCTCAGTCTGCAAGAAATTGGGGGGCCCGGTATTGTGTTTATGCGATGCACAGTTTTGTGTGGTACTAAATTTTGTACTGAAACAGGTCGATATTTATTTTTATCTGCGTTAATCATTTGAATAGGTTTATATCCTTCAGTGCCGATGTTCTTTAGATAACCAGATACAATTTCTTCTCCTTTCCTAAGTTGAGCCGTCCGAATATCTACACTGATGCTATTTGCATAAAGAAAATCTGCTCCTAGTATATGCTCTGACACTTCAGCTATAACAAGTGTCCATTTACAAACTGCATTAAATCCTAGGTCCAATTCTCTGACACAACTGCCATATGTTTGTATCGGCTGTTTGTTTGCAGCTGTGAGACAAATCAACGGATGTTCCCTCGACTGCACAGGTATGGTACTTACATCAGATCCAGTATTTACAAGATAATAACACGAAGTATTTACATCCTGGACGTAGAGCCGTCTGGACACAGGTAAAAAAGAAATGTCTGTACTTACAATTATTTCCATGTTACGCACGGAACGTACGTAATTGCAAGGAGGTGTACATTTAGCTGCTCGCTCACCAAACCTCCGGTGGTACCAACATAACTGGTCGATCTTCTCTTCTCCTCCATCTCGTACGCGTGTGTCCTTCGCTGCTATCTTCCAGTTTTCAAATTGTTTTTGTAGTCCATCTAATTGTTCCTTTAACTGCAGGAAATGAGATTTTGTCTCCGGTTTACGTTCTTGGCTGATTGCTGCTGCTTCAAAGTGATCCGTCATTGATATTGCTTCCATCGACGCAAATGTATCCGTTGTCTTGATTGTTGAGAAAACTCTGTCGGCTAATCGAAGAATGTGGATAATATCTTGACTGTCGTCTGCCGCTACAGCTGCTCTGACTGCCAAGGGAAGCTGTGACGCCCAAATGTAACGAAGCGTAACATTTGATAGGTCTTCCTCTGTTACTACACTTCTTAACTGTCGCCAGAATTCTGATGGAGATCTATCGCCTCGACGTTCGTTTCTCAGTACCTGATGAATCCGTTGATCTAGAGGTTTGCTGAGTCTGTCTGTTAACAACTGCTTAAGGTGAGTATATTGTTGCGTCGATGGAGGGCTTTTAATTGCGTCTTCAACTATTGTCGCAGCTCTGTAGTCCAAACCATTAACTGCTATTGCAAACTTCTTGTTATCGTCCGTAATCCCATTATGAACAAATGCTAGCTCTAACATGGAAAACCATAACTCCGGTTTGTCTGGAAGGAACTGCGGTGTGCGTACTTTCATGTGTGTTCTGAACCAATTCTTTTTATCTTCTCCACTATCTGCGCAATCTGCCGCGCGTCTCTCGGAAATTCGTTGGGGCGAATTACTCTGTTGTCGTCTCATCTCATTACGCAAATCTTGCATTTGATTTCTTAACGTGTCTTGTAGCTGTGTTAAATCCAACACCTGGTTGCTACGTTCCACTCTACGTTGCGGCGAATTTGCATCCTCCCGCGTATTTTCTTCTTCTTGTGCGTGTTCTTCAGTCTCTGGGGTCACCACATTGTAGCCGCTTCTTAGTATCATATTAAAATAAAATTAAAAATAACGACTTGCACCTAATACACTTTAATCACGTCAATTATAGTACAAAGAATAGAAGACAATAAACAACAGAAATTATATCATCAAAGAGCAATTATAGTTTAGCATTAATGATAATCTTTGCCGTCTTCGTCTGCACTGTACGTCATTCAGCTTCATATTAATATTGTTGTTCCCACAACACCATTTTACTGAAGTCCCTTGGAAAGTGTGAAAATGAGGTTCAACTGTAGATCAAATGTTCTGTTATTGCAAGGTTTTTATTTATTTATTATTTTTATTTCTTTTTATTTTTTAGTATGACAAATGTCTTTTAGGCCATCTTAATGTTTGAGCAGTTTCTCTGTATTGAATCCATGCACTGATTATGCAAATATAAAAACGTGGTGAATGGTCCAACCTATTACTCTATCCAATGGTTCTACTCCTCCCCTTAGTATATATCTTCACAACACTTGGGCATGGGACGTGAATGTAGGTATTGTCCTTCTTCAACCACCTCTGACGGTTCTCAAATGGTAAAATTCCTTGGTTTGTGAATGATAAGCATATTGCTCTGTTATCAAACCATTTTATTAATGCCACTTTTTCATCTCCTCTATTTGGTCATTGCTTCCCCTACGCTCTCCTTTCATATCATATCCTCCTTGAACTGGAATTGTTTAGGTTTTAGATTACCTGTGATTGTACCAGTAGCCACTATTTTCCTATCAGTCAGTAATGATTTTGATTTGTGCCTCTACTTGTGTGTTTAATCCCTGATCGTGTGTGGGTGCAATAATTCCCTTCCTAGATTTTCAGTTTCATTACATTCAATTTCTTCTATCTCTTCATCCCCTTCCTCTGTCAGAGTTCGTTCACTAAACTTGCTGGAAGAGTTTCATCTTCTTCATCCACTTCAATTCCCAAAACAGAGTAAAATGGGTCAAAAGCCTCCAGAAGTTTCACAATTTCTTCCGCTGACAATCGTGCAAATCAAGAAATCTGAAATATTCAGTTTTCTGCATATTTACATTTCATTATTAAACAAGCAACAGTTTAATTGTAATTAGCAACGTATTTTAGGTATAATCTATGTTTAACTGCAGTACATTGCATGAAAAAAAAAACATTTCCACATTTACATTTTCAGTAATTTTACTCTAGGGTACTTTGTAATGCTAACTGCCTAATGTAGAACATACTCTACATGTAAAACAACTGAAGAAAATCATAGTAAAAACTAATAATAAAGCTACAGTTTGTGGGTTTGTGTAATCTATAACTATTCAGTGTTTTGTAAATGCACAAACTATATCCAAAACACAAAATTAACACAATTTATACGTCGTCTTTTGTGTCTCATAGGGCCATTGTTGAAAACTCAAAACTTTTGACTGCTCCTGCCACCTGTTGGTGCGACAGAAAAGCTTGACAAACAAGCTTCGTGTTGCGCCGACCTCGGAGAACAGTATACAGTCGGCGTTCACTACCTGCAGCTGTTATTTCACGAGGGGGGGAAAAAAAAATCAGGAATGAGTGTAGCATATAGCAGGATAGGGAGACATGATCATCATAATAAAATAAATCAGATTAAAACCTGGTGTTCCTTTTTCCTATGAGATATTATATAATTTAACTGTAGAGAAATATCGTAAATATGGTTTGATGAACCCTACGCCATGCCATTCAATATGACTTTATTTATGTAGATGTAGTAGATCCAAATTTCTGTGCAATGTAATATAGCTGATTTAAATAATTAATGTCTGAAAGCACAGACACCGTATATAATATGCCGATGACGGGCAACGATAGTCTCTTCTTTACAAAACTAAGAGTTAGAGTAGTAGTGGGCAGGGTGAAGTTGACAAGTCGTACCTGTCAAGAGGTGTACTTATGTAATCTGTGCAGGTTTGGTGATTGCTGTCTCTCCAGTGGTGTAGTGGTCAGCATTACTGCTTAGGAAGCAGTAGACTCGGGTTCGAATCCTTGCTGGGTACACTTTTTCAACTTTACCCATTTGCAGTTAATGTCGTACATTCCTTGAATATGAAATTCTTATGTTTTTAACATGTTTTATATATTGAAGTAAAATTACTGTTGGTCTCCCCAAACAATTTAAAAGTTAAGTTTTAACTGAAACACACAAAGTAATATTAATCAGAATGGCGACAGTGGGGCGTGTGTAAAATACAGCAACATGGAGAGCATAGATTCTTTTACTCTCAGCTCAGCATTTCGTACCTTCTTTGGCACTGAACTAGAGATGAAACAGAAAAGATGTGCATTTTTAGTTGTTGCAGGTGTTCTGCTATTCATTTTGAGTAGAAATAAAAATTCTGTTATGCTGTAGGACTTAAATTTCATATGTGTGAACAAATTAAAAATGTTACGAATATTACAGACGAAAAATTCCTAGCAGGAAAAATTATATATAAAAACTAGACAAAGATTACTCACCAGGCGAAGGAGCACAGGTGTGACAGCAGCACAAATAAATAGCGCGCGCGCGCACACACACACACACACACACACACACACACACACACACAAACGCAAACGCTAGCTTTCGCAGCCTAGCTGCTTCATCAGGCAGAAGGGAAGGAGAGGGAAAAGGAAATGATGAGGGTTTTAAGGAAGGGGGTAAGGAGCCATTCCAATCCCGGGGCAGGAAAGACTTACCTTGGGGGAAGAAAAGGAAGGTGTACCAATACACACACACACCCATACATTTACACAGATGCAAACACACCTAGGCAGAAATACTATAGACTGCCTAGGTGTGTTTGCATCTGTGTAAATGTATGGGTGTGTGTGTATTTGTTCACCTTCTTTTTCTATCCCCAAGGTAAGTCATTCCTGTCCCGGGATTGGAATGGCTCCTTACCCCCTTCCTTAAAACCCTCATCATTTCCTTTTCCCTTTCCTTCCCTTCTGCCTGATGAAGCAGCTAGGCTGCGAAAGCTAGCGTTTGTGTGTGTGTGTGTGTGTGTGTGTGTGTGTGTGTGTGTGTGTGTGTGCGCGCGCGCCAGGCGAAGGAGCACAGGTGTGACAGCAGCACAAATAAATAGCACGCGCGCGCGCGCGCGCGCGTGCTATTTATTTGTGCTGCTGTCACACCTGTGCTCCTTCGCCTGGTGAGTAATCTTCATCTATTTTTTATATACAAATTAAAAATGTTATTTATTAAGCCTAATGCCTGTCCAGTTACAAATATATTCTTTATTAAGGTCCACAACGGTTTTCCTCTTCATATCCAGGCCTCCTTAAAGAGTACCTGAAATATGTTTGCTGTCTGTGTGACAGCAGTACAAAAAGTTAGGTGAAGTTTCTCCTTCAGTGTGTGACCCTTCAACAAAATTGTCAGTGATTTCTGAAGAGGATAACAGGCTGACGGAGAAAACTCGAATGTAACTTTTGAAGCACTGTCGCATTAATTGTGCACACATTTTGGATCAACTTGAAAATTGCCTATTTCTAAAAGGGGATACTGGTTGTGACCCGAAAGGAAGAATATACAATTAACTGGTGTGGCTTTTTGTTTATTGTACAGTTGAGTTGTTGAACACCAGCACACCCTAATCATCAATACCTAATGAAATACACATTAACTTTTGCAGGAAGTGGACATTGTTGAAGAGACTGATGCAAATGACCCATTGCAGTTGAGTGAAGAGGTATGTCAACTATTCCCTTCTATGTAATATAGATTCTGATCCCATTAATAATAATGTGAGGTCACTCAGTGTGAAGGTGTAATGGCAACCAATCTGTTCTTTTGTGTAATAGTGAATGTGGGTCAGTTGAATAACAATCAAAGTTGATTTATTAGCTCAAAACAAAAATGTTAATACCACTACAGTCAGCTATTGATGCAATTATTGCACATCAACCACAGATGTTAATTGTATTAACAGAGATTTTCTGTTGTAAAGATGGAAGAAAAACAGGAAAAAAGCCCTCTTTTAACTTCTCCTTAGATGAGAGATCTACTGCTGTAAATAACATTGAAGTATTATAAAGACAAAATAAAAGGAAAAAAGAGGTTACCAGTTTTCTATAATTATCAGCCAAAATTGCACAGACTGGTTTGTTTGTATTTTTAATATACTTTTGATTACCTGTTCAAATATTTTAGTCCATTTTTGTATCAGCCAAGTCAGTCCTACATTAACACAATTGACCCCCCCCCCCAGGGGGCCCACAGCTCTTTTGTAGCCATGGGGCACAAAGCCAAAGCAGCCTTCCTTTCCACCCCAGGGTACTTCAATCACCCCCCTCCCCCCCTCTCCCCTGGCTTATGCCTTCACCCGAAGATGGGAGTCATGTGTGAGTGTAGGTGGTCTCCTGTACCAACTGTTCTCTTTTCTCGGTTTTTCTTCTCCTAACCTTTGCTTCCGCCTTTCCCTCCGTACTGTACTCTTCTAGCCTTCCTCTCCTCCTTTAGTCTCCACCTCAGACTTGACCTCTTCCACCTCTTTCTTCTTTCCTCCTTCATTTCTTCCTTCCTGTGTGTTCTTGTAGGCCACCTACGCACTCGTTGCATAAAAGGTGACTGGGTAATACCGTAAGTCCCAGCCCCGGGTCAGCATGTAAGGCCTGCTCATACCCCCTGATAAAGGCCAGGCCGAGGGAGGGGTGATTACCCGAGCTGTAACCTTCAGACTGTGCCGATTGGTCCCTCTGTCCGTTTCTCGGGAGGTGTGACCTGAGGTGTGGACAATCACCTGAGGCTGGTGAGCCCTCACTGAGGGTTTCCCATTAGCAAGGAGTGCACCATCGTAGACACTGGTAATCATGGGGGACAACTTCGCAATGACTTCTTCTTCTTCTTCTTCTACATCGACCTTTACCCAGAAAAAGAAACTAGATGAACTCAAGACCTAGAAGGTTTTGCCTAACTTGCCAAAGTTCCTTGTTATTTCACGAACTGATGGCCATGACTTCATGTCCTTTAAAATACAAAGGGGTGTTGATACGATTGCAGGTCCTGTTGAAACTTGTTCCCGTCAATGTAATGGGACACTGTTGCTGGAAACCGAAGGTGCCTTCCAAACTCAAAAATTGCTTCGCACCACGCTGTTCCACACTTTTCTTGTTAATGTTGAAGTGTTCTTTCTGTCTCACAGTTGAAACGTGAAGTGTTCTGGGCGCTGGTTAAAATATTTTCTTCCAACCGTGAACCGACACTTCAATATTTAAGTTACCTTCCCGCCAGGTTAAGCACGTGATTTAATGTAGCTGTATTAAATTTTATTTAAGAGATCCAGCCTCAGCTGTGCCTCTGTAGTTTCCAAAAGTGCTGTTATATTTTATAAGTTTCTTGACATTAATTGTTCAACTGAGATGCTCTTCATAAAAATAAATAAGTACTCAAGTTTACTGCGAAACTTCTCAACTCAATTTATTTGCCTTATTACATTTCTGGACGAATATTGGAGCAGTGTGTTCAACTTCAACCAAGTCATGAATGAGTAATACAAATTACCATGAACATACATATAAAATCAACAATAATTAATGCTTCATTTGTCTTTTCCGCCCTTCTCAGCTACTCTTACATCATGGAGAAACTTCTTCAATTACTTCGTATGTCTCCTGAGACTACTTCGCGCTGTCTTTCGATCCCAGAATCTGTGACAGACATTGATTCTGCAGGCAGCTTCGGTTCTGCGCAAGCCTAATATCAACTTAATTAATATTTAGATACCTCAAGTCAATGTAAAAGAGATGGTAGTGTTCAATATAACACTAAAAGGTCAAACCTCATCGTACCCTAAACCCACCGCGGGGAGTAGAGTCCTCAAGATTCCTTGATGGCCTCTCAGATGAGCAGATTCAGGACTTCCTTTCTGACCAGGGTGTAACAGCTGTACATGGTGTGATGAAAATAGTTGTCAACAACCTAACACTGACGCGAACTGTGTTTCTGACTTTTAACAAAGTTGACCTTCCTTCTGAGGTAAAAGCAGGCTACGAAATCATCTCCATGCCGATGTTACCAGTGTCAGCGGTTCAGCCATACCAGTCAGTCGTGCCCCAATGCAGCCAAATGCGTCACCTGTGGTAGGGACGCACATGAGGGTGACTGCCCACCTTCATCAACTGCATGGACGACCATGCTGCTAATTCTAGGGAATGCCCTGTGTATAAAGATGAGAGGGTCATCCAGGAAATCAGAGTCAAGAAAAACATTTCCACATCTGCTGCCCAGAAAATATTAGCAAGTAGAAAGCCTGCTGTGCTCCTAGTGGGTACCTACAACAATGTCCTCTCCTCTCCTCGGCCAACAAAGGAGATGGTTACGCAGACCTATGATTTTACCTTCAGCGACACAGTTGTCATATCAGCCAGCCCGAGGATTGCCCGCTCGACATCCCCAATGCCCTTCTGCTCATTCCAAAACCCAATCCACATAATTTTCACAGAAGTCACAGGCCCCTAAGCCTGAAGCCCGGACTTTGAAAAAAGATCCTGTTCAGGAAAATTTTCTGAACTTCATCTTCCCACCAACAGCCACTCATTCTTCAAACCGAACTGCATCCAAAAAGGCACACAAAAAGAGAAGTTCCTCTCCTTCCCTAAGGTGTGCTACATGCTGATAACCCTTCAGTACACCGTAAGCTCTGTGTGTGCTTTAACGACCATTGTTCGGCACGACAGTGGAATGCTCTGTTTCAGAGCTTGGGGATATTGGCTAAATTGTCCGGATTTCGAGGATGGTACAAACCTCTATAAAACTAAAACAAACCTCAATCTCAAGGTGTGCTACGTGCCGAGGCTACGTGCCGAGGAGATGCATGCCTGTTGAAGTTGAACAGTTGCTAGCGAGCAACCGGTGACGAACTTGCCGCACCTCAGTTGTATAAGGCTTACCCAGGCAAGATTGCCTCACCTTGTTGGCAAGCCCTCCCATGGGGTGGCCAGGGTAGGGAACGAGTGGGGCTCATACATTGCTGCATTTAAATCAGGCCTTCCTTACCTTAAAGAGACACCGGTTGTACATCCGGCAATGTTACGGGATCTTTTCATGGTGTTCCCACAAGCAGCTAGGGAACACCATGAAAAGATCCCGTAACATTGTTGGATGTGCAACTGATGTCTCTAAGAGAGGAATGCAGCAACACATGACCCCCACTCGTTCCCTTCCCTGGTCACTCCATGGGAGGAACCTCGTCAACAAGGTGAGGCTTATGCCCCTAAATACCTTGTCTGTACCACAAGAGATGGAGATTCCTTCAAGTTGACAAAGCCTTTATTCTTCGTGGAGCACCTTGAGGACAAGTTCGGAGAGGTCGAGGGCATATCTAAAATGAGATCAGGGGCAGTCCTCATAACGTCATCCCCAGCACAGTCAAGGGCATTGCTTGCCTGTGACAAGCTGAGTGATGTTCTCGTCTCAGTAACACCTCACAAGAGTTTGAACATTGTTCAAGGCATTATGTTCCATAAATACCTGTTGCAATCTGATGAGGAACTAAGAGCAAACCTGGAACGGTGAGGCGTTCATTTTATTTGACTTATTTATAGGGGTCCGAAGGAGAATAGGATTACCACCAGTGCCTTCATCTTGGCTTTTGAGGGTGATTCATTGCCCAAGAAAGTCAAGGTGATGATCTACCGGTGCGACGTTAAGCCATACATCCCCCCCCCCCCCCCCTATGCATTGTTTCAAGTGCTAGAGGTTTGGGCACGTCTTCCCGTTGTGCTGCCAATCCAACCTGCCAGGAATGCGGACGTGCATCTCATTCTGACATCCCGTGTGCCCCTCCTCCAGTCTGCGTCAACTGCAACCAACATCACGCGCCCTGCTCGCCACATTGCACGGTATGGCACAGAGAGAGGAAAATTATGGAATATAAGACCTTGGACTGGCTGACATACTCAGAGGCTAAACACAAGTACCTTAAGCTCCACTCAGCAAGCATGCTCACTTCGTACGCTACAGCCACTTCGTCACTGTACGGCGACAAGGCCGCAAACTGTTCAGCCAGTTGTAGTGGCCCTCCCGTCTTCACCCGCCCCCCAGATGATTGGGGCACCTCTTCCTGTGCTGCTCCCAAAACCTCAACCTTGGGAGCAATTACCCCACAAACATTCGGGACACTGGTGCCCATCCCCGAGCCAGAGAAGGAGCAGCCTTCTCTGGCTGCTTTCGCTTGTATCACATTCTTCTTTGGCTTTTTCCGCTGAGAAAGCAGACACCAATGATTGGCAGACAGTGCCAGTGAAGGCTGGTCGTCAGGCTGTGTGTTCCTCCTCAGTCCCATACATTGAGGCAGCGAAGCCCTCCAGATGGGAGAAGCCAAAGGAGCAGCAGAGGCTCAAAAGAAGAAAGACAGTGGGAAAAAGAAAGAGACCACGGTCGTTGTCACACCACCACACCATCTCTCTGCCTCGGAGGACGAGTTGGAGATTCTAGTGTTTCCTGCGAATTTAGCTCTCGACGGTACCTCAGAAACGACGGATATCGATGCAACAGTCTCTCCGGCAGTGCCTGCAAGTGATCCTGCAGTATAAAAAGCCCTCATTAGTACCTCTTGTCTTCCCAGACCATCCTTCAGTGGAATTGCAGTGGATTTTTCCTACACCAGGCTAAATTACACCAACTCTTAAGCACGACACCTGCTTTCTGCGTTGCTCTACAGGAGACCTGGTTTCCAGCACTGCGGACCCCTACCCTTCGTGGCTACAGGAGTTGTTATTGTAATCGGAATATGTATAATAGTTTCATGTGGTGTCTGTGGGCATATCCTTAACTCTGTTTATAGTGAACCCGTGCGCCTTCAGACACCTTTAGAAGCTGTGGCTGTCACGGTAAGGATACCACAAGACATAACCGTCTGCAGCCTGTATCTTCCAGCTGATGGTGATGTACCACCACACCCAATGGCTGTGCTGATCTCCTAACTCCTGCCGGCTTTTCTGCTACTGGGCGATTTTAATGCCCGTAATACCTTGTGGGGTGGTGCAATAGTCAGTAGCCGTGGCAGGGTTATCGAGGGCTTACTATCCCAGCTCAACTTCTGTCAACCTCCGCACATTTCAGTGTGGTGCATGGTACTTTCTCGGCTATTGACTTGTCAGTTTGCAGCTCTGGCCTCTTCCCACCTGTCCATTGTGGGACACATGGCGATTTGTGTGGTAGTGATCATTTTCCTTTCTTTCTATCGTTACCCCATCATCACTGCCCTGCACGACCTCCCCGGTGGGCTTTAAATAAGGCAAACTGGGATGACTTCGTTCCTGCTGCCGCTATCGGACCTCTCCCAAACGACACTGTCGACGTGGTGGTTGAGAGTGTCAGCCAAAAGATTTTATCTGCTGCAGAGCACGCAATTCCTTTGTTCATCTGGATACCCCCGGCGAAAGACGGTGCCTCGGTGGTCGTCGGAAGTTGTGTAAGCCATTCGCAATCGTGGGCGTGCTCCTCAGCGTCATAAGCGCCACCCATCGCTAGACAATCTAATCGCGTTTAAGCGACTCGGAGCTTGTGCTCGCCAGGTAATACAGAGGAGCAAATGGGAATGTTGGGAGAGGTACATCTCAACCGTAGGGTCAAGTACCAGCCCTTCCCAAGTCTGGGCAAAGATCTGGCACCTGTATGGCTACCACGCCCAGACAGCAATTCCTGGGATCTCTGTCAATGGGGCTGTCTGTATGGCTCAAGGTGCCATTTATGAGGCCTTTGCCAAACGTTACGCCAAGACTGCTGCATCCCACAATTATCAGCCCGCCTTCCGTATATTAAAACTTAGGATGGAACACAAAAAGCTCTCGTTTACCTCACACCACCCTGAGGTATATAAGGCTCCGTTTAGTGAGTGGGAGCTCCTCAGTGCCCTTGCCCTCTTCCCTGACACCGTCCCTGGGCCAGACAGAATTCGGAATCAGATGTTAAATCATCTGTCTGATGTCTCCAAGTGACATGGCCTTGCACTGTTTAATCGCATCTGGAATGGTGGTGTCTTCCCATCACAGTGCCGAGAAAGCACCATCGTCCCAGTGCTCAAGCCGGGTAAAGATCTGCTAGACGTGGACAGCTGTCGGCCCATCTGCCTTATGATTGTTCTCTGCTAGAACACATGGTGAGCCGGTGGTTGTATTGGCTCCTTGAATCTCGAGGCCTGCTAGCTCCATGCCAAGGTGGTTTCCGCAAGGGGCGCTCGACTTTGGATAACTTGGTGTATCTTGAGTCTGCCATCCAGACAGCATTTTCTCGACATCACCATTTGGTAGCTGTATTTTTTTTACTTGTTAAAAGCTTATGACATGACCTGGCGACACCACATTTTAACCACATTACGTGGGAGGGGTCTCTGGGGCTCACTTCCACTTTTTATCCAAAACTCTTTAGCTATCTGTACCTTTAATGTTAAAGTCCCCCCCCCCCCCCCCCGCCGAAGGGCTGTTTTAAGTGTTCTATTGTTTATAGTGGCCATTAATGGCTTAGTGACAGCAGTTGGGTCGTCAGTATCCCCTTCATTGTATGCTGACTACTTCTGCATATATTTTAGTTCCTCAAGTATGCGTGTCATGAACGCCAGCTGCAGGGAGCCGTACATAAGGCGCAGTCATGGGCTCTCTCCCACGGGTTTCACTTCTCTGCCGCCAAGACGTGCGTTATGCGCTTCTGTCGGCATCAAACAGTCCATCCACATTTGGAGTTTTACCTTGACCACCAACTACTGAACGTAGTGGAAACACATTGTTTCTTGGGGCTAGTGTTCGATAACCAGCTGACACGGCTTCCCCATATTCGCCAGCTCAAACAGAAGTGCTGGAAGCATCTTAGTGCTCTCCGCTGCCTCAGTAACACCACTTGCGGACGCAGTTCTATAAGGCATTAGTTCTGTCGCGACTGGACTACTGCAGCATTGCCTACAGCTTGGCAGCGCCTTCAGCTCTGCAGATGTTGGACCCAATCCGTCAATGTGGGGTTAGGCTTCTGACAGCTTTTAGGACTAGCCCTGTGCACAGTCTACTTGTGGAGGCCAGTGTGCCTCCTCTGCGAATCAGGCGGCAACAACTGCTCGCAAATTATGCTGCCACCGTCCACGGTGTGTCGAACCATCGGAACCGCCGCCTCCTTTTTCCCACTACAGTACTCCACATTCCACAAAGGGGGCCGAGAACAGGTGTAACAGCTCGTGTCGTGTTCGCTCTCTTCTGATTGAACTGGAGTCTGATCCCCTACCATCTCTCTTCCACTTCCAGTCACATACACCACCACGGTGTATACATCGGCCTCACAGTACTCCGAAACCTAAGTTCACCCTGAGACCCTCTGTCGCCAATTTCTCTCAATTATGGACGGCTTCCAGGGCTCTACGGTAGTGTACACCTATGGCTCAGTGGTAGACGGTCGTGTCGGTTTTGCCTACACACTTGCAGAACACCTCCCTGCCAGATGGCCGTAGTGTATTCACTGCGGAGCTGGTAGCCATCCATTGTGCACTTCAACATATCCGTTCACGCCCCGGGGAGTCCTTCGTCATTTGTAGTGACTCCCTGAACGGTTTGCGGGCCACCGACCGCTGTTACCGACGCAATCCTTTTGGGTATTGTCGTACACAATTCCATTTACGTCATCGGACAACGTGGGCAGTCAATGGAATTCATTTGGACTCCAGGACGTCTCGGGATCGAAGGTAATGAGCTGGCTGAAAGTCTGGCCACCCACAAACCTGTCCTCAATATAGGCATCCCACCTGCTAATCTAAGTCAACATTATGCTGTAGAGTTCTCGGTTTGTGGAGTACTGAATGGCGCACCCTACAAGTGCCCAAAAAATTAAGGTGTATCAATGAGGCAACCAGTATCTGGAGGTCCTCTATGTGGAAGCCTCACAGGGTCTCTGTCGTCCTCTGCGGCTCCACATTGGCCACACTCGGCTGACACACGGTCACCTTCTCTGTCGTGAGGACCCACCTCAGTGTTGCTGTGGTGCCCATTTATTGGTAGCCCACATTTTATTGGATTGCCCAAACTAGCCGCCCAGAGGCAGGGTTTTAATCTCCCTGACGTCCTGGGCTCGGTTTTAACAGACAGTGCCTGCACGGTTTCAAGTTTAATTCATGCGAGTGGATTGTATGGTTCCACATGAGTTTTTTCGAGTGTCCACTATCTATGTTCTCCACTTATAATCTGCTCACTTCTTTCCGGAATGATATGAGCTGATCACTAAATTTTGTCCTAAATCACGCGTGTGTGCGGTCTTGTGTACTTGCAGTGTGCATGCATTTTCTATATAGATTTATTTTACTTTATTTTATTTCCTCCCCTGACCCGCCTCCCCACTCCATTCCTAAGCTGCATCTTGTTATTCCCATCTAACCCATCCCCACTACCATGACATAACCTTCCTATCCCCTCTCCCCTCCCCTCCCGTTCCCGATTCGTGATTCGAAGTGCGGCAGTCGGAGGTGATGGTTGTATGACTGTGTTGTGTGCCTGTGTGATTGCGTGAGTTTTCTATTTTCTGAAGAAGGCGTGTGTCTTTTGTATGTGCCTGTCGCAGCTCATCGCCACGTCTTTGCAGTGAATTTTTTTATAAATGCGGATATTTATAAAGTCGTAGTAGTTTTGTGTATTTTGAAGACAGTTTCTTAGTACCAAATGTATTATTAATTTTAGTGTGTGAAAAACGATCAGTATTTAATTTAGGATCCAGTGATATGTAAAACGTGGTCTGCCCTAATTTATTTAAACAAAAGGTGAATATGTAATAATTATGTGCAATAGTTCTAACATGTAGTAGTGTTGTTTTTATACAAATAAGTATCTTTATAAGCTCAGCATATTCTGAGCATTTTTAGTGTTTGTAGTTATTATTTACGAAATTATCAAAATTGAAAATTACGTAAAAAGGACAGTCAGAGTTATGTTGATTTAAACATACTATCTAATATACGTAAAAAATAGATGAAGAACACTTACCAGGTGAAGGGGCACAGGCAGTAATAGCAACAAATAAACTCACAGACACACACACACTCAAAAATGCTAGCTTTCGCAGCCTAGCTGCTTCATCAGGCAGAAGGGAAGGAGAGGGAAAAGGAAATGATGAGGGATTTAAGGAAGGGGGTAAGGAGCCATTCCAATCCCGGGACAGGAAAGACTTACCTTGGGGGAAAAAATGGAAGGTAAATAAATGCACATACACCCACACATTTACACAGACACAAGTACACTTAGGCAGACATACTGTAGAACTGTAGAAAGCAAAGAAGTTAGAAGTCAGACAGAGATGCCACTTGAGGCAGAGGCTCTGTCCAGAGAACCAAGGCAAAGATGTTAAGATGGTGGGTGGGAATTCGAATTTAGCGGAGGTTGAGACCAGGTGGGCAACGGGAAGAGAGAATATGCTGAAGGGCTAGTTCCCATCTCCGGAGTTCTGAAGGATTGGTGTCAGTGGGAAGTATCCAGATAACCCGGACGGTGTAGCACTGTGCCAAGATGTGCTGGCCATGCACCAAGGCATGTTTAGCCACAGGGTGATCCTCGTTACCAACAAACACTGTCTGCCTGTGTCCATTCATGCGAATGGACAGTTTGTTGCTGGTCATTCCCACATAGAACGCTTCACAGTGCAGGCATGTCAGTTGGTAGATCACGTGGGTACTATCGCAAGTGGCTCTGCCTTTGATCGTGTACACCTTCCGGGTTACGGGACTGGAGTAAGTGGTGGTGGAAGGGTGCATAGGGCAGGTTTTACAACGGGGGCGGTTACAAGGGTAGGAGCCAGAAGGTAGGGAAGGTTTGGGGATTTCATAGGGGTGGACTATGAGGTTACGGAGGTTAGGTGGGCGGCGGAAAGACACTCTCGGTGGAGTAGGAAGGATGTCATGAAGGATGGATCTCATTTCGGGGCAGGATTTTAGGAAGTCGTATCCTTGCTGGAGAGCCACATTCAGAGTCCGCTCCAGTCCCGGAAAGTATCCGGTGACAAGAGGGGCACTTCTGGGGTTTTGTGGAAAATTCTTAAATTGGGGAGATGAGGAAGTGGCTCTGGCAATTTGCTTCTGTACCAGACCAGGAGGATAGCTGCGGGATGTGAAGGCTGTTATCAGGTTATTGGTGTATTGGTTCAGGGATTCAGGACTGGAGCAGACTCGTTTGCCACGAAGACCTAAGCTGTAGGGAAGGGAACGTTTGATGTGGAAAGGATGGCAGCTGTCATAATGCAGGTACTGTTGTTTATTGGTAGGTTTGATGTGGACAGATGTGTGTAGTTGGCCGTTGGATAGATGGAGGTTGACATCGAGGAAAGTGGCATGGGATTTGGAATAGGACCAGGTGAATTTGATGGGACCAAAGGAGTTGAGGTTGGAGAGGAAATTCTGGAGTTCTTCTTCACTGTGAGTCCAGATCATGAAGATGTCGTCAATGAATCTATACCAGACTTTGGGTTGACAGGCTTGGGTGTCCAGGAAGGCTTCCTCTAAGCGTCCCATAAATAAGTTCGCGTACGAGGGGGCCATCCTGGTCCCCATGGCTGTTCCCTTTAGTTTTTGGTATGTCCGGCCCTCAAAAGTGAAGAAGTTGTGGGTTAGGATGAAGCTGGCTAGGGTATTAAGGAAAGAGGTTTTAGGTAAGGAAGTGGGTGGTCGGCGTGAAAGGAAATATTCCATCGCAGCGAGGCCCTGGGCATGTGGGATATTAGTGTATAAGGAAGTGGCATCGATGGTTACAAGGAAGGTTTCAGGAGGTAACAGGCTGGGTAAGGATTTCAGGCGATCAAGGAAGTGCAGTCTCCCATCCTTCATCAAAGACACCAACCACTTCCTCGATCGCCTGAAATCCTTACCCAGCCTGTTACCTCCAGAAACCATCCTTGTAACCATTGATGCCACTTCCTTATACACAAATATCCTACATACCCAGGGCCTTGCTGCGATGGAGTATTTCTTTTCACGCCGACCACCGACTTCCCTACCTAAAACCTCTTTCCTTAATACCCTAGCCAGCTTCATCCTAACCCACAACTTCTTCACTTTTGAGTGCCAGACACACCAACAACTAACAACTAAAGGGAACAGCCATGGGAACCAGGATACCCCCCCCCCCCCCACCTCGTACGCAAACTTATTCATGGGACGCTTAGAGGAAGCCTTCCAGGATACCCAAGCCTGTCAACCCAAAGTGTGGTACAGATTCATTGATGATATCTTCATGATCTGGACACACAGTGAAGAAGAACTCCAGAATTTCCTCTTCAACCTCAACTCCTTTGGTCCCATCAAATTCACCTGGTCCTATTCCAAATCCCATGCCACTTTCCTCGATGTCAACCTCCATCTATCCAACGGCCAACTACACACATCCGTCCACATCAAACCTACCAATAAACAACAGTACCTGCATTATGACAGCTGCCATCCTTTCCACATCAAACGTTCCCTTCCCTACAGCTTAGGTCTTCGTGGCAAACGAGTCTGCTCCAGTCCTGAATCCCTGAACCAATACACCAATAACCTGATAACAGCCTTCACATCCCGCAGCTATCCTCCTGGTCTGGTACAGAAGCAAATTGCCAGAGCCACTTCCTCATCTCCCCAATTTAAGAATTTTCCACAAAACCCCAGAAGTGCCCCTCTTGTCACCGGATACTTTCCGGGACTGGAGCGGACTCTGAATGTGGCTCTCCAGCAAGGATACGACTTCCTAAAATCCTGCCCCGAAATGAGATCCATCCTTCATGACATCCTTCCTACTCCACCGAGAGTGTCTTTCCGCCGCCCACCTAACCTCCGTAACCTCATAGTCCACCCCTATGAAATCCCCAAACCTTCCCTACCTTCTGGCTCCTACCCTTGTAACCGCCCCCGTTGTAAAACCTGCACTATGCACCCTTCCACCACCACTTACTCCAGTCCCGTAACCCGGAAGGTGTACACGATCAAAGGCAGAGCCACTTGCGATAGTACCCACGTGATCTACCAACTGACATGCCTGCACTGTGAAGCGTTCTATGTGGGAATGACCAGCAACAAACTGTCCATTCGCATGAATGGACACAGGCAGACAGTGTTTGTTGGTAACGAGGATCACCCTGTGGCTAAACATGCCTTGCTGCATGGCCAGCACATCTTGGCACAGTGCTACACCGTCCGGGTTATCTGGATACTTCCCACTGACACCAATCCTTCAGAACTCCGGAGATGGGAACTAGCCCTTCAGCATATTCTCTCTTCCCGTTGCCCACCTGGTCTCAACCTCCGCTAAATTCGAATTCCCACCCACCATCTTAACATCTTTGCCTTGGTTCTCTGGACAGAGCTTCTGCCTCAAGTGGCATCTCTGTCTAACTTCTAACTTCTTTGCTTTCTACAGTTCTACAGTATGTCTGCCTAAGTGTACTTGTGTCTGTGTAAATGTGTGGGTGTATGTGCATTTATTTACCTTCCATTTTTTCCCCCAAGGTAAGTCTTTCCTGTCCCGGGATTGGAATGGCTCCTTACCCCCTTCCTTAAATCCCTCATCATTTCCTTTTCCCTCTCCTTCCCTTCTGCCTGATGAAGCAGCTAGGCTGCGAAAGCTAGCATTTTTGAGTGTGTGTGTGTCTGTGAGTTTATTTGTTGCTATTACTGCCTGTGCCCCTTCGCCTGGTAAGTGTTCTTCATCTATTTTTTACGTATAAACATACTATCTCTTACATGTGTCATACTAACAGTGTTAATAGTTTGTTAAACTGGAGGTGAAATGTGATTTTTTACATTTCCGGTGGTAAACTTTTCTTTAGGGTTGCACATGTTTCGTGTTTGTGATGTTGGCAACAGATTTGTAGGGAGCATGCAACATAGCAGAAACGTTACACACTTACCTACTACTTTTAGGTAGGTGGTTTTAAAGTGTAACAGAGTGACCTGAGGTCCTACCTTTATGCCTGTGGTCACACGGCTGAGACTCTCTGGTATCCTCTGTACACATTTTTCTTCTTTTACCAGTTTTTACTTTGATTCTTTTATTTCTTGACATGTTAAACTCTTTGCTTGGTGCATTTTAACACATTGTTTTATACGACATTGTAGTGATTTTTACTACATTCTCTACGATTGGAACAAGGGACTGATAACCGTAGTCTTTTAGTCGCTTTAACAAACAAACAATCCACCCACCCACCCATCCATCCATCCACATGCTGATGGGATACTGCCACACCTCAGTTTTGTTGGGCAGTCGTCCAGTCTGCAATAGGGCCTGTACGGTTTCCCTTCAGGAAAAGAAGATACAGCAAATTGATACATCTCAGCATATCTCCTATGCAGAGGCCAAAAAGACCTTCAAGGTCTTGTAGCCTCCTGTGTGCCCTCTGATAACCCTGAGATATGTGGTTACAGTCTCCACAGAAAGGATGAACTTAGTGGAGAGAGAACTGGAGGAGGAGAGGCTGTTTTCGTGACACAGCCTACCACTCTGCCCTTATCTGTCAACAGCAGTTGCAGCGTCAGGTGCATGCGTGCCCTCAAACTGAGTATATACTTCCTGTATCTGCCTCCTTACGATCCTCTCAATGAAGAGGCTCTTGAAGACCCCGTTCAACAGCTCCCCCTCCCATTAATCCGTTGTAGTGATTTTAATGCACACATTGTGCGTTTGGCCTCGTTAGCTACCTACCACGAGGGTACAGAAGTTGAGAGGCTTCTCTTACCTTCGTGTGCTCATTTACTAAATACAGGTAAGAGCACACACTTTTGTGCTGCAACAGGGGCGTTCTCTGCCGAAGATGTTACACTGTGCTCTCTGACCCTCGCCAGTACTACTGGTGGGAAGTAGACGATAACCTTCGTGGTAGTGATCACTTCGCAAGCTGGATCGGTCGGCCAGGTAGCGTAGAGCGGAACAGACTGGACATTTTACGGCTGGTGTGCCGTGTTAGACTGTAGAGTTAGTCTGGGAACAGGTGGTTCGTATTACTGACACGCTTCCCGATGCCGCTGAAGCTTCCATTTTGTACTCTTCTGGATGACCGAGAAGGCAGAAGGTACGTCGGTGGAGTGACGAATGCTGCTCTGCAATAAGGTTGTGGCGTGCAGCTCTGCAAAGGTTCAAAATCTAGCCAACTGCAGATAACCTTGCAGCATTTCCTGTGATGAGGGCAAAATGTCTTAAAACTACATGTGAGAGCAAGAAACGATTGTGGCAACAGTTTCCGAATACCCTTAACCGTTCAGAAAAAGCCCACAAATATGGGAGACCATGAGGAGGATATCAGGGAGAGGAGGAAGGTGTCCAGTGGATGCTGTGATGGTATGGTACTCTCCAGATAAGCCCATGAGAATTGCGCAGTCTGTGGCGGTCTATTTTTCTACAGTTACTGCCGTCACTGGTTACGATCTAGCTTTCCATTGCCACCAATGTTGAGGAGTATACCTGCCCCTTCTCCATACGGGAGCTGGATTCAGCATTATCTGTAGCTTGTGACACATCCCCAGATCATGATGCTAATCAGTATAGTACAGTACAATACCTCACAGGGCAGGACAAGGAAATCCTCGTCAATCTTTTTAAATTCATCTAGGTGTCAGGCCAGTTCCCTGACTTGTGGAGGGAGACCATTTTAATCCCCCTTTTATAACCCAGGAAAGACAGCACATGCCAAAGTAGCTATTGTCACTCTGACTAGCTGTGTGGGAAAGATCGTAGAACGGACAGTTAACAGCCGCCTTGTCTAAATGCTGGAATGCAGGCAGCTCCTCTGCCGCTTTCAGTGTGGGTTCAGGAGATACTTTTCCACCTTTGATAACCTGGCCTTCCTCGAGGCGGCTATACAATAGTCTATCCTGCAATGGCGTCACTTGGATGTATTTTTTGATATTGAAAGGGCCTGTGATACTACATGGCAGCATTTTATCCTCAGGCAGCTCCACAAATGGGATTTTCGTGGTTGTCTTCCCATTTTGATCATTCCTGCCTTTCTCCGCATTATTTTAGATTTTGAGTAGGTGACATCCTTTCTGATTACTTTGAACAAGAGAACGGAGTCTTCGTTTGCTATAGCAATTAATAGTATTAGTTCTGTTGTGAAACGCCCTATCCAGTGTTCTCTTTTTGTGGATGACTTCTGTCTTTTGCTCTTCTTCCAAACTAGCAACGACTACACGTCAGTTGCTATTAACTCTTCGGCAGTTGTATTAATGTGCAGGGAAGACTAGTTTTAAGTTTTCAACAGAAAAGTCTGTGGGTATTCTTTTTAACCATCCATGTACTGTTTTTAATGTACCTGAACTGCAGATGAGGGGCTCTGTTCCAGATGAGGGGCTCTGTTCTTACTTTTAAAGACACAGTGATGTTTCTGGGCCTCACATTCGATTGCGAACTGACACGGTTGCCACATGTTAAGGACTTGAAAACCCAGTGCCTCAAAGCCCTGGCAATTTTAAAATGTCTTAGTCACACTTCTTAGGGAGCAATGTTCTACAGCGCGATTGGAGCAGGGTTTCCCCTTGGCTTCTCCAGAGGCACAGACTTGATTTAGATCTGACAAGTTTCAGGAAAGGGCAAACTTCTGCTTTTACTTTTCAATCTTTGTTTTTGAATGTTTTAGACAAATATCACAGTTTTACAGTTGTGTATAGTGATGGCTCCAAACAAAGGCACTCCATTGGCTGTTAAACTGTGTTTCCCAACCTTGTTGTCAAGGTTTGCCTCCCCAAGAATTATTTAGTCCCCACCCCCACAGAGCTAGATGTGATCTTCAAGGTACTACAGTTCATATATTGCATACAGGAAAATAGATTTCTGCTTAGCTCTGATTCTCTAAGTGCTCTGCAGTCATTGCAACAGCTATTTCCACCTGTGACATTGCTGTAGCAAATACACAACTAACTGTCCTTTCTCTAAAGTCACGAGAAAGTGGTGTCATTTTGCTCGGTGCTGGGGCATGTGAGAATTCGGGGAAGTGAAGAAGTTGATCGGGCTGCCAAAGAGGCCTGCAGCACACCTGAAATGACAATGTGTCCGTCCGATTCCCTTGCGGAATATGACTTCTTCGTTAAGGCTGTGGCCGTGATAATTGTGGAAGGAGAAATGGCTTTCAGTGACAAATAACTAGCTGAGGTTGCTGAACCCCGCTGTCCATCCGTGGCCTCTAGGAGGGATGAAATAGCCCGTACCTGCCTTCTAATCGGACACTGTCCATTTACACACAGCTTCTTATTCTGACAAGAGGAACTCCCAATTTGTGATGTCTGTGGCGTGCAGATTACAGTACGCCACATTTAAATTTAGAATACTTTATATTACAGACAGTGGTTTGCGGCAAATCTTTGCAGCGATCTGCCCTCTGTAAGGTTGTCATATCCACGCCAAAAGCCAAGTCTTAATTGATTAATTAATTAATAAAAATGGAAAACGAAGTATTGAGAAGCAGAAAGTTCTGTAGCGTGGCAGGAGACGCCACGAGGTAGCTCGCAGGCCAGGCGGACGCCAGACAGGAGGCACAAAGGCGACTCTTCGTGCGCTGGATAAGAGGGTCCACAAAGTTGGCAATTATGATAGTCAGCATTTCTGGAGAGACAGAGCGTGGGATGAGAAGAGGAAAGAGAGAGGGCTTCAGCATTCCGTCCTGAGGAGCCAATGAGAGGCTCAGAACGCAGTGTGTGACCGTATTAGGAGAGGAGCCTCTGCCCTTCCAGCCAGCCTCTGGAGAGCGACTGAATGCTAGTGCACTGTCACAGCCAATGAGACGGCGAGTAGGCTTCGACGCCGCTCTCGCGAGGCGCGTGAGGGGTCGAAGGGGAAAACGTGTACAAAACTGAGGAGCAGGCCGCTCCTCGGAGAGTTTTTGGATGTAGTCACTCGGAAGCAGAAGGTAGGAGCTGCAGGCAGGCATCCGGGAGAGATAGGCAGCGGTAGCTGCGGGACCGGATGGACTTTGGGAAGTAGTCGGGGGACTCTGTTCTTTAGTCGTGTGGGTAATACTGACGGGTTCTTGTTAAGGCAGACGGAACGGTGTAAGACAGACATCTTCTCTGTATAAGACTTGGCCACTTAGTGGAAGATACCTCACCCAGACAGTTTGCTTGTAAAGTTACCTGAATAAACTAGAAATTGTTAAACGTAAACAGGAGGTTTATTTCAGTATTAAAATCCTTTATAGTCAATCCCAGGGATAATAACATCTTAGCCAGACAAAGTCTCCCTCTCAATTCGGTCAACGGCTAAAATCCCTTGTAATGAACCGTGTCGCTCAATCCCTTGCAATAACCAAGTTTGAGATGCGACAAGGTGATGATGAGACGAGCGTGAGCAACGTGTTACAATTTTATGTTTATCTCAGCTCTGGCCTAAGCTCTCATGCTGGGGGTTTTAACATGTCGTAGAGTGGCTGGCCGACTCCTGTTTATCCCTGTAGTCAGCCAGTCGTGGTCATCTGCTTAGTTTTTTTTATTACTACTCCATTTACCATAGGGGAATATTCTCTCCCTTCCTTTCACCAGCGGCATTCCCTATTTTGGTCTCAATTAACTGTAATATGATTGCTGGTCTTCTCTCCATTTTTGATCTCACTTCTGACTTTTTAAATTTGCTCAGGCGCAGAAGTACTAGCTGTCGTGTGCCCAAAACCCCTGTACGTCCATCAGTCTCCGGGACAGGGGGCAGTTTTCCAGCAGTAAATACGAAAATGTTCAATCACCTGAACATCACAATTCGTCAGATGGAACTTTTGACTATGTCGATCACCACCCATTGTGACATTCCTGTACAGTCAGCAAAACACACACAGTTCCTTCTTTCATTTCTCAACTAAAATTACTCAACTGAGGAGTGGGGCACTTACGAACTTCATTTACGATGACATTTCCAGACTTTCTCTCGTACTGCGTCGTGCCCTCTTTCTCTCGTGGTATTCAGCGCAGTAGTATTAGGTACTGTGAGGCTCGCACTGTTGCAGGATCCGGCCACACTCAATTTTGATCAAATGTGTCAGTTGCTTTCCAGTTACTACTGTTGGTGTACCAAAGGCAGTATCTCTTGCATGGAATTCCACCCGTGTCTTAAACAACCCGATCGATCCTACCGTGCTTGGGCCGTGGAATTGCAGAGGGGTTAAGTCATCGTTGTCAATTCATCTCGGACATACATAAAGACTCCTGTGCCAATTGTGTGGTTTTTTGACTTCATTCTCCTCTTTCTCCTGACAGTTAAATCCGGGATCGAGCACTTCGGCGTGACGGTCTCGGCTTGGCCGCCATTGTTAAGATAGCGCGGGCCTTTGAGGTTTTTCATGTGGTGGGGCGCACTATTGTCACATGTTGTGATGTTTCTGCTGTGCAGCCACCCCCCTCATCCTGATGCTGACTCTTCGGCAAAGGTGACAGTGGTTGCTCGTGCTCGATCAAACTGACAGTCCACCACGACGTATTCCGTGGTGTCGCCCTCGACTAGGTTCATCACGAAAATGGAGAAATTGTGCTGCTATAATACTCGGACAGTCGCGATTGTAATTGTCAATAAAAGTCCTGACTCTAAACTGCCGCTACAGTTCTGTGTGCTGTACAGTGTTCCCAACTTGTTACGCATTTTAATGAATGCATGTGTATTTTAAAACAAACCGCACATTTATAGCACTAATCAGTCCTGAGACGAAGATTACTCACCAGGCAAAGGAGCACAGGTGTGACAGCATCACAAATAAATAAATGAATACACACACACACACACACACACACACACACACACACAAGCTTTCGCAACCCAGTTGCTTCTTCAGGCAGAAGGGAAGGAGAGGGAAAAGGAAATGAGGGTTTTAAGAAAGGGGGTAAGGAGCCATTCCAATCCCGGGAGAGGAAAGACTTACCTTGGGGGAAGAAAAGGAAGGTGAACAAATACACACACACATACACACACACACACACACACACACACACACACACACACACACACACACATTCACACAGATGCAAACACACCTAGGCAGACATACTATAGTATACTCCTCCTGATGCTAGTATACTATAGTATGTCTGCCTAGGTGTGTGTGCATCTGTGTGAATGTATGGGTGTGTGTGTGTATTTGTTCACCTTTCTTTTCTTCCCCCAAGGTAAGTCTTTCCCGGAATTGGAATGGCTCCTTACCCCCTTTCTTAAAACCCTAATCATTTCCTTTTCCCTCTCCTTCCCTTCTGCCTGAAGAAGCAACTGGGTTGCGAAAGCTTGTGTGTGTGTGTGTGTGTGTGTGTGTGTGTGTGTGTGTGTTCATTTATTTATTTGTGATGCTGTCACACCTGTGCTCCTTCGCCTGGTGAGTAATCTTCGTCTATTTTTTATATATACTTTTTCCTGCTAGGTATTTTTCGCCTTAAAATATATATATATATATTAAAGATATTTGACTTACCTAAAGTACAGGCTCGTCGACAGAAACATAAAACACACACAAAAACACACAAACATTCGAGCTTTCGCCACCACTGGTGGCTTCTTCGGGAAAAAGAGGAAGGAAGGAGAGGAGAATGGGAAGGATACGGGTTTTCATGAAGTGGAAAAGGAGCCATTCCAATCCCAGGAGTCGAAGGACTTACCTTAGGGGACAAAAAGGAAGGTAAACAAATACACACACACTCACACATATCCACATGCAAACACACCTAGGCAGACATTTGTGTGGGTGGTGTATATTTGTTTACCTTCCTCCCCCCCCCCCCCAAATGGTAAGTCTTTTCTCTCCCAGGATTGGAATGACTCCTTATCCACTCCCTTAAAACCCTCATCCTTTCCTTTTCCCTCTCCTTCCCTATTCTGCCTGAAGAAGCAACTAGGTTGTGAAAGCTTGCTTTTGTGTGTTTTTGTGTTTGCTTTATTTATGTTTGTTGTCACTTCTGGTGCTCCTTCGCCTGGTAAGTAAACTTCATCTATTTTTCATATATATTTTTCTTGCTAGGAACTTTTCCTCTATAATCTTCGTATTTTCCTGGTGAGAAAAATATGTATAAAAAATAAAGATCGTTTAGGTAAGTCAAAGTACAGGCTCACTGATAGACACAAAAAACGCAACTAAAAACACACACAAACAAACAATCAAGCTTACGCAACCATCGGTCTTTTTGACAGGAAATGGGAAGGAAGGAGGGGAAAAAGGACAGGATGCGGGTTTTTAGGGAGTGGATGAGGGGTCATTCCAATCCCAGGAGTGGAAGGACTTACCTTGGGGGAAAAAAAGGAATGTAAACAAATACCCACACCCCACACATATACGCACGCAAACACACAAAGGCAGACAAATGCAAAATGCAAAGAAGTTGGACAGAGATGCCAGTCGAGGCAGAGGCTCTGTCCAGAGATTGGAGGCAAAGATGTTGTAGAATGTTTGGTGGGAATTTCATAACAACAAAGGTTGAGACCGAGAGAATATGTTGAAGTACAAGGTCCCATCTCCGGAGTTCTGAAAGGTTGGTGTCAGTGGGGAATATCCAGATAATCCAGATGGTGTAACACTGTGCCAAGATGCGCTGGCCGTGCACCAAGCCATGCTTAGCCACAGGGTGATCCTCATTACCAACAAACACTGTCTGCCTGTGACCGTTCATGCGAACGGACAGTTTGTTGCTGGTCATTCGCACATAGAACGCTTCACAGTGCACGCATGTCAGTTGGTAAATCACGTGGGTGCTGTCACAAGTGGCTCTGCCTTTGATTGTGTACACCTTCTGTGTTAAAGGACTGGAATAAGTGGTGGTGGGAGGATGCTTAGGGCAGGTTTTACACCGGGGCAAAAAGAAAGGCAAACAAACACGCCCACACCCACATGCAGACACACCAATACACAAGTATGTGTGTCTCAGGACAGATCAGTGCTATAAATGTATGGTTTGTTTTAAAATACACATGCACTCAAATGTCTGCCTTTGTCCCCTAACATAAATCCTTCCACTCCCGGGACTGGAATAACTCCTCACTCACTTCCTTAAAACCCACATCCTTCCCATTTCCCCCCTCCCTCCTTCCTTCACTTTTTCCTGATGAACTAACTAATGGTTGCGAAAGCTTGAATATTTGTGTTTGTGTGTGTTTTTGTGTATCTGTCAACGAGCTGTATATGTATAAAAAACAGAGATGGTTTAACTTAACAGGCGAAAAAGCACAGGTTTGTTGATGCACACACAGATAAAACACACACAAACCCAAAAATTCAACTTTCACAACTTTTAGTTGTTAATGTCAACATTAAAAGTCTCTAATAAGATAGTCAATCACTATATGTATGTAAACATCTTTGGCAGAACTGTTGTTAATTATGCAAAATAAAAGTTTTCTGTAAATTAATGTTTTAGCACAACAAGCTGCATAAAATCTGGCAGCTAAATAACGTACCCAACTGTGAATTAAGTGCAGTTTTTACAACAATCACGCCAGTTGTTAGTATATAACGTCAAAACATGGTAGATGAAAGTTATAAGGAAAATTTATAACAAAATTTTAATGTACATTTTCATACTATTTGATTTGTAATCGGATGGAAATTAATTAATGTAATTTTTCTATACGCAGGGGGCTTGATAATGACAAAATTTTGAAACAGCTGTAGTGCTATTTAATAAAGTTAATCAGTGATCTGAAACTTTCATTACAGCTGTTAGTTGCTGCATCAGGAAAAGGGGAAGAGGTGGGGGTGAAAAACGGAAGGTGTATAGTTATATATATGTGTGTGTGTGTGTGGGGGGGGTATAATTACAGTCACTAATTTCGACATACCTTTGAAATCTCATCTCAACTGACAGTGTAATGATCATGGTTTTCATTCCATTTTGAAACGTTTCACATTTCAGCACCACACAATTATTATTATTATTATTAATATTATTATTATATTATTATTATTATTATTATTATTATTATTATTAATATTATTATTATTATTATTATTAGTAGTAGTAGTAGTAGTAGCAGTAGCAGTAGCAGTAAGAGGAGGAGGAGGAGGAGGAGGAGGAGGAGAGTAATATGATACTTTTTTCAGGAGCTCAAAAGTGAAGTTGGAACGAGAAGTGATAGCAGTGAACAAAAAAGGTAATGTGCAGTTTTTGTAGTTTCTTGCTTTTTCAAGTTTGAATTGTACAACTGTTATGCTAAATTTGTTCTTCTTCAGGCATATGTGAAGATTGTACTTGCAACATTTTTAGTATTGAATGTTTCATACAAATTTCTTGCTAAAAATATTCTCCTCTCCTTGCTTACTTTTGGTTTGTTCTCTCAATCTGAAATAAATTTACAGTGCCATGAGGGCAGGTGTCAACCAGTGATGTCTGTTGCCTAAAATGACCTCTCTTCCAGGCTTAAAGCTGAGATGTTTGTTTCTGACACACAGGGAAGCTGGTTATTCTTCTTTAAACATAAACTCCAAGAACAGGTGTATATGCACAAGAACACTAAAGCATAGCAGGGAACTGAATGCACTCTGAAGCGACTGTAAGGAAATTGCGCAGTTACCGTGAAGAGAGACACTAAGCTGTGGTTGGGAGTTGCTGTAGTCAGCTCCCACACCTCATAAAAGCTGCTCTCCCCCAGATGTGTGAATACTTGTCACGTCGTCACCGACCCGCGTAATCACGACACATTCGGAAAGAAATGGCCAAATTTTTCCAGCATGTAACAACAAAAAAACTCCCTGCTGGTTCCAGAATGTGTTACACATGAGAAGACAGGGGGAAAAACATAGCTTGTTGCAGGATGTGAACCCTCTTTAACAATTGGATGAAGGAACTGTGGAAAAAGGATCAAAATTTTTGAGAGGAAGGCAGAAAGAGGCAGCCGGTTTTCCGCTTCTGTGTCAGCGTCTCTTAAACACAAAAATGTCAGCAAGTTTAGTTCTCTGACAGGAGTACTTTCCTGCAGGTTCCGTTCCTTTTCTTTACTACAGCAGGTTGTGCTGCTTACAATAGACGGAATCTGTGGATTTGTAACGAAGGAAGGGAAGAAACAAAGATCAAAATTTATATTCTGTCAAAGATGTGATTGGAGATGGAGCAATAGCTCAGATTTTTAAAAGATACGGATAGGGAAATCGAAGGGTCTTTTGAAGGGAGCCATCCTGGAATTTGCCTGGTATGATTAAGGAAATTCAGGGAAAACATAAATCTGGATGGCTGGAGGCAGATTTGAACCATCGAATGCAAGTGCCCAGATGTCGAGATTTCATTTCTCGCATGTGTCGACATATTTGTACGTAGGGTTTGATGGATAACTTGTAGTTGTCAGATTGTGGAAAAAAGGGAAAAAAAAAGGCTCAACATTGGAGCACAAAACAAAATTCACAATCTCGAGCGTAACTCGCCATTAGAGTGGAAAGGGTTAAAGGTTTATTGGGCTCAACTTGTTTTTGTACCTGTGTTCCAGGTGACTGTCCGTAAACATGTCAAAAGAAGGATGGATGGCATCACATTGAGATCCTGAGAGGTTGGAGTGATTAACAGTTAACAACAGTACCTACTAGGAAATTGGGCAGAGAAATCTGAAGTCATAACTGAAATAGCGATGAAGGAAAGATGTAGCAGGGAAAGTAAGTACAGTGGGATGAAGTTTGTGGAGTAGATTCAGTGGTGAACTATAACAAGGCAGGCCAACCTTTTGGTGGTGTATTAAGGTAGTAAAACCATACTAACTTGTAAATAGTTAGGGTAAGATAGTAGCTACGTAAAGTGGAACTGGTAGTCTATTTCTGTGTCCTCATACTTGTCCACACATAGCAATAGGTGTTTGAAAATAGACTACCTGTACACGCCTAACATCTAATTTTCCTTTGAGGGGAAAATATACTATCAAATCTGAGGACGGCCGTGGGCACCTGCATGAAATCATCCTATGCTAACCTGCAACCTCCCTGGCGTCCCAAACTCCTAAACCTCTGCTCTCATTCAGGTTAATTGACGATATTTTCATGATCTAGACTCCTTATCCTCCTGCCTTCACAGCCACAACTCCTTCCTCGACCCTCTGAGCCATGTTCCTGAATGTTAACATCTACCTCACTGATGGCTTCATCCAATAGAAAAATATTCCTCCCTTAGAGCCTGGCTGCCCATAGACAGCTTATCTGTAGTGAAGATAACTCCTTTTCTCAATATACTAATAGCCTTAATAGTTGTGGCGGCTCGTGCTCAGTTTCATTGATGGGGCCCAGACAAAAACCTAGTACGCAGTATAATGGAATCAGTCTGAAGTGTTCTTTATGTAACCTCCATGTAGATAACATCCAGTTGGTAGAGGGCTTGCCTGCAAAAGGCAAAGGTCCCAGGTTCGAGTCCCGGTTCCGGCACATAATTTGCCGCGGTGGAGTAGCCGAGCGGTCTAAAGCGTCTCGCTGGGGAGCGCGGTTGCTCGCCGTGGAGGTTAGAGTTCTCCCTGGGGCATGGGTGTGTGTGTGTTGTCCTTACCTTAGTTTACCTAGATTTAAGTAAGTTGTAATTTGCGGCTCTTTGCTGATGATGCTGTGGTGTATGGGAGGGTGTCGTCTGTAACTGACTGTAATAGCATACAGGATGACTTAGACAAAATTTCTAGTTGGTGCGAAGATTGGCAGCTAGCTCTCAATGTAGAAAAATGTAAGGTGATGTGCATGAGTAGAAAAAACAATCCCATAATGTTCTAATACAGCATTAGTAGTGAGCTTCTTGATGCTGTCGCGTCGTTCAAATATCTAGGCGTAACATTGCAGAGCGATATGAAATGGAACAAGCATGTAAGGACAGTTGTAAGGTGGACAGCCGACTTCGGTTTATTGGGAGAATTTTGGGAAGATGTACTTCACCTGTAAAGGAGACCGCATATAAAACGCTTGTACGACCACGTCTTGAGTATTGCTCAAGTATTTGGGACCCACAGCAGATCAGTTTAAAGGAAGACATAGAGGTGGTTCAGAGACGAGCGGCTAGATTTGTTACAGGTAGGTTCGACCAATGCGCGAGTGTCACGGAAGTGCTCCAGCAACTCAATTGGGGATCGCTGGAAAAAAAGACGACGTTCTTTTTGTGAATTTCTGTTAAGTAAAGTTAGAGGGCAGGAATTTGAAGCTGAGTGTAGTACGATCTTGCTGCCGCGTACTTACATTTCGCGTAAAGATCACAAAGACAAGATAAGAGAAATTAGGGCTCATACGGAGGCATTCTTTTTTTCCTCATTCAATTTGGGAGTGGAATAGGAAAGGAAATGCCTAGTGGTACAGTGTACCCTCTGCCACTCACCTTATGGTGAATTGCGGAGTATGTATGTAGATGTAGAAGTAGTTTGTAAGCTACGGACTGATGACCACGCAGTTTGGTCCGATAGATTCACAAACATTTGAACTATATAACATCATTTAAACACATTTTGGAGATATTAAATATGCTAATTATGCAGTAATAATTAATATAATCCTTAAAACACTGTAGCTAATTAAAATTTATACAAATGTGCAATAAACATTTTTATTTTATTACTATCATTATTTTTTTAGGGGAGTGGTTATGTGTGTGTAATTGGTCTGGTCCACCAGCTTTGCTGGTTTTCCATGTACTTGTGTGGGTGTCTGAGTTTATTCCGTGGTGACACAATTTATTGAAGAACTTGGAGGTGTTTAAATTTCAACCGAAATTCACCATCTCTTCTCATGCTGAAGTTTGTACTTACTGTAGTTGTGCTTCTGTGTACTGACTGTGATGTCAAATTAAAAAATGAACTGTGGGAGGACGTCTGTGACTTCTTCTCCTTTTGGGAATGCACCAGTGTTACAACAGGGACCCTCCTGGCTTTTGTCTTACAGCCAAGGAAAAACTCTGTGAAAAATCTTGGCTAGGATCAGTATCATGTGTATTTTACCTAACTAGCACATTAACTAATGGCGTCTGTGTTCTGACAGGTGTTATTTATACAGTATATGTGCAAGTCTGTTCTTCTGACTGGCAAACTTGTCAATTACTCTGTTGTTGAAGTTTGGAATTTCACTGATTTCCTCCCTGTAAATGGTACAAACAGCTGGTGAGTTCAGCCTTTCGTGACTCATACTGTTTCTGAGGAAGGCTTTGATTCTTTTCAAGGTGCTGAAACTGCACTCTGCTCCTGCTGTTGAAATTGGTGTAGTTACCCCAATTTTTAATGTCTTGTTCACTTCAGTGAACAATTCTTCAAAGGAATGTTCCACAAAGAAAGTAAACAACTCGCAAACCGTTGTAATGCCAGACAGTTCATTTTTCAGTTTATCGTGGCAAATAAACAGACGGTAGTTTAATAAAAACATATTGACCAAAGAGGCTGGGAAATGTTCTCTAAAAGAAGTAAAATGTTTTGGATCAATGATTTCGAAGCTGTTAAATACATGAGAGTTTTGAAATCTTCCTTTCAGTTGGTTGGTCATAATGTCTCACACTTCTTTGGCATCTGCTGTCAGATTAAGTTCACTGCTACATTTGGAAAGTTTTCTGTTGTACCATTCACAAAGAAGCATATACAACATTCAAGTTGGAATCTAAAGCTTTTCAGTGAAGCGCTACCTGTGAAGGGGACAGTGAAATATCTGGGGGTTACACTAGATGAGAAACTGACATGGACCCCTGCACATTAGGAATATTTGCTCCAAGGCAAAAGGTACTCTAGTAAGTACCAGGAGGGCTTGTGGCAAAAATTGGGGCCTGAGCCCCAAGGGTATGCACCATGGTGATAAGACGCAGGATCACCTGTGGGGCGGTCGTGTGGTGGAAGAAGGTAGATCAGCAGGTTGCTGCTAACGACCTTGGTAATGTGCAGAGATTAGCCTGCTTAGCCATAACAGGAGGAATTAGCAGCACACCAACTGCTGGGATGGAAACCATGCTGGATATGCCCCCATTACACCTTTGGGTCAAGATGGAGGCAGCGGCTGGTGCATACAGACTCAAATCTGGCAACAACTGAAACTCTTCGGGATATCCAGAATCACACACTAAAATAGTGAGTGAGGTAAATATAGGAAAGGTTGGGGAAATGCCAGCCGACTATATTATAACCCCATACTGCTTCAACAAGCTTTTCAATATAACAATTGGAAGCAGGGAGCAGTGGGAGAAAATAGTTAGACACTGTACGGGGGATATTGTCTGGTTCACTGATGGGTCAAAATCAGACCAAGGCGTTGGGGCCGGGGTATACAGGGTGCAGCCAAGACTGGAGGGCGTCATCTCTCTAGGGAAACTGGCCTCAGTATTCTAGGTGGAAATCACTGCCATCATGGAGTGTGTGGAGGAGAATTTGTGTAGGTGCAACAAAGATTGTAGCATCTATATCTATTCAGACAGCCAGGCAGCCCTGAGATCACTGGCAGCTCCTACAACAAGGTCTAAAATTGTTGCAGAATGTCACAGGGTTCTGGTGGAGCTAGGGGAAAGCAATAGAGTAAACCTATTGTGAGTCCCTGGCCACTCAGGTATCAGTGGCAACGAACATGCCGACAGATTAGCCAGGATGGGGGCAGAGACTCCATTTATTGGACCGGAACCTGTCCTGACAATCACCTAGGCTATGATCAAATTGGAGCTACGTAACTGGCTCAGAAGACAGCGCGTAGAATATTGGACCAAAGTCCATCAACAAAAACATGGCAAGGTAATGATGCCAAAGCCATGTTTTAAAAGAAGCTCTGCAATCCTGGCCCTGAACAGGAGAGAGATTAGACTCATGGTTGGATTGCTGACAGGCCATGGGAATTTCAAAAAACACCTACATACAATGGGAATAACAGAAGAGGACCCTAAATGTAGGATCTGTGATGACGGTGATGAAACTGCATCTTCGAATGCATTGCATTGGAGAGTAAAAGGCGCAGGACATTTGGGACAACCAGACCCGAAGAAATTGTGTCTAATAAAGAACTGGTAAAGGGACTCCTTGCACTGTTCAAGGGCATTGGTTGGCTTTACGAGACATACAGGGACTGATACCGCACAATAAACTTAGTTTTGGTGCGGGCAGTGGCGGGTTGGACCAAGACTGTTTTGGCTTTCCTGAAAAAAAAAAAAAAAAAATCAAATCAAGTCAACTAATGATGTCTGTGTTCTGACAGGTTATTTATACAGTAAATGTGCAAGTCTGTTCTTCTGACTGGCAAACTTGTCAATCACTCTGTTGTTGAAGTTTGGAATGTCACTGATTTGCTCCCTGTAAGTGGTACAAACAGCCGGTGAGTTCAACCTTTCCTGACTCATACTGTTCCTGAGGAAGGCTTTGGTTCTTTTCAAGGTGCTGAAACTGCACTCTGCTCCTGCTGTTGAAATTGGTGTACTTAGCCCAATTTTTAATGTCTTGTGTGCTTTCAGTGAACAATTCTTCAAAGGAATATTCCACAAAGAAAGTAAACACCTCACAAACCGATGCAATGCCCGACAGTTCATTTTTTAGTTTATCGTGGCAAATAAACAGACTGTAGTTTAATAAAAAACATATTGATCAAAGAGGCTGGGAAATGTTCTCTAAAAGAAGTAAAATGTTTTGGATCAATGATTTCGAAGCTGCTAAATACATGAGAGTTTTGAAATCTTCCTTTCAATTGGTTGGTCATAATGTCTCGCACTTCTTTGGCATCTGCTGTCAGATTAAGTTCACTGCTACATTTGGAAAGTTTTCTTGGAGGTACAATGCACTCATCAGAAACTCAAAACTGTTGAATGTTCTCTCGTATTTCACTTACAGCACACTCAGAATGATGTAATGCATT